>JASJOG010000006.1:467500-1067500 GCA_030142905.1 Heliopora coerulea | reverse complement strand
TTGGCTTCTGCAAGCTGGCGACTAATTAGAGACGGCTCAAATTTCAGCTAAAGTTTCTTTCAAAGTGCGAGCACTTATGAGCCGTTTGAACACAAACCAGAACTCAATGGAACTTAGTCCCGACGGAAACTGCCCTCAGCTTTGCCGCAAGAAGATGGGAACAAGCGGAAATGCAGAACTTTCGATGACTTTTGCCACTGTTTGACTGGTGTCATCAGATAACTGTTGAATATGGTGACCAGGCTTTCGTTGGACCTTGTGTTGGATGTCACGCGTTGCCTGCTTCATCAGAAGGTTATCTGTCATGGCTTGCCCGCCTGGTCCTTATACTTATACTACGGTATTACTCATGTCGTGCCCTTTTTCTTTTAAAGCTTCTCTGAAAGTTTTTAGAACGTCGAAGATTGCTTCAACGTCACCTCCTATTTTATTTTCGATCACTTCCAACCTTTCAGAAAGTTCTTGTAATTGTTTCCCGACGTCCGTAGAACATGAACACGAACAGACACGTGGTTTTTCAGATTCTGTTCCTGATGTAGGGTAACTTTGTTTGTTCACGGTGGCTTTAGTTAATGATTTGATGTGAGACTCATGTGCTTCACTGTTCGTACGTTTCATGTCAAACCTTGGTCGACTTTCGTCAACAAAATGTTCGAAGGACATGTCGGCTTTAACGTTTTGACCTTCAGGTGACGTTTCAATGATTACTGGAATTTCAACGTTCATGGGGTTGCGTCCAGCTTGAACATTTCCTAATGAACCATTTTCACTTAGCGGAGACGTCGTTTGCTATTTAAAGTTAGAAAGGATAGCTTTAGGGTTTTCAGGTGAAAAAGGTTTTGTACGCAGCAGGTTAACTAATAGCAAATAACAAAAACCCAATAAAAATAGAACTTCAACTACAGTGATATGGTATAATGCGAACTGTGCATAGTTCGTAAATACATTATCAGAAATACTGACGTTTATACTGAAAATACTGACAAGAAGAAAGAAAATTGTGAATCGTGGAGAAAACCCTTCCTCACCTCAAAGTGGCTCTCCAAAATTGTTATGTTTACATGGTACTAGTTAGCATGGTCATCAATTACAGGCATTTCTGTCTTCAAAACAGTTACACTAAACTTATTAACCGAGTGTGAGGTCTGTACGGGAAAGTATTTGCCTGAGATTCCTTTCTTCTTCGCATTTAACCATGTTTTGTGTTCGTGAGTTAGCGTCTTATGTTTACTTGCTTGTTTTTACCAATTTCTTTGTTTTTTGCTTCTGTTTATCTAGTCTTCAACTTAAATTTATCGTTGAGAAGATCCAACTACATTTTTTAGTAATTTTTTGTCGTAAGTTTTTGTAAACTTACCCGAACTTGGTTGGTTTGTCTTCAAATTAATTTAGGAAACTTACCCATCAAAACTAGTCGGGTAGTAAGAAAAACATATTGCACGGCTAGACAGCCAATCAGCGCGCGTCATTTTGCGTATAGACCGGATATATATATATATATATATATATATATGTAAGAAGTAAAATAGACAATTTTTGCTGTCGCTACTCTGAGTTTCACGCGCTCAGGCGATCATGAACGCGTGAAACTCAGAGTAGCGACAGCAAAAATTGTCTATTTTACTTCTTTATTCGCTCTACTGGTATGGTATTGAGCGCTCTTCATCTTCAAACCAACACTGCAACCTTCCTGGTCCTCACCTTTGGTTTATATATATATGTATATATATGTAGGATGAAGATAACTTGGAAAAGCGTTATAACCCCGAAACGTTGGTGTTATCAGTTTTTAATAAAAGAATTTTTCATGATAAGTGTATATATATATATATATATATATATATTATATAAAGTTAAGCCAGACAGGCTTAACTATGTTGAAAACTACCCTAAGACTAAAAACCATCTTGGAAAACATTAATATCATTCATAGCAAAAGACAATCAAGGAACCTTAAACAACTACTAACCAAGTCCAGATTTTCTGATAAAACAGAAGGAACAGTAACACGATGTGGGGGGAAAAATGTACTACATGCCTGCAATTGATAGTGGGAAATACATTCGTCTTTAAAACGACAAATCAAGAACTCAACATGAAAAACAACTTGAATTGCAACAGCAAGTTTTTTTATGTGTTGACATGACTCTCCACAGATCACACATTCAAGGGAGTAAATACCGAATTTTACCAGCAAGTTCTCATATAGCACAACGTGCAAAACACAAAGAGATAAAATTCACAGCTAAAGGGCTAAAGAACAACACTTTAACAAAAAATTCGAGCCAGCTTTAAATTCCGACCAAGGAACTAATTAGCCTAATTTTCATTCGTCACAATGAATTTGTATATCATGACGTCTAACTGACATTTGGAAGTAGCCTGACGAGCCACATGTAAATGGCGAAACGCGTTGCTAAATTTGAAATACAGTTTTATTACAAAGTTCTATTGGTATCAAACTTTTAATTATATATATATATATACACAGAGAGCAAATGGTTCAAAACGAGTAAATCTATAGGTAAAAGTTGTGTTAACAACAAAAAGATATCAATATGTATGAAAATCATAAAACCATAAAAAGTCATTTAGACAAAACTGAGTGGTTTTATGATATTCATACATACTGATATCTTTTTGTTCCCAACACAACTTTTACCTATATACTGTACGTATATAGTCTAAGTAGCAAATGATAGAAAACATTTATTTAGTGGTTGTATACAAGTTCGCATCAATCATTTGTCCAAACAATCATGTAAAGTTATCAGTTAAAAACAAACCACAAATACTCATCAGTTGTCTACCAAGGCGATTATTTCGGGGGTTTAAAGAGAAAATAGTCCTAATACCTTGGCCCCCCAGCAACAGTGATCAATTGCCACCTGCCCATCGTGGTTTATTATTTTACTTATTACACCTTCAGGTGTTGTACCAAATTTCTCGAAAACACAAGGATATTTTCTAATAGCTTTTCGTATCTGCAAATTTAGTTTGGCTCTTGATCCTCCTTGTAAACACATCCTACGATGTAACTGAAAAGCTCTAGACACAAAATCGTCAAATAACAGTGTTGCTCTACCAATCCGTAACAGTTCCGAAAATACTGCACCATAAAAAATATTGGAAGGAATATTACTTGAAAGATCTGGCATACGTACTATCGAAAATGGAAAAGCATCCCTCTTATCAAACAACTTATGCACAAAAATGTTATTTTGAATCACGATATCAAGTTCAAGAAATGTAGCAATCGTACCTCCGGTTAGACAGCCAATCAGCGCGCGTCATTTTGCGTACAGATGGGATATATGTATATATATATATATATATATATATATATATATATATATAGGATGAGGGCACCTTGAAAAAGGGGTATAACCCCGAAACGTTGGTGTTATCAGTTTTTTTGTGTATATATCTATAAATGCATGTGTATATAACCGTAAGAGAACTATCATAGACTTTCTAAAAGTCCTTTAAGCTTCTTTTATGGCGTGAGATCGAGATATGAAGAGGTGGAATTGGGTTCTGTTGCAGAAAGGTCGTAATTATTTGCAGCGCGACAAAATGTGCCGGTGGGTTTTTCTACTAGTATCGCCTTAACCCTTTCGTGCATGATTTTTTATTCTCTTGTTCATTGTTCTCTTTAGTTTCTTTTGCTTTGTTCTTTCATCAGTTCTATTGTTGCGATGTTGTAAGACAATGAAATGGATGAAAGAGTTAAGCAAAACCGATGAAATGATGACTTCGAGTCAAGTCATCGTCTCCTAACGAAAGAAACAGCCACGTACACTTCAACATGCATGTGCTTAGTTTTCTCACCAGAATCTTTCAATTGATTTAAATCATTGCGAGTGAAACAAGTCGACAGCTCACGACTTAGTCCTTGCAAAAACAGATCTAGCCGACTTGTAGCAAATGTAATAAACATAAAATATTTGTCAAATCAAGACATGGTGACCAATGGTGACGTATTATTTTTGACTCTTTTAGATATATTTTTCAGAAAAAAATATCGGGTGAGAAATTGCACTGAGAACCCTAAGCAAAATGTAAGGGGAGGTCATCGACAAAGTGCTTGTAATAAAATAACTGGATTTTGAAACATTCTCTTTCATGATAACTTTCAAAATTAGTTGTAACAGTAAACTCGTTTGGTTTGCTTTATCTACCGAGCTTTGAAGAAATTTACCACAGCGAACACCTGGTTATTTAATAATTGCATTGACACTAATGGCTGCTATCGTGAAAGAATAGCTACTTGACGCATGCGCACCGACCTGTACTTATTTACCAATCTCCTTACCAAAATTACCATGCAGCTTCCGTAAAATTGACTCCTTTTCTGTCGCTAAAAAACTTCAGCTGTTACTTGATGTTTGCAGCAGTAGCACTGGTGATTATAATAGGCAGACAAGTTTCCTTGTCATAACGACTATCTTTTAAAATGCAACCTGAAAAACGAGGCTAATCCTGGCTAATCTAAATTCTTCCAAAAGAATGTGAAATTTGTGGCCATATCTGCATTCTGACTATGTCATTAAAACTCCGGTTATTGCTACACTGCTTTTGTTGCTACACTTCTAAAATTGCTTTTCTTCTATCGCTTTTGTATACTTCTAATCCTACTCACCTTTACTTTATAGCTATACCTCTACACATCTATTGTAACTGTCCCGCTAATATTACCCCACTTTTGTGGTTTATGTTATTTGATACTGTTTGGTAACTTTTATGTTTAGCACCGTTGTCACCAAACATCTATTGTTACAGCAGTCCTTTCGGTAATAGACTTCCATTGTTATGGCAATTTTATTGTTAATGAACTCGTGTTGTTTCTGTCTATCCACTTTTACTTTGCTACTTTCGTTACTGTTGTTGTTCTGATCGTTAATGTACTTCGTTTGTTCCTGTAGTTCTATTATTGATGTTCTTCTATTGTTACTGCACTTCTATTGTTACTGCATTGCTTTAGTTACTTCATTTCTATTCCTATTATACTAATATAGTTACTGTTATTCTGTTACTGTACTTCTTTTGTCACCATATTTCTATTGTTATTTTAATCATTTTGTTCACGTACTCTGTTTTTGGTCTTCTTCTGTTCCTGGACTTCTGTTGTTACTATACTACAAAAGTTAGGGTGGTTTCGTTTTTACAGTAATTCTTCTACTTTCATTGCATGTCTCTATTTACTGCCCTTCTCTTCTTACTGCCATTCTTTTGTCACAACACTTCTATTATTGTTGCACCTCTATTATTGCGGCAGTCTTATAGTTACAGGCATATTGCCGTTCCTGAACTTCTATTACTTTTGACCTTCTACTCTAATGGTATTGTACGTCTGTTGCAATTGTTTAACGTACTTCTATTTTTTCAGTAGCTCTAACGTCTTGCTTCACTTCGACAGTTATTGCACTTTTATCGTTGGGGAAGTTTAGTTTCGACTGCACTTCTAATATCACTGCCCTTTTGCCATTGAGGGACTTATACTGTTACAGTACTATTATGGTAGTTGCTCTTTTATTGTGACTGTGTTATGTTTTGGTCACTCTTCGACTGGTATGTAACGTATGTCAAGTGATCTACCACACTACCTTTTCGTGTCTGGCAGAAAGATTGTACGTAACTTCAAATTCTCGGTTAAATGTCTCCCAGAACCTCGGATATTTTCTCAGGACTTCTAGTAAGTCGTTCCGTGATATTTTGTGCAAGTCACAGTAAGTCAATGCTCGGACGTTCCCATGAGCTTTCTTGAGTGTACCGTCAGGATCAAGACCAAAATCATCTCCGAACACGTCTCCATGACCTACATAACAAACAGTGTATGAGATTATATTGTTTAAACGGACAGATTAGCCAGATTAACAAATGTTTGCATTTGGCGAGTAAACTCGGCTCGTGTTAGCCAGGGTAAAAATACTAGAATGAACTATCAGTAGAAAGTGACTGAGATGAGTCTAACTTTTTGCAGTGTAGAGGCATCCTTCCCCGAAGTAGTAAAATAATTAATAAGCGGAAATTTCCCGCTCTACAGTTTTAAAGAAGAAAAAAGGTCCTGTGAACGAGGTTGACCTATCCATGCAGAAAGGTGTTAATCAGCAATTTACAGGGTGCAAAATCGTGAAGAATATAAGAGTACAGAAAACCAGCACCAAATTCATATATTAAGTTATCACTTGAGAATGAAAAAACGAAAAATAAATCATGCTTAATAGGCCTTTACGAGGGGTGAACCGGATGGTGATTCTTAACATCCGGCCGGATACCGATTTGCTGGATAGTGAATGAAAATCCGGCCGGATACCGCAATATTTCGATTTAAAATTACGTACATTAATAAACCATTATGAGTTTTGCTTAAGATTATTGCTCACATGCGTAACTGTCAGAGCTACACTGTTGCGACTGTTTCTTGTTATTAGGCAGAATTATTATATGGCTGAGCTCGCTATCCAGTCTGTACGCAAACCGACGCACGCTGATTGGCTGCCTAGCCGTGCAATAAGTTTTTCGTACAGACCAGCTTGTTTTGGCAGGAAAATGTTCGAGTTGATCTGAAGACAAACAAACCAGATTCAGGTATGTTTTACAAAAGATTTATGACAACAAACTACGAAAAAAGTTTAAGCTGAAAACTAGATGAACAGATGCAAAAAAAACACGAAGTAATAGGTAAAAACAAAGAAGTAAACCTAAGTAGCTAACTCAGGAACACAAAGCTTAGTTAAAAGTGACGATTAAAAATGATGGTAAAAGCCATATAATAAATTCCTTATAAACATCGTTTGTTCGGTCTGTACGGGAAACTATTCGCCCTCAGTTTTTACCACACAGACCTCACACTCGGTTAATAAGCAATCAATTGACCTCGATTGTTCGGTCTGCACAAGTGAAATATCGGACAACTGCTTTTGAAAAACATCGGTCCGATATTTCACTAGTACAGACCTTACGCTCGGTCAATAACTAGTACATATATGCTGAATCGCCCCAGGACTATTTTGGAGAAGCCCTCCAAACGGCATTTGTCCTAAATTGTTTATCACAATGGTGTCTCCAGTTGATTTGTATTTACAAATAACATGCGGAAGACTCAAACAAAGCAATTAAACAAAGTAATGGGGAAAATATGTGTTTTTAAAGTTTGATTGATTGAATGAATGATATACTCATTAATTATTGATGAGTTTGAGAATGTCATTTCGTTGTCAGTACCCAGACTTGTTGGGTTTGCGCGGGAATAGTATACCGGTGAGGGGTGTAAATCTTCACTTCTCAATCACTCAGTGATTAGAGATCTATTTTGAGTTGCTTGCGAAAAGGTTACAGTGTTTACCATATCTTGCATATTTTGCAACGTAAGTTCGGAAAAAAATAAGTTTGTTGCAGAGGATTACGTAAGAACCAGTCGTACATTTATTTGATGTACTATATGTGGCATTGTGGATAAAGTTTGTACTTTTATCTCTGTAATGGACCTTAATGTGATTTAAGGTCACATTTTAACCCATTTTAGAGGTCTTTTGTAAAGTAACGAGACTTTCTCAAGCTCACAGTATTAATAAAAACATACATTTAAAAAGTTTCACCTTAACGGTAGAAAACAATGATTTGAAAAACGGTCTTTATTGCTGGGCTGCAATTAACCCCTTGAGATTCAAATGACAAACATAGGGCAGCCATTTTGAAGGTTCCACACAATAGTAGCTAAAGCGTTCCTTCTATTAAATTGCCAAAAGCATGGCCAGCATGAAATCCTCCTATACGTAGCTTCAGACCTACCTAAAATAGCTAAGATATAATCACGATCGTCGACGACTTCTACAGTACCACGAGTAATAAAATAAAGAGTGTCCACTTCATCACCGTCGTAAAGGATGTAATCTCCAGGAGGTAAATGAATGGTCTTCAACCTGAGCGAAAACTCTCGCAGGAATCCGCGGCTTGCCACTGAAAAGACTTTCTTTTGTGAAATTAGCTGACGATACATATGGACACATATATCGGCCTGTAAGCACTCTGGTAAACCACGCATGACCTAAAACATGTGAAATTAACATCTGACTACGTGTGGCATTAACATATGACCACCTCTAATTACAGAACAGATGAGCTCAACGTTACGTCTTTGGTAATGCAAACTTACGTGAATAGCCGGTCCCCCTTATTACGTCTGCTAAATAAATTTTCATTTTCATGCAAATATTTAATGTCCGAAGGGAAAGGAAAAACAGTTGCTTACATCAGCTTAACAAACAAGATTTTCAAAGGCCTTCTGTTAGTTGTATTCAGCAGATAAACAAGGTAAACCGATCGTTTCCAAGTGAAGTACTGGAGTGACACCAGGCACCAGATTGACCGAGATTATCTTTGATACTTCAGAAAAGAAACATCATAAAAAATCACAGCAATACACTGAACTTTTTTGGCGGAAACCAATATCGTAAAAAATTGCCTACGGTTGTCATATTTGCCTGAAAACAAATTTGGAAAATCTTGAGCTTACCCTTTCTTAGAGGCAGGGACAACAACGCCCCCGACTTTATTTCACTGTTTTCATGTTCTACATGATCCTTATTGGCTGAGATTCTTTTGAGTGCCGTAAGTAAAATGATGCACGTTGATTGGCGGCCGAACGGTCAGGAACCTACGCTACTGCCCTCCAGGGCAATACACTATTTAAACTGGTAAGTTTTGGCCTGAAAATATCTGAGTTATTTATGAACACATCTGGTGTTAGGAAGGATAAAACAATAGAAACCAGAACCAGAAACAGTTGAGATGGTCTGAACTCTTCCCGGTTCGAGACGGTCCTTTGGTTAGTAAAATCGACCTGTGTTAGCCAGAGTGTGACAATAAAACCAATTGGACCGAAACAAATAAAGGCTATTTATATAAAACTATAGCAAATGAACCTATAACCGATGGGAAAACGAAGTTAACACGAAGAATTTAGGAGGTAAGGTACGCAGCAACATCGGAAGACAAAAATACAATTGAAAACGAAAAATCTACCAAGAGCCTCATGACAAATTATTAACCTCGTCTGCTCCGTCCTTTTGGAGAAGTACACTTACCTTCGTTATTTTTCGCACAAACAGGGAAACACGAAAACATCGGTCGAGTACTTTACCGTACTGAACTCACTCTGGATTTATTCTTAATCTTAACTCTCAAAAGGCAAACACAGTGTCAACAACCCTTATTTGCGTAAAAAGTAAGAAAGAAGAAAAATGCTTTCTTACCTCATCCATGTCAATACCGTTGGTGTACGACCACTGTTGATGAGCGTAGTCTTCAAGTCTGTGTCTTAAGTGCTTGGGCAACTGGTAAAAACGAATAAACTCTCGCATTTTTTGCATTTGTTCGTGAAAGTGAGCTGTGCTTGAATATAAACGTGCTATTATGGCAGCAACATTTCCAAATACTGCAGCGTAAAAGAGTGCTGGAAAATACAACAAAAGGGTGTCAATTAACCCCTAAAGAACAACTAGCAGATCACTACTATCACCGCTGTTTGATTATCAAGCCATCTTCTGTACAGCTGACATAGCGTTGGCGGATATTAAATATAAAATGACCGCTGCTTGCGGGTTACTTTACCCGTAATTCTTGGAATATGATGTTCTATTTTAAATGTGTTAATCTATCAGTGGAAATTTTATGATAAAGATTCTACTTGTCAAATAGCTTTCCGAGTACATGTGACCTCTTAATCTAAGCAATGAACAAATTTCAAGTTATTCACGAACGTATTTTTTAGATCAGGTAAATCTGTACTGCACCAGATGAACGATTATTTCCGGGGCCAACTTTCGTCCAACCTTTTTAAGTTTACACCAAGATGAAGGAAATATTTTAAGGTATATCATTTTGACCATGGAAAGTTTACTTGACCAGATGTAAATTCCATTTTCGTGAGATCGAATGCAATTTCAAATTATTCAGTGAATATATTCTTAACTTCACTGTCATTACCGACATTATACAGTTAATACAGAACTCGTGACCGAACTCTCGACTACGCCTTCATAGCTCAGTTGCCGAGCATACCTAAAATCTCAATATGATCGAACATGCCAGGTTGACAATTACATAGAAAAACTGCTACAAGCAGATGCAATTTCATGCCATTTTTAAAAAAATGAATAGCGGATAATTTTATGAATTTTAATAATGAATTAATTTTTTTTGGTTGCAGATTAATCAACAGCAGCTTGATACCATCGTATCAAGATCAAAAAAAGTTATTAATCAAAATCAAATACAAAAGATAAAAGAACACATGACAAAAGACAAAAGAAAAAAGACAAAAGAAAAAAGACAGAAGACAAAAGAACAAAAGAAAAAACACAAAAGAACAAAAGATAACAAACAAAACAACAAAAGACAAAATCAGAAGATTAATCAAAAGTGACTTCATATACCGCCCTTCTTTCACGTTGTGTTTTTTAATGTTCTCCTCATGCATTCCAAACAGACTGTATTTAGTTACATAAAAAAAATCAGTTGCATAAAAACAACCTACTTACATCCAACCAGCATTACGCAAATACTGAATATTTTCTCAGCGTTTGTATTTGGAGAGACATTGCCAAATCCGACACTAGTCAAGCTGCTAAGAGTAAAGTATAATGCAGTGATGTATCTAGACTGTTGGCTTGGTCCACTGTGCATACGAGAACCGTTTTGATACGCATACGGTTGATTAGTATCCTCAGCAAGTGTGTCCAGCCAACCGCGGACTGTAGGGTCTCGTCGCTCAAGGTTTCCGATGGCATACCATATACACGCAAGCCAGTGAGCGATCAGGGCAAAAGCGAGCATAAGAAGACAAAGCACGGCGGCACCATATTCAGAATAATAGTCCAGCTTTCTGACCACTCTCACCAAACGGAGTAGTCGTGCAGTTTTCAGTAAACCAATCAGAGTCGTAGTCTAAAAAAAAAGTATGAGATGATGTTGGTAAATTCGAAAAAGGGAAAACTGAAATAACAAGGTCGAACAACCGTATTGTAAATGATGTGAAATATAATTAATGTATTAATGCAGTCTTTTTTTATGTTCAACTGGCGGGGACAATGTTGTTAGATGGTTAGTTAGGGATGAACGACATTATCGGAATAACTGGAACAAATGAATACGGTTCATCTATGAGTGTTGTTAAGCCATCACAACCGGATTTTTACTACGTCATAGAACAATAAACGCTGTGACCAGTCGCAGGATTTTTA
This sequence comes from Heliopora coerulea, assembly GCA_030142905.1. Lineage (NCBI taxonomy): Eukaryota > Metazoa > Cnidaria > Anthozoa > Scleralcyonacea > Helioporidae > Heliopora > Heliopora coerulea. Next base: position 1,056,254 of record JASJOG010000006.1, on the reverse strand, counting down.
TCCGCACGTTCTGAATACCGTATTTATTCCAATAGACGCCATGGGCGTTTATTAAAACAGTGAGTTCTAAAGGGAGGCGTTTATTAAAGAAACGCGTTTATTAAAGAGACGCGTTTATTAAAGAGACGCGTTTATTAGAGAGAGGCGTTTATTTCAAAATTTAATATTTCAACCTTAGAAATAGAAAGAAATCACACGATTGCGCACAAATGTTCACACAATTTAAATTTCATCGTCATCATCGTCAATATTAAAAAATAGAAGGTTCGTCAACTGCGTCCTCAACATTAGAACAGGCAATTAAAATGTGTAATTTTGACATTGACTACGAACAGTCGTTTCTCCGCAAGAAACTTTATCTTCTTAGAAGTTAACACCAGAAAATAAACTGTTGTATCTTCCTTTTGACGTTTTGTGTTTACAGTTATGCTCGGGGCCCATTTGGTTTACTGGAGCGCGTTTATTATTATTAGGAAGGCATTTATTGGAGAGGAGCGTTTATTGTAGAGGGACGTTTATTGGAGAGTGGCGTCTATTAAATATTTTTATGAGTTGAAGAGGCATTTATTAGAGAGAGGCGTTTATCAAATAGTGGGCGTCTGTTAGAATAAATACAGTATTGCGCATTTCTCTTATGCATATGCGAGCTTAAGTCACGATACCAGTATACGACACGCGAACTTTCGTCGAGCCTCAGACATCCACCGACCCAGTAATTTATCATTATCGTTGATACACTAAAACACCCAGAGCTACAGATACTCAGATGGAAATCAACGGTCATAACAAAGATTGCTCAATGCCTAAAACCTATCACCGTTACTCAGAAGGACACGGGTTCGATCATTCTCTGGTGCTCTGAGGATTTACAGTACGTTCCGTGAACGTTCTGATGTCTTATGACTTCTATACAAGCATTGCAAATGAGACTTTACTTTCCAGTCGGGAAAACTCAGCTTGTTTGTCAGTTTTTCAGTTTACAACAATGGATGGTCTTGCTAACATGCCCAACTTTTACAATTCTTTTTACCTCTTACGTCAGGCCGACACAGTATCTGAAAGCCAGCTCACCTGGTCTGCATTGCCGATCATGAAGAGCAATTCAAATGGTATGGCAGCCAATATATCAATGATGAACCATGTCCTTATATAATGCACAGCAATTCGACAAGGACTGCTAATAATTTCGTTACTGCTATCAACGTATGTTGTCCTAAAGTTAATGAATATGTCAATTATGAACATAATGTCCACGACGTAATCAACGATGACCAATGGATCAGAGATGACATATCTCTGATCCATAGCCAGCACGAATGAAGCCATATATGGAGTAACGATAGCGGTGTATGTAACAAGAACCAAAATAAGCCAATCCCAAATCGCTTTGAATGGAGAGTAATGGAGAATTGTCCAAGGATGCATCGTTGGTGACTGAAGTTTGTATTCAGGAAGAACATCTGTGCCCAGTGATAAAACCTAAAACAAAGTAAGATTGTTATTTGAAACGCCATCATTAAGTATCATTTGACTAGTTCACACCACCCTTCAAGAATTGAAACATTTCGGCGATAACATTGCAACTGGTTCTTTTAGGAACTACAATTTGGGACAAATTTAGTGGGGGTAAAGAACAGCCATGTTCAGCACTTCAAGACTTGTTTCTTTGGGAAGTATTTCATGAACATGATACACGCTATGAACACAGTTTTCAGGAGCAAAAATGTGTTCTATTTAGAGGAGTTAAAATAATAGCTTTTTAAAAAAACTATATTCTACGTTGTCATTACAATGCTAAAATAGAGATTAGATGGCCATTTGCATATCAACTTCTAAAAACTGCAAAGAAGCCTGTAATCCAAGCTGTTTTAAGATCTGAACACTGCTTGAGCAAAATTCCAAAGCAAAAAAAAATCCACATTCAGATAAATAAACCAGCTAGAGCCTAACGAGTCATCTAATGCTAACATTTTAATTGCAAGTGATATTCGTACAGTTAAAAAGCAAGGTATTATTTTAACCTTTCTATGTACTTTTATCAAACTATTTTGTGCATTTAACTGGTGGTAATAATCTATAACACTTTATTTGTATTAATTCCAAGTTTTTCTCAACTCCGACGCAATTCAAGATTCGTTCTTAGAACTGACGCAACGGACGTCTTCAACAAACAAAGGTAAATACAACAACCTTCATAAAATCCTACAGATAGATGGTTGTATTTTTCCAAAACATGTCGATAGATTATAGAAAGACTGAAAAGTGTTGTGCTGTTCATTAAAATTATACACCAGTTCATCTTAACAAGACCATTTGAAAAATATTAACTCAGAGATGCGCTTATGACTTACTAAATCTTTGAGAAGTTGGTGCGAGATTTCCACTACGCAAGTTTCCTTACGTATTTAGGATACTGGCCATTTAATAGCTGTTCAGGAAAAGTAAACATGTATATTCGTGCAACACTAAAGCTTTCGTTACATTGACTAGATATTATACCCGTACATTTTGCTCCAAGCAAACTTGCGAAGATTTTTATGGCCTCTTCACATGTAAGCTCACTAGCAACTCGGAGTATCTCCAATTCCTCAGCCATGAGCTTATCTACAAGTTAACATAGGATTGCTAATTATATAACGGTAGGTCTATGAATGGTAGCCCTTGTACATACTTGCGCAAACTTTTCGGTCTTTCTAGGTTTAATATCTTGGGTTGATTGCATCTTTGAATTCATAGTTAGCCTTGCAATGCTTTGAAGGCTTGTCATGGACGGCTGTTTTTGTTTGGTAGACATGAAAGGCGAATCAGTTTGTTTTCTGGAAGTCAGCTTGCTTAAGAAGTTATCCAATGAATCCGCTTTTTCTTGCGATTTGCCATACTTGCGAAGATTATCGACCATTCTTGGTGAAATTTCAACGCACGAGGTTGCACGGCGCCGATTGAAATTAAAAGTCAAAGCTTGTTCTTCAATTGAGTTCTTATCCATTAGAACACTATTAGGAGTACTGTCACCAACTGTTGCTACATCACTGTCGAGCTTCTTTGGCAGTGAATCGTGTTTCAAAAGTGACTCCTTCAGTTCAATGTCTTTGGAATCCGTTTCGGATGTTCCATTTTCACTGGGTGCTAACTTGATTGTTCCTTTGGATAACCTACGTCGAAGAATCGCCCATGGATTTACCTTCGGACCTGTAACAAAAAATTTAAGAATTTTGCAACGAATAGACCATTATAAATCTTATATGTTGCGTGACAATTCCCGGAGAATAGACAAACGGGAGAGAAAACTATTTCTCAAAAAAAAAATAATGCAAACAGTTGATGAACTAAAATAAATGAGTGCAAGAAAACTGGAATATATAGGATATAAAACATCTTTAAAAAAGATCCTACGGAGTTTGCACTGGCAAAAAATGTCCTGTCTAGAACTTAAGCCTCGTACACACAACCAAGTTTTTCTTGACACTTTTTCCTTGACAGGGAGCTTTGTTCAAAACATGGTCATGCCAATTTTAGAAAAAGGAGACTTGATAAGGAAAACTTGCCATTATCTGTCGTACACACGAACAAACTAAACTAGTCAAGGGCAAACTTGTCAATGCAGACTTGGTCGTGTGCATGGGGTTTTATGCTGGAAAAAAATTCATGCTATGACAACTTTTTAATCGCATCCTTCCAAGACTTTGTATCATCCACTACATGGTAGTGGTCGGTAAAAACTGTACCGTGTTGTACAATTGTTCAGATGGTCGACACAAAATGGAAGTCTTCCCTGGTCCTTATCGTTCATTCTGCAGAGAGCGCATTCATTGGAAAAATAACTTAGAATTTCATTACTGTAAATAATGAAAAGCAAAAGAATTTAATCCGCTCAACCGTTTAATATAACCAGAGTCATCGCATACTTCCCAGAAATTATCAAGAGACATGCTACTTTCATTTAGGGGCAAGATATTCATAATATCAATTCTAATTTCTAGAATATTTCTACTAGTTACCGAAACATTTGGGAATCATTACGCTGAGGCTTAAGCCACCTTAACATAAAGTCATAAACAAACATTTCGGCAGTGGTAACCTTAAATTTGGCACGTGCCTTAAATCCAAGATTCGATATCCCCAATTTCGATCGTGTTTTGGGTCACTGACAAAAACGGGATGTGTAAACGAAGTAGTAGTGAACCATCTGTCCACGGATGCTAAAAATTGAAGTTACCGTACGTGGTCAAATCTCCAGTAGCATAAACCTCGAGTTAGGTTGTACAAGGATTCATTTGAACAGCTTTAAAATAGGTCTGAACTTGTCCCAGTGGGATAGCTGGGATCTTGTCTTTGGGGGAAGCAAACCTTCAACAGCAGGGTGGTCCGGTTGAACCTTCCCGGAACTTACTTCCCCAGTTACATTTCTCACCGGAATTGGGCGCTACAGAAAAATTGGCTTTGGGGCCATGGGTGGTGATCACCCTTTATGCTCTCGATCCCTGTCTACGCCACTGTCGGATTGTCGTAAAGTTGTATAAGTTTACAAAAAAGGTTCCGTCAGAGTGATGCTCAGCAGTGCCTATAAGCAGTTTCACACAATCGTCAAGGTTCATACCGTTACTAATTTTAAACTAATCACTCTACAAGTAGAAAAAACCTTTAACTGATCAATAAAGGCAAGAAACCTGGTGCTACCACAAACGAAAGAAATTAAGCGAGATACTGTGTACAGCAGCTATAAGTCATTTGCGAGTATACGGAATAGAAAGTATGGTTATATGAACCAAAGGCTAATCTTTGTTGAGTAAAGAAAAGTTGCTCTTCCCAAGTGCCCGGACAAAAGGTGTCTTCCCTGTTTAAAGTTAATTAAACATTACACGAACGTCGGCTTCGATATTAAATCAACACCTTAGACCTGGCCAAAGATAAAACTTGACAAATTTTCGGCTAAAATATCCCAATATTTTGCGAGGCTTTACCTTTTGTTACATAAATCGGTGCAGCAATCTCTATAAACTAACAGCAATGAGGTTTATAGTTCACAAAATGCTGTTTTGACAGAATTATGGAAGCGTAAACTGAGTTGGCATGTCATTTATTTTTATTCATCTACCAGTTAGCTGTAGTGGGTCTTTTGAGGCAAATACTTTTGTTTAGTGGGCAAACGAAGGCAGTCTAAGACGACTGTTAGTCGAGCTATTTGCACACAATAAATATCCTCACATACACAATCGATCTAGGCAATGTACTGTTACCTATAAACTTGGCACAAACTCGTTTGTCAAACAACTTTTGGAGCAACAGCATCACGGAAATAGAGATTCATTATTCATTTGTCCTTATTTTACATGATATGTGAGGTTACCGTAACCAACTCAAGAATCAACACCACAGTTGTTCTAAGTATAAATGCCTCGTGCCTGTTTACTAACCTGTGCAACTGAAAATTCTGTTCTGATTCGTCTCTAGATCATAAGTTTCCTGTCGCAGTCGCAAGAAGATGTTACCTATCAGAGTTGAGTGAATTGCGACGAACACTTTTAAAATTTACGGTAAGAGATACGTCGGCACCTTATCTCAAAGATTCATTAAAAACTTTTATCAAACATTTTTGACAAATCAGTCAACGTCAAAAGACAACTGGAAATGATTTGCATAATCTGATAGCATAACAAGCGCATGTAACGGCGTAAGTGATCCCAGATAGTAGTCTATAATTTCAAATACCTTCTAAGACTCCAATCGTCCAGGCGAAAAACATCTAGTAGAGCCAGTATACTACTTCTTGTTTTTTTTAAAAACAGTTTTGCTGCAGACGCAATCGCTGCCAGCGGGAACGCGACGAATTTTAATATTGCCTTAATTCGTCGTGTTTACTTAATGAAAATTACCGAACATCTGCTTTTCAGTACAGGTCCCCGATTGAGAAACATGACGAAACAGCGCTATAAAACTAAGTTGCAGCGTTTGTAAAGCAGCAAAAAGAATTCTAGCCATCGAGAATCTCCGTAAAATGGATGCAATGGTTTTCACAAAAACGAAAGTAAAAAGGAAAAAAATTTTTGAGAGCCGGTTCGGTAATATAATGATATTTATGTTAATGCCTCAGTTCCAAATTGACTGTTTTCAAAGGTGTTCAACAGAACCGTACTTAAAAAGGTCGGTGATGATATTACACTGCAGTATCCAGATCCATATTTGCTTTTTTGTAAATATTGTTTCTTGACGTAAAGGAGTGAATCCATCGAAACAGCAGTAGAAAGAGGAAAATGCCTAAGATTTTACTTAGTCGTTACGCAACACAGAGGCAACCCAAAAACAGAATAAATGCAAGGTTAAACGGTTGGTCTTGATCGGTCTCCAATCGAAGAACCTAAATTTCAATTTATCCATCAACGAAATTGAGGTAAACGCGAGCTTGTCCACTTTTTACTTGAGCAACATAAGTACAGATCCTATATAAACGCCAGTGAATCAACGAAGTCGTTCTTTTGCGACTCATACAGCGGTTGCTACCATGGCAAAACAATTATTCCATTCGCTCTCGTTCTTACTTGAACCCACTTTCTCAAACTTATTAATAATTCACGAAGAAAAAACAAAAAAAATACATAATTAATCAGTATTTAGAAATCGGAGGAAGATTACAGCTGAATTTTTCCAACTTTCGGCTGGATTTTCGCCTAAAATACTGGTTCGTTTGAGAAGTAAATTCAAACACCCGTTTAGTGTTCTTCCTCCGATTTCTAGATACCTCGAAACTCGTTAAAAAAACTCGGCTTCGCTTCGTTTTTCAACTCGTTTCTCGGTATCTAGAAATCGGAGGAAGAACACCAACTCGTAATTGAAATATTACTTCATGATACAATTTTCGGCTCTGGCCTTCTTGCTATACGTGCTGTGGTTTGTTGGTTAAGTCTAATGGTTTTCAGGTAATCTGATTCAATTTTTACGTTTCCATTGGAATAAAGCCTAGTCCACACGAGCACATTTTCTGTGGCAAGCTTGTCAATGAATCTTTTTATTTGCTCGTGTACTTGAGAACATTTGCCTGGATTTTATGTAAAAAATACATTTGCTGAAAAACTGGCCCGCCGTTTTTTTGTGGCAAAGAAAAAATGTCATATGCGAAAGTTTGTTCGTGTGCACGATCCCTCACAGAAAATTTGCCACATACTCAGATGTTAGCAGTGACTTCTTCGGTTTTGTCTCCACTGTCCATAATCATTTCTGACGCATAGGCGAACGAATTTTCAACATAACATTTGCTGTCTTTATACTCGAGCAAATATCTTTGTCACAGAAAAGTTGCCACAGAAAATTTGCTGGCGTAGACTAGAACCCCTTTTACACTATGACATTTTGGGTATGGCATGGCTAAAATGTTGGCATGGGTGCCGCTATTTTTGGGCACGGCACTGGTGATTTTCACAGTGTAAACGGTGCGGCCTTCTTAGAATTTGGTGCCCGTGCCCAAAATTTGCCGCGCCGTGCCCAGAATGTTACAGTGTAAACGGGTCTAGGCTTTAGCTCACATGTGATTTGATTTTAGCTTGAAACGACCGAATACATGACATACAGAAGTGAAATTTTTCATCTTCCCTACAAGGAAGTTGTACAATGTTAAACCTCTATAAAATGTGCCAAAAATTATGAACATCTGTACTGCAACATAAACGTCCATGAGAAACTGTGTGAAAATTTGAGTAAGACTTTTGGGATTAGTTTAGGTTAAGCTAGGTTAGTTTAGATCAGGCAAGATTACGTTAGGTTAGATTACGTTTAGTAGGGTTGGATCAGGCTGAGTTGAGTTGGGTCAGACTGAGGTGTGATGAAAGGAACTATCATCAAGAACGCCCACAGAAATTTACGAGTTTCACTTAACAAAATACGTCTAAAAGGAGTACTTTGTTATTCCAGCGGAATTGGTGGTCAACGTCGATTCACAGCCACTATAAGATGGTTTAACTAAATGACTGTAGCATGATTGCACTCAGAAGTGCAAACACCGTTTCACGACTCGTGTACACACACTTTTTAAAGATATGTACACACACAATTTACTACGCTTTCAGGTACCTTGTCCATCAGCTTTGAAAACAAAGAAATGCTGTAACCTATAACCGATAATACAACACAGGACCCAAGAATTATCGTCTTGAGAACAGAGGTTAAGTATGACGTAAAGAAGAGACAACGGTTGGTCGTTTTATACCATTGTAACTCTTTAAGTTTATTATTTCTGACTTGCAAAACGAATCTGCAGACGTTCATTCTGAGACTTACGAGGACGATGAAAGTTAACCTTTTAAAATTAATTTTATTAATGCATCGCACGGAAGCTCAATTAAATCTAATCACCATCAGCAGCTGTCTATATTTTCAAAAGCGAAATTTAGTTCCACCAACAAGAATTAAAAGCTTTATAGGAAACATGTGATTAGTGCATGAAAGTTCCTTATCATCGTAAACGCAGGGGCCCTTTTTAATTGCGAAAGGGGTCTTTACGTCTGAGATGTTTTGTCGATGAAAATGGTGAAATATAAGTTAGTTGGTAAGTAAAAAACGTTACATCTTTTGGACTGAGCTTAAATGTTTTGAATCATTCCTAGACAAGACATGCAATAGAACGGATTATAATTTATGAACAAACGAATGTCGTAATAAGTGGTTTATTACAGAAATGAAAACATATTAGGGAAGAAAAAAAGAAGAAAGTCGGTTGCAAAAAACTTGAATTGAGAGGAGATCGACATCCTGGTTCTACATCAATACAGTGATGAAAAACTGGGTTGAGAAAACGTTGACAATTTGCGATCGTCTTTTGTAACCCCAAGCTAGCACATGGATAACATTCTTTTAATTTGATTCGGGCAAAGATGATTAAGCGTAGAATAAAAGACGTGCAGATTTCCTTCTAGGTTTAATGAGCTGCGTGTTATAAAAGTACCAAAAAAATTATTAGCTTCACTTAATGGGATAGCTTTTGTCTTCCCCTTAAAAGGTATCATTTCTTAAGGAAATACAGTAGATAAGAATGTTGGTGAGCTGGCAAACGTCGTTACGACACAACGTACGTTATTGTTAATAACTCCCCATCGGGGAGAATAATTTTAATCATATATTTAAGCCTAGTCCACACGAACAATTTTCTATGGCAACTTTTCTGTGACAAAGATATTTGCTCGAGTATAAAGACAGCAAATGCTATCTTGAAAACTCGTTTGCCTATGCATCAGAAATGACTATGGACAGTAGAGACAAAACCGAAGAAGCCACTGCTAACATCTGAGTACGTGGCAAATTTTCTGTGAGGGATCGTGCACACGAACAAACTTTCGCATATGACATTTTTTTCTTTGTCACAAAAAAATGGCGCGCCAGTTTTTCAGCAAATGTATTTTTCACATAAAATCCAGGCAAATTTTCTCAAGTACACGACCAAATAAAAAGATTCATTGACAAACTTGCCACAGAAAATGTGCTCGTGTGGACTAGGCTTTATTCCAATGGAAACGTAAAAATTGAATCAGATTACCTGAAAACGATTAGACTTAACCAACAAACCACAGTACGTATAGCAACCCAGAAATCTATTTGGGAAGCAAATATTACATCACATATACTACCAATTGACAGGTATTTTGTGGTCAGCAAAATCGTAATTGAAACTCTTAAGAAACAACAAACAATACCTCGTCAGCGTAGTTTAACGAAAGATTTTCTCAAAGATTATGGTAATCAAATAAAAACAGCCCAAACCTCGCGTTTTAACGACAAAATGCTAGGTTATAGCGAGCGAACATTTGAAAATTTCAAAGTGACAAGCTTCCTAAGCTTTTGTTGCTCCGCAAAAAAATAATACTGATTGGGACCCAATTAGATTTCCCAGTAGCAAGTTCACTATACATCTGCGTGCTCTCTGCATGTATGATAGATTTCCCGGGATATGTTCTAAAGCTCCACAGCACATCTTTTTTGTTATCGCTATAAAGCCTCAATTTGATCCTAAATGTCCTGCCAATACAAAACAAGGCCTAGTGGTGATAGCAAATGGGTGGCGTTACAGCGTATGGTCTTTGGGTGGTTTCATTTCTGGTTGGTCTACGAACGTTCAGAGGTAACACCAGGTCCAAAACTCGTCAAAACGTGACGGGAGAACGTTATGGGTACCACTTTATTCTGGGAAATTTTACCCTGGGTGTACCTTTCCAACAAACATCTTGAAACCAAACAGCCCGATTCACGAAGCAAACTTCCATGCATGTTTTCTTGCATAAACTGGAGAACTATTTGTTTTTGAGCCTCGTCACACAGTGCAATTTTTTATGTAACTTGCCTTGTAATTGCAACTAGCACAGTATATATGGTTGAAAACCTCGGCAATGTTTTGGCAGCAGACACCACCACTAGTGAAAAAACTAACAGCTAGAAAAATTCCTGAAGTAATGTTCTTCTGTTCCATGGTAAATAAGTCGCTGCAATCATCTCATAAACTACCTTTGAATCGCAGTTTATTTCACCATACAATTAAACTGTCATTAACGACATTGCAAGACAAGGTGGCATTACTTAGCTCGCCATCTGAGCCTCGGTAGTCGATGCTTAGAGGGTCTCACCGGTCACCAGAAGGTGGGGGGTGGAGCATGGCGTTCCCTGCCCTACCTCAGGTAAGGACCTGTTTTACGGTTAGGATTGGGGTTAGCGTTAGGATTACGGTTTCGATTGGTGCAAGGCTTTCAACCTTTTTCTACCATCACCCAGAAATCAGATGATTCAGAGGCTTCAACCTAGGTAGTGTAACGATCTCAAAATAGGAGTAAAAGGAATTCGTAGTAAGAAAATAAGAGCCCAGCTCAATATCTTAAGGTGGAAACCCATGAATAAATGAGACAAACGGTAAGTTTGAACTCAATTTTACTAACGTTTCGTTGCCACATGCAACATCTTCAGAGTGGATAAAATTACAGAAGTGATAACAGCTATATATGTATTTACATGTGAATTATTAATTAGCAGATAAACTAATAAGGACGAAGAGACAAAATTACGAAGTGACATTTACGGTAGAAAAGCCTATCATATATTAACAGCTAAAATAAGGACAGTGGTATCGAAGAGATTTTTTCATTTAGAGCGGGTTTGAATTTAGAAATTAATAAGCTTTCCTGAATCATCAGTTCATGGTTAGAACCGGAGTGGGCGGAAAAAATAGTGGAGAAGTTGTTATGAGATACTGCGTGTTGAGTGTGATGAGTATGAGCGAGAATGTTTGAGAGTGAATGCCTGCTTAGCTTTTTGCCAGTAAAGTGTGAAACTCCCATATGTTCTGAGATTCGGGTATGAAGATATCGGCGAATTTGGCCGAAATACAACGCTCCGCAGCATTGACACTTGTATTGATAAACTATACGCGATCTCATTATTATGGAGATTCTAGCTTTAAAGTGGAAGAAACTGGACAGTCGTCTACCTGGCCCGAAGATAAAGCGTTTGGTATGTCAGGAAAAGCAGAAGAACATAGTTTTTGGATTTGTGTCCGTATTTGTAAACAATGGGAACCCGTAAAAGGGAGAGAAAAGTTGATAATGCTTTTTGCGTGATGTTGTCCATTAGCGTTTGGTGATTTGCGGTAAAAACGTTTATCAAGAAAAACACGAATGCAGCGATCAAGAAACACGTCAGGATAGCCATTATTGAGAAAGATATCTTTGAGTTTTAAGAGTTCAGAGTGGAAAAGGTGGTAAGTTAGGAGGAGCTGATTTTAAAGTATCGATCAAGTAAAGTGTGAATGAGACCTCGTTTAAAGGAAAGCGGGATGAAAGTATCAAAGTTGGTAAACAAACCAGTGAAAGTGGATCTTCGATAAACCGAGGTTGAGAAGCCTTAAGAGTGATTAAATAAAACATCTAGGAAAGAGAGTGCAAAATTGGTTTGAAGTTCACTGGTGAAAGTTAGATTAGAGTGCTGTGAATTCAACTAATTCTGGAAAGGAAGAACATATTTACGGGAACGGAAAATTACAAAACAGTCATTGACATGTAGTCGAAAATAAATGGGTTTAAATTTAGCTGAGAGATTAGCTAACCAATTGCGCTCATGACATGATAAGTAAAAGTTGGCAAATAGAGGACCAAGGAGAGAGCCTATAGCTACACCATCTATTTGTTCGTAAAAGGTGTTGTTACATAAAAAAATGACAGGGTTTTTTTTACCGAAGAATTTAAAAGTTTATGAAGATGCGAAGCAGTGAAACCATAGTAAAGAGAGCTGTGATCAAAAGCCTAATTATTTATAATATCGATGGTCTCGTCAAGAATAACGTTTGTGAAAAGAGACTTGATATCTAGACTAGCCATAACGAGTTTTTCAGAATCAACATTAAGGAAACGTAAATCATCAAAGAAAGAGAACGTGTCGGAAATCATAAAAGGATTAAATAATAGCGGATTCAGGATGGAGACAAGAAATTTAAATAGCTTATAAGAACGGCTAGCACCATCAAGTTCTAGACCAGGCATTTTGTATGGCTTACCAAACGTGCACAAAGTTAATCTCCCTTTTAGACCGATACTCTCAGCTATTCTTCATATGACTACGTTTTCCGCCCGGAAAATCTATAGCTACGGTTCTAAGAGTAAAAGGAATGATCAGGTTATCGAATCAGGTTATGCCTATAGTTCGCACTCATGATGAGTTTAGTACTTAAGATTTCAGCGCTAAGATTTAAAACTTAAGAAAATAAACTTTGTATTCTGAAATCTTAAAACCTAAAGCTTAAGTACGTTCTTGTTGTCCTTATAAGTAATACCATTTTAACAACGTCTGGTACATTTAATATTTTAATACATAAAGCTCGTTCCATACCTTAAATTTACTAGTGGGAACCAGGGATTATCCTAGAAGGCGCATAAATGTTCTCAGTGGAAATGTTGGCTTCTTCCCCAAAAACAATGAAAATAAGTGCCCAGAATATTAAAATAGAATGTGGATTGCTAAGAACAAATTATGACCTAGTCACGACCCCTGGTTGGGTCGCGATCCACCAGTTGAAAACCCATGAGTTAAGGTGAGCTGGCTAGGTTTAATATTAGGATTACACTGTTACACAAAGGGCCCTTTTTGACGATACGACTGTCCTATTCGATTTTTCGTTCTGATGTATCCGATTAAGTCATAGGAGCTGTCCGAACTTATTGCTACATTACTAAGCGAGCTGAAGGCATGAATTGTGCTTTAGAGACAACATCACATACCTCAGGATGAACTACAATCGTACACGACAATCGTGTCGTGTAAATATATTAATGGAGCTTACAGGAACACTAACCATGTGCCCAGTCCTAAAGGTTAGAGAAAACCTTACGTTTTGGCCAGACATAATTTGATGGCCACAGTCGCTCCCGTGATGTGAACTATCCGAGCGCTGGGAAGACGAAACTGGATTACGAGAAGTGGACACAAAATAGTCAAAATAAATTGACATCCTTTTCTCGATCGCTATTTTAATGTTCTTGTGGCAGCAATTGTGACCAATCTACGGGTGATGATTTTAAAAATTCAACGCAAAATTTACAGTTTGCAGATAATTCGGACGAAGATTTTACTTGATAGCACGCATTTTATACAAACGTATGTTAGTACGTTAGAGACATACAGCTTTGGAAATTGACAATCTTCAGATTATGCAGAGTGTTAGAAAAAATTTTTAAAAAATCTAGATAGGTTTCTATTCCGAAACACATTCTGACTTTTGTTGAGCCTTTTGATTTTCAGGGCTTACACTACTCATACCTTAAAAATATGGCACAACGCAATAGCTTTAAAGGAAAGGTTCAATATGCTTCAAGTGAGCATGTGCACCTCCCTGTACCGCTTACAAATTTGAAGAACGTTCGCAGTAACTTGCTGTTCTATTTTCTAAAGTAGGTAATCGGGATATTGAGTAATCAAGGGATTAGTTCTGTCGCATGTGACAGTGGAGGATACAGTGGGGACTCCTTGGGTAAGGATGAACATTCCCATGTAGTAAAAGTTAAAACGGCTTTACACTGAATGAACCCCGTTCCTATAAAGTTACATGTTCGATTATTTGATTTCTTCGGATAAACGGTAGGTTTTTCTTGCATAACTCCCGGTAGGGGTTTGCTTTCAACTCTCACCGTGGGGCACAATGCTTCCTTTTTTAACAGGACCAAAAATTTGAATGTTTTGAAGAAAACCGTTGCATGCGCACAATTTTGGCATGCTTTCCTGAATCTCCTGAACGCTATATTCCGTCCCACACCTTCGTATACACTTTTATTGGCCTAACTATGCTTATTGAATCATTTTTGACGCAGGCCAGATGTTACTCTCATAATGACTCTAGGTACGTTTCTACAAAGGCTTGGCTATAGATCTCCAGTCCTTACATCTTATATGATTATGTAGGTAATTTTAATCCATCAAAATAGATACATTCCTTGGTTCCAGGTCAATTCTTGCCTAAGGTCTACGCTTCCTGTTTACAAAACAACTAGAAGCAAGACTGGATTTTTTTTCTTGATGTCTATATGACAAGCTAAGTGGATTGCTGAACTAGTGTCACTCATCTGTTATTTAAATCGAACTATTATCACTAAAAAGGACAGTCAAGAAGCTCGTGATACAAAAGCCAAAATCCTGCACCCAATACCCAAGTAGTTACAGTAAATCGACTTAGAGCCGATTTATACGTGCTAAGCTAAATCGTTTGATTAAGATCAGTGGCCCTGAGAGGGGACGAATAGAGACTATCGATCCCGCGATCATTCTGAGAACGATTTTTCTGTTTGTAAGAAATCCGTTGAGAAGACGTTGAGGTGGGATTTTATTAGAGTTTTGGGAAAACGATGGCCGGTCCGAAAGTCATGTCCCTGGCCTTGCGGTGTAATCGCTTTCAATTTACCGCATTTATTCCAATAGACGCCCACTATCTAATAAACGCCTCTCTTCAATAAACGCCCCCTCAACTCATAAAAACATTTAATAAACGCCCCCCGCCAATAAACGTCCCCCTTCAAGGAAACGCGCCCCAGTAAACCAAATGGCCCCGTTTGTGAAATTGTGAAAACCTTAACCTTCCAGTCGACAGATCTGAAGATCACTTCATTCACTGTTTCAAAGTAGAATCGCCGTGTGAAGCTGGAGCGACACAGCTTCAGTCCCAACTTGGCAGTCCTGCAAAAATGCGTTAGTCCCGATCCTTTCAAGGACATCGTTGATTCGGATGTTGAGGACGGAGATGACAAACTTTTTACCATTGAGTCTTATAACAATGACATTGAAATTTTGTAAAAATTTCATTGTTGAATTGTGTAAAAATTTTTTTGCTTTTAATCGCTCACTCAGATGTTGAGGTCGTAGTTGACGAACCTTCTATCTTGATGATGATGACGGTGAAATTGACATTGTGGAACATTTGTGTGAAACTGTGTGGATGTTTTCTATTTTTATGGTTGAAATACCAAAATTTGAAATAAACGCCCCTCTCTAATAAATACCTCTCCCTAATAAACGCCTTCCTTTAGAGGTCAATTTTTTAATAAACGCCCAGGGCGTCCATTGGAATAAATACGAATCTGACGAGAAGTTGTTTACGGAGGGGTAAGGTATCTTAGTCGATTATATCATATAGGAGGAGGTAAACTATCTCCACTCTCCCCTTAGTAAATATTTCTAGGATCGCCAATGATGACGATCTTACAGTAGCTGTAAAATGCACTCAAAATGTACTTACAAGGTGGAATTTGTTTGGTTCTTGGCCAGACATCCCAAATTTAACATACATCATCCCTTTAGGCGCTGTTACACTATGCAACTTTTCTTGTAACTTGTGCCGCAACGGCTGGATCTATAGCTTGGCAGTTGCACGATAAAGGGGTGTACCACAAGGCAATATTGTGCAACCTGTCCTGGAACGACGACCGAATAGGACTAAGAATGAACCGCGCTCATTCATTTCCATTGGCTAATTACGATTACCGTTGAGAGACAGGTTGCACGAAGGATGTTACACTGTGCAACGTCTAAAAATCTGGCGCAGCATTGCCACAATCGTTGCGAAAGGTAGAACTTGGCGTAACTTCGTGCGACGACTGCAGCAACAAAAACATTGCGAGACTTGGCGATTGCAGACTTTGCTAAATGATGCAAATTTCTATTGCAACTTGTCCCGCAACAAAATTACGAGAGAGGTTGCAAGACAAGTTACGTAGTGTAACATCGCCTTTACGGCCCTAGCAAGACTTTTGCGCCTCGAGTAAGCCACGTTATATTTAGCCTCCCAGAAAAATCAGCAGACTCGAAACAGTAAAAAATTAGAATTTTCTAATCTACCCAAGGAACCAAACGAAGTGAAAGAATCAAAAAAAGGTAAAGGTTACATACCTAGATTGACATCATCTAGGTCTGGAGAACTTGTGACATCTTCAAGATTAACGATATACATGATAATTGATCCATTCTCATTTCTGATTGGAGCGATTAATACTGAACACAGAAATGCAGTTCCTATAAATACGAAAAGAAAGAAGGCTCAGTATACGAAGGCATATTTGGGAAATAAAAAACATTCTCGGTGTTTCCACGCATGCAGTTATAGCCTAAAGAGTGGCAGTTTGGGATAACGAAAAATGGCGGCAGGAACACAAGCCGGAAAGGCAAGTGTTTCTAACGCCATTCCGAGTTTCCTCAAACTTTAGCAGGCGTTTCTGTAATTTGATGGGAATACATAAAAATGTTTTCCATTTTCCTTTAAAAATAATCAGCAGAAAAAAGCAGAAATAGCTATCATGTTCATTGCCTTTAAAAGGTAAATTCTCCTTACCATTCAGAATTGCGGATGTGGTGGAGTAATCTTCTCCAAGTTTTTATCGAATATTCTTAGAAACTTAGGGGGTTGTTTAATGCCAATGCGACAATCCGTTTGACTGCTCAATATGTAGTGCTCGATAGAAATCGATTACCAGCGAGTAACGCAGTAAGGCCGAGTTACTCGGAATTAAAAACAATGGTTATTCCCAATTTTTTGTAATCGTACAAGAAATTTGAAGTACTAAAAGACGTATCAATTTCTACAAAAAGAAATAGTTTATTCGTTCCCAACTTCTATGAGATAACAATTGACCCGGTCATCGCCTACGTCAGTTATCATGCGACAGAAATTTCCATGACTTAATAGTTAAATAGAAATACGCCTTTCAGTCAATCCGCTCGTTTTCGAAATGTTATTTTGCAAGTTTATATGGGCATAATCATCACTAGCTTCTAACTATTATGAAATCTGATAAGCTTCTAAATATTTATGGAATCTTATCTTAGCTGTCAAAATCAGTAGCCACTTCTCTTTCACAAATTCAATATACCAATTCACAAGTGAATCAGGAACTTTAATTGTGAAACAGTGAATTTTCCGGATAGTACTCATTTATAATTCGTGAAAAAAACCCATTGAAATAGCCACCCAATTGACCTTAACTATTATGACGTCATTAAGCACAAAACGCGCGAGGGATTCTGATCCTAGTATTCAAATATTGTAAACATTTCGACATGGATACAGAAATAATAGAATAGTCCCCGGTTAATTTGCTCAACGCAAATGGCTTGTGCTTAAGACGTGATTGATACAAGGTCTGATTACATGGGAAAATTAATATTTCATGAAATTCAGCCCGGCTAACAAGGTTGTAAAAAAGCACTGATTACATGAGAAATTTCAGTCTGGGCTGACCCTGAAATAAAAAAGTGAACCCATGCAGAAACTTCTCGACAGCCTTTGTTGTTTTGATAATTTGCATCTTCCTACGTGCGTCGATCATCTTTTCAGCCCTGGCCGAAATTTTTTCGTACAATTACGAGCTTTTTCAGTAGAGTAAACCTGGCTGAAACTCTTTTCATATGTTCACGAGCTTCGTCTTTCAAGTATGTTATCGGAAAGCTGGGATGAAATCGGGCTGCCGATTAAGCGGGCAGTAATTTTTGCTCAGGCTGAAAATCTCCGTGTAATCGGGCTCAGAAAATGCAGTAGAAGAGCTACCAAAATAACAAAGCCTGATGCTCGTTAGGATGACAACTTTATATAAAATTCCAACAGCGTTCTTTATACATAAAACTTTTGTCTCAGTAAGCTGTATCAGGTATACATAAAAGTCCTTGCACGCGCCATCAAATATGTGTACCCAATTGAAGAATGTGCGTATTGGATATACTGGTGAATTTATGAAATATGCGAATTTGATTTAAGGTCCTGTTTGTTGTAAAGAATATTTTTCCCATGCATAGATATGGGACGACGTGGCTCGAGTTTCAACCAGATGTTGCTGTCGTTTTCCAATTTTCAAGGTTTTGGTTTTATTTTTTTTTAATTCGTTTCGGGCGCCCTGCATTTTCTTTAGTCCGGTTAATTGTAGGGTTCATTTAGATTTACTTTACTCACAATTTTTCCGCAAAAACGGAGAACATGGCGATACATTTGTCGCGCTTACTGTAATTTTTGCTTACTTGGACTCAATACCTTTATCTAGCAAATCACTAATTATTGCATCTTTCTTTGAAAATTATCTGGTGACTGTAATCTATTCCATGCAATTTCCAAATTACTCTTGTGTACTAGGAATTTTGTTTTGGGCTGTTCAAATTTTGTTTTACGAACTGCGAATTTTGTTTTGCGCAGAGCGATTTCGTTCCACGTATGGGGATTTTGTCTTGTGAACTAACAATTTGATGTATTCTACCAACAGGACAACGTGGATGTGGCCACAATGCATCAATCAACGACTTCAAAATCCTATCCTCCCGTTCTTCTGCCTCTGAGCTTTTGGTAAGAGAAAGTCTGATTATTTCTAAACTTAAACCTTCCTTGAATGCCAATCTAAGCTCTGTTCCTCCCTCTCTTTTAACCATTCTATCCATTTCCGTTTCTCATACAGCTTGTAATATAACACCTATTTTATATCTTTAACCTTGTAAATACGATACCCTTTTAATTTATTCATACTCTGATGATGTTGCGAGACGCAACGAAACGTTAGTCCTGTTAATAAACTTATTTTTTTTACAAATCATGGTCTTATTGCGTGTACTTTGCTTGGCATTAATATTTGTTCTAAAATTCAAAACAGCGATAGACGCAAGAAAAGATTTGCAGTAAAAAGACTCGTGTGATTAGCGATTAACTTTCTAAACTGCTGCAGGCCATTTTTGCTGTTTTGTAATTTTCGCGGCCTTGAGGTGGTTACGTCATCAGCGTCCAATAATTTTTTTTAGACAGCTCTGTCGAATAATTCACGATATTCGGCGGAAATGTTGTCACGGCTTCCGGACATTATGAATTAACTGGTGAATGTCGACCAATAAGAAAAAAGAATGAAGTTTGAATGTATAATAATGTTTGAAAATATAGCCTTTATGCACGTTTCTTCCAATTTTGGCTTCATCGTGAACTGACCCTCTGTAATGGAAGCCACGGTAGACCGCGGCCTTATTATTTGAACTGATTATCCAGCATGCGAACGACGTAGAATTCCAAGGCCCGGTTGTATAAAACTTCTGATTACGAATTACCCGCCTCTTGCGTGGTTAAATCGTAATTAAATTGTTCTGTGTATATAAAACAGTTGTGTAAAAGATTTTAGTAGAAGAAAAACACACACATTTAATAAAATTCCTGTCATCTCAATATAAATTTCTGTTTCACGTTCGGCGTCCAAACTGCAAGGTATTATAAAATCTCAAGGAAATGGTTTATGTCTGATAATTTGACATGCTGTTTGCCAACTGTGGCTAACATGTTAATCACACAGTTAACGCTAACTGTGCAATTAAGTTAATCACTTTTTCATACAACTGTCGCCAGGTGTTTAACCTTTTAAAGCCTAAATTGTTGTTTTTTGTTTTTGTTCTTTATTCCCTCTTTGTCTTTGTATTGTTCTCTCGTTTGTTCTTTTAATGCAGGTGTCCAGCAGTATATCGGATAGTGATCGTGAAACGCTTAATTTGATTATCACATGTAGATATTCTTTGGCTGAGATATTCCCAAGTTGATTATTTAGATTATCCTTACTGTTTCAATATGCCCTTTGCAGCTAGGCTAAACATCTTTGCATAAAATTATCTAGAGAGGAGACATAACTGAGTTGTTTACACGACAGGAAATAAACTATGAACGGTACATTTATACCAGCATTTTGATGACCTAAATTAGCGGCCCTTCGTCAGAGAAAGAAACGTGCTCTGGAAAGGGCCTTTGCTCGAAACGTTGGAATTCTTTGAGATCAGTCACGGTAGATACCAACCTTTGAAATTTTTACCTTATTTAGCACTGTCCACGCAGTATCCTATTTTTAAATTAGCAGCCACTTGCTTTACTCCTAAACAACTTCACGGTCGACCATTCATACGAGTGTTTGCAGAATATATATGCCAATGTTTATATTTCTGTGGTATAAACGGCTCTTATCTTTTTTCTTTGTTTCGAAAACCCTTCAGTTCCTTGTTCTCTTCAGTTTTTCATTGTTGTGAGTTATTTTGTCCAGCTGCAAAAGGCTTATCGGTAACTCCGTCGCTGGGGCAAACCACCGTACCGAAACGCAACAGAGCCGCATGCGAAGGCGAAGGTAAAAGTTAGAACACTGTTCTTCAACACACTGACTGACATTGGCTGGTCCAACAGTCAGCGTTAGTTGAATGAACGTTTGCGTTCGGTCAAACATTTTGCCCAAGAAATGAGGGGGTCCATCAAATGTTAGATCGTGAAGCCGCTTAATATCCAACATAAATGTCGGCCAATGTTGTGCAACAATGTATGAACAGGCTTAATAACGCCACTTGTTTCTTTCCCTGGCGATATAAGCAAGATAAAGCCGGGGCTTAACGTTTCAACATTTGTTCGTCGAATAATGTAAGCTGCAAGCAAGTTTGTTTTCGATCCGACATTTTGTCCAACATATATGGTAAGCACTGTTTTCCACTAGGAGAATTTTATCACGCGAAGCGACTTATTCTTTTGTTACATAGGCTGTCGACTGTAACTAAAGTGAAACCTATTCAATTTACACAAAGAATTGTCGATTCGCGCGATAAAATTTACCTAGTGGAAAACAGCCGTAAGGCAAAACAATTGTTGGAAGTACGCGTATCCGCTTTTGTAGCATTTCGGGCCAGCACCGTTTGCCAACGTTGTACAACGTTTAAACGTTTAGCCCTAGCTTAAGAACTTACGAGCGTGCCAAGAGAGTCGAGAGATGACATCGTATCATTTTTCGATACAGATAAGTTATAAGCTGATATAACCACGCTAAAAGTTGAATTTTTAAGAAACAAACAATTGAGATTAAAGGCATTTTTTTAGTTTGCATGTTTGCAAGGGATTCACTTGCTGTATTGCGCCTAGAAGCCCCCTCCGAAAATGACTTGAGAAACAAAACAATCACTCTACGCTCGATTGTCCCTGAATAAAGTGAAAACAAAACAGAATAACTTTTCGTGCGGAATCATGTAAGTTCTTCCGGAAGTCCGAAGGCTAAACAAGAACACTTGTTCTTTGTTTTGTCTGCTGTCCTGCAGCAGTTTTTGTCCTTGGATTTAAAGGTGGATTTCTTGTCGGACAAAAGTATGTGAAAACTAGTGCATATGATTAAAACAAAGCATAACGCAGTCCGGTGGAACTAGGACTGTCCATTTGGGAAAATTCAAGACAAAACAAGAACTCTTCTTTGTTTCGTCTATTGTACATCACTTGGCATATGCTTGCTTTTACGCTTGTTTTTATGCGTATCATGCCTAATGCCATTGTTCGTCACCCAGGGGATATCAATTTCTTGTAATTGCAGTTTGCGCTGGTTTATGCTTAACTTGTGCAGCACGTTTGAACAAGGCTTTATACTTATTCTCATGTTTATGTCGACTGTCGCCGGTTGTTTCAATAAAGAGGTGCATTCTTTTGTCTTTGTCCTTTGTTCTGGGCTAATATTAAAGCTGAAGCTGAAGGCCAGTCTTGAGTCATAACTAATTAACATTATCTGCTGTCCATTTCTAACTAGGTATGACTGCAAAATAATTCCTCCACGCAAATATAGTGGCTTTAAGTAGCTTTGTCGCTCAGCCTAACCTCAGGGAAGTTATTAATGTATCTCTCTGCCTAGGATAGATGCTTTCCTAATCGCCTAACCGTTGCACGTAGATGTCAATACAACAATGAAAATAAGAGACACGAAACAAATCACTTCCAGGGTATTTAAACGATAAAAACATATCACAAGTGGTCATACTTGTGGGTACGTCGAATAAGCAAAGAGTGAAATGCTTTAAGAGAGAAAGGTTCTGGCATCTTCTTTGGTCGGATTTCTCGTAATGTAAAGTTGAATTGGGACAAATCAGATTAGTTCGCACCGATAGTTATCTTTATTAATAATAACATGTCATGGTCTGACTTGAAGACGTGCTGTCAGTCTCTGTAAATCACTGTTGTGCGTAGGAGACAGTCTGGGAAAATTATAAGCAGTATTGTCATACAGTATATACATATTTGTGGCAGAGTCAGTCACAGACGAGTGAAAACCGTTAACGTAAATCGACAGGAGTTCCTGTTACCGATCGTTGAATCTATCTCTTGAAGTTAAGCCCAAGATACAAACACTTGACGATCGACGCTAACACGGTGTTTGGAATTGTTATCACTCGTGACTGAGACAAATTCAGATTGCAAACGTCTGTACACTAAAGCTACTGTGCGTTGTGGCGTAACGGTGTTGCGAGAGAGTCGCGTAACAAACGTCAAATAAAGAAGAAAAGCCTTAACGTGTCGTGATTATAAATTATGGACAGCTGGCTGTTCGAAACAATATCGAGGTCAGTTAATTTGCTCGACAAAACACGACACTTTTTCTCCGATAAGAATTGTAAAGACAGACAATATAAAGCTCTGGTCTACTTTCCTTTGAAAGGGGTACAAACTTAAATTTTTAAAATATCAGGTTTGGTTTTTGACATTGGGGAAATATCATCAAAAGTGTTATGAATAGCTCCGCAGTTCAAGTACGGACGTATTTATTGCCGCTTATATAATACTGCAAGCTTTATGAAAACAAGAAACGCAAGAGGACACCTCAAATTCTGGTATTCTGTGTTATTGCTATAGAAATTATTTTCATTATCTACAGGACTATTTGGACGGTTTCCCGTGCGTAATGACTGCAATTACTAGTGTTTTCTTTCTTAATTTTTTTTGACACGGTAATGTCATAATAGGACACGGGTTTAAATTACCATGCTTCTGTTTGCTAGTAACCATCCGCAGTCAATAGTTTGGCCTCTTTCAAATAGGGGGTAAATTGGCAAGTAGAATACCCAGTATCAGCTTCGTTCAGACTACAAATTCGAGAAATTATTCTGCGAGACCTACCATTTTTTTTGTAGTATAAAACTTGAACCTTCCTTTCGTCACTTCCTCGTAAGGCATCTCTGATTTTCTGAACGGCAACAGGGTCTGTTCCTTGTCCGCAGAGGAACTCACAGTTTGTCGGGTTCTGCAGCAGTTCTGTTCGCCGATAACCGGTGAGAGCACAGAAGCCATCATTCGAGTAAATGATCGGGATGTTTTCTAACTGAGCATTTCCCAAAATAAAGTTTCTTTCTGCTATAACAGGGACAAACAACAGGTCGACGTTAGTGTTTAGATACTACGAATATACAACTTCAAAGTATAGAGTGCGTTATTTAACACTTGTACAAACAGAAACTCATATACTTACGCGAACCGTTAAATTTCCTTATGATATTCTCGATGAAAACGTTTTGCGGTGACATAAAACCTTTCTTAACGGGCATTTCAGAATATACCTCTAGTCCGACATGATTCGCTCACCTACAAAGAGATATGGATGCGTTATTATTATTATAGGGCTATTAGCATACGAGAAAGCTAAACAGTTCGAGAAAGGCAATGTGACGATTTAATGCTACTTTTAATCAGTACTGATTGGTCAATTCGTCCGGGCCAGGACGAATTACTCTAACCTGGCCGCAAATCGATAATCTCAGTGTTTTGTACAAGCATTAACTTACTAGGACGGTATCCTGTTTGTTGTTTAAGATGTTGTGTTTATTGTGACCAATTAATTGTGCCTGTATGGTGTATGATTTGTCGAGTCGTATCTCAGCTGCTCTAACAGATAAGCCGCCTATGATAATTGTATGCTCGTCACCTTGTAGCAATAATTTCTGGCTGTTTGCTCCAGTTCTTCTTTCAATAAAGTACTCGCAACAACGCTATATTTTTTCACTTTTGTGTATAGGTAAGGGGTCATAAATCATATGTGGTGAAGATTGAGATACAAACCAGGGCCGTATTTGGCGGGAATGTACGGTGGGTAACTGATCAAGCACGAAGGGCAACTACCCCCCTTTCGGTGTCATTTTGGCTGTTTTCTCGAATGTTATTTGCAGAAAATACAAAACAAACACCAACTTCACCATGCTTCACCGTTTAAAATTCTTTTATAATGCTCCATAGTGTTTTAGAGAATGTATACTCTAATAATTTCTAGGGAATAATAAAGTACGTGGTCCGCGTGGTCATACCATGTCTCTTCATACTTTTGCCGCATCCTTGTGATGAAAAATTCATGAAGCTCCAAGCAGACGAGCGGAGAAAAGGTTTTTTTGACGAAACAGCCTTTTCCACTTGCATTTCGAATCCAAGAAATTACATTCATCACTCGAGCCCGAATGCGCAGTGAGCTAGAGTAATCAGTTTGAAGTTCACGTATATCCTTTATCTGTCTGTCTGTATTTCTATCTGCCCGGTTTCCTGTCCGTCTCCATCGCGAGAGTCTGGGTACCAGGAACAAGGAGTACATGTGATCCATCAGAGCACCTCTTGTTCAGGGAGTCATAGGTTAATTTGTGGCGTTATCAATTTCGACTTGGGAATTCTTGGGAGATGGAATCCAGCTTGGGTAGTGTTAAATTACTGTGAGTTACAGCGTGGTTTCGAGTGTAATTTGGAAAAAACAAGCAAGACTGAGTTTTTCAAAGATTATCAAAATAGCACGAGCCCAATTTCAGGTCTTTACAAAAACTCACAAAGCACGAGTGCGTGTTTTTTCCAAACTGCATGAGAAACTATGCTATGACCAATTAATCATATACATGAAGAAAAGTAATACAGACTCAAAAGGGTAATTCATTGCAAATTAGTGTTACCTTCTTTTGTGCATTGGGTTGCCTTGAAATTGCACTGTTCTTAGCCAATTAGAATCAAGATAATTTTTCATTCAAACTAGGCAGCGACTTAACTTCGTCTCTGTAGCTTGATAGGTTACATCACTGCGGTTGTCGACTAAATGCATTTTTATAGAGTAACAGCAATCCTTCGTGTGAATTGTGAGAGAGAGGATACTACATGTTATTCGTCGAATAAGTCTTTTCTTTTATTTTCTTTTACAAAGATTTTAAAAGATGTCAAGTTTGGCCAAGAAATTAAGCTTCTGAGTGTGTCTAAGCTGGCCTGTACCTGAAGGGAAACAGAAGGGGCCATGGCCCCCTACAATTTGCAAGAAAATAATGACAAGTAAAGGGAAGAGACTAAAGAGATTAGAAACATACGTGAGATCGATAACGCGTGAAAATAGACCAAACAGTCTCATGGCCCTCCACATTTTTACGTACATAACAGATTATACCAACTTTATTTGATGCAGCAAACAGATTTGTCGGAAAATGTGAAAGCCAAAAACATCTATTTTGAATGTTTACCACAGTGCTTGTGATCATGTAGCATCAGAGTACACATATCAGTTGCTTTTCATACGTTACTATAAGTAATTTTCCCCCGACATCATATTGATAGGCATGAAACAATAATCTGCAATTATGTTACTGAAAACAAGGGGTGTTAAATTTGTATTTTAGTTTTTTTTTTAATTTTTCTACTTTAATTACTTGGTCCGTGTAATGTTCAATTGCATATTCTTCACTCAAGAAACAAAAGGCTCAAACAATATTTTTTACTGACTTATGTTTCAAAATATGAGTTCAAAAACCATAAAGTTGCATTTTATGATAGTTCAGTGTTTTCAAGTTTGAGAAACCGCAATCTAATTAAAACGACGTCTCACAAGACCCCTCAGAAAAACACCAGTTGTGCACAAATAAATTTTGATATTTTGGCTTCCTTGCCATTGACCCTCCGAACGGG
Source organism: Heliopora coerulea (assembly GCA_030142905.1). Lineage (NCBI taxonomy): Eukaryota > Metazoa > Cnidaria > Anthozoa > Scleralcyonacea > Helioporidae > Heliopora > Heliopora coerulea. The sequence goes on along the minus strand of JASJOG010000006.1, from coordinate 1,030,051 downwards.
CCTGCTAAGTCGATATGAACACACTTTCCAAACATCCGCTAATCTAAAATATAATTTTAGGGACTGAGGTTGTGTACAAATAGCATTTCAGGCACTAGAGACCGGCCAACAATGGCTGGATAGCTTATTCGAAGGACCGTCCGAGTGAGTGAAACCACCAAACTATCTTCGAAAGACGCGAGCCCCATAATTCTGATATCACAAAGATGTTTGGGTGGTAATTGACATCTGCACCACAAGAGATGAATATTAGTGTCAGTCACAAACAAGGACGCCGAGAGGGGGGGCAGGGGGGACAACTTGCCCCGGGCCCCCTACTTGATAGGGGCCCCCAAAATCTTTGAGCTTTACGTTTTTGACATCACGAAGATTAAATACAGTGACATAACGGACGGCAGTTTGGTTAAAGTAAAAAAAGTTAGGGTTAAAGTAAAAAATCTACCCATAAACACGATCTTATTACACATATGACGCCATTAAAGGCCCCAAATCGATATTTTGCCCCGGACCCTACAAAACTTCTCGGCGGCCCTGGTCACAAACGTCGTTTGGCGAATATTAGAAAAAAAATTTTAGTAACATTGACCTATTATCTACGATTATTTCCGATGTTTCTGTTAATATTCATGTTAACAGGTCAAAGGAATTTGATTTACTGTAATTAACTGAAATTATTACATGATCGACGCGGTTTTCTTTGTTATTCGCAGAGCTTTATTTAACATAAATACTTGTTAAAGGCCGAACTTTCTTCAAGCCAGGGGAGGGATTTGATATTCAGCAGGGAATAGCGGGGTTGATGAATTGAATTGAATTAGTATTCAAGGGTTGTATATAGATACATTCCTCCTAGCCGGGTTGTATCTAGATAAAACCTTGCCAGGAGGGATGTATCTACATACAATCCTAAAATCTGTAATGAGGAATTCTACGCCAGATCTTGTCTCTATTGACAAATACTAAAATTACACCGTGTTATACTATTCGTAATATCATAGTTAACAGCATTTCACTCAGACAATCAAAAACCAGACATTATTTCATAGAACCATAAAACATCAAAATGAATCTAAGCCTTAAAGTCATTCCCCAAATAAAACGTACCATTACTAAATTGAACGTCCTTCTTTTCAAAATTCGTTAACAAAGTACAAATGTTGAATTTTTGACAGAAATGGGTTGACAGAAATCAGCCCTCCCTAGTTTAAAAGTGGGGGCTTAAGCCCCTCTTGCCCACCCCCTCCCCCATATCCCACCTGATATATTAAAAAATTTCAGCAGTCGAATGCATTTTGTGAAATCATACAATCCGTTTTGCTCATACGGTAGGATTTGCATTCAAGCGACCTAGAGCAGCTCATCATCCGTCTTGGCTATACCCAGGAATGATTTTAATAATTACAGTAGGCTGCTCATGAATGTTTGTGCTTGATTCAGCTGTTGCACGTGTTCACACATTCATAGCTTAATGACCAAGGGCGTCCGAACGACAAAAAAGGGGGGGGGCTCGGCGAGGTCGCCAGTGGCGGCCAACCGTAACAAACGTGGGATGGACAGAGCAAGCGCCCAAGGCGTGAGAAATATCCAGAGGGTCCAGGGGCATGCTTCCCAGCAATATCTTGAAATCTACAGCCTCTAAAATGCCATTTCCTGTATTTACAGAATTTTTAAGTTTAGAAAACCTCATATGAAATACTCAAAAGACAACACTTCCGGACATTGAATACATCTGTTGTTTATTTCATCACGCAATAAAAGAATAATATAAATCAGAACCAGCAGGCTCTGGGAAATAGATTGGCTTTTCAGTAAAAAGAATGGATTTGTAGGGAGAAATAATGCTTAATTCAGTAGTAATCTAATTTGGTGATCGTAAGTTTGTAGTTTAATATTACTAGCCAGGTAAAAAGTGAGGGGGGCCACACATCCTCATGGCCCTCCACCAAAAGAAGTGGGGGCAAGGCCTCCCTGCCCCCCACTTCTGACACCCCTGTTAATGACATATTAGTCAACCCTCATGCCATATGTCCAGGATTTTTGGCCATCCCTGGCAGTCTTATAATAACATCTTGATGTACTACAAATTCAATCATCCATGAATGTATTTACCATTGGTCATCAGGCAGTGCTAAGGAAGGGGGCATCTGGGACAGTTGCCCCCAAGAGACAGTTGCCTATCATTTTACCTCCCAAAATCATAATGAAAGTCTATGATTTGTAATTCTTAGTTGCTATTTTTAGATGAAAAAAAACCTTTTTGAATGAAAACTGAAATATATATTTACTATTTTGGTATTTTAATACAAACTATTAAGGATGAATATTTCATCATCCTAATTATTTTGAATTTTTGCCCTATAATTAACATTCCACCTTACTTTTCCCCCAACAGATTAGGAAATTTGTGGCTGCTTCAATCAAACTGTGAAACTGAGCTAAGGAACTTCATTCCTTCTACTTACAATGTTGATAGTTTAAATTTACTGAAAGGTAACTGCTTCCTCACAAGTGGTTTTCCATCACCTATCAGTAGTTTGGTGTAGTACCAGTCCAACACTCCCATGCACATTCCCAACATTTTGTCCATACATTATTAGGACAACGAAATCTAGCATGCTTTCCTCTCACCTTTGTAAGACTGCCCACATGATTTTAATCATAAGAATCTTTTTCACACCTCTTAACTTGACAACTTTTAGTATAATCTCCAATTTTTTTATGAAATTATATACTTGCTGAGTTTTTCAACCTTAAACCACACACATGCAATATCAATGAACTATAATTAGCCATCACTAACTCTACTCAACTGATTATCTCTTAATGTGTACATACATACAGAATATTTCATGAATTGACCTACACTTCTAGAGTCAAATAGAAAAGTTGACTAGAGTGGGATTCAAACTCACATCTTTGAGTTACTTGACTGCTGCTCCACTAATTGAGCTATCAAGCCAACCAGGAACAGTATGCTCATTTTATCCAATTTAAGTGCTTGAGAGATTCTCGCAATAACTTAACACTCAAAATCTGTGAAGATGTGCAGTCTTCCAACTCTATTTCAGAATCATCCTCAGGATAGCATGAACAGAATTCTGTTCATGTTCCCCTGAGGATGATTCTGAAATACTAGACACGTCAATGGCATGTTATGGTCAGGTTTGATTAATTATACCCAAGGTAGCTTAGCTTTTCCCTGCAACAAATAGTCAGTGTTTGCTCCAAGCACCTTGGGAGGGGCAGCCCAATATGTCTGCCCTTGAAGAAGTTTGTGTACCTCAGTACCTCAATGCCAATAAATGCCTAATGGACTGCTCTGCCCAGCTGACAGCTTGTGAATGATCTTCAACTGTACTTTTACATGTACAGTATGTGATCATCCAGGTGTCTTTGATTTGAAAAAAGTGCCCTTAACTTTACCAAAATGCCCTTTTGTCTACCTTAAGTAGGGTTCCTTGATTGCATTCTTGAGGAAAATGCTGATAGTCACTGGTACACTTCATTTTAACAAAGTTAACATTATTTAGTTCTCAATCAGGAAGTATAATCAAGAATAATTAGTTGAAAAAATCCTGGTAGATAAGTAAGAACATAATTCTATTTTGGAATTTTTTTTTTAATTTTAATGACAGAGATGAAAGGCCTACTCAGCTAAAGTTTTGTGATGATTCAAACAACAGTTTCCATGACTTATTGTATATCAGTTGCCAAGCAACTTAGCATATATCTACCAAAGAATTCAGTATTTAGGTCAAATTAAGTCTATTTTAAAATCAAAGACTGATACAGGTTGGTGGAAAACAAATAAGACCTGAGTTAGGTTATCATTAACACAACATTTTTGGCCTGATATGCAGTCCATGAGAAAATCATTTCTTCCACATTTCTTGGGTGACTGCATCCATCTAACATCCCCACACATATTGCCTTCCTCAAAGAGTACTGACACTTCTAGTCACTGTACCCTTCCTTTATATGGTTAGATATGATCTTAATCACAGCTAAGTGGGCCCAATTATAATTTAATCCACCAGGCCATCCTTGAATGTACATAATCAATGCTTTATCTGGCTAAGCAGAGGGGTTTTTTTGGCCATGCTGGGCCACTTGACCAATTTCCCAATAAACTTTAAATTAATGTCCTCAACAAACTCATTCCCTTGAACGTCCATGCACTTATGAAAAAAGATCTGTCTCAAGGCCCAAACAATAAGTAAAACTTGATATACCTACAATAAACAAGTCACTTTTTTTCCTATAACATTTTACAAAATGTCATTCACATTCAGTAAAAATGCTCTAATGAGCTGTTACTCTATACACAAAAAGTAAAGTTATACTATATTGACAGAGAACTTCCAGTTATTATCCGACTGTCACTTGCTGCTAGCTCAGCAGCCAACTTTAAATATGTAAGCTGCTTTACCATTACAGAAATGACAAAACAAACTCAATCATTGTTTTTCACTCCTTTTAACATTACTACTGTTTACTGTGATGGACTTGATATAAATGAAGATTTATAGATATTTAATTAAAATGAATTAGTGTATTTAATGAAATAATAATAATTAATTAGCCCTGTACTGTAGCTCAGTCTATATTCAATATATTGTATACAGCTACCATTAACTAAACATTTACCATAGTTAAGGTGTAACAGGCTACACCTAAACATGGCCAGATACAGTTATGGATGGCTGTGTATAACATATCATGGACTATATCAACATAGGTTAAACTGATAATAAGTCATCATATGAGGGTATACTAAAGTGCACATAAACCCTCTGCAGTTTTTATTTTTTTGTATGGAGGAACCAAAAAGAGATGATAAGTTCTTTCACAATTTTTATTACTTTCATTTTGGAGCTATATCACTTTGAATATGCCAGTTTGCATGAAAAGGTCATGCATTAATGAGGCCTTGCACTCAGGAACGTACAGATTTCATACAATGAGAAAACAGCTGCATTTTCATCAAAAAGTTATCAAAATGCATATATTTCATATAATAATCATCATGTCAAGTTCAAACCTGGACTCTGACATGTATGAAAGCATATCTTCTGCTTCTGGTTCTTTTACTTTGCCTAGTGCCCAGGCCCTTATTGAATTGAGAACATATATGGAAATTTTTGGCAGGAAAGTTCAAAATTGGGCTTCTTGGCAACAATTTAATCTAGAGAGATATATTGGAAATGAATGGACAAGACCAAAAACTGTAAAAAACTTACTAGCCAGTTTTTAATCCTCTTTACAAAGAACTAAAAACCGTTAAGGGTTTATATACAATTTAAATCATTACAGAACAGTTTGGTGCACATAATTATTTTGATACCAGAGTTTATAGGGTTGAGTATAGCCAGTCATTGATAATCACAGTTCTTAGATAATTAAGATACAGTTAGTATTCTCTACAGATGAATGAAATAGCTGAGTGAATAAACTTGTGCAGTCATATTTATAGCAAATCATAATTATTAAAATCCTAACCAAATACCACAACTCAATGCCTTCAAATACTTGAAAAGTCTTGAGACAACATATGAAACTGTACTCTAAGTACTCCTCAGTTTCTAAACCTGCTGACTGCATTGGACTGCAGAAATTATTGAAAATATTTTTTTAGTTTATTGAGAAAATTTTGACTCACTCAACAAAAACTACATTTATTAATATATATGAACTTTAATGAAGATATATCAACTTTGCAGATCACATATGAACTTTACTGAGCATATATTAAATTTACTGAACATAAATTTTGTTTACTGACCACATAAGTTCTTTTACAAAATGTAAATTTTTGCTTACTGAGTATATATAAATTAGAGGTAATTGAATATAAATTTAGTTCATTAAATAAATACACATATATAACCAAAATTTATCATCTTTTTTTAAAAAAGACGTTTCAGGGCACAGCCCCTTCTTATTTATCGAGTTTATTGGATAAAAATTGGACTTACGGAATATCGCTACATTTCCGCAACCATAATGGACGTTTCACAAATATAAATCAAGATTCGACTGCACGCATTAAGATTAGCCTGTATGAACACTTCACGCTCCGATATATATATATATATATATATATATATATATAAATCAAGATCTGCATACAAACATCAAGATTTGCATACGCCAATCAACGATGAACGTTCACAAATATAAATTAAGACTCCAATGTAGGTATTAGGATACAGACATTTAGGTTCGGAAACACAAAGCTACATTCGCCACTATACGTCAAGATTCGCATACTCACATCAGTTTTGATTCTGCCGAGTAACATGTAAAGATTCCAATTCCCACGCACATCAACATAACCATACGAACCTTACCAGCAGAGTGGCAGGTAACTTTAATGTGCAATATGTGAAGCTAACGTCCAATTCGTTGGACGAGTTTCGATGGTAAAATGAAATTTCTCGGCCTTCACCCTATAAGTTATTTTTAATCTATATATTGCATAAAATTTAACGCTCTTTCCAAAAGAATAAATTTACAGAGTCGCACCAGCAATTTCCTAGCCGTTGCAGGGTTGCCAGGTTCCAGGGCATGCTCGGAGCCAAACACTGTGTAAAATGAGGCCAAATTTTACCAAAAGAGGCCAAACTACTAATTTTTCAAAAATGCCAAAATGAAGCTAAATTGTGAGCTTTTGCCAGTTACGTAGGATTTTCGTGTTCATCTCCCCCCCAGACTAAACAAAATTAACCAAAATTACCGAATCAGAATTTTGGAAAATCAGGAATGAGGCTAGAAAGAGATAACACACACACTCTTGGTCATAATGTCATATGCATATGTAAATTGCACAATAGAAATATTAATTATTAACACCCATCATTAGTAGCGATCTTCTTCTCGACATTGCTATAATACCGAATGATCACACAGAGCTGTTTGGCTGTGGAAACGTCGGTAGTCTCATCTACGATTAAAGAAAACTTCTTTCCCCTCACATCGGCCAGGGCCTTTTTTAACTATTATAGTGGGGGGGCAAATGCCCCCCCAGTCCCTCTAGGTGGCACGAAAATAAATAATAATAAAAATGCCTATAGACAAATTTGTTGAGTGCTTTCTTTCAAATACTGACAATAATCTGTGCTCTAGGTTTACGTTTTGTAGATTTCAGAATGGTCCAAGTAAAAAACGATTCTAGAGGGACAAATTTATCAATGAAGTCGAAGGTCCCTTTTGAAAAATGCCCCCCCACGGCAAATTTCTTAAAAAAGGCCCTGACATCGGCTATTAATTCTTCTTTCAGCGCAGGACTTACTATATTGGTAAGAATTTTTGTGCATTTCGTACGATGTATCTTAATGTTCGCAAGTCTACTTCCTGTCGCATTACGAGCGATAATCTCCCCGAGATGATCCATGGTTAGAATTGAAGAATGGCACGCCATTGTCACAGCTAGCTCGATTTCTGCAGTTTTTACTTCGTCGGCGATCGTCGGGTTTCGCACTACTTGAATTGGCTTGACTGATGTCGAAGCATTGACGCGCTGCAAATGTTTATCACTCTTTTCGTGCTTCGTCAAATTAGATTGTTTCGGTTTCATTACCGTATGGCACAGCTTACAAAACGCGTCCTCACTTCCGTCCGATGCTTTCGATAGCCAGCTAAATTTACTTTCCCATGTTTTATTATATTTTCTTCCACTGTCATATGACGCTTTCCATTTGGAGGCCATGGTAAAAACAATACGTATATGTATAATATATATAAAAGATTAAAAGTTGGAGCATTGCCATTAAGCGCAATGGGCAAAACTTCCCTTTTTATACCAAAATATTCATGAGGCGGACGTCTGCGAAAGCAGCACACTTAAGCTTGATCCTATATTGTGATTGGCTATTTTTACACACTTACAATTGGCTGAATTTTGTGAACTATGATTGGACGAAAAAAACAACTAGGTTATCCTCATAATGCAGTATGGTTGTTCTGAGAAGTAATACACAAAAATATGTTTCGTTTTTGCACCATTTCTCATATAATTAATTTAGTATTACAAGTAAGATTAAAAATAGCTCTTGACAATAAAAAGAGGCCAAAAAGAAGCCAAATAGCCAAATTTATTTTTTGAGGCCAAGCAAGAAAAAAAGAAGCCAAATTCGAGTTATTTGGCCTCCAAGAGGCCAATCTGGCAACCCTGAGCCGTTGCTCTCTGGGGTAGACCAACAGAAAATTGTAATACTCCTTTTGCCACCCGGAATAATAGCCTGCAACCGTGAAAATTCGAGCCACAGATCCCATCGGGTTGATGGGGCTCTGGGCAATCTCCTTCTCAAGGTATTTCGGCTCCAGGACAGATATTTGGCAAAATGTAACGGCCTTCATGGCCCTGGCTTCGGCCGGTTGATTCTATTGTGTGACTGGTCCGTTTCCGAAAAGAATTAATTTACTCAAGTGTGATTTATTCATTTTTTTCATGTGATTTATTGTTAGTAATTAATGTTGCGCGTTTGGAAATAAACTTCTGTAACTTGTTCGTAAACATGTTTACACTATTTTAACTTTATTGAAAGGTGTCTCTTTCTGCCAAAATTTTTAGCTGGGCTCTTATTTTCCTACTGCGACATACAGTTTTAGGTGCTAAGAAATTTTGTCTCCTTCAAATTTCGCTGCTGATTAGATATAACGGCTTTTGTTGAAATCAAATGATCTCATTTGACTTGTATCTCTACAAGAGACAATTCTTGATGCATGATGGCTTGTGCTGACTAGTAGCTTTATGAGGAATGTTTTACATGAGCATGTTTGTTGGTCATTGAACATTTTTTGTTAATGATCTTTCAAGGTAACAAAGATAGCAATGTCAGATGACCAGCCAATGCCATGGTCATTTTGCCAACATCTTTCGCTTGGTAAATGCCATTGCAACGAACTTGGTTAAAAATGCTGATATATCCTCGCGACCGGGCTTATCGAATTACTTTTCAGTTTCGATTTTAAGTCGTTTGTACTGAGATTTTGGGGACTGAACATTATTTTTTTCAAAAGAGATCTGTAATTCTCATGGTCTTACTATAATGAACCGGCTTTTTGGGGGCGTCGATGAACATTTGCCTCAGTGAAACTGGTAACGCCCGAATCCGAGTATGAAACATCTTTTTAACACATAAGTTCGATCCTTACCATTCTTAGAATAAGCTAAAATTTTGTTGTTCGGACAATTACTGTTGGCCATTTCAAGGGATATTGCAACCTCCTGTCCCTTGTCTTCCCATTCATGGTTGTTCCATTCTTTACTTGCAAAAGAGAGTAACTGTCGTCCAAGTTTTGCGCTAGCTCTTTTCCGTTCGTATCTGACTTTTTAATTTTTCATCGCCTAAAGCCAGACGAATTTACTCGTCAAGGGGAGACCTCTCTGATTACAAGCTCAAAAGGTTAAGAGAACTTCTATTAAGAGTACCCCAAATAGCTCTTCTTGGTCCTTATCCGTCTTTCTAATTTTCCTCTGGTTATCGCCATACGAATTTACTTATCAAGCCGGGCAGTTGTCTCTGACCGAAGAAAGTAAAGATATCTCTTCTTCACTAAACTTGTTGTTTTTGGTTTGGAAGTCATCTTAGATGTCTTTCTCTGTACCTCTGAATTAAGCGTGGAATAAATGTACTGAAAACCGATCTGAAATTAAGTGCTGTTCAGCCAATGTCTGTATAAAATAACACTGAACGGTTCGCCATCGTTCTAATGACCTATTTTTGTTAATGTTTAGGGGTTATTCATCGAGGCTATGAATAACAAGTTAAACCTTATTTAAAAGTTCGCCCATTGTGTTTGGAATAAAAAAGTTATTTTCTTAATACAAGTTGCCCTGAAGTCACAATAGCAGCAACCTCATGCATACTAAGGACATTTGTTTTCCACTTTTGACCTACTTCACTAATTTCCAACAACTTTTTTTACATGTACTGCAGGGAAGTGAGTAGAGGAACATCTATGGGTACAAGGTATAACAAATATTTGGATTCAGTACGAATGTCCGTAAGTAGTATTACATAGCGCCAATTTTCAGTCAAGTGGACACATGCTTGAAATTTGTTGAATTGCGGCCACATCAGGGACGGCGGAGCGGAATTCCGAGTGGGGGGGCTTGAGATAAAAATACAGCATTTTGTATGCTTCTCTGGGAAATTGCACAACAAGTGTTTTAAAGCGTAGTTGTTTCAACATTACATTAGGAAAAAAGTGGGGGGCTACAACCCCTGCAGCCCCCCCGGCTCTTCCGTCTCTGCACATGACGAGCAACCAATAGTATTGCGCTTAAGTACGTAAGCACGCACAAAGTTTTCTTTAGAGGACAACATTGCAACGTAGTCCACTTGCGCAAGTGATGAGACGATAACAAAGTGAATCAGAATGTTGCCCATTTGCTCACGTGATGTGATCATGGCGGAATAATGCAATATTGTCTACTTTTCACATGCCAGTTATTAGTTTTCTTGTAACTTTTACTTTCATGTTTACATTTGGCAAAACAGGAGTATACAACAGAATATTTAAAATACTAACTCGCCGGGGGAATACTGAGACTTAATTCCCCCGAATATCATTTTCCCTTGACCTCATCTCGGAAAACCTCAACGTTCTCGTTAATGAAATCTCGCTGCTTTCCTCGAGACCTATCATTTAGCACTTAAAGTTTCAGGAGAAATTTTGAAACCCGAGAACCTAGCTAAAGTTTCCGAAAGAGGCAGATTAATTCATCACAAAACAATTTTAAAAATTAATAATTTTTACTGAACTTGAAGTCGATTTTGCTGAGGATTTTGCATGACGAAACGAAAAAACCCACAAATACATCGCAGTCTGTGGTTTGTATTAGATTGCGTGTAATTATAACTATCACAAAGTATATTTTAGAATGCAGATATTTTCTACATTAAAATTATGCAAATACTTTGAGATTAAAGTTGAATTACGTGTGTTATGACTAGCGCATTCACATGACAGCTGAACTCTGGAAACTTATCAACCTCGCTACTCGCTATTAAACAAATGCCCACTCACACGATAGGGCAGGTTGATCTTTCGTTATTTGGTTATTTTACAGTTGTTAGCTTCTGTGCTAAAATGAAAACATGTTTTTTCGACTAGAAAAGGCATATACAGGAGTCCAAGAATTCGCAACTGTTGACCAATATTTAGCATAATGTTGTTTAGAGAAATGGGGAACTACTCCACCCGGTCCACCTCTGCCCTCTCCGTCTGTACTTTCGAAATTACAGTTAATGAAAACAACATAAATGAAGAAAATAAGTCAAAACAAGAATATCCCCCAAAATCAAAGTTTCGTTACATGTAAAGAGAAATACAAAATGTATATTCGGTAAAATTGTGACATGTCGGAAAATTCGCCATGATTATTTTTTCTTAACTATGTTGCAACACTTATTGCACGGCAAATTCGACTTCTTGTCAGAGATGCTCCTTGGCAACAACTAGCAATATTGCAGTGAAATTATTTCATCAAAGGCCCATCTGATAATAATGTGTCAGTATATAAAGAATGAAACAAACCTATCTTCTCCACCTGTCATCCGCATCTATAGCAATTCTTTTCAGTAGCCAAAGACGAGGAATCACCACTGGGCGATAAAGAATTCCGTATACCAAATCTTCAAATAAATTGTAAACGAGGAGGATTGTCAAAACAATTAATTTTAGAAGCAATGAGTTTCCTCAAAGTTTAATGTGTAATTCAGGACGCGCTACAACGTTTTACAATAGACCCTTACTTGTTTCTAGCAAACAGCTGTCACAGCACTGTTTATATTCAACTATTTTCAGTGGCTGCTAACGATATATACATAAAAGCTCTCATACATTAAATCTTCAAGAAGCAGCCCAATCCAACTATATATGTACTCGTAGTAGTTATTTGCAACCTTGCTTTATAGCTACTTGTGTCAGTTGGTTTGCTGAGAATTTTTAGAAAACAGCTTGTGAAAACGACTCGGAACAACATTATCCCTTCTTCGTTTGATCACGAAAGATTATTCTTTGCAATGTTTCTGACGGTGGAAAACGTCCGATTATTGTTCCCAAAAATATTAGAAAACTATAACAGAACCGGTGTGAAAAGCCAGTTGGGTGTACCCTGATTTCTAAAGACCATAAGGCGAACTTGTCGACTAAGCATTCTCATAACAGTGTGCTATACCAGTGCGACAAACATAATTCACTCTACAACTTTCATATACGTTCTGCTAGTTGACGAGTGAGATGTGGAGGAGAGGCCATTGACACTAGTACTATGTGCAAAACAAAACATTCAGTTCGTCTCCACCAGGTGTTAGGCGTTCACAGCCTCGGTAACTTCTTCAAAGCGTAATTCCTATTCGGTGAATAAGTTCTATATTTAGTGGATGATTACCTTGGCGGGCATAGTGGGTGAAAAACTTGCTCTGAATCACTGGATGTTTCAATGGATAGATTTTTTGTGCTGAACAGGAAGTTATTCACATGAAAAAGCGATGCCTTCAAACGGGCAGTGAGCTGTGTTCCAGTTATGTTACCCAAGTTGCATCATATTATGCGAAAGACCTAATAACAGCTGTCAGTACCAAGGAAATATATCAAAATCGGTTTGGAGATCAGAATCTTTATGGAATCGGCCGTCGTTTCACAACTTCAGCCTGAGCAGTTAACTGAACTATTATCGTCGTTATAGTGGCACGTGCGATCGCTGTTTTGAACTTGTTTGTAATCCAGCGATCGAGTTTCCGGACAATCGTGGAGGCCACCCGGACCAAAAAAGCCTGGTGTCCATTTGATGGTTCCAGTCACCGCAGTCGCTACGCTCGAAACCTGGACGGTTCAACTCGTGTATTAAGATTGCCAAGCTCTTTTGCAGCAACTCAAGTCATTGAGATCATCAAATGGAAATCGGGATTTCTTATCCCATCAAGATCTTGGCAAACGGAGATTCGGGCAGCCCAGCAAAATCCCCTCATAGCAATTACAGATCACATAGTTTTCGTACACATTTCCCCTGGATAAGTCCTTAACACTAACATATGACTTCTCTGTTCACGACTAGTGAAAAATGATTTGACTAAGGTTCTGAAATTAACAATTTAAATCGGTATACCTCGTACCTTATTTCGAGTGAATCACCTGCAGGGATAGACGTTGTCACCCATCTTCTCTCTGCTGTAAGTTTTTAACGCCCAACCGCTCGCCGCAGCTTGACGCTGTGGAGTTCTTATCACGCTCCTTATCGAGCTCAGATCGCTTGCCTAAAACCGCTAAGAAATAACTTGAAATTACTGTCTGAGTTCCATCTATTGTTCCATGAGTCGATTAACTCCACCAGTGGATGTCGGTCGCATGAAACCTTTACTTTTTATGGGGGAAAAGCTATAGAAAGGCCAACACGCATAAAGTATGAGTGCATTGATCCAGCGGGCACTGCTGAAGGAATTATACGCGTTTAAATTTGAAGTATATTCGAGAAGGGAGCTGCATTATGGTTAACACTTCCAGTTTGACTTCGTGAACCAATCATTCATTCTAGAAATTTCTGCAGCCTTCCACTGGAAATAAGCCATAGTAAAATTTATCTCAGTATTCATATTCAAACTGTCTTTAAAATTAAAAAAAATCGTTTCCTCAACGACGAAATGTCAATAGTATACAGGTCAATTCACTCGTAACAGTATGTTCCAACCCATTTGCAATATAGAAGTCTGCTCCAGCACTGCGTTACTTTCGAAGAAGCAAAATTATATACGCTGATCATATTTGATTCATGTCATGACTAATTCATTCCGTAACTTATTGACCCTAAATGTCTTTTCTTAATTTAATGGTGATGTTCAAAACAAACAAACTGATCATCACTAGTTGTCATTTGTCAAACTTATTTGTCATTATTTCAGCAACATCTCCAGTTTGATCACCACTTCAACTAAGATGCTAGATTTTTAGCGTGAAAATAAAGTAAACATGAAACATTACTGGCAATATGAAGACGTTACTTGTTAGTGATTATTATTTATTAATAATTGATGAACTTATTATTTGTTAATACTTTCAAGTAACAAAGTGTCGTGTAATTAGAAAAAGTAAATGGCCACCCTGCTATAAAATGAAAAGAAAACTGTCTTGTACCTAAAGTTCACGGTACTTTACATCTTTGCGAAGTATGGACCATCGCATTTACCAGCTTTATACAATCACGGAGAAGCTTGACGACCAAACTCAGAAAAGGGGTCTATTAATGAGTTGAGTTTGTTTTTCATTGCTTTCTGAATTCTACTCATTTATTTTCTTGCTTCTACCCCACGCCGTGGACGTTTCACTCAACAATTAACTTTCCCTAGTTCCGATTTAAGGGTTGAAATTGCTGTTCGGTCATATTGATTTAAACAATTCCGTGAAAAAAAAAACCAACTTGCAGGCACGTGGCAGGCTAACAATGGGCGATGCCAAATCCTCTCTCCTGGCCAGCAGTTGTATCGTGCAGGGGTTGCACCAGAGAGAATGCTAAGATGGGGTTACAGCCCCCCATTGTGGAGCCTTAGCCCCTCTCTCAGGGAAAATTAACAATTTGTCGGGGAATAGTCACTGATTATAACACATTTATATTTTGTACGCATTATGAGTACTTGTTATATGTTTAGTCAAGAAATATTTTAGATTATTCTCCAAGTGTCATAAACCTAAAATTGAATGTTGTTTCTAGTCAATTGTTTCGATTATTTCCTGCTAAAAATAATATGATTTTACCCAACTTAAAATCAGGAAGTTATCAAGAGGGCGTGGTCCCATCTTCCCTGCTTTAGCCCCTCTGTCGGAGATGTTAGCCCTTGCGTCCTTTGCGCCACTCTTGATTTCGTGCCTATTATAGACACAGACTCAAACAAAACTGTTATGGGTTGTGGTTAGTGGTGCAATAAACATATGTTTGATGACAGAGCTAAAGGGGAAGAGGTGCTGAAAGATATTCAGTAAGTGAATGGCAAACACAAGAGTAGTACAGAAAAGTCGAAAACGAATCGATTATTTAGTTATTACTGATTATCTTACATGATCATAATTGCAAATATTGAAACTCTCGATCAAGGAAACCGTATAACGATCCACTTGTTTAGTATTGTGGGCTTATAGCTCCAGCCGAGGTCTGCACCACAATTTAGATTTCCAGGAACTGGAAATCTTGGAAACCTTGAGTATCTCCAAAATTAAGGTTCTGGAACTGTCAAAACTCAACTTGAAACGCAAGATTTGGTTTGTTTCTTGATTTTTTGGCAACTGAGACACTAGCAAGTCAAACTTTATTGCCTCATCTTATTAGAGGCATGAACACAAGGCTAGAATAGAAATAGAGTATCTGGACACGAACTCAGCCTTCTCGCAATTGTTCCTTGACCCAACATCCTTCAGAAATTGCAGTGCGATCGAAAAACTGTGGAGAAAAATAGAATTTGGGCTGTTAACATGTGAACAGTACATCTCCCGTGCGCAACAAACGTTGTACCTTACTAAAAAGATAAAACTTGGTCAGGAAAAAGCTCTTAATTACTTAATTTAAAATAACACGTCCGACATTCGGCAGCTGTTATAAATGCTGATTCAACATGCAAATTATTGTGCTCCAATGTTAAACTGCCATCTTTTTCGGTATAGTCAGTTGAATTATTTTCTTTCTCCGTGGCTTGCACAAGGGGAGGCGTGGGGTTGGCATACGCTCCTCCAATCTCATAATTTGGCTATGATTTGATAAGTGTTGAACAACCTGTCGCGCAAAGAGATTGGTTCTGTGATACCCTTAACGCCAAAGGAACAATTACACATTGATGAATGTAAATGTTTATTTAACCTGTACTACCATATTGGCATCCGTCTCATTCTTTTTCATGCAATAGAATCTCCATATCACAAGCATTTTGATCCGATCCTGCACCCCAACCCCAATATTTACTTCCTCTGCACGCTAACTGTTCTTTGATCAACATGAATGTTATGCACAGCATTGTGTATGGGGGAACTTGATGTTCCTTCAACGTACAAGAGGACGTTATTCAAGGTCATTTACGTAAAAAACGTATTCTTAGTAACAGATGAGTATCGAACGCGCAACTTGCTGATGACTGGTGAGACGCTCTAACCCCACTGAGGAAGCAAGAGGGCAAAGTTGTTAGCTCGACAAAAGGTGCTACATATGCGGTATTAACGATATGATAATATTGATGATGATCAGAACTGTGAACACCCGTTATAACTGTAATACGTTTTGTACTCGTTAGGTTTTCAGTAATTTCGACCAGCAAGCAGGGCCGGCGGAAGCACGAAAAGTTGGTTCCGCCAAGTAGGAGACTACGAACACCGCAGGTGGGAGCTACAAACGCCGAAGGCGTGAGCATCTAGAGGAGTCCGGAGGCATGCTATCCCGGAAAATTTTGAAAATATAACACCTCTAAAACGCGATTTACAGCATTTTCAGACCCAAAGTATTTTATTTCTGTTACGTTGTAGGGCAAAAAATCTAAACCATCGAGTTCTATTTTGCATAACTCAGTTCGTTGTCTGACACAACAAACTTTTTTATTTTTTGAAACTCTTTTGAAAATATTCATTTTTCTCGAAAGTTGGTCCGGCCATGGCCGGACCAACCGGACTGGCTCCGCCGACCCTGGCAAGTGATTCCTTTATCCGGCGCAAAGGAGCGAAAATTGGAATTTATTACAAAACTGAGAAACTCGTTCCTTTAAAGTTAAATTAAAACTTTCTTTCAGTTAATATTATCTGTAGCTTACAAAAATAACTACCGAAAGCAGGTCTGACGTGTTTAATTCAACTTACAGTCGGCACGCTCACTAAGCGGCACATGTGATTAAGTTAGGTTCCAGCAATTTTGATTGCAAGATTATTTGGGCTGATGGTTGTTAATTGCTGCCAAGTAACAGTTTCCATTATGAGATTTCCTGCGTGTAATTACCAATTACAAACGACTTTTGATATTGAGTAATGTTATAGTTTCAATCAATAACTATTCAAGAGTTGGAATTGGAAATTAATTATTTTTCAAGGAAAGTAATTGGAACTGAATTAATTCCTTTTTGAGCGGCAATTTTACAACACGGCTAATGATTAAAACGGGACGAGACGTAGGTTTATCGTCGCCTATGGATGATTTAACCCTAATCTTAACCCTAATCCAAACCCTAACCCTAATCCTAACCCTAACCCTAACCCGAACCCTAACCGTAACCGTAACCCTAACCCTAACCTAACCCTGACCCTAATCCTGACCCTAATCTCAACCCTAATCCTAACCCTAATCCTAACTCTAACCCTATTCCTAACCCTTAACCTTTTCCCAGCTTGTCCCAAAAAGATGACATTCATCTCCCTGAGCACATTTTCAAAATTGACGCTATTTATTTTTTCGGGGGGTGAGACAGTGTTGTCTGTGCTCACAATGCAAGATTTAGTGAGCCCGCAATTATACGGACAGTTATCAATCATCCAAAAACAACAACAGTCCAGAGGAAAATGGCCGAGCAACACGAAGTGAACTTAGGACACTCTGCAGGATCTGAAAACTGCAGTCAGATTCAAGTAAAATTTTTTACGAAACACAAAGCGTGAGTATAGATTGGCTCAAGATGAAGTTTTAACATTCTGAAATTGGTTTGAGATATTTCATGTCAACCGAACTAATGTTAATGGTAACACGTGAGTGTGCAGTTCTTAATTTACCCAGATTTGTACTGATGCGTAGGATAAGATCACCGACAAAATGATTATAATTCAGTGGTAGTATTGATGTATCGTTATGCCCACAGCAGACAGTGTTGACGTTGCAGATTTACAGGTTTTACGGGCACTTTACACTTTACCCTTCCCACGCCGGTTGGGCGGTCAGCAGTAGGGGGTACTGTTATGGTTATCGATCGTTATAGGTAGGTTTACCGTTGGTCGTCAGAGTTAAGATTATGGTTAGGATTTGGGCTAGGGTTAGGATTGGGCATTGTGGGCTCAAAGTATGGTAAATTATAAGATACCCTGCAGTTGAATTAATTACAGGGTTTTCATTAAGATTTAGAGTAGGAGGCTGTATGAAAAAAGTAGGTGGCTGTGCGAAATTGTGGTACTGAAGGCACCACCACGCTAGGAATGTCTGGGGGTATGCTCCCCTGGAAAATTTTGAAATTTGAACCCTCTTAAATGGCATTTCCAGCCATTTGGGAGAGTTTTCTGGGAAATAGTACACAGATGAAAACTTAAAGTTAATTGATTTCACTTTTACTTAAACTTGAACTTTCAAGCCAATTCAGATTTAACAAATATTACAGAATACTTTGAATTCTAAAATAAGAAAAAATGATCTATTCTTTTACCAGTTGATTGCCTCTTGAAAAAGGTATCAACATTCATATTTTGTTCGTGCTCACGCTTACATTTGGATGCCACTTTGATTTTTACTACTTGGGATCAAGGTTAGTTTGTAGAACTAAACCGCTGGATATTCTGCACTTCAGCAATATGATGCTGAGTTCTTCCCTGGGAACATGCCAAAATCATCTCTTTTTCACGATGTTTTTAATGGCAAAAAAACTGAGTACATCACTGTAGATAAAAAGAAAAAATATTGAGAAGAAAATTATTTAGGTACTTCACTGAATAACTAAATTATAGCTGACAGTCATTGGTGAAGTAGCTGGCCATAAACTGCCTGTAACCAGCTTGACTGCCTGAGACAAATATAATATACGTACTTATCATTGACTCAACACTGGCTTAGCACTAAGTAGGTTTTTAGGAAAAGATTTTTTCACTGTAGGTGGCTTGCATAGCAGCCATCTTGGTAAAACTTAACAAAAGAATTTCCTTAACTTCTATTGCATGATTGCTTCCACAATTTTCCAAATATGTTAGGATAAAAAATATAGATATCAAAATAAATTACCACCCTTAGCCAAGGGAACTCTCCATCCCACTGCCATCCCCTAGAAATACCTTGGTGGTGAGGTTGTTAGTGGCAGAGGTGGCTCCAGAGAGAGGGGGTAGTGGAATTGCCACTGATGATAACACATTTATATTTTATACAAACTATAAGTATTTGTTATTGATTTAGCAAAGAAAGATAATAGATTGGATTCTACTAAAAATAAATGGTGTCTTTAGTCAGTTGTTTCAGTAACTTTTTGTCAAACATAAATTAACAAGGAGATGTGATTCCCCACTGCTTTAGCTCCCCCCATTAGAGATCTTAGCTGCAAGGTTGGGGAACTCCTGGAACCTCCCCTGGTTAGTAGACTTCCTCAGATATTCCAATTTATCTCAAATGACTGATATGCCTCCATGTTCCTGGCAAATACATCATGATTATTTGATGAGTTTGAGAAATAAAGTTCAACAATAACAATAATGGTATATTTGTTTAAAGTAAGAAGATTTTAATGGCATTTAATTTCACTTTAAATTTTTTGAAAAAAAAAAATTATTCCAAATTTAGCTTTTGGCCAGGCAGTTTATTATACAGGGTGTTACCATCAATGAGCATCAAGATTTAGTAGTTGGTTTTGGATGTTTTATTCTCTTCTTCTGTCTTAAACTTTTAACAACGTTTGGAATTCTTGGGATGGCAGGGAAAATGAGATAAACACCTGTGTAGGTTACAATAAAAATAGGATACAACATAGACAGTGTTAAATAACGTAAAAAATAATGCTGCTCCTGATTAATCGATTATTTTTTTGGCAATCGATTATTCTTAAAAATAATCGGAATGCAAAGAGATAGCATTCTCATGCTATCATTGCAGTCAGTAGTGGTCAAAGAAGAAGTGTGCAGCACTTAAGCCAGCCATTGTTGATGCACTGTTATTTTTAAACAAAAACAATATGTAGACAGTCAAAGTGCATGTTTCTTTATTTAGCCTGTTTCTCTGTGTTTATAAAATTATATTATATACATTTTTTCTTGAGTTTTTCTCCTGGAAAATTTCAAAACTTTAAAAACATTAAAGCACACTTCTTTCTTGGAAGGGACAAACCACTGTGGACGTGTCATGATTTAATTTATTCAATACGATTAATCAATATTAACCGATTGTTGACAGCGATTAATCAATTACGGATATGAACCAATGGGAGCAGCACTAGTAAGAAATTCAAAAGTTGGTTTCTTTTTGACAGATTGCCTTGCATAAACTCCTTATACAATTCTTCTTTCTTTTCCTTATTTTTCTGAATCCACTCTACCAACCTCACCCTAACTTTTGTATCAATGGAGCCAGTTCATAATTACAATGTTATGTAACGCTCACCTACAGTCTATATCAAGCAGCTATACAACCTTGGTTTAAAAACTCCTGAATGAATCTTTTCCACTACCACAGAAACTTGTTGTTTGGATGCCAGCTATGACAATGGGATACTGGTCTGAAAGTTTTATAACTTTGAGTTCAAAATCTTTCTCATTGTCAATGGACACCCAGTTCTCCCAAATAAGTTTTTTTATCATTTTGTTCTGCATTTTAGCATTAGCCCTAATCATATTTGGTGAAATTATCTACTAAAACATTGTCTTATAGAGTAAAAGGCACAATGATGGAAAACGTTGTTTAAAGGCTCTCTGCAGTGATATTGGAGCATGCGCATAATAGCAACGTTAGTCGAAAAAGTTCTTAATCTTTTCAAAGCAAACAAACATGGCGTCTGCTTTTTAGGTATGCATAAATTCTACGGTTAAGATAGATGTGAAAAGTGATCAAGAGCTGAATAAGAACAATTTTAGGATACCAGGTCAATCGAGGCACGGATTAGGTGGGAAAAGAGAAAGCTCGGGGAGGAAGAGATTGCATGAAGATGGCTACAAATGCGATAAGAATTTGCTGTGGAAAACCCTGTCGATTCATACCGATTTACATGAAGTACAACCTGTTGTACAGGATCGTTACTCCAGCTTCAACCATGAGATCTGAAAGATTAAGGTTAGAAAGCTGAATTGCACTAGGATCTTCTATCAGGTTGCTATGCAGATGAGAGAAAAATCTGTGATATGTCGTATGAAGTCCATCCCAGTGTAAAAATACAGCAGTAGGTATAATCGCTGATGACTCATCCTTCACAGTTGGGCTGATCTTCGATGGTCATTCAATATGATATAGTTGTCTTTTTCCAGAACCATAGCAAATCTTTACTTCAAATAATAACTATTTGCCACCGGACCTTCACACTTCCATTTCTTTTGCAGCACTAGACCGAGTTCTGCTACAACTTTTGTGCTCTTCGTAACAAAAACGTGAAATATTAATGGACACAGTTCGTCTTGTGCTCTCTTGAACTCATTGAAGCATTATTCAGTTCCGAGCAGGTTTCACCTAGGAACGGCATTACCACTTCCATTCTTGCTCTACTGACCTTGCTTGGCAGTTTTCCCAAATCCTGTCAGCTGTAAATTCACGGGCGTAACTCATGTTAATTCTGCAGTTCTCGATAAAGTTACGAATTTCTCGTGCGTACGTTGAAACCAAAAGTCGATGTCACTACGTATTCAAGACATGTAGCAACTAATAATTTCTTCCATTTTTGGAATTTGAAATATATTACTGACGAGTAGTCGCATTGGCTTCTGTATTTCTCTTGCAGAAACAAATCTGACAAATGTATACAACTTTTGTGAACGTGGGCAGTAGTCCAGTCGCCACAGTCTTGGTTCTGCTGTTCCAACTCTAGTCTACAGCATAATCGGAGGGAAAAAGTGGTCATCATTTGTCGATTCACATATTTTACTTAGTATAACAAAGATGTGCTCATTCAAAATGAAAATGATTTCTAAAATGTGTCTATTCATCGCATTTGGTTCAGATTTTTCGGGCAACGCTTCTTGATTTCTGACGAAAGGACATCAGTCATAAGGTATCAAGAAGCTCTGAGTACTTTGGTGAATTGAGTAATTCTTGACAAAAGTGTTGAATTTTGCAAGCATGACGAGCGATAACGTTAAGATGATGAAAAGGACAATCTTGACTGTCTTCATACAGCGCACACGTGGCTATTTCAGCTTCAACTCCTTACTTATTTAAGCTCACCATACGTATGTCTGGCCCATGCAAATTGTGAGCTCGATCCTGTATTTACTTAAGCTGCCTCTAATTGCGCTGGCTATCGATGGACCTAGTGATCCTCTGCTGATGGCACAAGTCTATCAAAACCTAACTCTTTGTTGATTTGACGTGGTCGGCAATACTGTCAAGCAGGCAAAGGCATACCTACAAAACGTCCTGTCTGTGGCATGTTGTCTCATCACCAGTTAAAGCAAAGTGAAGAATTTTTAAGGCATCGGCTAAATTAGTCACGAATTAAGTCAGCGATTACCTCATTCACTTTGTTTTGTTAGCATGATGTGCGTTTCGTGGTCCCAGGATACGATACCGTTTTAGGAGAGGCATTCTGCTTTTAGTTGTACGGTTAACGCAAAAATAAAAAGAACCAACGCATGTAATAAAAGTAAACATATATAAAAACAAAATACACGCGTGCTAATAAAAAAGAACACATCAACAAAAATGTTGCACATCTTCGCAAAACAGATCGATTTGCGATATATATGTTGGAAACGTGGGAGCTTGGAGATATCTTGAATGAATGATAGACGAACGATCGTCCAACTCTTACTTCAGAAAAATGATTTCTGAGTCCCAGCGGGGAATCGAACTGGCAACTTTCTGATTACCGGTGAGACGCTCTAACCATTGAGCTACCAAGACTCAGATGGTGAGTTTAGGTGTAAATTAGACATAACTTATGTGCGATCTAAGCGACAGCCACGATTTGTTAATAATGTTATTTTATTTAATTCACGATCGTTCATCTATCATTCATTTAAGATATCTCTAAGCTCCCTCATTTCCAACATATATATTGCATTAATGATATCATTAACATATCGCGGCTGCCTCTTAGGTCGCACATATGTCGAACTTACACCTTAGCTCACCGTCTTACTAGCTCAATGGTTAAAGCGTCTCACCGGTCATCAGAAGAATGCGGGTTCGATCCCCGTTTGGGGTTCAGAAATCGTTTATCTGAGAGATAGCGCTTGACAGTCGTTCATCAACATTCATTCAACAGATCCATTTCCAACTTGAAGTACAACTTAAAATAAAAAAAAACTGCATGCTGCCAATAAAAATAACATCACAGAAACAAAAAAGTGATACAAAAAAGTGAAACGGAGTGGTTCGGAGTTTCGATTTCATACTTTGAATTATTCATCATGTTTTGTTTTTATTGTGGTGTAAAGATTGTCGAAGTTGCCCTGTTTTCTCACCAGTGTGGGTCTGCAGTAAATGATTGGCCTTATACTGGTAACCACGATGAAAACACCTGTTTCAGCCGTTCTGAAACGCTAGTGTCAGTTCTAAATTTTTGCATAACGCTTTCAAGCATGGCCAGATTGTAATCTGAGCAACCTTGCCCTAAGCATCAGTTCTAAATTTTGGAGTAACGCTTTGAAGCGTTGCCGGATGGTAATCTGAGCAACTTGGCCCTCAAAAGTTTTCCTCCAAAAGTCGGTGAGTTGGCCAAAGTGCTAAGTTATGTCATTAGGGTTAGGATTAGGGTTAGGTTTAGGATTAGGTTTAATTGTTTAGGTCAGGTTGCTCGGATTACAATCTGGCCACGCTTCAAAGCGTTGTTCTAAAATTTAGAATTGACTCTTTAAGCGTTTTAGAACGGGTGAAACAGCTGATGAAAATACAATTTTATCAAATCATTAGACACTCGTACGGACGAACAGCTCACGCAATACGTTTCTTCTTCGTTAGTATTAGTAGCAGCGCATCCTCGACAAGACATACTAGTCTTTGATATTTGTGTTAGTAAGACAACGTATATCATGAAGAACAACTAAAACGGTGAAACTTGTCCAACATTCACCTTTTTTCACCGTGGCATTCACCATGTATGCGAAAAAACAGACCGCTGATAGCGACTCGCATGCTCGCGATGTCATGCGTGCGCACGGTTTCACTTTTTTATGTGTCACTTTTTTGTTTGAGTGGTGTTATTTTTATTGGCGGAATGCAGTTTTCTTATTATAAGTTATAGTTTAATTTGGAAATGAACTGTTTTGTGAAGATATGCAACATTTATACTGATGGGTTCTTTTTTATTAGCATGCGTGTATTTCGATTTTATATATATGTTTTCTTTTATTATGTGCTTTGGTTCTTTTTTATTTGTGAGTCGTCCCGTGTGAGCCACTGTATAGTTGTCTCCGCAAACTGCACTTTGTCATCCCTTTAACCACGCGAAAAAAAATGTTTGACACTCAACATAATCGCATCTAATATACTAGGCAGTGATGCTCTGTTATACTGGAAAATTAATATTACATAATTACCAAGCCTAGTTCGTGCCAGAGGGCTCGAACCAGGAACTACTTTTCTTCTTGCTATATCAATGATCTATCAAATTGCTTAAAAGATTGCACACTCTCTCTGTATACAAATGATACCAACTTAACTATGCGTGGAAAAACACAAAACGATTTAGCTTTAAAACTAAATAGTGAACTTAGCGAGGTTCATAAGTGGCCTGTTACCAGTAAATTAACCCTCAATATAGACAAAACGGAATGTTACTGCATTGGATCCCTCCAAAGGTTGTTAAAGCTCTCAAATTAGTCAGAAATTAAAGGTTCAAATGATGACAATGAATTAAAGCGGGTACCAACTTCAAAAACACTGGGTATAATTATGAAAATCTACAGTGGAAAGCACAAATCGACAGCGCCAGCGAAAAGATTTGAAAAGCAATTAGTATTGCCTTATTTCAACTATTGCTCGCTTATCTGCATGGAGAATTGCAACAAATCACTGCAAGGTAAAATGTGAAAACTCCAATATAGAGCTGCTAGGGTCATAACAGGTGACACCTGTCATATCCGCTCAGGTGATATTTCAAAAAGATTTAATTAGAAAACCTTCGAAGAGAGAAGAGAACTACGGACCATTAACTCAGCTAACAAAGTATCAAGGGATGAATGCTCCCAAAGTGCATCAGACTTGTTTAAAATTTGTTCAAATGGGATATGTAAACTAAGAAACAACAATTAGGTTTTGGCACTGTTAGGTTATAGATAAATATAAAGAGAAAGTATGTTAGTTATACTGGATGTAATATTTCAAGTACTAGTTGGTGTTCTTCCTCCGATTTCTAGATACCGAGAAACGAGTTGAAAAACGAGGCGAAGCCGAATTTTTTTAACGAGTTTCGAGGTATCTAGAAATCGGAGGAAGAACAATACACGAGTGTTTGAAATTACTTCTCAAACTAACCAGTATTTTAGGCGAAAACCCAGCCGAAAGTTGGAAAAATTCAGCTGTAATCTTCCTTCGATTTCTAAATACTGATTAATTATGTATTTCTTTTGTTTTTTCGTGAATTATTAATGAATTTGAGAAAACCTTATCAGCTACCTAAGCTGCTCTTTCTAGAGGTCCAGTAAGGCCCACCCCTCATGGG
Organism: Heliopora coerulea; assembly: GCA_030142905.1. Classification (NCBI taxonomy): domain Eukaryota; kingdom Metazoa; phylum Cnidaria; class Anthozoa; order Scleralcyonacea; family Helioporidae; genus Heliopora; species Heliopora coerulea. Next base: position 1,004,540 of record JASJOG010000006.1, on the reverse strand, counting down.
TCCAGTATTACTACAGAAGGAAACCGGAGTACCCGGAAAAAACCTGCGATGCTTGATAGAAGCAAACTGGACAACACTCTTCTCACATGTGACCAAGGTAACTTTAATCAGATAACTGCATGAAGCCGGAATCGAACCCTAGTCACAGCTGTGAGACACATGCACTACAACTGTGCCACGAACATCCCCTAAACAAAGGCATTAGTAATTCAAATGCCAAAATCTATAAGTAATTTTTACATTTGTGAGGCAATATTGTATCACGTATAATAAATTAACGACATAATACTTTTAATATTTTAACTACTTCTTAATATTTTTAATAATTTTAACGATATCGTAGCACTGTTTTAAACTTTTGAATACTGTATTTAAGCAATTCTATAAAATTTTTAACATTGTGAAATAACGTAATATTCTTGTTGAAAAACACATACCTATAAATTAATTTTTAATTTAGTTTAGTAAAGCATATTTATTATGATTATTTTACATGGCCTCATGAAAAGCAACCTTTTTAATTTTCCATTTTTATCAATAAAATTAGGATGGTTGGGGGGGGAGTTACCGCATCAAAATATGATTAAATGAATAAATAAGTAAGTAAATAAATAAATTTATATTGATTTGGGTACCAATGACCTTTTCGACATCTACCGTCTGCAGTCCGATACTTCCAGCAGGCTCGATACGTTTCTTGTGGCGTTTTGCACTTACGCGAGCATGATGAGTATTGAACTTTTCTTTCGATTGTTTTGATTTGGTTCACCAAGTATTCGTTTATGCTTTATTCGAACTTCATTATTTATATGGTCTTGAACGAAATATTGATGCTGTTAATAATCAGCTTGAAAGCTCAGCAGGTGAATATGATTATGCGCGATGTACATAAGAGTAGATGGGACTAGAACGCAGGAGCGCCTGGAGAGGGGTAGCCGGTGCAACTGCTCCTTGGCCCGTACCACGTAAGGGTCCTGCTACCGGTCGTGCCACGCTAATCCACTTATGTTCTTTTATGATATAGGATAAATTGATTTTAGACACATTCAAATAATTTAGAACAGTCATTGAATACCATTTATACAATATGAAGGCGTGTAAAAAATTGTCCGGAATCTCCGCCGTCTCTGACGTCAGAAAAATTTGGGTTCCCTGATCCCCGCGTCCTTACCTTCATCTGGGTCCATCTTGGCTCTCGACGGCCCTAATAGAAGGTCGTCGTTTTTAATGATTAACAACCAATGACTCGACAGACCTGGAACTTTCTTTCTCATGAATATCTATATGACGTTTAATGACACACCCATAAGAAATTTAATATGTGTGAATCAACTGCAACCATGATTAAAATGTTCGTTCCTTTAACTCTTCTAGTTTTCAAATTATCGTTTCATGAATATTTTTATATAGAATAGCAGAATGTTTACTTGATCTGTGATCCTTGCATGCATGTTTTGGCTAAAAGTTCAAATTATCCCTTGTAGGTATACTGTACCACAGACAACCTTTTCAATACCGGTGACTGTTAACTGCGAAGAGCTGAGTTCATTAATTAATAGCATATTGCGACAGGGTAATCGTGAAAATACAATTTTCTGTGTTAACGTTACATATCCGTTATACTTTTAAATATTTCCTCTATTCATATATTTATTTTGCTTATTTATTTTTTCTTATCTTTAAAGAGAACATTTTACCAGATGAGAAGCAGGTTGACTTTGATTTTCTTATTGATGGGCATTTCATCACAGATACATTACAGAACCACATTAGTTTCCAGAATTTATCCACAGTAAGTTGTTATTGCAAAACATCACTGTTCCAGAAATTTGCTTTGATATCATTATTATTCATTCCGTCGTAAGTAATCCTTACGAACACTAAAGGAATCACGAATTCCTTAAAAAATCCTTTCAGATTCTCTTGGATCCTTTAATGCGAATCCTGAAGGATCCTTTACTATCTTTTAAGATTCTTCGAAAGTATTAAATTGGGTTCTTTCAAAATCAATGATTGTGGAGAAAACATATTATATTCCTGAAATATTTTGTTGTAAAACATCATTACAGATTCTTACGTCTTCATATTTACCACTAAATCCCATTATAATGAACAAGAAATATTTCATTATGGTAATTTTCAGCTCCAAAATCCCGTCCGTCTTTGTTCAAAATTTCTTACCAAATAACCAGCAATTCAACAGTGGTGTCTTTAATCGTGACGTCTATTATGTTTGTTTCCTTTTGTTTCTTTTCTAGAAGAACTTTTAGGAATATCAAACCTTCCCTTGCATGTTCTAATTAACAATTAGATTATGAGCTCGAGATTTCTATGAGGTGATAGTTGACGACGGCGAAGCCCGAGTCAACTATCACCTCATAGAAATTGAGAACGAATAATCTAATTGTTTTAGTAGAAACACACTTTGCAAAGAACATTTTTCGTCTTCTCTGGGTTGCACTTTCAAGTAAGCATTCTATTTCGTCTTCAGAAACTTCACAAAAACGAGAGGCGGAAGCCATTTTCGCTACTCGCTATCTATCGACGAATAGATAGCGAGTAGCGTAGCCAATCAGAATGCAGCATTTGCAATAGTACTCGACTAAGTTTCTACTAATAACAATTAGCCCTGCGTCTTCCTAGCATCGAGCCTTGCAAGTCGCTTTCTCCATAATTAAATGCAGAGCCGATAGGCAAGCTTCCAAAACACGTCTAAATAATGGTGACACTTTCACCCTGGTAACTCTTAACTTTGCGCTCTTTTTAAAACTGCAGAAATGCATAATGCTGCAATTTGAACACAGGGGACTGTAAGCTCCGTATTTTTTTTCGCTTGCGTCCGAATGCTCTGCGACTGCGAGTTTATCCTCGCGTCGCATTCTGCTGACGGGTGAAAGTCGTAGCTTTCATCGTGGTATTTACGAAACTGTTGAAAAATTGTCTTTCCGGGATTTTTATTGAAAACGTTGAAAAAATTATCATTTATAACTCCATTCTTATTTACTGTTGTTTTGCTATAAAAATAAAAACTGTTCTGAAGAATGGCCTTATAATTCAACTCTCTCCGGTCTATACCCGACTTTTTAATTTTACTCTGGCTAACGGCGGACGATTTTAGTCGTCAAGGGAACACGTCTCGTATAGGAAAGGGTAAACTATTTATAACAGCCGTCGTCCACGAAAAGGTAGTGTGAAAGAAGAATCGAGAAGAGACTTCTTAATACGAGGAGAATATTTAGGCTGGTCCCTCACAATATCCTTTCAATTTTTTTTTCAGGAAACTGTCGTGGAGGTAGAATACGTCGAAAAACAGGCAGCACCATGGCCCGAGAAGATGATGCTTCAAAATGACTGGGTTAGCTCGATTGCTGTGTCAAGTAATTGGTACGTGTCACTTGTGGTCAGTATCAAAAACGACAAAATTTGCAGAGGTGAAATATTCTTCACATTAATTTTACATTCACCGCCACTAATCAGCCTATCATTGATATGCAATTTCGTATTTTGGTTAAGAAAACTTGCATGTTAATTTTAAGACCAACCCAAGGATATTTATAAAAACACGCTTAAGGTAAGTTGATTTGATTATCCCATGTACAACACATCTGACACATAGCGTGGGGTAGAATTTCTTTTCTACCAATTAATTTTCATTTGAATGAATTTAATAAAAATAAAATGTAATTGTGTGTAAAATGTAAAGGAAGTGTAAAATCCTTTTGACTCCATCCAAATTTGTTCTGCAGCAGTTACTAGAACTGATTTCCTGTCAAAGATGGGAGATTACATGGCAAGATTTTCCAATATGTGTAGAATATATCGTAAATGTTGCCGCCAATTTGAGACCACCCGAGTTGATATTTCTTTCAATCTCTGATAAATATTTAAGCAATCAAACACATGATTACCTGAACGGCCGTAAAATTTTCTGAAGATTTTAAAACACTTGGTCACATGATCTTCAGCCTTTATTAGGACGTTCTTCTGTTTTAAACAAACTTTAACGCCCTGAGGATGAGGTTGATACTGTATTTTTTTTGTCATTATAAGCGAGTACTTGTCACTACAGTTAAGTCATTTCATCATTATGACGGTATAACCATCAAGACGTTAACGTAGCCTTATTACAAGCACTTGTCCATTTGGAATACGAAGGAGAGAGACGATAAAAATCAAGGCCTTTGGACGCACTGGTCTATTTATTCAAATGACGAGTGAATGTTGTCGAGTTCCTCCTTAAACTAAAGAATGCTGGGCCTGGGGAAGCCGAATTGACATTTTACAAGAATTAAAATGCAGGAGATTTTTCAGAAAACCATTGGAAATCTTTTCTAAACTTAAATATTGTGGGTGGTTATGAAGTTCTACGAGTAGCTTAAAAGAGCCTGCCTCAAACTTAAAGGTCTCCCTTGATCACGTGAAAATTTTAAAATGAGTAACGGGGTTTAAAGTAAATATTCGTCAGTTAAATTTATTTACCGGCTCTTACGCGAAACCTACTTATTTCGGCCGGCTAGTTTTGCTTTCCAATGTTTATTTTGTTGCATATGGGGGCTAAAATCGCCAAAAAAATCGGCGGCTAAGGAGCAATAATGCCGGCTGCTATTTTAACCTCTGAGTAATCAGCGTGATGCATAGCGCCGTAATGACGCATGCTTGGGAAATGAGAAATGACGTAATCCTCTTGCTGAATAACCTAGTTTAGCTGTTTGTGGAGGATTGAGACTTGAAAGACCAGAGTCGTAGATCTAGGATAAAAAAAAAATGCGTGGAATCAGGCCTTGTTTTCCGGAAGAAAAAGTTATGTGGCAAAGTAGATCTACTTCCGGCGCCAGATTTAGTTCTTCGAGCTTGAATTCGGTTCTTCTGTACTATGTTTGACGCTACTTGTGTTCTTCTCGTTAAAGTGACAACCTCAGGTCTCCTTTCTTGCCAACTTTTTTCACATTTCTTTGTGGATTGCCCTTGATTGTTTATATGATAGATCTAGGCTAAGACATTACATGTGTCGAACTTGCACCTTAGTATCGTCATCTGAGTCTCGGTCGCTCAATGGTTAGAGCGTCTCATCGGTCATCATAAGGTTGCGGGTTCGGTTCCCGTCTATGGCTCAGAAATGTTTCTGAAGTTACAGCTTGACGAACGTTCATCGATCATCTGTTGTGTTATTTGGATGTTTCTTACATTCAGGAACATTCGGGATGTTTACTTTTGTCTCGGGATTTGATATACAATCCCGGGAATTATATATAACAATAATTCGTCGTTTTACGGCGCCTTAATGTTCCATGTCTGATATTTTTATTGCTTTTTTGTAGTGTATTATCTGGAAGTTATGACAATTTGGTTTATATCTGGGACATATATGGTAAAGTATTGCACGATAAAATAGTCTTTTTTAATTCCTACACTTAATAGCCTTGGAACAAATATTATTGAACTGCCTGTTAAGGGGGCAGGTCAGTATTGATAACTCTGACAGAATGTTCTAGTGGTTTCAGTTATAGTTGTTTTTCTATGTGCAATATATGGGTATGTTGGATTAGGATCTCAACATCTTGAAAACGATATCCTTTTGGGATTTTGTAAAAAGGCGTTGCCTGGCTTAGCGTACTTTTATCTCAGCGAATCTTCTTCTCCGAACTGCTTTCTTCACTCGATTCTTCTGGTGTTTTTGGTTTTTTCGAACGCTTTCTACGAGCAACAGGTCTTCAGACTGATCGAAATTTAGTTCTTGGTATTGTCAAAAATATTTTTAACCAGATTGAAACGAATTTGTTTTGAATTTACCAACTGACAACTTCTGTAAAGAGAGTGCTCGAAGAGAGATGTCTGTTTGGGACATTCACTAGACGTTTGAAGTTAGGTACGAGGCTCAACACACCTCTAAACAAGACCCCAGTGTCCTTGAAGTCAATTGCTGCTCATTGAAGCGCAGAGAGGATGTTTTTTCCCTTCAAAAAGGAACCAAACATTGCTTGGTTACCATGACTACGGAATGCATTTACAAAATTGCAATTTTTAAAGACTTAACGCAAATTTCAAAGGAAAATCATCATAGTAAATATAATTTGAATAGTTGGAGAAGCATTTTGGAGCAAAAAGCAAAAACATTGAAATTCGCCAATCTCCATGAAGGGGAGAACTACTGTATCTGATATCTATTGTATATGAGCCCCCAAGAGAAGTGGTAAGATTCTACAACTCTTATTGCAATGAGGATATGTTAAATAGATTGAAGTCAAATTAATAATGATTTTATATGGTATACTGTACAAATCCTTGGTCAACACAGGCCATCCATCTTGTCGTTGGTTTTGCTAATCAACTTCGGACTGACCAAAACCAGTGTTTACCGTGTATCATTTAGTTACCCAAGTTTTAGACAGCATGTCAAGTGTATTATTGTGTATGTTGTCAAATATTAATGAAACTGGTCCTGAGGAGGCGATCCTGCACTCTCTTGATCAAGTAATGTTGTGTTTTCCGGATAATTCTGGAACTGTATTGATACTAATCTTTACCCAAAAGCCAAACGCTAACCCCTGATTCTTCAACAAATCAGTTTTAACTCATATGGTACGAGTAAAGTCTTTTTAACATCACAAGAATAACTGAGACCAATCCAGCCTTTCCCGAACTGGTCAGTCCTCCATCAATTAGGGGTCACTTCTCCCAGTTCCCTTAATGGAGGTTCGACGGTAATGGTTGCAATATGAGCGACTGAACTGCATGGAATTTACAAGGCAAACCGCAGTCAATCCCATACAGTTCAAACGCTGATATTATATTTCAATGATGACACGAATCTATCTAAACGTGATGATTACCGACCATGTTGGAGACGCAGTTAACCAATTTGAATGGACCAAATCGGAGGTAGATTCAATGTGAATTAGGATGACGTTTTTCTTCATGAATCGTTAATATGTATTATAAAAGTAATTATTTCTACAAAATTACATGATTACAAAAGCAGTTGCAGTTACTAATTTCCAATTACTTTTTCTGCGGAATGAAAAAATGAAAGATACCCGCGTTGTCCGGATCTAGACCACCTTCATCCGGTTATGGAACCCCAAGAATAGTGTTACGTGGCATTTCAGCTATGCTTGCCTCTGCTAGGTCGTGGTCACGAAAATTGCACAAACTTTCAGTTTAAAATGATACATAAATGTTAGTCAAGCTCTATCCTCAGAAAAACAATTTCTGAGCCCCAGACGGGGATCGAACCAGCAACCTTCTGATGACCGGTGAGACGCTCTAATCACTGAGCTACCAAGACTCAGATGATGAGCTAAGGTACAAGTTCGACATATGTGTGACCTAAGCAGAAGCCACCGTACATTAATGAGATATATATATATATAAAATATATCTCTCATTAATATCATTTTTAACATATAATGGCTTCCGCTTAGGTCGCACATATGTCGAACTTGCACCTCAGCTCACCATCTGAGCCTTGGTAGCTCAATGGTCAGAGCGTCTCACCGGTCATCAGAAGGTTGCGGGTTTGATCCCCGTCTGGGGCTCAGAAGTCGTTTTTCTGAGGATAGAACTTGACGAATATTCGTCTATCATTTCAAGATATCTCCGAGGTCTTATATTTCTAAAATATACATCTCAACTTTCAGCTTAGTTGAGAGACGTGTCATTCGAAGAGCTGAAACTTTTTTAACAAATATTATTGATTGACCAGCACTGATCTCGTCCCCTGTCGGGTATTAATGAATCTTTTTGTTGCCAAGTCTATGAAGGTACTCAAAAATCGTACACTTGGGTGATAACGTTTGAATAAACTTAACTATGTTTTAAAGGTAACTGTTTGAAATCTGTGAATGGGCATACATCAGCTATAAAGGCCGTCGAATGGATCTCGAGAGGTAATAAAAAAATTTAGACTAAAAAAAAAAGTAAATACATGCAAATTTGACATCAGCCTCGTACACAGGGTCTTCACTCGGCATTCGCCAGCTCGCTGGAGAAAACTTTTTTCTCCAGCCAGTTGGTGGGCGCCGAGTAAAGATCCTGGGTACGAGGTTGATTTGTAATATTTTATCCTGACCTTGGTTGATCTGTTGTATCCTTTCCTATCTTGTCCAATATGGTCCTGTCCACTCTTAACTTATTCTGTTCGACTTTTTTCTTTTCTTTTTCCTTTTCAATTCCTTTTCCTTTTCTTTCCTTTTTGATTCCATTCTATTAAATTCTACTCTATCGTTTTCTTATTCCATTCCAATTCAACTCCATCCCATTCAATTCCATTTCATCCCTTTCCATCCTACTCCTTTCTGCTCTATTGTGTTCTATTCCTATTCTATTCCATTCCATTTTTTTTCTATTCTTTTCTATTCCTGTGCTATTCCTATTTTATTCTATTCTACTTTATCCTATTTTATTCTATTCTGTTTTTTCCATTTCATTCTGATCAATCCCATTCTTTCATTTCTATTCCATCCTATAGTTTTCTATCCAGTATTGTTCCATCAGTTGTATTCTGTTATAATAAAAGAGCAGGACGCAGTTGCACGTTTCTTACGATGTCGTAGTACGATAACAGCTGAAACTTTTTTAATAAATCACAGTAACCATGGACTGCAATTGCATCCTTTCTTTTTATTACATTGTATGTCACCTAAAGATACATTGTATACCTCCCAACTACCTAACGTAGACATAAAGATTGCAAGAAGTTAAAGCGTTTGCTTGTCATTGATTGCTTTGTAAGTGCTACTTCCGGCATGAGCTGGCGTGTTTCATCATATGTGTAGATATGCACTTATAATAGTTTTATATTTGCACATTTATATAGACATGTATATACGCACATATTTATTTTTATACACACATGTATATATATATATATAAAAAACTACAGACGGAACCGTTTCGGCCTATTGGGCCTCATCAGTGTAGTGCTGATGAGCAGGATGGAGTAGCCTACATTATATAGGCAACTCAGATTTCCCACGCTTGTGGTACATCTAAGTATATTTATATATATATATATATATATATATATATATACATACATAGAATACTACACAAAGAATCGAACGAAACGTTTATAGATTGAGGATGTGATATCTTTAGAGATGCCGATCAAACCTTTAACTTCTGTTTTTCCTTTGTAAACTGTTAATACATATTTGCACATTTTCCGTCACAGTAACATATGTATTCATTTACGTTGTTTTGAATCTGTTGTTAAGATAATGAAAGGGCTGTGTTCATCTCGGCATCACTGGATCAAACGATTAAAATGTGCGAGGTAAGATTACTTAATTTGATTTTGTCGTTAACTCGTGCTTTATTTATATTTTTGCTATTTATATATGTGTATGTGTATGTACAAGTACATACACATATGTGGCTATGCTCTTGGCAACGGCCTCCGTAGCTCAGTTGACAGAGCATCGCACTAGATTCGCGGGGTCGCGGGTTCGATTCCCAGCCGGAAGGCCAAAAAGTTGCATTTTCGCAACAGGTCCCGGTTGGGTCTTAAAGTGGAGGTAGCTGGGCACTCGACTTTTCCTTCATCCTTTCACTCATATATATATATATATATATATATATATATATATATATATATACATATATATATATATACATATATATATACATATATATACATTTATTTAATAATCTAAGCACTTTTTTGCCAAGAAATCAACACCTATGTATATATATAGTGGGGTGTCATTTTTCTTGCTGAAATGATGTCATTCATGTTTCTATCACAGCACAGAGACACTCAAGCAATTTCTTATTTGTTAAATATATATACTTAATCATCAGTTGCCTGATGATCGTTGTAATGCGTGAAACTTAAAGTTGCAATAAATATTTTAGAACCGTTGATAAAGTATTACTCGCTCTGCTGCAAAAAGCATCGAGCACTCTGCCTGATATCAACATCCTATGTTTTGATTGATTATACATATATATACACATTTATTGGCACTTTATCGACAAATGAGGTTCGAGTTATCGAGGCGAAAATTATAAAGAAAATAACCTGAAAGGAAAACAATTTGACTTCCAGTTAGCGGGATGTTCGAGTTATCGAGGATTCGAGTTACCTAGGGTAAAAATCACAGTAAAAGTTTGAAGCAAATCCTGGGGGAATTGATTTTGGTTCGAGTTAGCGCGAGCTTTGAGTTATCGAGAGTTCGAGTTATCGGGAGTCAACTGTATAAATTATTCCCTGTGATAAAATATAAATTACCTCGATACTATCCAATCAGAACATAATTTTGATTCCTTATTGATGAAGATATTCCACACAGACATTAAATATGTGATTCGAAATAGTTTTCACGTTTGAAAGTGTTCACCTATTTTACTTTTGAGAATTGTATGCACAAGTTCCAATATCACACGGTAATTATCACAAGCTTTGTAATAACTATTCTATATAACTTTCAACCGAGAACTTCGTGGATTAACATTCGTTGTTTCATAACATTTGTTTGATGTAATCATTCTAAATATGTAATGATTTACTGTCATTTTAATGCGTAGTGTGAAGAATTGGCCCGTGCCTTGTTTAAAATAAATAAGCATTTATTGCAAGTTTGTAAAACCTGCTAGATGGTTTTACAGATGCCTACCAGGCGACTTCAAGAGAGGGCGTTCCTCAGTCACTGATATTCTAAATTGGTCTGCTCACTTACAAAATGATTTCTAAGACCATACAAACGGAGTGAATCCCTTTTGTTTGATTGCTTAGCTATTCTGGAAATGGTTTTTCTTCTTTTAGTGGATACCACACAAAGATTGTTCAAGTTGTCTCTATGTGTGTAAAGGACATACTAGAAGTGTAGACTGTGTCGCTGTTCATCCGTCTTTAAAAAAGGTATGAGACCGTACTTTGGTCTCTTTCATTCACTGTACTTTCTAATACATTGCTGGAATTCTTGAAACTGAATAACAAACCATTGTGAGACGTTGATGTTTGCGGTGTACGTCATTGGCGTCGTAGCATGGGGAAGGGGGAAGCTACCCCCCTAGCAAATTTTAACGGTCCATTTCGTCCGCAAAAGATTGTTTTTCAATTGCTTTCACGTTTGTTCTTGAATTTTCTAATCCTCAGGCATAATTTAAACACTTTCTTTCGAGCTAGTTCCCCTTTCGAATGACCACTCCCACCAAATAAGCACCCCCATCGTAAATACAAAGAACCATTAAGTGCCACTGTCCAGTCAGGCACCCCCGGAAAGTTCCAGTCTAACCACATCCCATGATGTTACAGGTAACTACGAAATAAATTGACTAAAGCAGGATCATCCATGCCAATGTGCATTGAAAACCCTTTAAACTGTTCATAATGCTGTTTGACGAATTGTGTGCAGAGGATACATTTAGCAACATCGCGAGCGATTCGTACATGGACAAGGCGTCACCTGGCAATAGTGAAGGAATATATATATTGAAACTGAATAAGTGACAGGGCGCGGCATATGTTTAGCAACAAGGTATCAGTTCAGCTTTTCCCTACGTTTTCAATCAACACAAAAAAGTATATATTTTTAGAACGTGAACATGGCCATAGAACGCAAAATTACTATTATTATTCAAAAAAGTCACCCTTGTTCTCTATACAGGCTGTTAAACGCTTTGGGAACCCGTCAACAGCTGCACTCAAGGTTTCCTGCGGTATTTTTGTCCACTCACGCTGAAGGGAGGATTTTAGTGCTTCCAGACTTGTGTGCGTCTTTGCACAGGCATTCGCTTCTAATACTCTCCATATGGAATAGTCGAGGGGATTAAGATCTGGAGAATAAGGGGGCCATTCTTGTGGTGATATGATGTCAGGAAAATTCTCTCGGCACCACTCAACTGGAGCCTTGGCTCTGTGTGCAGGAGTAGAATCTTGCTGAAAGGTCCAGCGCTTGTCTCCAAATTGTGTTTGACTCCATGGTTTCACTACATCTTTCAAAACTGTCTCCCTATACAGTATATACTTTTTTGTGTTGATTGAAAACTTAGGGAAAAGCTGAACTGATACCTTGTTGCAGAACATATGCCGCACCCTGTACTTACTGAAGATATAAGCTGTTCAGAAAAGGGGGAAACATTTATGTGCCGGAGGAACGCCGTAATACAAAATCCTACATATATGCAGGATGAGAGGAACTCAAGATTGCTACTTTACACAGTTTATTAGCTTGAAAAGTTAAACTCTTCTTCATGGTTAGCAAGGAGAGTAACATGACATCAAAGTGCCGTAGAAAATCTGTCAAACATTTGAAAACTTTTTTATCACGATCATAAGTCCATCGCTGTTATTCCTATAATGCTACTCAAAATCCATTAAACCCTTTCACATAGGATGTTTCCGCTAGACGAATAAAATCTTCTGTGGCGAGGTACAGTAAAATAAGACAAGGTTGATCGTACCAGCACAGGGTTAAATCGTTACTAAGTTGTATGTTAGCCCGGAAGCTAGTGGAGAGATTTTATGCTAGTTGGAGTGAGGCTTTTTGTTATTTTAAGGGCTAACAACCCTAGTTTTTACTTAAAGCGGTGGGAGTATATATTCTTTCTTCCTACCTTGTACTCTGTTTTAGTTTTGCAGTGGATCTTGGGACAAAACGTTAAAAATATGGTCTTCAGGTAAGCTTATGGCAAAATAACAAAAACTTACTCTTACGTTTTCTTGCCTGACCTTAGTTCTTCCATATGCTCGTTACAAATCCTGATCAAAACAGGGCGCAAGTGTGTCTGGATTACTGCGAACTATACAGTCATGTAGTGAAGTGGTGGACATATATGCTAGCTTGGAATAAAATATCGAACATGAAGTAGTTGAGGTAAATATAGTTTAACATTGTTTTCCTTTTTTACCAGATTTGACGACTACAATAAATGATGGCGAAGAACAAGAAAACTTACGGAAAAAAGCAAAAACACAGTCTATAGATAAAACCAATATAACTAGAGTACGTGCTGCCTAAGTCCTTCCACCATGTTGCATTTCACCTGAACTGATTATACCGTTGCATCTCCAAGTCTAACAAATCAAGTCGCGTCAAGCTTGAGATGAAGGATATATAAACGTCAGTCAAACCAGAAAATGATTCATCAAAAGTGCAACTTTTCTTTACGCCTCTACTTAGCATATAAAGTAGGTGGAGTTCCTTTGGAGGGGGACATCTTGTACCCCATTCCCTCCCCTTCCTTGTGACCTCTTTAGTTTGTAATCATAGGCCAAACAAACATGCCCGTTGGTGGATGTTACACATGTGGTGCATGTGGAAACTTGGTGATAGCTCGCCGTCTGAGTATGGGTAACTCAATGGTTAGAGCGTCTCAAATGTCATCATAAGGTCTAGAGTTCGATCCCTGTTCCCAGCTTAGAAATTGTTTTTCTGAGGAGCATCCAGGTATCGTCCGCGAAATCACCAATCTCCTAAACGCACCTTATTTGTAACTTGCGGTCATGTCATTCGATCACATTAGATCGCGGCTGCTGTATAGACAGTACGTACGTTCAACCATCACTTTAGCTCACCAACTCGGTGACCATGGTAGCTCAATGGTCAGAGCATCTCATCGGCCATCAGAGGAATGTGGTTTTGATTACCTAATTTACTGGGAGGTTGGTCATGACGAACATCCACATATTGTCCGTGTTGTCAACAAGATCTCACACGTGTGCAATAGTTATCTCACTGTATTGTTCCCATTTTTTTGTTTACCTTAGACTCCTTTAATGACTCTGACAGGCCATAATGAAGCTGTCTCTTCAGTTCTTTGGTCAGACGATGGCGAGATAGTTAGCTGTGGTTGGGACCATACGATAAGAGTTTGGGATGCGGAATCTGGCATCAATCAGCATACACTGGTAAGTTGCATTTGACTCCATGTATCTTACACCTGCTTAATTCCCTGGTTCACTATCCTGGTTAATTGAAGGGCATTGTGTTGTATTAATCAAGTGATTCAGCCATCGCCTGTCATTTGGCGGTTCAAAAACGTCGTAAGTTGTAGGTAAAATGTCTCCTGTTGCAAAATGTACTCCATTGATCAAATCGTTTAGTTGGAACATTGATGTGACAAACTATGTTTAGTTTCACCGTACCACTTACTTAAGGTGAACGTCTATGCACAATTGTAAAGCATGAGAATCTGTTCCAGCACTTTAATCTGTGGTGGGGCCATTAATTAACTCGTACTATTAAATGAATCTAAGAAAGGGTTATGAGCAGGCCAGTCAACAGTAATTTTGGCCTTAACATACCAATCCACCCAAGCCCCTCGTTTTGAAAAATTTTGAAGATTGTGCCTGTTGAATTAATTTAATTTGTTCAATTTCTGTAAGAAAGTGAACATGCACATCTTGAAATTATATGGGTTGGCATTCAACAAAATAATCATTTGCTAGTCACTTTATAACATGTGCTATATGCAGCCCCTAGAATTTTTCCTCACTTGCAAAGCAAATCAAAGTGTCATTATCGACCTTCTTTTTCTGGAAATAAAATATCTCCATAACAATGAAAATACTTAAAGTATTCTGGTTGTTGAGTTAAGCAGATGTAGTGAGAAGAAGTTCAACCAAAACTCACTAAATGATCATAATATGAAATATATTATATATTGTGCTACTACAGATGAAAGAGAAACTCTTTCTCAATGTTCCATTATCATTACACCTCCCATCATTGTTTTGGTTTCATCCAAATTACCTATGGGACTTCTCAGAGAGTAAAAATCAGGAGATTTTTTAAAAGTTTCTGCGATGACAAACTTAGTTAGTCCGCTAACTTTTACGTACAAATTTTGACTGGAGAAAATACTTAGGAGATTTCTGCGTACTTAATAGTTTTAATTTTAAAATGACCATCCCTAGTCATAGCGCACCAGTTTTAACAATCCTCTATCACGTGGTTTCAAATTGAAAATTGACACTGTATTTAATCTTGAGAACTAAATGATATCCCAAAACTGACTTTCTTTTACGTTTTCTCCTTTGAAAATCATCCTGGCAACAATTGTGAATATAATCCTTGAATTATTTGACAAAATGCAGAATCAAGAGCATTCCTTAGCATTTTTTTTTTTCATTGAAGTTTTTAAAGAATAGTTATACCAAGGCCAGGCCTTCTTACCTGGCTTCGGTCATAGAGCAAGTGCACTGCAACCACGTATCTGTCAATGGCCTTCATCATGAGGCTTGCCATGAATTTCATTGGCATTATTTCATTTTATGCATTTCTTGGCATAATGATAAAATTTATACAGTACATAGACGGAAATTCCGTGCACAACAGGTAGAAATCTTTCTGAAATCTTAAGTCACAGACAGTGCTCTTGAAAAACATCTTGTGCCCGACTAATAGCAGAATTGTTCAGCTAGCAATACTTTAACAAATTGCGAGATTTTTGTATGTTTGTGTTTTATTGTTCATGTGAAACAACCATTGTGTGTTAGCTTCAAATAAAACCTTCTGTAGACTGCTCCTCCTGCCATGTTTCTCGTGTTTCTTATTTAGACTGGTGGTAAAGCATTCAATTGTATTTCGTATTCGCCTCATTCCAGGCTCATAGCATCAGCCAGTGCAGACAGGCATGTCAGACTATGGGATCATAGGATTAAAGGTAACCACACGTAAGACTCGTATATTTTGTTTAAACTCCTTGAAAACATCCCAAATTTGGTACCGATTAGGGATTTACTTAGTAGCCGACAATTGACCTGACTAATGCCGTATTTAGAAACTTCAGTCACTTTAAATCTGATCTACAAGCTAGCATGCAGAGGAGAATTATACTGTATAGCTACGTTTAGGATTACGGTTTGGCCTGAGTTTAGGATTGGTATGGATAAAGTCGTTAAGTCGTGATTAAAGTATGGCATGATTTCGTCACATGAGAGATGCATGTGACTGCAATTCTACAGTTCTTTCCTGGCCGCAACAGTGCACGATTTCAGCAGTGTTTTGACGAGATGGTTAGTTTAACATGAAGTGGTAAGCCTAAACCACAAAGTCGAAAATCTGCTTGTTAGACTTAGTTAGACTTAGTGGAAAATAATGGAGTTCCCTTTTTATATTTTACCAAAAATAACCATCAGGTAACGACGCTTTCTGTATTCGAAGTGCCTTACTTTACTGTACTTTGCTATCCTAGGACTTTAAACCAGAAAATTCTGGTAAAGTACAATGCTCATCCTCTTCGACGTTTTGGAAATATGAGGGACGGATTGTTTATTACATCCTGGGGGCGGTGGTTTTGGAGAGGGGTACAATTTTTGAACACGCTACATTTTGGGGGGTAATTTTTTGCCTTGTACGAAAGTTGTGGGGGTACAATTTTGAGACATAATAACGGCAATCTGAAGACACTTGAAACGTCAATACGATTAAAATGAATACTCATTTCCATAATTTCTCAGTAGCAACAAAGTCAATACACATTTAAAGTGAACGATATATTTTTTAAAAGCATACATGTTTCGACAACTTCAAGATGCCATCTTCAGTGCAGAATGTCTTAGTTCAATCGATTGGCACATTTTAAACAAAGCACTCAAAAAGAACGTTGACAAACAGCTCAATAAAATGCTTTCTACCCACCGCAAGAAACTAAGAAACCTAACTAAGAACAAAGCTCTCCCATTTACACATAAAGACACCGTGACCAACCTATCACCTGTAAAATTGAGTGATGAAGAATTGGACATTCTCCGCAATGGCCTCAATTTCAGCATCAAACCTCCTCGACTCAACTCCTCCGACATTCTGGCAACATTCGAGCGTATTCATCTCACACTTAAAGACAAACTCAACATGCAGGAAGACTACTCAAATCTTAAAACCGAACTTGGCCATTTAGCACACACGTACGCATCCTTTTACCGCCCAACACCTAACGACTTAAAGAAACATCACATCCTACGCAACATCCGAAATAATGACAAGATCATCGTCCTTAAACCAGACAAAGGCAATGGTGTGGTCATTATGGATCGCCAGGTATACATCAACTCTTGCTATTCCATCATAAACAATACCTCCAAGTTTAAACTACTCTCTCAAGATCCCACAATTTCCCGTGAAGCAAGACTACAACGACTCTTACGGAAGTTAAAGAAAAAAGGCTCCATAAACGAACAAACCTATCAAGACATGTTCCCCAGAGGCTCACAACCTGCTCGACTATATGGTTTACCTAAACTCCATAAACTGCGCTATCCTAATGACACACCTCCACTTAGACCTATAGTATCTTCTATTAATTCGTATAATTATAACCTAGCCAAATACCTTAGTTCATTACTCAACCCCCTCACACCCAACGATCATTCCGCCAAAGATTCTTTCACTTTTGTCGATGATTTCTTATCGTTTAACGCCAACGCTCCACAAGACAAATTTTTTATTTCTTACGATGTTGAAAGCCTTTTTACTAACATACCACTAACCGAAACCATAGATATCGCCATTGACTTAATTCTTACCGACAACCCGACATTTACCATCAACAGAACAGAACTAAAACAATTATTTAACATCGCTACTGCTGAGACGCATTTTTTATTTGACGGTAAGTACTACGACCAAACGGACGGGGTAAGTATGGGTTCACCCTTAGCACCCACTTTAGCTAACATCTTTATGGGTTTTCACGAACGGAACTGGATTAACGACTACAACAACAATAAACCTTTATTTTATCGCAGATATGTTGACGACATTTTTTGTGTTTTTAATGACGAAACTGAGGCTTCACTATTCTTCGATTACATCAACAAACAGCACAACAACATAAACTTTACATACGAAACGGAACGAGACAACAAACTGCCATTTCTTGATGTCTTACTTACTAAATCACATGACAACTGCGTCACTTCTACCTACCACAAACCAACGTATACAGGACTATTGACAAACTATTTTAGCTTCACACCATTAACCTACAAAACTGGACTGATACGAACGTTGATAGACAGAGCACGGAAATTGAATAACACAAAAAACGGCTTCAAACAGGACTTAAAGAACATAATTTTCACCTTACAACGCAACTCTTTTCCTTTTCATTTCATTAACAACACTATACAACGCTACTTGAACAACAACAACAACAAAAACATTGACTCCACTAACTCCGCAACCAACTTAAACGGTGAACAACAAACGTTATTTCAAACTACCTTATATAGGTGATTACTCACGGCACACATAACGTAAACTAACACAACTCATTAAACGCTACTGCACGGACGTTGAAGTCAAACTTATCTTTACATCTTACAAGATAAAAAACCTTTTTTGTTTCAAAGATCCAATTCCTGATCTTTCCAAATCTATGGTAGTATATCAATTTTCCTGTGCAGGATGTAACTCCCGCTATATTGGTGAAACTTCTCGCCAATTAACTACCAGGATTAAGGAACACACGAATACGGACAGAAACTCAAACATCTACAAACATCTTCACGCCTCTCCCTCTTGTAAAAAGCAATTTTCACACTCTTGCTTTAAAATCATCGACTCCGCTCATTCATCCTTCTCCCTCAAAATCAAAGAGGCTCTTCACATTAACAAAATTAATCCCGATCTCAACGTCCAAATTCATCACTTCAATACTATTTTCAGTTTATAAATACACCTATCATCACTTTATGCAAATAATTCTGTATTTGTAAGCAGATCACTTCCTCATCAATTGTAAATAATTTATTCATATCCTAACTCATATATTACTGTATCATATTACCTCACATCATTCATTCTGCACTGAAGATGGCATCTTGAAGTTGTCGAAACATGTATGCTTTTAAAAAATATATCGTTCACTTTAAATACTCATTTCAAAAGCAAAAAATTTAAAATAAAAGCAAAAAGAAATGTTTCCTACTCATGGCTTCTGTGACTCCCTAGGAAAGAAGACGTTGGTTTAAGCGACAGTACTAAACGGTCAGTGGTCACTCAACAACTTGTCTCAAAGGTCAGCGGCCGGGGGATACACTTCTACAATTATTATTGCAAATTTTCCTTTTTAATATGAATTACCATAATATTTTTATAATTAACACCACAGTTTTGATTGAAAATTTTATTTGCGACATGTTTCGGAATGTGCTTATTCCTTTATCAGGAAATTTACATTAAGGTCGTTGTAATGACCGTTGAATAATAATTGATGGCGCTAAATTGGTTTGCGTCAGCTACAGTGTAACGTATTTCGAATTAATGAGGATTAAAATCACATTAGTGGAAAGTTACACGTAAGTCATAATTTGTATGAAGTAACGGTAATTTATTAGCAGAGGTTATAACGATAAGTTTAAGATGAGATGATCCTGTTGTCTGTTGAGTTCCGATTTGTTATGTAGAATGTGGTATCCGTCTTTTAATTTAAGCTGGCATTTGTTTGAGGCAGTGTCCAGAATTTTGAACCAAGTAGAGTTACAGAGTTTTCTACAATTATCCGAGGTTTTAAGATGTTTGAATATTTGAGAGTTCCTGTCTGCTTGAAGGTGCTCATGAATTCTTGTTTGGAGGTGCCTGTTGGTTTCTCCTATGTAACATGCCTTACAGCCCGCGCATTTAAGTAAGTAGATAACATGAGACTTCAAGGAATTTGGAACTTTGTCCTTGTTGCTGAGCAATTTGCTTATTTTAAAAGCCGAAAAGACAAGTTTTATTTCGGTATTGTTGCAGTAGCTGTGAATTATGTTTCGTAGTTTCTTTTGAGTTGTTGATGAGTATGTTCCAATGTACGGTAACTTAAAATACGTTCTATTCGTCGTAGTTTCATTCCGATTAGAGGAGGTAACAGATGGCTCATTGGTTTTTCTTAAATAGAATTTTTTGATTCTGTTTATTAGATATTGTGGAAGTTGGCTTTTCATTAGCGTTGAAGTGAATGTTATAAAATCATTTTGAAAGCCATGCCAGTTGTGTTGATCTTAAATGTTCTATCGATAAGAGTATTTAATAATCCTATTTTGTAAAAGAATGCAGTGAAATTGAAAAAATTCGTGAGTAGTCCCGTATATGTCGTCTTGTAGTAAATAGAAGTTTTAAAAGAGTTACCAGGTTTTTTTAGCAACTAAAACATCTAAAAAAGGAAATTTTCCGTCAGCTTCCTTTTCCATGGTGAACGTAATGCAGGGATGTCGATTGTTCAAGATATTCAAAAAAGTTATTCGCGTCTTGTTCATTTTTGAATGAGCAAAAGGTGTCATCGACGTATCGTCGATAGTATTCCGGGCTGAGAAACGTGTGGGAACGAGAAATATTCAACCGGGAGCAATTATTCTGCGAAACGGTCATCGAGCGAGGGACAACGTTGCTGTTCCGAAAGAAATACTCAAACATTAGCCCGACCTTTAGCTGAACAAGGTGAAAGTCAGCCCAGATCAAGCGTTCTCAGACTTAATAAAGAATTGCTGCATAAGGAAAACTCGTCTGTTACTTTCAATGCTTCGACCTCTTCAAAGGAAATAAATGCCAGTAAGTTTAAATGTCTGTGAAGTGAATTAGATTTAGACGTCGAACACTTTGCTTGGAGACATTCGTATTTTCATTTAGTTGTCTCAGTCATCGTGATTTCGCGAATAAATTCTACCTACCTTGGAACTGATTCTCCCACAACACTTCCCACCATGAACGTGCATTCCACCGCTACCTATTAACTGCTAGAGTTCTTGAGTTGTGTTCCGGCGGGTTGGGGCCTTAAATTGCTGGAGAACAGAACAGCAGGAGTGTATGTGGATATTTGTATGTATGCTATAATTTAAAGACAAACATGTCCGCAAATTTAAGATTGTCTTGGGTTGGTGATCATGACAGTTTGAAAGAATTTATAAAGGACAGCCTTATGGTACAAGGAACGTGGTCATCGCCAGCCGGGGAAAAGAAACTTTTTAAGGCGGAAAATCTAACGATTCTCTGGCTGAAAAATAAGAAATTCCTTATGGTTGATGGAACGGATGCAAAAGAAATTTATGGACGACTGATCAGAGATATGGGTATGAGTAGTGACCTTGCTTGTGTGAATACTAGCGTAGACAGAGCCACAAATACCGAGAATTCTGTTGATGATAACCTAACCACAAACTGCTGCAAATATATACTTCATGATCAAGGTATTCCTACTTCAACAAAACAAGCGCAGTCAAATGTTCAATTTGATAGCTATGCGGAACGTATTGAAGATCTTAAAACAGGTCAAATGAAAAACAACGAGACTATCCGCTCGTTGGGTGAATCTGTTGAACAGATTGCCTCAGTGGTAGCTGAAATTCAATCAAATGCGAGGACTGAAGCGCAGGGTTTATGTGGTAAGTACAAGAAAGATTTTTTGCTTAGAAAGCATGTTGGTATAAAATATCCACAAATACCTATTAGCTCTGACAAGGTCATTGTTTCAGAACAATCAGAGGATATACATGAAAACAAAAGTGAATATATATCTAATTTAGGTGCAAACGATTTAGAAATAAATAATGATGATCACAAAGATACCAAAATAGAAGAGTCAGTTATTGATACTGAACATAAGAATACGAAAACAACCTGTGCAGCTCTTGCGAAATCGCAACCAGTTACAGAAAGCTTGTCTAAAATTATTCCAGAATCATCCTTAAGATTAACTCATGAAATTTCACCATTTGTCACCAATAATAATGAAAAACATCAGCAATTGCCACAATTAAGTACCATCAATGTTGATGGTTTTATTGGTGCTGAGAGGAAACAGAAGAGAAATAAAAAATTTTTCTTATCTGGCATAGCTAATGGTGTAAAAGAGAACCACATGTATTCATACCTTACAAAAAGGAACATAGTTCCCAGCAGCATTTCAATCTTTCAAAGTAGGAGAAGAGGAACAATGTCTGCAAAAATATGTATCCCTCCAACATTTGCTAAATCTGTATTGGAGGAGAATTTCTGGCCTAAATATGTTCATTGTAACGTATGGCACCAAAAAGAGATTATACAAAAATCAGAATTGTTTATTGCAAATGAAAATGCTAAGACCCAAAGCTATAAGGGATCCTATTCCACTTGTGTATAATGGCTAATCAAATCCCAGTGCGTATATCATCTAGGAAATATTCAGTAGGAAAACCTAAATCACGCTATGTGTGCAGAAACTTAACCAAAGTTAAAATTATAGGGCGTGAAGCCAGCAAGCCTAGACAAATTCCCATATGTTTAGTGCTAAATGCTAGGTCACTGGCTAAGCCAGAAGCTTACTCTGCACTCTACAATAGCAACAACATTGATCTCTGTTTTATATCTGAAACGTGGCTTCATTCAGCTATACCAAGTTCATTGATTTGCCCTCCTGGGTACTGTATCGCTACGAAAGATCGGCAGGACACACGCGAAGGTGGGGTAGCGATACTTTGTAGGAACGACTGGAGAATGGAAAACATATTAGATGTAGAAAATATGTTTGAATGTCTTTGGGTAAAAATAATAACTAAGAACTCTATGTTCCGTGTTGCAGCAATTTATCATCCACATGATTATAGCCATGACGCCAAAGACTTGGTAGAATATTTGATAGATTCTTGTGAGCAAATATTATTACGTGATCCAAATATGAATATAATCATCGCTGGAGATATAAACAAACTCAATATTCATGATCTACTTAGTCAGAAATCCCTTATTCAAATGGTCAAATCACCTACTAGATGCAATAACATTCTAGATGTTTTTGTAACCAATGTTTCGCACTATTGGAAAAAAGTACAAGTGAGAAAAGGCCTATTAAGATCTGATAATAATATCATTATCACATTTCCGAAAGATGTTATAAAAGCAGAAAGAACAAATTTATTCTTTAGAGATGTACGAGATCATAGAAAACAAAATATGTTTAGAGATTTAGACTCTGTTGACTGGGCAAAAATATTAAACGATGATCTTTCCTTCGATGTGATGGCTACTCAGCTTTATGAAATTCTATGGCCTAAATTTGAGACGTGTTTTCCATTAATAAAAGTTCAATCATCATCGCGTGACCCGCCCTTTATGTCTCCGCTTGTTAAACATTTGTTAAAAAAGAGAAAAAAAGCAATGAGAAAGAATGATGAAGAGACTCTCATTCGTTTACAAAATCAAATTAGTCGTCTCATTTACTCCAATCAGGTTAATGCTATTAAAAACGAGAAAAATGGATCTAAGAAATGGTGGAGTAAAGTCAACAGTATGACTGGAAGAAAAGGAAAAACTTTACGGGTTAGTTCCATAATAGAGCCAAGTGTAATAAACACTTATTTTCAAGGTATAAATACTGACCCTAATTATTCTGCCCCCCAGTTGCTGTCGATTTCTAAGGACAATAGAATTCCCACACTTTCATTAGACATAGTGTATAACTTTTTGCGGAAATTGAAACGCACAACTTCAGGACCAGATGACCTACCGTACTGGTTCTGGAAGACGTATGCGGTGATATTGACTCCTGTTATAACGAGAATATTTAATATTTCTTTGAAGAGTGGGAAGATTCCGAATGTTTGGAAAAGAGCGAATGTGATACCCAGCCCAAAAGAAAACTCAATCAATTCCTGTACCCAACTTAGACCTATTTCATTAACAGATATTATGCGCCTGTTTGAGAAATGTGTGTATAAAGTGAAGTTGCTGATGTAGTGTATAATTATATCGGGACTGATCAGTTTGCTTATAAAAAAGGACATAATTCTGCCATGGCCCTGATCAAGCATCAACACATGTGGTTAAAAAGTCTTGATGAAGGTGCTAAATCAGTTAGAGTAATTTCATTTGATTTTAGCAAGGCATTTGATAGTGTCCCACATGACATTTTATTTAATAGAATCAAGAAAATACCCATTAATCCATATATTATAAACTGGATGATTGACTTTTTGAGCAACCGCAAACAGAGAGTGAAAGTAGATGGCGTCACATCCGAATTTTTAGACATTAATCGTGGTGTACCTCAGGGGACTGTACTCGGACCTGTTATGTTTTCTATAATGGTCAGTGATATCAAGGCGGTGAATCCCTCCAATGATCTATCTAAATTTGCTGATGATATCACAATAATAGCACCAGTATATGATTACGAAGATTCAGCTGGGAATGAAGTGGAAAACATGAAACTATGGCCAAATGAAAATAGAATGTCTTTAAATATGGAAAAGACTTACGAAATGATTGTTCGCGGAAAAGTGTCTGCTCCTCTACCGGACCACATTCCATTTATAATACGAAAAAAATGGCTCAAAATACTGGGTGTTACGATCGAAGAAATACCAGGAAAATGGGACAAACACTTCGAAGAAATGATGAAAAAAGCAAGTAGCAGAGTGTACATTCTAAGAGTTTGTAAACATTATGGGTTCTCTACGCAACAATTAGATCTTTTCAATAGTCTTATAATCTCTCTTTTCACCTTTGCTGTTGAAATTTGGGGTAGAGCTTCTTATCATAAATACGTAAGTCAGATTGGTAAGTTTGTCAATCGTGCCCATAGAAATGGGTATACTAGCAACCGATCGGATTTTAAAGCAATAATATCGAATAGAGACAAGAAATTATGGACAAAAATTATAAATCATGAAAAGAATGCTTTACACATTCTTTTACCAAACAAGATAAATCGACCTTTGAGACCGAGAGGTCATGATTTTGAACTACCTATTGTTAAAACTGAGAGGTTTAAAATTGCTTTTATAAATAGATGTCTTTTCAATTTTATATGAACTGTTTATATTCTTATATTTTATATACTTCCGTAATTTTATAATCGATGTAAATAATTCTTTAATATCTAATCGTAGCATTTTAACATGTAAACTCAGACGTTTGTTTTGAGTATTTCAATAAAGACCTATTATTATTATTATTATTATTTATATATTTGACTGTATGTATACTTGTCCAAACACCGGGTCCCCACCGGGATCCAAGAGTGAGAGGGCTCTAGAAATCAATTATCCAGTTGGACCAATTTTCATGTTCTTATAGATGTTTTTCTAAGTATATGTGCAGTACCAACGAAAGTAATCTTCTGCAGTTCTTGAAGCTTGCTATTTCCCGGAATTCTCTCGACATTCCTACTAGTTCCCTTTCGGATCATCCCTAGTGCGCCCATGATGACTGGTATTGTTGTTGCGTTTAGATGCCACATCCTGGTGATCTCAATTTCCAGGTCTTTATATTTCTGAAGTTTATCATATTCTTTAGTCGAAATGTTGCTTTCACAGGGAACTACCATGTCAATAATTTGACATGTCCTTGCTTTGGAGTCTTTGATAACAATGTCTGGTTTATTGGCCGTGGTGGTACGGTCTGTGTGAACTGTGAAGTCCCAAAGAATTGTCACATCTTTTCCATTGGTGACCTCTACAGGATGATGTTCGTACCATTTCTCAGGGACTTTGATGTTGTAATGCTTGCACACATTCTAGAGGTTCTTGATCTCCTGCACGAATGAAAACGAATCACTTACGCAGTATTTCTTTGGTATAAGTGGAGCGAGTATAGAACTTAGATATTTTGCTAAATTATAACTGAAGGCTCCAATCGAGGAAACAATAGGACGAAGAGGCGGCGTTTGAGGATCATCATAAGGTTTATGCAACTTAGCTAGTCCGTAGATTCTGGCTGGTTGAGATCCCTTTGGGTAGATGGTGTTGTAGACTTTATCAGTGAGAGTCTGTTGTCTATTCTTTTTTCGGAGAAATCTTTGGAGTTGTCTTTCTCTCAATAGCGTAGAATCTTTGTCCGGTTTTTTGAATTTAGAATAGTCATCAATAATTTTGTGAATTCCTTCAACATATCGCTTTCTGTCCAGTATCACAACACCGTTTCCTTTATCAGGTTTCACTATTACTATGTTTTTGTTGTTCTTTAAATTTTTTGAGGATTTTGTATTTCTTGAGGTCGGTGAAGGAAGGCTTATAGCTATTTGTGTAAGTATTTGCCAGGTGCGATAACTGAGACTTCAAAATTCCTGAGTTGTTTTCGTCTTTGAGTTCTTTCGACAAGAAAAGATAAATGTGTTCAAAAGTGCAAACAGCATATTTCATAATTCACAGCTACTGCAACAATACCGAAATAAAACTTGTCTTTTCGGCTTTTAAAATAAGCAAATTGCTCAGCAACAAGGACAAAGTTCCAAATTCCTTGAAGTCTCATGTTATCTACTTACTTAAATGCGCGGGCTGTAAGGCATGTTACATAGGAGAAACCAACAGGCACCTCCAAACAAGAATTCATGAGCACCTTCAAGCAGACAGGAACTCTCAAATATTCAAACATCTTAAAACCTCGGATAATTGTAGAAAACTCTGTAACTCTACTTGGTTCAAAATTCTGGACACTGCCTCAAACAAATGCCAGCTTAAATTAAAAGACGGATACCACATTCTACATAACAAATCGGAACTCAACAGACAACAGGATCATCTCATCTTAAACTTATCGTTATAACCTCTGCTAATAAATTACCGTTACTTCATACAAATTATGACTTACGTGTAACTTTCCACTAATGTGATTTTAATCCTCATTAATTCGAAATACGTTACACTGTAGCTGACGCAAACCAATTTAGCGCCATCAATTATTATTCAACGGTCATTACAACGACCTTAATGTAAATTTCCTGATAAAGGAATAAGCACATTCCGAATCACGTCGCAAATAAAGATTTCAATCAAAACTGTGGTGTTAATTATCAAAATTTTTCTCTGTAATAACTGTTAATTTGGGGGGATACGATTTCTATACAGTATGCTTTTTTGAAAACCACCTGCACCTCCCGAGACGTAATAGACGACCGGTGCCTGAGAATTATCTCAAGACTTTCTTACTGCAAATATTAATTGAAAATGTGAGACCGTCTGTCCTGTGGATATTGCGTTCGAATGTTTACTTGTCACTGAATGTGCTGGAGATTAGACTAGATTATTGATTGGACTTTACTCGTAGTGAATAGGCCATTATCAGATTTGAAGACTTGAAAGAACCTGGGTGAAGTAGCGTGCAGATAACATCAACCAACAAGACATCACGATAAAAAACCTAAATCCTTAACTTGGCCACATGCGACAGTGTAATCCTAATCCGAGCCCAAGGCTGCGAAACGTTGTTTTACCAAATGCTTAACCCAAATTGACATTGTAATGTCAATTTGGGTTCAACTAGCAAGATTTGAACATATGACTCAAACGTTTCAATTACACTCTCTGTACAGATAATCTACCAGCTGCCTTTTTCTTCTGGTTTATTTAAAACAAGGTGCAGTGCAAAGCCATTCATGTAAAAGTGAGTTTTCAATCGCAAATAAAACTCATTTTCTTATCAAAAGTTCAATTAGGAAATGAAATGGACAATTACAATTCGACAGCTTATTTGGCAAATGCCGTAGAGATAAGATTAGTGTTATTTGCCTTGGTCTATTAACGTATGTTCTTTCCAGATGGCGCAGTTTTTCAGAAGACTTTAACTTACCATAATGGATGGGTGTCGTGTGTAGATTGGTCTCCTAGCAACCAATATATGCTTGTGTCTGGGTCGTATGATAATACAGTCAATCTTTGGGACACCAGAAGGTTTGTTAAATAAAGTTTAGCTCATACTCAATCCTGGCAACAGCTGTTGCCATTTAGTGATGATACAATATTTCTAACAATCATAAGCTCTTTCTCCATTAAGGTGATTTTACAACCAACGAAATAATATAAACTTTACTGATCTGTTTACCTATATTTCAGGGTCTAGCCCCTTTTCATGAGACACAGTCAAAAGTCAAGGAACAACTTGCCCTTATACTCTGCTATCATCCAACTGGATTAACGTATCTGAAGAACGAGCTGGGTCTAATAAAGTGTAGTTTATCTTATTTTGTTGGTTATGTGTGTGTTTGTGTATGTATGTATGTGTGTATGTATGTATATCGACCAAAAAGACAAAAAGGTTATGTTCGCAATTACTGGAGGAGTACTCGATAGCTTTGATGGTACAGCAGTGATAAGAGTTGCCTGAAGATCGCAAACAGCGTGAAACTCAGAGTAGCAACCGATTCAGTCGAACATTTCTCGGAATAGTCTGAAAAAGTTCGATGATCTTCAAGACTGAAGGAAGGAAAATGTATTTCACTCTTCACTGTCTACGCAATGCATGGTCTCAGTTGGTGGACCATGACCAACCATCTGATATAATTCAATGTCATTTTACTTGGCTGCTAAGTTCGATTTTTTAAGTTCGCCCTTCAGTTCGATAAATCTAGCTACTAACATTGTAAAACATTGGAGATAACTGCAGTCGGCTTTAATTCGGAGTTTTTGTCGCCTCAATGCTAAAAATGGCCTCCTGAAGACTTATATATTTCAAGATTTTCCATGGCATCCCTAAACCTTGTTGAGGATGACACTACAAAGTTATCTTTCCATTAAGAAAAATCCAGCTCCCCATTTAAAATGGCATAAGACTACAACTTCGCCACATTGTTCTATTTCAAGTGCACCCAACCCCAAAATTTCTTTCACACCAACTAAGTCTATTTGGGTTTTAAGGAATATTCCTCGATTTTGTATCATTTTGCTGAAAACCTAGGCAATCAATGCGTAGCCAAACTTTTGGAAAAATGTCACCCTTTCGATGCCCGACTGAGGTAGTAAAGACACTACCGGGGGACTAGGACCACCCTAAAAAATACCTGGGCTACCCAAACTGATAGAGTATTCTAATCTTGAACCACTATCAAGTTAGACATTTCCATGGCTGTAAGTGTACAAAATGAAATTTAAGTGCTTGAGACGCCCCCGTAAAATTTGCACTAAATGCTGGCCCACCCCAGATTTTACTTAGATCCCCTGGACCCCCACTAGAAATGTCACTGGGTAACCGTCACAGACTGATTCAAAAGACGCTGATTCTTCGAAAACAGTCTTGCAAATTAGGTTGAGGTCTGCCATAAATACGCAAATTGTGAGCAATCATTTCTAAAATGGTTATTAAGCTCTAGGGTTGGTTGTTCACGAGCAGGATCACTTCTCACTTTTAATGCGAAACTCCATCTATTATCCTGTACTCGTGTTCGGCTGCTACGGTATGCCAAGTAATTATCATCTCGGTCACGCTGGATAGTGCTCATTAAGGTTTGAACAACATACCCAAGGTCGACAAGGCCCGGTCTACGTGATAAGATTGTCGCATACGATTCTTCGTTGTGATGTATACGATTAAGTGACTCGTATCTTCAAAACCTGTTGTTTAGCGAGCGAATCGTAAGCAGGAACTGTGGTCTTATTAGGGAGTTTAAGCAAGCTAGTACGGCGACGGCATTTCACAAAGTACCGTAACTAAACACATTTGAATAGAATAACATTCTACTGACGTTGTACTGAATGTGAATGTTGTTTACACCTCTGAAACTCTTCTCAGCAGCTTAGGTCTGTTTGTTAACGTTTAAAGGATCCGAAACGTTTGCGTATTGTGTGCTAACGTAACCGTGGAAATGTCCTCGACGACGTACTGTGAAGAAGTAGGACGGTGTTGAAAATGCTCTTGGGACTTCAAATTATTCATTCCTTTTGTTTTGAATGAAAATTCCTCTTGTAAGAACACGTTGCCGTAGACGTTGCTGTAGTGTTTGCTTAAACTCCCATTACTACATTGCATACACCAGGACGAACAATATTACGTGACAATCTTATCGTGTAAGTAAGCCCTAAGGAAGTTAGAAGAATGGAACAAAAGCAACTCATACTTAACTTCTACAGGGTGTATCAAAAAAACTGCAAACACTATAATTTGCATGAGTAGATACTGCAAATAGCATTTCAATGCCTGTGCAACTAATTATGCTTCTAGGATTTGAAAATACGTCTTAATTTTCCTTGTTATTAGAATAACCACACAGTACGAATTTCGACATTCCCAAGCATGAATTGTGTTTACGCACCCTTGGGATCAATTAGTGCTAAATTATGCAACTTTCATAAATATCTGATTTCAAAAGAGTTTGCGGTTTTTTTGATACACCCTGTATAGGAAAAGTTAAAAGATGTTGAATCTCGTTGACTGGAATGTCGGTAGAGTCACATAGTTCTGTAGTAAAGTTCGTTATTTGCTATATTTTTAGTCCTTCTCTACCCCTGCATATTCTTCGTGGACACAATAACCAAGTGATGTGTGTCAATTGGACTATAGAAGAGGTAAGTCCTCATTACTTATCAGGTAGCCAGCGACGTACCGATTTAGGGAACAACTAAGCTTTATGCCGAGTTTGTCATGTGCCGAACCCAATTCATATTCAATTCCGCTAAGCTTGATGTTGGTTTCAAACGTCGAACCTAAATTTGTCGAACTTAATCTACACGCACTCTTTCACGCATTGTTCTCTACTTTCGTAGAATAAAAAATGAAAACTAAGAAAAACCTAATTTGAGGTTAAGTTTTTTGCAATAAGTCGCGTGTTTTATCCCGTAGGGGATTGGGTTCACCTGCGTATTGACCTTCATGTCAGCCTCAATGTTTGCTTTAAAATTCAATTCTCAGTAATCGTTCCGGTCTTCTTGTAGTTCAATGGTCTAACCTTGCCTTCGTAGGTCCGAAGTAAAGCCTGTTTTTCACTTGACGAATTTCTCCGCGCAAAGCGACTTTTTCTGTTGTACGTGGCTTGTCTGCCGGAGCTAATGAGTAAATTTGGTTTATACAAAGAAATATCGATTCTTGCGATAGAATTTGCTTTTTGGAAAACGACTGGAAAAGTGGATAAGGCTCCAGAAGTGGTGGAGTTAATTTCCCCTGAAAGGGCCCAAGGTTGAATTTTTGGTAACAGCTGTCGGTTGATCCTCCGTGGGCTTACGCTCCTCCATTCAGCAATAAAAATTGCTTCTCTTTACCACGAAATTTACCCGAAGATATTGCCATTGGCCTTGCCATTTCGCTCCTTGTAAAATCACTGCTTGAAGCGAGCTAAAGAAGTCTAGATAATCATCGTGGTTAAGAATTATTTCCCTAAAAGATTCGCATATGATTGCTCCGTTGAACTGAGGCTTGGCTTGTGTTTGTCGATAAAATAATTAGATAAAACGACGATCAGTACACGTCGGTCTATATTACTTTTACTATGACAAAAACAATGAGGAAAAAATGAATAACATGAAAACGATTCAAGACCTTAATGCTCAGTTGGTAAACTCTACAGATATCCAAAAACGATTTGACTTGAACTACAGGATTCTGATAAATTATAATTTTCGTTTTCTCTATATCAGTCATGTCTGCTTGCATTGCTTGCGAAAATTAATGAAAGGGAAAATGTTCACGTCTTGAATGCGAAAGGAAATATTATGTTAAATGCTGACGCAAAACGTGAACAAGGCGAAGGTTTAGCAACAAGATTGTAGTCATGGGTCGACGCACTGTCATCGCAAAGTGACTGCCATGAGAGTTAAACCTTTGCAGTCGCCTTTAGGATTCTCACGTTTTTCTATGGTTGAACTTTTTAATTTGCTTTTTCCATAGTTCGTGATCAGTGGTGGATCTGATAATCAGTTAATAATTCACCGAGTTTCTGGCAAGGAAGACGAACTCGAAGGAGATTCTGCTACTATGTAGATAATTCTACCATCACCTCTTAGGACGGAATTTTAACACTTCCCTAAGTGACGCTTTAGGGGCTGATTACACGAGACCGGTACAAATTCAGACCACTACCTAAGAGAAAATTTTCTCAGAGGTGGATTTAGGCGGGGACGCGTCGGAAGCGCGCCCCCCTTCTTTGATTAGTTGTCCTATGACTTTTTGCTCAGTTACAAAACCCAAGTATGTCCACCGCCAAAAAGATTGATGATTATTTTCAAAGAGAATCGAAACCAATTGCGAAGGAAAGAAAGGGTGAATAAAAGGAATTCAAATCTAAAAACACAAAAATTCTTCCACTGAAACGTGACATAGTGACATGAATTTGTAAAAAAATCGTGCGTCCACCCTTTCTCAAAATTCTGGATCCGCCCCTGTTATTGAAGTGTTTACATGAGACCAGAACGTCACTAAAGCCATGTTCTTGTATATATTTCACTCCGCATTCCGAGTTTTTGTTCCCAACAATGTTTTTCTTATTCTTTGCGATATCAATAGTTGATCTGGAGAGATTTCGCGTTTTGATGAGGCAAATTTAGTACCGGTCCGAGTTCAAATCGGTCTGAGCTCATTCGGGTTGGTCCAGTACCCGAAATGAGTGAGACTGGTCCGGGCTTGTTTTCCAAACCGGTCTCGTGTAAACTAAAACAGGGATTTGTATGGGGAGCGATCTCAAGTCGTGTTGTTCTGACTTTGCACCGATCTCATGTGATCAGCCCCTTACTCTTCATTCCTCACACATCTGCTGAGCCGCCTATACTTCAATCAGTTCACCCTCTTTACCGTCGCTGTCATTGCGCGATTCAAAAAAATACTTCAGATTCTAGAACTGTTTAAGTAACCGTCAATTAAGAAATTACGAAATAAATTGTCAATGCACACAACACTGAAGTTACTGGGTGTTTGTCTTGTGTTGATAGTGATTATACAAAACAATTATTCACCGACACCACGTTGAATAATTGCTTTAGCATATACCTCGCAAAATAGTTTCCACACATATTTTTTTGAAATTTTTACAATTTTACGGGATGTTGGCTTGTCGCCCACTCATCATTTGTAAACAAAACATTTTGAAACACATCCTGAGTGCATTTATCGCTAAAAAATAAAAATACATATCTTTGAATACTTAATTGCCAAATCTCGTTGCTTTTTTGGTGTTGTCTGGCACAGCGACGTCGTTTATTGAACAAAAGTTCTTCTTCCGTAATGTAAGCAAAACTAGACGCCATCTTGTTTGGCTGGGAGGTGAATAGTGCAGGATTTTCCGAGATAGAGGAACCAATCAGATTGCGTAAAAAACGCTAGCTACCTCCGAGGTATATTCTAAAGGAGGATATTTATCAGTCACCCAAAAGGCGAGGAATCTTAATACAAGGAGTACTAACCTTTTGAAGTCATGTTTATTTAATCAAATTGGGCCTCCGTTTGAAAAGAAGCTAGGCAGAATACCCCTAATGCCACAGTTGCGTCGGCTTTAGCCTATACAACAGTTTCTCCGTCAAAATCCGTGCAAACTGATTTTTTTTTCTGGTCCGACCCCAGTGATCCTGTGGAACTCTCCGTCTAGGTTAAGTCCAAATCCACTTCGATTGCTCCTCCAAATATTCTTTTACTGGACTTACAACGTGGGACTGGCAATCTTTGTCCAGTCCAATTTTAGTTCGATTGAACTCATAATATCCGACCTGCAGTTTAACTCCAGTTTGATTTTGGGTTCAGTCTGGGATAGGCCAGGAAAGTTCAGTCCTGATGTAGTCTAACTGGACTTACACTGTATATCGAATCTTAGTTTAAGTCCAATTTATCTATTTGACTGCACTTACTGCATGGGACTGAAGTCTAAATGCAGTGTAAGTAACTTGACTGAACATACTTTAAGCTTGAAGTCTAAGTACAGGCTAAATTCAAATTGACTTCTACAGCATGTAACTCTTAATCTAATCCTATCCAAGTACCTTGGTGTTGAGTACATCACACAGCTCATGGTCCAAGTCCAGACCCCTGGCATTGTCCGATTGCGCGTTAATCCTGAGGCTTGCAGTTTGAATGTCCGTTCACCTTAACGTATCACGCCAAGCCATAAAGTGAAAAAAAAAATAACCCCACATTCTCATGGCACCGTGCATTATGAACGAGTCGATAGTAGCGCTATGCGTTATATCTTTACTGTGAATGGTACCATAGAAATACTATGAGGCCGTCTTGCGCGCCTCCGGACCAGTTCCAAGCAGCTACCAATCCAAATTGTACATTTTCTTATATCAAAATAGATAAGGAAACTATTTATTCTATGTTTACTTGAAGACCGGGCAAATGAGGCTCAAGGAATTCAGTTCATTATTTGGTGTCGTTTCCCCAATCATTCTGTCTTTGCTCACTCCTGGTTGATACCTCTAAATAGCTTCACTTATCTTTCTTTTTGTAAGATTTGTCCCAACCTTTTAAAAGAGTTCCAAAGACGTTTCCACATTTGGCAGTGGCAAAATCTTCCCCAACTTTTCCCGCCAAAGCCTGCAGCCAGTCAGTATGCGTCGCTTCCTTTCGTAGCAGAAACAAATACCCAGACAACAGACCTTTTAGCAATATCTTCATATTCAATTAAAAACTACATCATGAGAATGGCAGTTCTTCAGATGAGCACAGTGCATAGTCTCAATAAATTTTTGAATGACACCTCTTAAAGTGCTTATGGAGTGGAAATTAAGTTCGGTCTAAATTCGTGCAATGATTTGAACACCTACGGTCTTACCGGGTCTTGCATCGTTCTTGGGCTATTTCTGCTTGTTTAATATATAAATCAAACGAGCTGTGAGGTCATCATGTTGGCATCGTATTGTGAATAACTAGAAAATAGTCGCTATCGTCGAGATTATTCTGTGTAATCAATTGAAACATTGCATATTGATTCAGTCCATGAAACTGGATAACTCTAGAAAAAGGTGTTGTCCCAGTAGTGTATTAGTTTTCAGACCCCTCAACTCTGTAAAATGTAATTCTTTGTAGCCAGTTTATGGGCGCTTTTGGTTCACGATAAGTCAGGCATATTGCCGAAATAATTTTATACATTGTGTTAAAAATGAAACGCAATACCTTGCTTTATCATTTTGGGATAAAAATTTTCTTTTAGGGATTGGTATCAACACTATTTTAAGATGGAACTTTTCGTTTTGTGAACTAAATCAATGTATAAAGTTTTCAGAGATCTCTTTGAATATTCTTGGAGATATAAATTGTTTTCAAATTAGTCAAAACTCTGTCAACAAAATGACATCACAGGTCATCTCATTTACTAAATGAATGAAATGAGACATGGAGAAACTGTAGAAGGTATCCTAAGTTATTTCAATGGTTTTTTTCAAATAAGACAAACTTAATTTTCGATTTAAAGGCACTTTATTATTTATGTTATTGGAGTTCCTTTCTTCATGAATTTTCCTTGCACGAAAATTCTTGGAACGTCGACTCCTTCTTTCTTGTTTACAGTTCGGCGCTCAACATAGTGACAACAAACAACGTCATAACCACCATCAGTAAATAACTTTCTTAGGTACTCTACGAAATGAATCATACCGAACACTACAGCCGACACGTTGTTTGGTGGGATGGAATGACATGACGAGGGGTACGGTATGAGTAGCGTGAACATTAGCTTAGGGGTTAAGATTGGTGATTGAGCGCGGAGTAAAGGTGGGATGGGAATAGTTTCAGGGTTAGTATGACAATGGCTCAGAATTGAAATTAGTTCACAGTCTAGTGATGTAGTCCCGAACCAGTCGACAACTTTAGGAAATAAAGGAAGAAACAAACTCCGAACAATGTCAACTTGATAACTCAAGATATGAATTAAAATCGAGAGAATTACAATGAAATTGTATCATGTATCATAACTCACATCTTGAGTTATCAAGATGACATTGTTGTTCGGAGTTTGTTTCTTCCTTTATTTCCTAGTGATGTAGAGACTGGCATTTTTCCAGTTGAAATGACGTCGTTCATATTTCTATCACGGTATAAAGACACAAAGACTATTTTCTATTTGTTTGATAAAATAACCAAGTTCTTCTGTATACTCGTGACGTCATCCAAGTCTCTCTACTCCAACATGATATGAAAATGACATCAACCGTCTTTCGGTATTCTGACAGAAAATGGTACTTGTCCAATTAGAGTGTGCGTAGGATGAGTTTTATTTTATAAAAATCGATAGAAAGATGGAAAAGCTAACGTCATCAAAATGCGATCACAGCATTACACACCATCTACACCAAACGATTATAGTTGTGATGTATGCGATTAAGTTTAGAACGCCATCAGGACCTATTGCTACATTAGTGAGCAGGAACTGTGCCCTTGAGACCCACTGCCATACGCTAGGACGAACAGTCTTATCGTGTAAATGGGCCCTAAGAAGAGTTTACGTTTTGGCGGCAATATAATATTTCTGCTGAACTAGAACTGACGGAATCACTCGCCCCCTTGGTTTTGTGTTTCCCTTTACAGTGCCATCTCTCATTCTCCCAAACTTTCGCTTGTGCTCCTATAACTCGATAGAATTACAGAGAATGTTCTCATTTTCATAATTTGAATTTTATGAGTCCATTTTTAGAGCATCAGAACGAAATTCATTGATCCATTGCTCGTTTTACTTTACCTGTCCTAACCTTTACTATGTCTGCAAAGTAGGACAAGTTAATTTTGTTTTAGTCGTTCCAACGGTTAATTCTCCAATGCTCCATGACTGAGACAAAAAAAACAATTTCACAGAACCAACCGCTTCTTTCGTTACAGGTGCAGGAATTCTCTTGCTTGCCTGCTTCTACTATAAGCCCTATTTCCGAAGGAAGGGTGGGCGAGAGATGGCAGGTTCCCTAAGAAGCAGCAGGGTAAGGGGCGCTTTTCAACTGTATGAAGAGTACCATAAACCTCGATTTTATTAAAATTGGAAGATATGGTGTCGTAGACACGAGGTGGGTAGGTGTCAGACATTAAATTGCCCTCGAGCGCCCGAAAAGATTCGCTACACCATTCATTTCACTAGCTCGTACCTTTTGAGAAGTAATAAGCTCTGGTACCATCCTGTCGAACGTAGAAGTTTTCTGATATTTTATGACCTTTAGAAAATCGTAACATGGCATGATCATACAAGCCATAATCACGAAAAAGAACTATCCCACCAGGCTTCAGAACCTAAAAGACAAATGTAATGAACCTTTTGGCGTCCACATAAGGTCTTCAACTATGACTGAACAGGGGCGCAACTAGAGGGAGATTGTCGCGACCCCTGCCCTTTTTGTGGCAAATCTAATTCGTGCCCTATTAGTGAAAGCTTTTCGCCCTCACCTCACAAGGCCACGTGGATCTACTTCACTCGAAATGATCAAAATCATACCGACGGTGCTTTGATACCATCATCCGATCTCTGCCTTTCGAAATTCCTGGTTGTACCACTACTGAAAGACTGTTTTCCCTGAGGCACGTAGATCGGCTGCCAATTTCGCGAACGACTCTGAATCTATTCTATCGGAATGCCAGTCGGAGAAAATGGATGCTACTTGATGACCATTGAAGTTAACACGACAAGACGTGATAATGACAAGAACCACGCCAAAAAAGGAGAGGTATAAAAAGTAGAATGCAGTTTATGATTTTTAGAAATGTGAGAGCTTGGATATAATCTAAGAGAGATGAAAGATCGTCAAGCTCTGTACTCAGAAAACGATTTCTGAGCCCCAAACGGGGATCGAACTCGCAACCTTCTGATGACCGGTGAGACGCCCTAACCATTGAGCTACCAAGACTCAGATAGTGAGCTAGGTGCAAGTTCGACATACATGTGCGACCTAAGCGGAAGCACATATATGTCGAAATGTCTGGGGCTCAGAAATCGTTTTCTGAGTATAGAGTTTGACGATCTTTCATCTCTCTTAAATTATATCCAAGCTCTCACATTTCTAAAAATCAAACTGCATCCATGATTATTAATATATAGTGGCTTCCGCTTAGGGCGCACGTATATGTCGAACTTGCACATAGCTCACCATCTGAGTCTTGGTAGCTCAATGGTTAGAGTGTCTCACCGGTCATCAGAAGGTTGCGAGTTCGATCCCCGTCTGGGGCTCAGAAATCGTTTTCTGAGTATAGAGCTTGACGATCTTTCATCTCTCTT
This sequence comes from Heliopora coerulea, assembly GCA_030142905.1. NCBI lineage: Eukaryota > Metazoa > Cnidaria > Anthozoa > Scleralcyonacea > Helioporidae > Heliopora > Heliopora coerulea. The sequence goes on along the minus strand of JASJOG010000006.1, from coordinate 966,761 downwards.
AAAAAAGTAGAATGTTGTGTGGCTAATGTTTAACGACGTATAAGAAGACAAATGGTCAGGGGACTTCCGAAGTTCGGGATAAGCAATACAGACGTTTTGAGCGTAGGCCCTTCGTCGGAGTGAAATGTAAAGTGATCTTACGTGTCACTCCGACGAAAAGCCTTCGTATGCAATGTCAGTATTCCCTATCCCATGTTTTGGCAGTCACCTGACCCAGTCGGCTTTTTAAGTGGTGCAGCCTGTAGCCTCTTTTACCGACTCACCTAGCGTGTTTTACTGACCAAAAGAATATTTTTCGTCAGTTTTCTAACAAGTCCATGTTTTATCTACCAACACACCACTTACTAAAGTTGAGAAGTGCCAGACTCTCATCTCTAACCTGCATGGTACGCCTCTGACTAAACGTCGATTCCGTTTCTTTCAACATTTGATCATCAGATTCAAATTAAAAATTTATTCGCACTTCTCTTAAATTATTATCAATACTATTGCAAAAAATTTGTAGACTAATAGGTTTTTAAAAAGTAAAAAAAAATAAAATTAATAACGTTGAAAGGAAGTGCGTGGTGGTCAGAGGAGCTGAGGAGCTTTCGAGCTAACTACTGCCTCTTGATGTATTAAAGCGAAATAGATTCAGTAGAATAATTTTTTGATGGAGTCCTAAGGCAGCTATTACATATTAATCTGAATTTGACTGCTAAGATGGTAAATTTTATCTTCAGAAATAATTCTGTCTAATTATTTATCAAAATTATTCCCAGGAAACATTGGGCACTTGGCAGTTTTATTTAAGAAGGACATGGAATAAAGAAGGAAACAGTTCTAAAACAAACCCTTAACGACTGCCTAAGCAATACACATTGACGCAAAAAGTATATGGAGATGGACGGAGCTCTACAGCCAAATCACTATGCTATATGTTTCTTAATATTATGTGCATTACCAAAATTATATTTACAACAAATCAGACCGCCGTTTCGGCGTTTGGTTTTTAACAATAACCTTAAACATGAATTTTGCCCTTCACATAAATATTTAAAACGACCGGTTCCGGTGTTCGGTTTTTAACTACAACCCAAAAAATGAGTTATTTGCGTTACCAAAATAATATTTACAACGAATTCGGTTTTTAACAATAACCCAAAATATGACTTACATGCGATTACTTTGGAGCGAAGGGACGAAAAGGTCGGGGACGAAACGACCAGATTCCATGAAAACACCAGGCTCTTCATTCTAGTATACAGTCTGTTTTAACACCAGCATGCACAACAAACATCAATCCCTTTTCTCTTTTTGGCAATTCTTATTCCACATTTCTCTCATCATTACTTCTTCATGTGTCGTCTAAAGCTCATATTTTAAATCCCAAGATAGGAACTACTTTTATTTACTTACAGTGGCAACATTACGCAGTACTCCAGGCATTTTCTCGGGTGATATGCTGGACATAACAAAAATAATTGTTACAATATCGATGGAATTCTGGGACACATGTTTGGTCAGGTCATCTTGAGTAACATCACATTGAAAGGCATTGACTCTTGCAGGGTCATATACAGGATTTTCCTGAAACAAATATTAAAACAATGTTGTTACTCTCACCTATCGGCAATAAATTCACCAGGCAGAAAACGAATTCTTAACAAAATTATCAGTGCCCAGTAGGCTTGGGTAAATTATGCTAGCATAATTTCGAGCATAATAGGGCTTCAGGAGCATAATAGGCACTTACGAGCATAGTCGGCATAATAGGCCGTTTTTGAGCAAAGATTTCAAAAATAATAAAATAATGCTTTGGCTTTGGGGCTAGAGTCTAAAGAAATAAAAAAAAAATGGAATGAGACTAAAGAGAGGGAGTTCGCCTAGTGCCCAGAGGTCCCCAGAGTCCACTGATTCGGGTTAGACCACCAGGATCCTGGGCACTAGTAAAACAAAGATGGCGGAAAATGAATTCCACGAGCCACGAGGAGATGAATGATGAGGACAATAATTTACATAATGAAAGGCTTGAAACAGCTGAAAGCATAGTTGTAGATGGTGAGGAATCTGAAGTAAGGCAAGAAGTAGAAGGAAATAATTTAATTGTAAATGCTTTGACTGTATTGAGAGCTCCCAGAAAGTCAGATCTCGCACGTAAACGTAAAGTCAAAGTCAATCAACAAAAACAACAAACTCGCAACGTTCGTGCTAAGACTTCAACTGCCCCAAATGTTTCTGCAGCATCAAGAATTCAAGAATTCCCACATGAACATTTGAAGGACTCTGCAATTTATAAGGGATCCATCTGCGAGGCATGTCGTGAAGAAATATCAGTTAAGAGATCAACTATCTTAAACCATATAAAAGCTCAAAAACATCAGGCAGGAAAAGAGAGATTAAGTCAAAAGAAACAACGTGAGCAAGATCTTGCGGAAATGTTACAAGCGTATGATGATAAAAACCATCCAGTTGGAGAAACATTGAATATGAATACCAGGGTATTTCGTGTTAAAGTTTTAACTGCTTTTCTAAAGGGAGGAATAGCAATCAATAAGATTGATTGCTTGAAAAGTATTTTAGAAGAGTCAGCCTATAAACTGACAGATCGAAGTAATATGGCACAGCTTATTCTTGTGGTTCGCCAGGAAGAGATCAGAAACACTCGGGAAGAACTGACAGGAAGAGAGATTTCAATTGTGTTTGATGGGACCACCAGGCTAGGAGAAGCATTAGTTCTTATTATTAGATTCCTTGACAGTGAGTGGAAAATCCAACAAAGGCTTGTGCGATTTCTTTTGCTTGCAAAATCATTGTCAGGAGAGGAAGTTGCAAGGGAAATCATCAGTGTTCTTGCCAGAGAATATGGTGTTGCTACAGAGCTACCAGTTGCCACTATGCGCGACAGGGCCAGTGTTAACAATGTAGCAGTGAGAACTATTAAGGTGATTTTTCCCAATATTCTTGATATTGGTTGCTTTTCTCACACCCTTGATCATCTGGAAGAGAAGTTCAATACTCCTGTTCTGGACAAATTCATGAAGCATTGGATCTCATTATTTGCTCACTCACCACAAGCTAAACTTATATGGAAAGATCGCACTGGAAAAAGTCCGAAGACATACTCGCCAACAAGATGGTGGAGCAAATGGGAATGCATCAAAGAGGACTTATTCCTTGCCTACCCCCATGTCACAGCCTTCCTGGCAGACCTGACTGCAAATAGGAATATTGCTCCCGCCACAGCAAGGAAGCTACTGGATATAATCGCAAACTCTGAAGCCAAGCTGAAGATAGAGATTGCAGCAACTGTTGACGCAGGTGAACCATTTGTGAAGAAGACATACAGCCTCGAAGGAGATGGTCCTTTAGTTGTTACTGCTTATGATAGTATAACCGAACTTGAAAACTGTGCGAGATTGATGTACATGCCAAACGTAATTCGTATAGCATCTGACTTAGCCGCCATGGTCGATCCAGATCAACCAGATCTAGATGAACAACAGCACTTACAGCAGTGGCAAGACTACGCTTGTCAATGTATTCAGCCAGGATTTAATTACTTTCTTGACACCTTTGCAAGTGCTGATAATCTGTCACATCCAATGTGTTGCTTCAAGGCAGCTCGCTTAGTAGACCCTAGAAAGGTGAATGACTTGATGCCTACAGTTGCTGACATCAAAGAACTTGGAAACTTTCCATTTATAAAAGACAATGATCTGGATGAACTAATTCTCGAGCTACCTGCATACATGGCTGCATCAAATGGAATCGACAATGATAGTATTGATATCCTTGACTGGTGGAAAAGACACGAAAAACTTTTGCCCTGCTGGTCAAGGGAAGCACGAAAGCTTTTTCTCTGCCAGCCTTCGTCTGCTGCAGCAGAACGAGCCTTCCCTCTGCTGAATGCATCCTTTAATGACCAGCAAGAGTTGGCACTGGAAGATTACATTGAAGCATCCCTGATGTTGCAGTATAATGGCCGTTAATTAAGTAGTCAAGACTTTGGACCTTGGTGTCTTGAAGTTATTTAACTTATTTTTGCCTGTTTGACATTTTTTGTCTTGTCTGAACATTTTAAAGCTAAAATGTACGACTTTTTGAGTTTTTGTACCAATTATAATTGAATTTTCCTCGAGCATAATTTGAGCATAATAGGCTGTTTCATGGAGCATAATACCTTGTTTTAACGAGCACTGCCTTCGGGCATAATAGCCATATTTTCGAGCATAATTTACCCAAGCCTAGTGCCCAGCACGGCACACAATTAAAATTATTGTGGCTTTAATTTATGAGTTGTGCTGGGCACTGATATTTTTGCTAAGAATTCTCACCTACCATATGTATCTTTTTCATGAATAAATACTTATATTTCTCAAAATAGACCAGAATAGCAAACCTTTTTTCAAAAGGTATAATCCAACATGAAGAGGTTCTACCAATTGCACCTGCCAGGATCCATGAAGGAACAAATGACTTTATGCTATCATAAAACAACTAATAAGAGGTGCCTTGTTTCAATTGAGACCACAGGCATTTGAGCTGGGCTAGCTGCAGCTCCTCCAGCTGATGCAAAATAATAGTTTGGCAAATTTTTAGCTTAACCCTCTCCAGTCCACACCTGAATTTTTAATTTTACCCCGGCTAATGCCAAACGATTTCCCTTGCCAAGGAGAGATATCCCAGATAGGAAAGAGTTATTTTGAAACTTGTGGTTTTCAAAGTGGAAGTCAGGGGTGGCAGTTTGCCCCCTTTGAGGGATGAAAAGGGACAAAATTGGGACAAAAATGAGAAGGAATGGGATGAAAAGGGGAACATCAAGGAAAGGAGAAAAAAAAAGAGAAGCACAAAGATAAGGGATACTGACATTAGATAAGACACAATCTGTGAGGTCAAAATACATTTCCTCTTGTTCCTGAATCAGTGTGATCCTGCTGACAGACAAGATGATTATTGAGTCTAACGTGAATTAGCTAATTTACCCTGTTTATCAAAACCTGAGCTAAGTATTACTGGCCCTATGACAGGGAAGTTAAATATCAGTTCCAATATTTGGGTGTCAATGATGGTGCAACCATTACCTGGACACAAATAGATTTTTGTCTCCTGGAAAGACAAGGGTGACTTTTTAAAACTCAAGCAAGACATGTTTACCATGAGTTTCTGCATATAAAAAAAAGCTGACAAATGCTAATGCCACAGTGGCATTATTAGCAGGACACAAACTCCTAGTAACTACCTGCATTCCCCACTTCCCCCTTTTCAACATGGAGCAGTGAACAGTGGTGAATTTTGTGTGATTCTTAGCACTGAGACTGATTATTCCTTGTTACCAAACAACATTGAAGTGGGGGAGGGGGATATGTTAGATTTATGACATTTTGGGGATTGAGTAATGATTTTGTGAGATGTCCCAGTCTAATTACAGGTCAACTGTATCACTTAAAGAAACACAAAATATAATTTTCTATTTTATAAATATTATAACAAACATTCATTAAGGTGATCTGCCTATAAATTTTCCCTTTACTAGAGTAAATTACAGTTTCCATCATGCTAACCTTTTCATTCCTGAATTTCTCAAAATTAATTATGAATTATTCAATCTGTTAAAAATTCATTTAAAATTATATTGAAATCTGTTCATGCTTTCAATTTCCAGACATTAAATTGTGCCTATATGTGTGGCCCACAGTTAAAGAAATTTCAAGTTATATGCATATAGCTAACATAAATACCCAATCACAGTATATAATGTAAATTAGAGAACAATCTCAAAATCATATTTTATAAATTGTTAAATTTTCACGGTATTCTGTACAATTCCCTCTTTAAGGCACCTCATCATTAATAAGTCAACCTTCAAATCAAATTCTTTTTATGATATCTTTGCTAATCGTGAACTGAGTCATTCAGCTTTGGAAGAACTTAGTAAAAGCAACCAAACAAATTCTTTTTATACTGAACTGAGTTACTCAGCTCAGAAAGAACTTAGTAAAGGTACAGTAAACCTTTATCTTGTACAACATACCTTGACAAACTGAACTGCTCTTTTTGAAAAGTCACAAGCATTGACAAATAATGATGGGACATCTTCTAACAGTGGATATATTGTATTTCCTACTCCACAACCAACCTCAAGTAATGTCTTCCCAGTTAGCACTGTATAAAAAAATAAAGATAACTCCATCTCAGTTTTCATTCATAAATTATCTAAGTAAGGAGGCTCCACAACCTCACATACCCCTGCCCCATATATTTACCTTACTGGGACCCTTTATACCACAAGTTTAAAACCTGTTTAAGTAATTAACACTTTAACACTCAGGGCTCATCCCTGCGATGAGTAAAATTGCCTAGCATTAGCCAGAGTAAAATTTAATACTAATTAGTGTGCTCTAGCCCCTTAATGGATCAAACTGATTACAGATACATGTATTTGCTGAGTGTGCAAATGTTATAATCAACCAGCCAAAAAGAAAACAAAAACTTTTAGTCTTGGGTGGCATAAGAAGCATGGACAACAGAAAATTGGGAACAAGTTTGGCAAAATCATTTTAACTAGTTTTTGGTCTTCTCCCAGTACACAATTTCTTTTCCCAGCAAACTTGAAATCCTTCCAATACCACTAATCTCGGGTCACCTACTTCTGGATAAATTAAGTTATTCTATGTTTTGTAAATTCTTTGTCTATCATACCCCTGCAAGGGTGAATATTCTCTGATCTCCTAAAGTTCAAAGGTTCCCATGGTTATAAACACAGACTATGATCTCTGAGCCATTATACATATATAAAGGAGGTATGCTTCCAGTTACTAAAAATCTGCTATACTATCATAAAAATCTTGCATGTTGTGTTGTGCAGTCACTGCAGTGACAATTTTTAGAATAGTCACCCAGATTCACACAAATCTAAAAAGCTTAGGTTGTAAACACTTTACCAATGATCAATTTATTCTTGAGTCAATGTTTTCATAGCAGACCACAAATACTATTATACCATATGGTTTACTCAAAGACAGAAGTTTTACCTCCTAACACATCCTTGCATGGTACATTGCCATACAACCGTGCTTAGCTCATTGAATAATACACTGTAATTGATAAGTGTTTAAGGGAATGAAAAATTAGGGACTTAAGTCTTCTAATATGTTACCAAGCAAGCATAAGTCTCCACTAATGACTTGCCTAAAATTTTCAAGCACTAGCAGTGAACAAATTTGCCTTTTCAATTATATAAGGAAGACTATTTCAAGCACAAATCACTTATCCTTATGGAGGATAACTATAGTTGGATCCAGGCTTGCTGAGGGGATATTCCATGTAATTATTACTGCACCCTTGCCATTTTAGGGGATAAGGCTACCTATACATGGCTGGAACCTAGACTATGCAAAGCCCTGTTTACTATGCAACAAAAGGTTATAAGGGCCCACCTACAATCCATCCTCATACCTGGGACCAATAATGCCTATTGGTATTCCTGATTGAGATAGACTAAATTCTGCAAACTTTTTCATTGATGCAGATTGTATCCATTCTTTCCATTTGCATTGTATCTAAACCACATTCGGAGTAAAAACATAACCTCCAAAATAAACATCTTTAGCAGAATATTTGATGATAAACAAGATTAACTCAAGATTTGAGAAAAACACAACATGACTGTCATTGTTGTGGTCTTGTGTTTTGCTCAAATTGTGAGGTAACAAGACATTCATTTTGAGGGTTTGATTTCTATATTATTTCTAGAAATCGTTAACTTAGTTAATTGATGAACATTAGTCAAACTCCAGACTCACAAAAATGATTTCTGAGCCCCAGGAAGGGATCAAACCACTTTATAAAATTTATCAAATTGATAACTGCCAATGGTTTTCTCAGTTTCATGAATGATGTCCTAAATTTCAGACTATTTCTGGAAGATGTCCCTCACAACAAGAGAATTGAGTCTCATTGTATAACTACCCAAGTTGGGTCAGATCATCAAGTTAGATCTGTGATGATGTGAAGATGTTTGTGTTAAGCAGAATTCCAGATGAATGAATTTTAAAAACTTAAAATCGATTTTTAGTGCAAAGGATTCTATCCCAGTACAAGGCTTCACACAAGCATTTCCCCTTTTCCATATGCTTTTTAGTGATTTACTCTTTCCCAGCGGGGTCAGTCTTCTATTTCACTCGTCAAGGAGTGAAACATCCAGCCGGGAAAGGGTAAATCCCTAAACTATTTGTTGTCAGCCTTCCTTAAATATTCCTGACCGGCCAGGCTTTCCCAAGCCCATTCAAAGTTTGACAGGTCAACATTTGCACCTTCATCAGAGCAAAGTTCGTGGAACTCTCTGGACGTCCAGTGTCTATCTTTGAAGAAATTTGTGCTATTTCGTTTGTAAAACAAGTCCCAATTACGCTGAGCTTCTTTTTCTAACTTGTTTCTCTTGAACTCTGATATTGGACATGAATCGCCTTCCAGTTTCGCACGTTCTTCCTCGGTTAACTGTCGTGAATAATGTTGATAATCTTGAAATAGTGCCATTCAAATTATACAGTTTTCATATCTTTTACGTTTCGTTCTGTTCTTGACAACTATACAGTTCGGCTACAAATTGTAAGTTCAAGACCATCAGAGAGTCTGAAGTCTGAATTAAGTTCTATACTAGCTCGCGATTGGTCAGGCTGTCCAAATTACATACTATCGTGAAGCTATCACTCATTTCGTTTGACAATGTAGTTTCACCTCCCACGTGATCTGAAGTTAAGCTTCACTGTGATTGGTTGATCAGCGTTTGAGATTAAAACCAAACCACAAGACCGTATTACGAATAAACTGTGCAATCGACTGAAAGTTATGTTAAATAGTTGAGCTGTTCCTTTTTGCACAAATTGCTGTAAGCCTGGTTCGGATATTCGTTTCTATAGTTTGCCGCTTAGTAAGCAGTGATTGTTGACGAAATGGCTTGATCGAATTCGTTGCAAAGGCATACCGATCACAGTGGCGGATCCAGCGGGGTGTCCAGGGGGTTCGGACCCCCCCTTAGTTTTCAAAGTGCTCCTCTAAAAAGTCATCTTAAAATTTTTAGATCACATTTTCTCTTGTGAAAATAGTGCTTGTACGTAGCTTTGATGTTGTGAAGCTGAATTCCTGACAAAAAAGTGACAAAATGTGGAGCCAGCAGTTCTAGAAAACAAAAAAATCTCATGCAATTCTAACCCCGAATATTTTTGCCCGCTGACGCTGCGTTCAGGATATTCCCGTATCCGTACAGCAATCAGCACAAGATGGCGCCGGTCTTTAGTAACCTAGTCATTCTGAATACCAGGGGTGGATCCAGACCGGTTCACTGGGTTTCCGGAAACCCATCAAATTTTCCTAAATATTGAGCATGCACAATGTATTTGCTTTTATTGTGTTTATTATCGCTTCTCCCCGTTGGCACCACCGGGCGCAAAATTTGGCGGAATTCACCGCAAAATCGAACCGAATGAGCGTAGAGGATTCGCGTATGGCGTGAGCCATTGCGTGGAAACTCGGAAACCATTGCTTCTTGGGTGAAGCCCACGGAAACTCATCGAAACTTCATGTTATTGGCTAAAACCTCACAGGCAATTAAAGTGAACCCATCGAAACTGTGATGAAACTTTTGGGGAGGTACTCCATAAATCAGTTTTGCAGCCTTTGTGCTACAAAAATGATTTGTGAAACACTATCCTTGGAAAATTGTGGCCTCCAAGGTTTGTACAGTATATCAATTGGAAGACGTAAGTGATGCTAAAATGGTACAATTTGAGGAATAAAGGTACCTGCATGTTTTCATGAAACGTCTTCTGAAAATGCAGGAAATTGCATTTCCGAGCATCTAAAATTTCAAAATTTTCCGGGGGAGCATGCCGCGAACCCCCCTAGTATTCTCACGCCTGCAGCACTAAGAAACCCCTCACTAAATTTGCTGAATCCATCCCTGTAATGCAGCCTATGATTTAGCCAATTATCTATGTACATAAAATTTAACAAGTCCAATGGCTTCTTGTCATTAGGATTAACCAGATATATTGCTACTTATCAACATTTTTGTAATTTACTGAAAATACGTCCTTGCATCGTCTGCCCACAATATTGTGCCTTCACAAATTACCTGGACCCCCCCCCCCTTTCAAAATCCTAGATCCGCCCCTGGATCAACAAGAACACCCACGTGTGTAGTGCGCATTTCAGTGGCAATCCGAAAGGGATAGGTCCTAATAATATCCCTAGCATCTCTGCTTAGTCTAAACCGACTACTCCAAAACTTACTAAAGGAGGATCACCATTATCCTTTCGATCGAATGACGACGATACAGCCAAGACAATCGCATCCGGCCGAGTACCAACGTAGTTTCAGAAGAAGACAGTGCGGCGGTAGACGTAAATTCGGAACCCGCCTATCATTTAAATTTGCTTGCTGACATAGCCCACAAATAATCTTCATCAGGAACTCAAATACATAGTTAAAATGCGCTTGATAACAACGTTAACTCAAATAAGTCTGGCCTTGAACTTCTGACTGAAGCTTGTTTTCTGCATGGTGCTTCCCTGCTTCCACAGGACAGCGAGGCAGCAGAATGTGAACAAGCGACAACAATTATATTAAGTCCCTTGAAAAGAATTGAATGATCTTAAAGCTAAGGAACTAGACTGCAATAATGTAAAGTTGGATAACAAGAAACTAACGTTCTACATTGATTTCACGAGTCCAGAATTATTTGACATTTGTTTCGATTACGTTTCAAAAGGGCAAACGATTGAGGAAGATGAGTACAAATTTCCTCCGTCTGAGCAATTCTTGTTGGTGCCAATCAGAACGCGGCTGGGTCTGACTGAGCAACATCTCGCCTACTTATTTTCTGTGAGCAGCCAATTGTGTCAACAATTTGTCTAGATTTATTTTTTCGTTGGTTGACAAATCATTATTTCAGTGCAGTCAATTATTGCTCTGAGTGAGGGTGTTTGAATACAATAAAGTTTGGCATTGCATTAAGAATCTGCTCTCTTGAAGGCTATGTATTTAAGATTTTAAAACGACGGTACATCGGAGGAATCCAACTAGTTCTAATTCCAACTTGGGTTCCTGATGAAGATTCTTTGAGGGCTGTGTCGGGAAGCTGTGTTGGTAGATGGGTTCAAAGAAAAGAGGATCAAAAGGATTGCATGATCAACTTTTATTCACCATTTGCTGCCATCTTTCTTCTCCCGCCCTAGTCCCCGCTCTCAACATAGGTAACCCAATATGAACATAAGCACAAGGAACCACAGAGAGCCCACTATTACATCTCCCTTCTTTAACAGAACATTGTAACACAAACAACTAGTTTCAACTAATGTCTGAAGGTACTCATAGCTAAGTATCTACAAGTCCTTTCCTGCTAGTCTATGAAGTAATCAGTATTCTTCAATATATCGTCTAGGCTTTTTCACGGTTCTCTGTGATCGGCGCAGCGGGGGTTGCTGTTCTGTCGCAAGCTCTTCACTTCCTTGATGTTCCTCGTCTTTCCCTGTATCTTCGGAAATCGGGTGGTCAGACTCTTGTGTCATTTGGGGTAGCTCCAGCCTGGGAGAGGCTCCCGCTGTTGTTTCAGTGTGTGGTGGGACAATGTTACCAGAATGCATTCTGCCTTTGTCCATAGGGGAACTTATCTCTGGGGCCTTCCGGACCATTCTTTTGTTTCTTCTTACTTGGCTCTTCGGATTTTGGATAACAAGAGACCTTGGAGTCTCATGGTGCCTTATTACTCTTCCTTCGCTGTTCATGTCTGGTAGCCAAACTTTTTCTCCTTTCGCGAATTCCGCTCCTTGGACTACTCTATGTCTACGGTTGTAGTTTTCTTGCATGTTTCACCGATACTCTGCTTCTTTCTTTCGCAGAACCTCATAATCAAGGATGCAAGGTTTCAGCTCATCTGGGTGGCACAGGATTCTTGTCTTCAGTTTTCTCCCCATGCTAAGCTGCGCAGGGGAAAGACCATTCGGGAGTGGTGTGTTTCGATAATTTGGAAGGGCCAGGTACTCATCGTCGCATTTCTTTAGGATCATCTTCATTGTTTCCACGGCTCTTTCTGCCTCACCATTAGACTGTGCGTATAGTGGCGAGGAGGTTACATGTTCAAATCCCCACAAATCTGCAAACCTTCTAAATTCGGCCGAGTCGAACTGTGGACCATTGTCGCTTATAAGGACGTCTGGTATGCCGTGGCGACTGAAGGCGTCTTTCATTTTAAGTATCGTATCTGTAGAAGTACCGTTCTTGGGGACTTTGTAGATCTCTATGTCACATGAGTACTAGTCTACGACAAGAAGGTAACACTTTCCTTCATGTTGAAAGAAGTCAGCTGCGATCTTGGACCACGGACGATCTGGAAATTCCGTTCCTTTGAGAGGCTCTACGCGTTCTCTGCGGTACTTCTCACATGTGACACAGTTGCGAACCATGCTCTCTATCTCACTTGAGATTCCAGGCCACCAAACAGATGACGCTGCATTCTCGCGTGTTTTGGTGACTCCCTGGTGGCCGTCGTGCAGATATCTCAGAATGTCTGGTCTGAGCTTCAAGGGGATTACGAGTCTTTTCCCCCTCATCAGCAAGTCTTCGTGTGCGGACAAGTTGCCCTGTTCGTTCCAGTACTTTTTTACTGGTCCGTATAACTTATTCTTGTTCTCTGGCCATCCATGTTGGACGTAGTGCATAACTAACTTCAGAGTGTCGTCTCTATTCAGTTCTGACCGTATCTCTTCGAGTCTCTTGTCTGATGCGGGTAACTGTACAAGGATGCTATTAACATAGCAGTCTGCCTCTAGATGCAAATCGTCTTTGTTGCTTTGCTCGGCCTCTTCGTTCTTTGGTTTGCAGCAAGAAAGCGCGTCGGATGTGTATAGTTCCTTGCCTGGAACGTGTTTGTTGTCAAAGTCAAATCTCAGCAGACGCATCCTAAATCGCTGGATTCGAATAGGAAGCTCATCTATTAGCTTTGTAGTGAAGAGCGGGACGAGAGGCTTATGGTCAGTTTCAACCGTAATCCTCATACCAACGAGAAGGTCTGACCAATGTTCTAGTACCCAGGTAGTTGCCAATGCTTCCTTTTCTATTTGGGCATATCTGCACTCGGTATTTGTCATCGACCTGCTTGCGTACGCTACTGGGCGCATCTCACCTGAAGGTTGTCTTTGTATAATGACTGCTCCCAGTCCAAAGCTACTTGCGTCTGCCGAGACTACGGTTTCTCTCTCTGCGTTGTAGAGGGCTAGTACTCTGTCTGAAGATAACTCCATCTTCAGCTCGTCAAACGCATAATCCTGGGGTTTACCCCATATCCAGTCATTTCCCTTCTTCAGCATGTCTCTCAGTGGTCGGGTCTTCTCTGCTAAATTTGGGCAGAACTTCATTAGTTGGTTCACCATTCCGAGAAATCTCCTAAGGCTTGAGATGTCGTACGGCTTGTCCATGTTTAGAATGGCTTTCACTTTGGTTGATTTCTTCATTACGCCCTCACTGTCAATTACTTGACCGAGGTACTCAATTCTCTTCTGGGAAAATTTGCATTTATCGGGATTAAGGGTAAGACCACTTTTGGCTATGCGATCGAGTACACTAGCTAGTCTTTGGTCGTGTTCGTCTTGATTTCTGCCGACCACTAAAATGTCGTCCATGTGGCAGACTACTCCCTCTAGTCCAGCGAGTTCTTGATCCATCCACTTCTGAAAGAATTCCGGTGCGGAGGAGATTCCATAAGGAAGGCGTCTAAACATGTATCTTCCAAATGGTGTAATAAAGGTGGTCAATTTAGCACTTTCTTCACTAAGGGGAACCTGATGGAAGCCGGAATTTGCATCAAGTTTAGAGTAAACTGCGCCCTTTGCTATGTTGCCAAGTGTCTCCTCTACCTTCGGCATCTGGTACACTACTCGGCGAACTTCCTTGTTTAGCCTTGTAAGGTCTACACATATCGTTACGTCGCCATTTGGCTTTGGAACTACTACAATTGAGGTGCACCAATCGGTTGGCTCGTCTACAGCCTCGATAACACCGAGGTTGACCATACGCCTGATTTCTTCTTTTACTTTTTTCTGTAAGGGCAATGGTACTCTTCTGGGTGATGTCAAACAAAATGGTTTGGCCCCTTCTTTCAGGCGAATGGTATATTCGTTCTTCATCTTGCCAAGGCCAGTAAAAAGGCTCGGGTAGCGTTGCAATACCCTATCTTTTGTGTCAAGTGGTGGTTGTTCCTTCTTGCTGGGCTCACATTCTACTGCTCTGATGCTGAACGTACTAGGGATGTCATGGATCAAACCAAGCTTGCGTATCGCTGGGACACCAAGGAGAAGTTTCTTTGCGCCTCGAACAACATAGGCACATTCTTTGATTTGTTTTCTTCCAAGCCTAAGATCTATGTTTGCCTGGCCGATGGCCTTGAGCGGTGCGTCGCCAGCTCCAACCAGTTTTCTCTCTGGGGGAGTGAGTCGTCCGAAGGACTCCTCGTATACTTGCTCTGGCATTGCGGAGACCTGGGCACCAGTATCGATGCACCAGGTTAGTTCTTTCTTGTCTGTGTTTAACTTTATGTGCCATCCTTGGTCCCTTGTCTGCTGTGTCTGGTCGGCGGTTAACCGCGTTGTCGCTATTCCTTTTACTTTTACCCTCCCCCCCCCCCCCCCCAAATGTCGGGTTGCTGTTGGTATTGAAGTACTCGGTAGAATAATCTTGCACCTGATTTACTTTAGTGTTGCTTTTGCTTCTACAGACAGCAGCAAAGTGACCTAATTTCATGCAGCTGTCACACCGGGCATTTGCTGCTGGGCAATTGTTTTTGCCTCTTGGGTGATTTCTTCCACAATAAACACACTTTTCGGGTTGTTGTTTTCCTTGAAATTTATTAGTGGGCCGTTGCGACGCAGACGAGTAGTTGCGTACGGCTTCTATGGAAGCAGTTTTAGACTCCTGTAATTCTCGTTTGGTCGCTTCGTTTATTGAGAGAATCGTTATTGCTTTGTCAAGCGACAGTCCTGCTCCCTCATCATATAATTTGAGCTTTGATCTGTCATCAGTACAGTAAAAGGTGAGTTTATCTCTCACTGCTTGTTCGACGAAGGCAGACGGAAACTTGCACTCTGCCGCTCGTTCCTTTACGGTTACTACCCAGGAGTCAAAGCTCTGTTCTGGGTCTCTTTGCAGATGATACCAAAATTGTTCTCTCAACATTAGTTGTGGGTCTCTTTTCATAAAAAATGCATCAAATTTCTCGATTACAGTCTTATAGTGTTCATGGTTCTCAGCTGGGAGTTTTTCTCCGCCATCAGGAATATCTCGTTCCGGTAGGTATGCAAAATTCGAATAAATTTCCACGCACTGATTTCCAATGTGATTTAGTAATAAGCCTACCTTAATCTCGTCGTTCTTCTTGGAGGTTCCGGTCGCTTTGAGGTATATTTTAAATTTCTGCTTCCATTTTAGCCAGGAGTGAGCTGGATTCCCAGCGTTTACTTTCAGCTCTTCTGGAGGCCTTATAAAGGGAATATTGTCTGACATCTTTCCGTAGTTTTGTTCTTTGATATCTAGTATCCCACCGCTGCCACCATGTGTTGGTAGATGGGTTCAAAGAAGAGAGGATCAAAAAGATTGTATGATTAACTTTTATTCACCATTCGCCGCCATCTTTCTTCTTCCGCCCTTGTCCCCGCTCTCAACATAGATAACCCAATATGAACATAAGCACAAGGCATCACAGGGAGCCCACTATTACAGAAGCAAATTTAAATGATAGGCGGGTTCCGAATTTACGTCTACCGCCGCACTGTCTTCTTCTGAAACTACGTTGGTACTCCGGCCGGTCTGGACTGTCTTGGCTGTATCGTCGTCATTCGATCGAAAGGATAATGGTGATCCTCCTTTGGTAAGCCTTGGAGTAGTCGGTTCAGATCAAGCAGAGATGCTAGGAATATTATTAGAACCTATCCTTTCGGATTGCCACTGAAATGCGCACTACACACGCGGGTGTACTTGTTGATCGGTACGCCTTCCCTACGAATTCAATCAAGCCATTTCGTCAACAATCACGGCTTACTAAGCGGCAAACCATAGAAACAAATATCCAATCAAGGCTTTCAGCAATTTGTGCAAAAAGGAACAGCTCAACTATTTAATATAACTTTCAGTCGATTACACAGCTTATTCCTGATACAGTGTTGTGGTTTTGCTTTGCCCTCAAACGCTGATCTACCAATCACAGTAAAGCCTAACTTCAGATCACTTGGGGGGGTGAAACTAGCCCATTGCGTGCACTATTGAGCGTCATTTTATGAAGCATTTTCAACTACATTGTCAAACGAAATGAGTGATAGCTTCACGATAGCATGTAATTTGGATATCCTGACCAATCGCGAGTTAGTATCACAGAATCGTATCACGTGGAGCGTGAAACTAGCCCATTCTTTTTAACCAGGACCACAGTCATAGAGGTCAGTGGTACAAACGCAGCAACATCATTGGTCCGTGATGCTCTGCTCACAGTTGTGATTGGTTCACGATTTTGGTGACGCCGACATTTTGTTATGGGAAAAGACGAATGACAAGGCACGTAGAATTCACTTTATTGCATAAGTAAAACACTATTTTTTCCAACTTTTTTCATTAAGGTTTTTATTTACATATGTATGTTTTACATAGTTTTCCGCAGACGATTCGAAGTCACATGCGCAGCATTCGAAATCACATTCTATGAATTTCCTTTGAAAGTTTTGATCACCAACCCTAAGTAAAAACTTTGATCAAAGTCTAAAAAGACAGATTGTAATGAAATTTGATGATGAAGATGAATGAACACACCAGAAAAGAATTTGAATAAAAGACACCATAAAACATATTTAATGACTAACGTTTGTTTTGGCTCGCAACATAATCTAAGTAATTTAATCTAGTGTAGATACGAACGATATGTGATAGAATTACAATTGACGTCAAGACGAGCTAGATATTCATGCTAAAATATATATATAACAGGAGAACCGAACGTGAAAATCTGCGGCTTAGCGAAGAGGAGATGAAGGGTGTGCCCCCCCGATTTCTCTGTTTGTCAGAAATGATCGTGACAGAAAAAATACGGTCGGCAAAATTTTACTTTTGGGGAATAAAGCCAAGCAAAGCATCAAATAATGTATTCTTGTGTAAAATTTCCAACGCTAAATTGGGATCTAAATTCTGAATTACTATTTCAATTTAGAGCTTTCTGACGCACATTAAATTTCCAACTGCTGATGACTGATGACAGGTTTTTTTTTATTGCACCTTTTAAAGGACATTTTGTAAACTAAAGCTGGTGAAAACGTTGTGCAGCTCTATGACTAACGAGCAGAGATCGGAGGAGCTGTTAATTATAGCCTGTAAAAAAGACATCAAGGGCAATATAAACGTCCTCAATTGGCCACAGCTTGAGTGGTCTTGAAACAAAGGTGCACTGTTTTGTCTTGATTAGTTGATAAGTTACTCTTGGAATACATTTCAATTATTTAAGGAGGCCTTTATTTCATGATCGGATCTATTTCTTGCTTCTCTCACTAAAATTTAATCAAACTTCTTATCCTTGTTCGTATGTGCTTTCAAAAATAGGTTGTAGAAAACAACTCAGTTATTTAATGCCACATCCAGACCACGCCCACTTCTTTGCCAAATCTAATCATCTACCCCTCCAACTATGGAGTTTTCGCTACGCCAACCAGGAGACTAAAGTAGGGATCATAAGACTCTCTTCGACTAAAAGTTCAGATTTACATGATGTGGGAGTGACGATTTTAAAATTATCGAAGGTGACTGGATGGCAGCGAGGAGCTTATGAGCAAGAAAACATGAGAGTAATGATATTTCGTTCCATTCCAGTTAAAGCCTCAATACCCAAGTAGTCTGAGACACGTGTGTGAATGTGCCAATAATACGCATAACCTTGCTCTTTGCAGGTTACTTTTAAGCATAACATTTATGCTGGATTAATCATGAGTATTCGTCAGTTCATATCGTAGCCTTGATCGCACATTCTGAACAATTCGGTGCATTTTGCCTGCAGGTAGTGATCGCAAAAAATTTTCTCCAGCGCGAAGGACCTGCAGGGTCCTGCTTCACACTAGCTCCGAAAAGTAAAATTTGTGCGTTTCGTAAGGCTCCGTGTGATCTATATTAGAGGTGGTCCAGCACACTGAGCAGTGCCGTAATGGAACTACTGGGGGCCCTTTTGAGATTTTTGTTTGGGGGCCCCCGTCACCCCCCTTAGTATAGACATATATTCCAAGACTTTAATCTCAATTGTCTTTACAGATTCATCAGGGGCTCCTTAGAGGTCTGGGGCCCTTAGGAGTTGCTCTAACCCTGCCCATAGTCCGTTGCGCCACTGACACTGAGGACTGATTTATATAGTTTTGATTTTATCATACAACAGCTTGAGTATTACGCGTTCGTTTATGCTTTACGACACTGTAATCAACTACGTCACATATTTAATTTTCTTTACTTGGGGGTGCTCATATGGCGACAAGCCAGCCCTCTTGATAGGGCTAGTCCTAGTAATGGGGCTGAATTTCACCTCTTTTTTACCTGGGAATTCTCTGTCCCTTCTAGCAGGGCTGGATCTAGCACGCATGCGTTCATTAATTTTCCCAGCCCTATAGGAGGGCCAGCCCTTCTGAATATGTTTGCATGGAAAATTTTCAGTCCTTCTAGGCAAGATCTGGGGTAGTCAATAGCGAGATCTTGCTTAGGAGGGCTGGCCCTCGTCAAATATAAAGGAAAACAAGTATTACAAGAGATTTCTCAGGGAGTCGAGATCTCGACCAAAAGGGCCAGCCCTACCAGGAGGGCTGGCTCGCTTCCATGTACAAACCACCTTAATCACGTTTTTGTGCATGTTAGCATGCCGTTCCTCTAACAGCACCAACTGAGCCTTACATACATGTCAACTAATTATGCAATACATTAAGTTACAGATTTAATTTCCTTTACTTAATTGCATGCTTGCACTTTGCAAAAGCGAATTAAATCAATGAACATTCATTTCTTCATCTGGCAGTTCAGATTATCCATTCTGCAGAATTTGCCGCTTGCACCTGGATGGCCTTGCAGCTTGACAACCGAGTTAGGGCTATGTTACTTGGTTCTGACGCTGAAATTGATCCCATAAAATTTTTCTGGGTGGCACTATGCGCAAAAAGCGTGGTTCATCCTGTGGGAAACCTGGCACTAGTTTTGTGCCCCATGATGCTCCAGAAGAGATTCTTCGAACGCTGCTTCTTTATTATCACAGACCTGGGAAACATTACTTCGACAGAGATCAATCAAATCAGTTTGAGCGGTGGAGAGAAAGAAGAGGAATGTCAGAAGATAATAAGGTATGAACGGCAATGTGACAATCAGGCAAAAACTGAGGTATAAACAATGTATTTAGGTTTTATGTATGTTCTGTTTAGGAAGTCAAACCTGAATCGGAGCACATCAATCTCAAAGTCATGGGTCAGGTTGGTTCAATAAAAATTGCTTCTTTTAAAGCGATGTTTTGCTGATTATGAAGACCGTGCCCCTCCCCCTGTTATCTTTTACAAGACATTTTTTAGTAGTCCTTCATCCGCGTTCCTATTGCGAATCATGAAGAATTTGACATTTTCTACTCGTCATTCCCTGCCTCTAGGCACGTGCATTCATCGCGCGTTTTGTTCAAAAATTCTGAAGTTACATTTTTTACTCCTACCCCGTAGAAAGATTTGCTTCACGATTCGTGAACGTTGCATCAAAGTTAGGGTTTTGTTGTAAATGTTGAATTTTACTGCAAGGTAAATTGTCATTCAGCGCCGTGTTGTGACTAGTTGGCTGGCAGTATTACCTCCATACAAAAACCAGCTACATGTTTGACAAACGTGTAGAAGCTGATGCAGTTCACAATTAGAATTAATTGAAAGGACTTTGGTCGTTTTGTCCCCTTGTTGTTTGGTACCCGACCGTTTCACCCCTAACCTTTTCGTCCTTGACTTTTTCGTCCCAAAGTAATCTCATGTAACTAATTTTTTTGGGCTGTAGTTAAAAACCGAACACCGAAACGGTCGTTGTAAATATTTTTGTGACGGACATAACTCCTATTTTGGGTCATTGTTAAATGTCCCTGTACATCACTGAGGAGTGTCAGACTTTACTGGAATTCAGCAACTTCTAGCGTAATGATTTGGCTATTGAACCTCCGTTCACCTCTTAATCAATTGATGGCAGAACTTGCAATTTCCTTTGCTTCAGACTTCTTTTTACGTCACAATGTGTATTGCTTAGTCAGTTGTTAAGGATTTCTATCATAAGTATTTTTGGGATCAATTTGGGTATTGTAGTTCCCCCACCTCTTGGGGAACTGTACTTGAATGACCTAGTTAGGCCATTCAAGTATAGTCCCCCCAAAGTTACATCATGTATTGTGAAATCAAACCAAATAAATTTTTAACTTTGTGGTGTAAACAGAACTTGCTATCTGCATGAATTTTTTCTTCATAAATAGTGTTAATTATTAAGCCAAAGGTGTCCATTGGGAAATCAAACCAAACAAGTGGCCCATAATCAATAGAACTTTGTATCTGGATGATTTTTTATTCTTTATCAACAGCTTAGCCAAATGTGTCTGTTGGGAAATCATAGCCTGTCAAGCTTAACCAGATTTTTCAAGTTTCATGTACACCTATTTCAAAGCTTATTTCAATTTATTTTGAGAGGGCTGGTGAGAAGAAGTTCAAAGCAATATTGCATGAAATTGCTCGGCAGTATTATGTCCGATTGATACAAGGCAATAATAATAAACCAGTTCCTTTGAGAACCAACACAAACAAAACTTAATAACAAATGAAATACTTAAATAAAATTATTACTTTGTTGGTTTACATTCTAATCATTTCAGTAACATTTAGATAGGGTTATAATTGAATCCACCTTTAAGTATAGTCCTCCTCGAGAGGAGGGGGATTATAGTTGAATTGATCCTATTTCTGTTCTTCATTACCTAGGTTTTATATCAAAATATTATTATCCTACTTATGCTTGCACTTCAGAAAAAATCTTCTTGGTTGTTTTTTTTTTGTGATCAAGATTAGCTGGGGACTAAATGACTAGGGAAAGAAATAGATGGGGGCGAAATGGTCAGGGATGAAACAACCATAAAGCATTTGAATTATTCAACCTTCTGAGATTACTGTCACTTTATCAATACATCCTTTCTTTTAAATTTTGCTCACTGTTTCTAAAGCCATATTTTCATCATCTAAAGTTTTCATTTAAAATTTACACATAATTTAAAAATAAGGTTAGCATTTCAGACATCATACAGTACCACTTTAATGAAACTAAACTTTGCAAATTGAGCAAGTATTGCATTTGAGTGAGTAACACATGCATATCTAGTGAGTGAGACCTGTCTTGAGTTGCCCTAACTATCAAGTATTGAGAGAAAGGCTTCAAATATCAAGAAACAGGCTTTGAGGATCAAGAAACAGAAACTCTACTCTCAAGGGAATTTTTGATTACCTGTAGTACTTGAAATCAAGGTTATTGTTTAGGATCCGTTTGGGCATGTTAATGTCATGTTAACAACAAGATGCCAAGTTACAATTCTATTTCATCCTTCATATGATAATTGACCAGGTGGCTTCGTTTATGCCAGTGAATTTAAAACACAATATGGCAAAGCTTTTTAAGTGGAGCAACCTGATACTAGATAAAAGCATTGTTTGTTAAAAATATTGAAGATTTCAATGTTCCATGAACAACTCAAACTATTACCTGATTTACCTCTGTAGTATCAACTGCATTATCAACATTAGAGCAAGGCAAATTTGTTCATACTGTGTCACACTGCACATTGCTTGAAATTGCATCTTCTAGTTTATCTCAGTTGGTGTCACTTTCTGTAAAAAATTGCTTTTGGAAGATGGCAGTGGCTGACATGAAATATTGACAACTGACAAGTTTTTGAGAAATTTGAAAGAATTTTAAAAAGTAAAAGAATCTTGATCAAGTGCGTAGTTTTGAGGATCGAATGACTCATTTCAAGGATCAAGAATGTTGTTATGAAGAACAAGCAAGAGGAAACAAAAATTCTTAATATTTTACAATCCGATAAATATTTTCAAGATCCTTATTATACCTGAGTTTTAAAAATGAAATTCAAACTTTCAAAACCATTTGGGCAACTTTAGTATGAATGGTTTTGGTTTTGTGTATTTTCTTAAATGTTTTACAGATTTAGTTGATATGAAATCATTTTTGGACCTGGTAGTCAAAAGCATTTGTACAGGCAACTCATCATGTTCCTGGAAATATATTTTTTCTTGAAATTATTTTCAGGCAGAAGAGTGTAACTTTGAGGTGATCCTGACAAAGAAAGTCAATAATTCATTTGGTGAATCCAATTAGAAACAGTTGCTATAGAAACCACTAAAAATGGAAAAAATTAACAGAAATGGTTTCCTCATCCGAATTATTAATCAAAGGTGTTTTGAGGGCAACACATGCATGTTCTGTTTGTAAGAGAAACTTCTTTGCAGCAGCTTAATTTGTGAATCTTTCATTGGTTGTGTGTGTGGAGTGTTACAAACTATCAGTAGAATGAGGCAATTAATAGACCTTGCACATAGTTATGTTAGAAAGTCTAAAATGTGCAAACTCTGGTCTTAATAGTCATGCTCTTGAAAACATCTCATCATGGCTACTATTGAAGCTGAGTGTGTTGAAGCTCTTTGTCATCTTTTAAGAAGCTGATCAAACTAACAAAGACCCTAATTCTTTTCAGAACTATTGCACTGGTCTTTGTGTTTGGCAATCCTTAAAGTAGCAGCAAGATTTTGGTTTCATTGATGAGTAAGTCTACAGAAGTACGGATGCTTTTTCTTCTTGAGATGAAATTGATATTGATGTCCTGAGCACTCATATCATGACAAATTTGCCAGGATTCATCGACCAAAAACTGGAGATAAAGCTGGTCAAAAACAACCAAACAATGCCTGACAGGAAAGTTCCAAAAGCTCATCAAAACATGAGAAAAGAGCTATGGGCTGTGGAAAGAACGCTATGTATATAGCTTCTTACATTCCTCACTCTCCAAATCTGTTTTTGGTCAAACTCATGGGCTATTGAGTGAGCACAAGTGCTACCTATGCTGTATATCTCCTCTTGAACCAGAAGGACGGAGAAGTGGCGTATGACAATTGTTGCTACAAAGCAGACCAGTGGAGTTGCTGTAACATGTAGCAGCATTTTTGTAAATACTATCTTAGACTTTGTCAACCTGAACATAATCATAAGAAGTACCTGAGGAATTAACTAGCATATAAGTAGCACAGCCACAGACGTTTTGTGTGCCTTATTAAACCTGCATGCATAAACTGTAAAAGGAAAGCCCCAGTTTCTA
This sequence comes from Heliopora coerulea, assembly GCA_030142905.1. Classification (NCBI taxonomy): domain Eukaryota; kingdom Metazoa; phylum Cnidaria; class Anthozoa; order Scleralcyonacea; family Helioporidae; genus Heliopora; species Heliopora coerulea. Next base: position 943,341 of record JASJOG010000006.1, on the reverse strand, counting down.
TTTATTGTTAAAACATGCAGAAAAATGGGATGTGAAACTACCAGCGCCTCAGATCTACTTTGCTAAGATTACTTATGATTAGTCAACGAAGCCGAAGTCTTGCTGCTACTTTCAAGGCTGTCGAGTGAAGACATGTGCAAAAGTTCTGAACAGAGGTAGGGTCTTCATTTTGGGGGTGAATATTGTGCTTGCCGATAACGCAGAGCATTTCCTCCTGTTTTGATGAGGTTTTGGAGCTTTCCTGTCAGGCACAGGTTGTTTTTAACCAGCTTGGTCGCCAGTTTTTTGTGGACGAAGCCCGACAAATTTATTAAGGATTTTGTCCAGCCATAAGCGCTCAGGACTTCAATATCAGTTTCATTCCGAAAAAAAAGCATCACTCTGGTTAGACTTACTCGTCAATAAAGTGAAATCTTGTTGCTACTTTCAAGACTGTCAAACATATAAAGACCCGTGCAAGAGTTCTGTAAAGAATCAGGCCTAGTTTATAAGTTGTGTCAAGCCGTGCCAAGCCGCACTGAACGGCTCAGCACGGCTGAATTTCAGCTTATAAACCGAGTTAAGATGAGATGTGCTATGCTTACACATGTGCTACTCTGCCTGTTGAGGAACACGGGCATGGCATTCTTCCTTATACTTTTGGGAAGTGTCAGAGAGAGATTAACTGGCACGGCACAGCTTTATAAACCCAAGCTGTACCAAGCTGAGCTAATACAACATGCCAGTACGGTTCGGCTCGGTACATCTTATAAACTAATCCATGATGAGATGTTTTCAAGAGCATGACTATTAAGACTAGAGTTCACCGCGCGCTTTACACCTTCTCATGTCATTATGCATAAGGTCAATTCGTTTACTGGAAAAGATCACTTTATTTAGAGATCGGTTTTGTAGGTTTCCTTCATATAGGGAAACTGAAAAACGGCTTAATCAATTATTGATTTGATTTATATTTTTCATTCAACACGAATTAGGATTTAATGCAAGTAGCACTTTGTCGAATTATCGATAGGATCATTCGGAAGTCAAGTTAATGTTTCAGATAACAGGATGAAAAGCACTTGTATTAAATAGATAGGATTTTAAATTTTGATGCCTAAATAATAAAGATTAAATAATCTATTTTGATTTCAATAATATTATGACTTCATAAAGTAAACACATTTTTGTTAACTTTCTTTTGATCCATAGTAAGCTAGTTAATGCGGAATATTGGTTATGTCGTTTTGTCGGTTTTTTTACGGTGTTTGGTTTGGGGTTTTTTTCGAAAATCACCTCACTAGCTATTAGCAGCAGTCGGAACAATCTTTTATTTTGCAACTTTTGCAAAAGACAATGGAGGACATGACTGGTTTGAATTTATATTTTATTTGATGACAAGTCATACCCTCATGACACTAGTTGCATGATGGATGTAGCATTGTACAGTATTAATGTTAAAGAATGCATTGCAGCTGCAGTTCTGCTGGGTGCAAAGTTGATTTTAATGGTTTTCATTGCATGTAAATAAAATGAATGATATTAAATCAATTTATTTTGCAACATATCTTGCTTTAAAAATTGTCGTGGGTGATAAACACTTGTGGCAACAACCAACCAGTCTGGTCGTTAACCCCTTAGGAATGCTTGAAATGCATAAAAGTGCCTGCTTGGACTCACAAATGATGCTGAGTCAAATCTGTGAGTCAGTAATGGCTTGTTTGGAATCAGCAATTATAATTTACATGGTAAAACAGAATTAAGAAAGTTTGCTTGTGTGGAATAATACTATATTTAATGTAGATTTAAAGACCTGACCCGTCATTGAACCTGAAGTGGGCCTTGAATTAGTGCGGTTTGTAGTGGAGACAATAGAACGAGTGGTCCAACGAGGTATCAGGCTCAAAGGCTAGTTGATCATGTTTGGTAGGAAAGATGAAACTGTTATGCACAATTTCATACCGGGGACGTGGAAACGGCTTCATTGGTCGGCTACGAGCAGCTGTCTTGGCGATTCAGATACCTTTCACAATGTCGGGGCTACAACTACAGATAGCACCAGATTCTTTGCCACATCCATGAAAAGAAATCCCTTTAATTTTTGGAAAATCCTCCGGTTCCTTCTCAAGACTTACAGCAACGATAGTGTCGTCATTTGCTAGGAATTCGGTTAACCGAGACACATCAAGAGATACTGTCCCAAAATTCAACAACAGGATGACCGGCCTCCTTTGAACGGGGGGATCTGTGTAACAGGTTGTAGACTGGTCGCCAAGAACAAGACCTTTGAAGCGAAAACGCCAACAAGACTTTAATATTTATAACTCGTGCAGTAGTGCTTTATTGGATATAAAATAAGAGGCGACTTCCGAGTGTGTGGAATCGGGTGAAGTACATACTGCCATATATTTAAATGACTTGAAAAACGAACCCCTCCCTTTGCATGCTAACTCACAAAGGAAGTTTGAGAATTAATGTTTTCTGAGTCGCAAAAATTTGAGGGGAAAATTAAGCGTGTTTTTGTTGCATTTGAAGACACGACACGGTTTTGATTTTCCTTGGTATTTTTCCTGATGAAGTGTGAATGAGTTTTTCAACAAACAGGATTGAAGTTTCCACGTAGATTGTGGATCAGCGTAGACAGTAATACGAACAATGGGGAATAAAATCACTTGCGCACTGCAGTGTAAACCTAGAAAGGGGCCACGGTCATTCTCTGCAAGTAACAAACAATTGATTGAACTGGGCACCATCCTGACAAAATTGAAGTTAGGTAACTGGACGCGGAATTAGAACTGAAGCCCGTTAAATGCCGTTTCCTGAAGAGGCAAGTCGTGTTCTTGGGTTACTTGGTCTGAAATAATGGATTATCCCCCAGATCCTTCACAGTGTCAACAAGCCTCGAATTACATTGGACTTTATCCCCAATTTTAGCGTTGCCAAGATTTCATATCCCCATTCCAACTAGACGTCGGTATTGGCCTAGTCCATGATGGCACAGTGAGAGCTATTGCCTGTGCTAGTCCGCACTTGAGGAAAATCGAACGAACGTGGCACACAACAGAGAATGAAGTGTTGGCGATGGTTCAGGCAGTTGAGCAGTTTCACCCGTATTTGTGTGGCCGAAAATTTCCCTTACTGATCATCAATCAGCTGAAAAGCTCGGGAAATTCTCGGCCAAGACTAGCCTGCATGATAGTCACCTCCCAGAGTACGTGTTCGACGTTCGTGTCGAGTGCAGACGCGAAAATGAAAACATGGTAACGCAGACGTATTCCCCCGAGTACCGGACAGGATGATTGTTACAGATGACTATTCTATTGGAACAGTACTTGACTGCATTGTCAACTGACGGTACAATAAACGTTCAGCGTGTCAACCATGACATCAAAACCATTAACGTATAACGTGTAAGCGAAGGCATCCACGGTATTTGAATAACTTTGTTCTATAAAATTACGAAAAAAAAAAACAGGCTTAACCTAATGTAATGTAACCTCGTGAAACTTTGTCAATTTATTAATAGAACGTTACTGTGTGAGGCTATACATCTTTTTTACAGATTACTGTTAGTATTTTTAAGGTCGTATTTTGAGAACACAGGGGGTGTAACTTCTGGTATTGCACAAGGAGTTTGTTTTTTAATGTTATATCAGTGTTAGCTATGTCGCGTGTTGGGTAGAGTTTCAGCGAATGTACGCAAATATAACTCACTAAAACAATCTTCTACATAAAACAAACTGTACATTGGTATGGCTAAGACTGACTACGGTGTTATGACTAATGCTGAGACCAAGCTTTAAACCTTCGGTAGCTTTCAAGGTTTCCCCAAACCCTTATTCTTATTGTCTATTTTAATTTTTTCATGTCATCGTAATTAATAAATTATAAAACGCGATTATCGAAGCGAGGCCTCACCTAGAGACATGCTAATTTCAGTACATTTCAGTATAGGAAGAGTGTCATGTTGCATGACTGTGGCGTGAGAGATCCTGGGGTTGATTTTGTTCGATGAACCATTTCCGGTCCGAGACGTCACCCCTTGACGAGTAAAAGCGTCTGGCGTTAGCCTAAATAAAATTAAGATGTCGGGTACGTCTCGGACAGGTCAGGGTTAATAGCCTCTCGATTAACTCTTCAGTTTAAAGATATTAACGAACCGGACTTCTCTAGTTCAATTTATTTCTTTGCTACCAGCTTTAAAGCCTGGTTCACACTTTTGACATCATGAGCATAACGACATATGCAAGCGTATTGGGTTCTTCGTGGTTAGTTAATCCCTTTTTACTTGGAAAAGACAAAAAGTTCAGTTGACCGTAAAGCGTTAATGCGCTTGCGCAGGTTGTGCTTATGCTTATGTCAAAGGTGTGAACCAGGCTTAACTGTTTCATTCAAGAACCCAGTGTTTACCAAACATGTGAGGGTCACTTCTACCTTGAGCCTCATCATATTCAAGTCGGAGGTGACTGCTGTGTCGTACACAACAGACCTAACCAATCTTACACCAAAATTGCGTCGGGGGTAAGTGGACCGCAAGGACGAAACCGTGAACCAAAAGTGCACTAACACCGTGCAATCGCAGCCAAACTTCGCAATCTTACAGTAGGTTACGTAAACATAAGTTCGAAGTGAAATTGATTACCTGTACTAAGAGTATTTTTCTTTCTTAGGATAATACGGAGGTTCATTTTAAAATTAAACGTACTACTCAATTAAGAAAACTGAAACAGGCTTATTGTGACAGACAGGTAAAGTGAAGGAATAATCTTGATTAAATTTGTATTACAGAGTTTTTGTGAAATATGCTCATGTGTATCCTAATGTACTAAATAGTAATAATTATACTAAAATATATTTTGTTATTTGCAGGGCGTACCTATGAATTCATTGCGATTTCTGTTCGACGGCCAGAGAATAAACGATGATCAGTCTCCCAAAGATGTAAGTGTTATTCTGCTTTTGTATTAAAGCAGCCCGCCACCTTTATTTTCAAATACTTCTCGCTCGTCGTTACTAGACAAAATTGTATATAAAATTTGTCACCTAGAATCTATTATACGACGTTAATCTAACTGAGGCAAATCTGGCAAAGAGAGGAAGTACAGGTAGATAAAACATAAGAATTCTTGGCAAAATCCTGAATATAGAGAAGCAATATAAAACGAAACACAATAAGAATTATAGCAGCTTGAAAACTTGAGATTCGAGTTCAATCACGGCGATAGAATGAACCATAAAATTACATCGAGTTACTATGGTGTTAAAATAGTGAACAATTATTCACCAAAGTGAAGGTGAATAGTGGTGGAGATTTTCACGTTTTTTTTTTTGTTTGTTTGTTTGTTTAATTTTTAAAACAATTTTACCGAACGTCAGTTTTTCTCCCACTCATCATTTGTAAACAAAACATTTTGAACACATCCTGAGTGCATTTATTGCTAAGAAGTAAAAGAAATACATATACAAGTAAAGTAGAGTAGTCACAGGCATGGTACAGCTGAGTCAGCATTTTTCAGGAGCTCTGGATGTTAGTTACCAGGGTCCTGGAAAGAACACGGTGCGTGAACCAGATATGGTATAATAAAGGAGATTCCGGTTTAACAACAAGCTTGCAAATAGGTTTTAACGAAAACAGGAAAAATAGGCACACAGTGTGTGCATGTGTCCACTGACTGGGTTGTTGAAGACATAAATGATATTGGATCACAGTGAACTGGATAAAAATAATTCTTTCCAAAGTGGTGACGGTTTAACTTAAATGCCAGTCGTTGGATTAACCTAATGGTCTGGAAACCAAGATTATCAACAATCAGTATGAGCAGGGTGACAATTCAGTGACAGAAATTTTCAAATAAAATTGTCTCAGGACACACTAAGGGAAGATGTACCAGTGAATTTGGTGAGGATTTATTCCCAGTCAACATGGAGCACAGTATATAAGCTGGTACCAAGGGTGTTTATGCCCAGTGTTTGTTGGCCAAAATAAATTATATCCTTTTGGCAACTCATCTAAAAGTTTAGATTTTTTATTTAAGTAACCACCCTTGACTGCCACCTCCCGAGGCGTTGCCAGGGGACCCCTGACACAAGCCGCACACCTGTAGTTATCTCCTGCTCTGTTCACGTTTCTGAGTCGTGAAAATCTCCCGTGGCACCATGTTGAACGTCCCTGGCACCAGACTGAATTCACTCCAACCCCCTCCCCACAAACTCCACAGGGGTATCCGCCTCTTTGTGGTCCCACTGCTGGCTCCCGTCCCACTATCATCTTCTTTGTCTTGTCCATATTCACCTTCAACCCTCTTGCTTCCAACCCTCTTACACTTACTTTACTAATGCCAAATAAGAAATTATTAAAATTGACCTTCACATTTCCATTACAAACGAAGACTAGTTTTATGTCTTATGTTTTATGACTTTTGTTGTTTCTATATTAGTCAAATAAATTACACAGCCACAAGTTTAAACTATCAAAGTACGCCAATACGGATGTTGGCTTGTGTAGTGTGTATTCCAGGTTGCTTTTCGCTGCCATTGAGTGATATTGTTTGGACAAAAAATACTTTTTTGTACCTTGCACTTGTAATCTAACTATTGTTATAAGACTATAAGTTAAAAATACCTTTTGCGTTCAATAATTTTGACATTGTAGAGCTTGTGGAATAGATAATTTAATAACGTCATTTGTGTTCATATAAACCATAAAACCTATTTTAGAAATAGGACTAACAAGGGCAGATAATGTTTTAAGCCAATCAGGGCGTTTGTTTACGTCCGTGCGACAAGCCAATCAGGTTGCATTATTCACTTAATGGCTGCCGAAAATCACTGGGATGTGCATCTAATGATTTAAAGCCTTACGTGAACGTAGATTTTCCATTTTTATGTTCCAAACCTGTATTTTCCAGTAAAATACGATTTTTCCTTGAAATTCCTCGGACGGATACGCAATTTATCGCATATTACCCACGGAATCGGCGTTCAAATTGCTGTAGTTGCAACTGAGACGATTTGACGATTACCCCCTTTATCCTGGCGTGAGTAATGCACGAAACTTTATCCGTATCACTAGATTCTAGTTGAGGATTGAAGATAAGCTTTTATCTAGATTAATTTTTGAAATTGGTTGAATATTTAATGTTAGGTTATTAATTATTACACTATTGAAGCACAGTTTGAAACATGGGATGACTAGTGTCTTGCCAATGCATAAAAGTGGAGAGTGCTACCAACAGGGTTTTGTCATAATGACGCCTGTTGAAGACCATGAACATAATCCAACAACACAGCAAAGACTGGCAGTACAGATCATAATTATTGCTCTTAAAAGCAATAGAGTAAATGCTTAAGACAACTGGGACGTAGTTATCAAGAAGATTGAAGAGGGTAAGAAACTCAACATCTTTGCAATGGCAAAAACAGACAAAATGATTTCTCTTACAATAATCCAGCCTCCATAAATAACTTCCAACAAAAGTGACACTCTCCAAGGTTTTGGTTTCTTTGCCAACTTTGCCATTTTACCAAAGAGGAAAGAATAAAGGTCAGCAAAAATTTCATGAAAATTCATCAACACACATTCCCTTGAATTTAGAGAGATATGCAAAGGACCTATCAAAGGAGCTACATTCTTAACGACAGTTGGTAAAGAAGCTGAATTTGAATAAACCAACTGACATAAAAAATTGTGTTGGCCAGTCACCAACAAATAGTACAGCAAAATTATTTAGATAACCTTCTAAACCATTTGAAAGAACATGATGAAATGCAGTGAGGAGGTTTTCATAGGACTTAAGGGACAAATTAATACTATCAATCAGCTTGATGTTATCCATTCATCTCAATTTTTGAATCTCTGTTTACTGGTAGTCATGGAGCAAAAGCCTGTGTCTCTGAACTTCAGGATCAAAGTATTTTGCTACCCCCCAGTCAGGCATATTCTCAGCATAACTTCTTGACAATTTTGGCATATTTTCTCTGAGAAGTTTTAAAAGAGCATCAGTGTTATAACTGGATGGTCAGGTAATAGGCTGTGTATTTCTTCCTTTGAAACAGCTTCAATATTTGGGAAGACTTTAACCGGCAGAGTGGACATATGAACTGCCTTGGTTTGTGTCTTTGCCTCTGGATGAAGCTTTGTGTGTATGTTGTGGTAGTCATCAATACATAGCACATGGAAATGTTTATTTTCCACCACAGTTTGAATGAAACTGGCCATGTTAACTGAATGGGATGCTGCTGAAGATCTTGCTGCAGCTTTGACAGTGTGGAGATGTGCTGCAATTCCTAGATTTTTCAGGGATACTAGTCCTCTCTCAGTTATGCCAAACTGTTGTAATGTCCTGGATAAGGCTATTTGAAACCAGTTGGCTTTTTGTGAAAGTGAGTACATCATGATATAAATTATTACCATGGCTCTAATTTTAGTTAGGTGTTTTCTTTCATCTGATATCTGATAGGGACACAAGGAACCAAATATTGTTGAATACAGTTTTTCTGCCCCAACATCATTGCACACCTTTTCAAAAGCATGTGGATCCATCAGTGGACTTTGTAAACTCTTTGAATAATAGGATTTGACTTTGTTGAGTTCAGCTTTAAAGTCACAGTACAGGGATGCTTTGTGAACCAGGAGTTCATAGTCATCTTTTGAAACAAAAACACCTTCATTTGCATGGCATTCCTTGTCCTCATGGTTTTTTACTTGACATATCATATCTCCTTCAGAATCTTCTAACATTTTCTGGCTGGGTGAATTCAAGGAAACAGTTGACTCATTACTAACTTGACTGCTAGTTTGACCAACCATGTCTGGTTCATTGATATCTGCTGAACTTATGGTACTTGTGGTATTAGGATCATAGGAAACATCCTCGGAACTGTGCAGCAAAACTTTGAGCTAAATGAGAGGAAAGGAATCATGCTGAGCAATACAAATTTCAAGAACCGACAGTGTAGCTCGAAGGATTGCCACCAGTTATCTGATTAGAAACAGAGGGGTTACTGTCTAGAATTAATATGTCTAATATTTTTATTGCAAGTCAAAGATTGTTGTTAAATATCAGTAAATTGTGCTTTATGGAACTTTAGCCATTGATTGGGGATTTTGGGACATAATAATATTAAAATTTCATATTTCTATACTTTTTTTTTTGCATTGTTTAATACCTGTTTCTCTACCTTGCATTTGATTGCTTTGCAGTTTCTTGGAAGATACTTTCTGAAAACTCGGATTTTTTAGGCATTGCTGAAGACAAGCTCTACAAACATGGTCTACACTTGGTGATTTTGCGCCAAATTCCTGCTTCATGAGACTGCAAAATGCGTTAGCTATTTCTGATAAACCATGTGCTTTGAGGTTGACGTTTCGTTGATCATCTTGACCTTTTGACCAACCATTATGAAGTGGATTATTGCAGATTTTCTTATATTTAGGCATCTTTAACTCAAAAATAACGAATAGGTCAAACAAAGAACAAGAATACAATTAGTGATGTTATTTTTTCCGCCGTTTGTGGCCGAAAACCAATGAGCTTGGCGAAAAACAATACCAGAGGCCAACCAAATCATTCAAAATAATCCATAAAATGTTGCTTTTTCAAAGTTTACTTTGTAATACTTTAACATAATCAAGTTTCATAGGCTTCATTCTTTTCTATACTTCAAGGCAGCATGCGCGCGTCTGGTAAAGAAGATAACTTACAAGCCAGAAAATCGATTTATCATGTTATAAACAAATTGAAGAAGAAAATATATGGTTATTGGTAAATTAACCAAGGTTTATTAGGTGTATATATGACACGAGATAGAAATGTTCAAAGGTTGATAACTGCCAGACGTTTATTAAACCTTGTAATAGCGAGAAAACAATCAACAAACAAAATGTTCGGAAGGTTTCTGATACCACGGCAATCCGATAAAAAGGGCTATTGAAGGTTGACTGACTCTACGTGCCCTCTTAGTTGTGAGCATCGCGTGAGCCGCAATTCGAACGCCGATTCCGTGGGTAATATGCGATAAATCGCGTATCCGTCCGGGGAATTTCAAGAAAAAATCGTATTTTACTGGAAAATACAGGTTTGGAACATAAAAATGGGAAATCTACGTTCACGTAAGGCTTTAAATCATTAGATGCACATCCCAGTGATTTTCGGCAGCCATTAAGTGAATAATGCAACCTGGTTGGCTTGTCGCACGGACGTAAACAAACGCCCTGATTGGCTTAAAACATTATCTGCCCTTGTTAATAGGACTACTGTTATTATTACTATGAACTACCGTTCTTATTACTACTTTATTAAAAAGTTCCGGTTCCGGCCGAATATTTTTCACGAGTTCCGGCCGGAACCAAGTTCCGGTGCATCTCTACATACCTCCTGTAGTTTTCCCACAACAAAGATGGTATCCACTGTTGACTTCCCCTACTGAAAGCCAAACTGATTTTCATCAATCTCCACAATCTCTCTTAATCTTCTCTCCAGGATCTTCTCCCTGACTTTCATGCTATGCTCCATTAGTCTCACTTCACTATACTTTTCACACATCAAGGCGTCCCCCTTTCCTTAATATAACGTAATGGTATAACTCTCTCCCCACTGTTTTGGCGCCCTCTCTTCCTTATCAATTCTTTCATGCACTTTTATAAGCTCCTTCACTCCAGCTCCCTTCAATAGGTTACTGGTAACTCCAGATGATCCAGAAGCCTTGCCATTCTTCATATTCTTTAGCGATCACTCCACTTCTTCCTCAGTAACTCCCCTTATTGGTCCTTTAACTTTACTTTCCTCTTCCAGGTGGTATTTATTTGCCTCATTTAATAGATCCTCAAAATAGCTCTTCCAGCTTTCCATAATTTCTTCCTCTTTCAGAATGATGTTCCCAGTTTCATCTTTTACATACTTGACACCAATAATATTCTTTCTTTCTTCATCTGATTCGCTATTTTAAACATCTTCCTCTTTTCCTCTCCCTTGTGAAGTTCCTCACTCCATTCTTCTCAAGCTCGTGCTTTAGCAGCTGCTACTGCTCTTTTTGTGTCCCTTCCTTTCTCTCTGTACCTCCTTATTTTCTTCTGTCCTATCCCTCTGCCACCTCTTGAAAGCTTCCTTCTTCCCCCTGATTGCCTCCTGTACTTCCTCATTCCACCACCAGGTTTCCCTTTTTCTATGCCTCTTCTTGTCTCTCCACAGATCTCTCTTGCCACTTCCAGCAATGCCACCCTCATACTATCCCATCTCCCGCCCTCTTTCTCTATGTTCTCAGATAATTTCTCTTCATATAATCTTCTGATGTTGAATTCCTTCAGCTTCCACTCCTTTATCTTCCTTTCCTGCCTCTTCCATACCTCTTTCCTCATCTCTTTAGTCAAGAGGCCAGCACATAACAATCTGTGCTGTGTCAGGCATTCGTCCCAGGTATCACCTTGCAGTTTTTGATCTTTATCTCCTCTTTCTCTCTGTACATAATATAGTCAATCTGCGTTTCAATGTCATCGCTTTTGTATGTAATCAGATGTTCTCTTATCTTTTTAAAGTAGGTGTTTATCACTTTCATGTTGTGCTCTTGACACAGTCTCAACATCTCCTCCCCCTCTCAGCTCCTGTCTCCCAGACCAAAACACCCCATTACATCATCAAATCCAGCCAGCCTCTTTCGCACATGACTACTCATTTCTCCTGCAACCATTACTACACTGATGGTCAAAAAAAATCGATCACACAGAAGCTACAGATGGTGCCGCCATAAACATTGTAACAAGTCTTTTCATGACAAGTAATTACACTGAAAACAAACAGAAAACAAATCTTAATATTTAGTAGTTTCTCTACGAGCTTTGATCACTGCTTTACACCTTCGAGGCATACTATTTACTAAAATAATTAGCTTATCTAATAGAAAGCCTTGCTATGCAGCTTTTACAGCACTCCAAAGTTCTGTGACATTGGTAGGGTTTTGCTCTTGGACCATCGTCTTGAGTTGGTCCCATAGATTCTCAATAGGGTTGAGATCGGGTGACAGTCCTGGCCATTCCATAAAAGTTATGCTATCTTCCTAAAACCATCCTTTGACAAGGCTGGAGGTGTGACAAGTTGCATTGTCATACTGGAATATCCAACCATCTGGTATGGTCAGCATGTATGTGGTTGGAATAAGCAAAATTTCTAGGAGATCAATGTATCGTTCTCTATGAAGCTTTCCATCTATTTTAGAAAGAGAGCCAACACCTCTTGCATTGATGAAGCCCCATACAACGATGCCACCACCTCCATGTTTGACAGTTGTCTGAATGCAGCTTTCCTTTAGTTCTTCGCCAGCCATTCTTCTGACATACACACGCCCATCACTCCTATGAAGAACAAACCTTGATTCATCACTGAAGATAACTTGGAACCATTGTTCGGCCGTCCAATCTTTGTGTGCTTGTACAAACTGTAATCGAGACTTCTTACGGCGAACAGTAAGTCTTGGCTTCTTTCTGGGCTTTCAGCCCTTTAGACTAGCCTCCCTAAGGCTTCTTTGGGTAGTGGAAACCTAGACATTGACACGATGTTCAATTAGCATCTCAGCTTTTATTTGCGGTGCAGTCTTGAAGCAATTTGACTTGCCTTTCCTTACCATGAGCCTGTCCTCCCTCTCAGACGTCTTTCGTTTCCGTCCAGGGATCTTGGCATCTTTCACACTACCAGTGAGTCTCTTCTTCTTGAGGATTTCGCTGACACTGCTTTGAGTACGACCCACACAAACAGCAATTTCACGTTGTGTGTAGCCTTCTTCGGATAATGCTAGCACTTTTCGTTGATCTCCAAACTGATTCTTCTCTTTGGACCAATTATTCCGTATCTTCCAATTTGTGACAGGCCAACAACCCTTTCTTGTAAGACTTAAAATTCATTTACCGTATGCCATAAAATACTTTAAAAACAGGATATCTCTACAAATATATATGGGACACATCTCAATCTATCCAAAACATTTATTACTACAACCCTGAAGGCTGTTGGTGTGTGATGTGCTTCTTGTCTGCTTATGTAAGAAGAAAGTAACATAAATCTTAACATGATCTATTCTTTTTGACCGCCAGTGTATATCAGACCTAGGGACCCCCCTGTATGGAATCAGACAAGTTCTACATGAACTCTTGTTTATCCACATCCGGCCTTTCTTGCTGAGGTACATATACAGAGAACATGTGAGCAATCCTACGGCCGCAAACTATCTTAATCTTCATTAATCTTTCCTCTGTTCTTATCACTTCAATCACATCTTCCACCAGTTCCTCCCTAACCATAATTCCAACTCCAACTCCATTCCTGCTCTCTTTTCCTCCACTCCATCAGAACTTATACTTATTCTCACTACCAAACATTCTTGTTCCCAGGACTCTGCATCTAACTTACTGGAGACAGCAGATGTCTACATTTCTTCTCCCGAGCATCTCCACTACCTCTTTGCTCCTTCGCCTCACTCTGTAGAGACCCAGGGATTCTTCGCACCCTCTGCCTACTTAAAGGCTGCCGGGGACCGAGGGCCGTTTCTTCATTCTCTCGACCCATAAGGCTGTTTGAAGCATAAAGTTTTTACTCCCCTGGATGCTCTTCCTAACGGGGAAAGGGTACGTTGGTCCTTTAGTGCCCCTGGTGATGTACTGCACTGGGGGTCAAAAAGAATTGATCACACAGAAGCTAAAGATGGTGACGCCATAAACATTGTAACAAATCTTATCAAGACAAGTAATTACACCGAAAACAAACGGAAAACAAATCTTAATATTTAGTGGCTCCTCCACGAGCTTTGATCACTGCTTTACACCTTCGAGGCATGCTATATATTAAAATAATTAGCTTATCTAATGGAAAGCCTTGCCATGCAGCTTTTACAGCACTCCAAAGTTCTGTGACATTGGTAGGGTTTTGCTCTTGGACCATATCCTTTGACAAGGCGGGAGGTGTGACAAGTTGCATTGTCATGCTGGAATATCCAACCATCGGGTACGGTCAGCATGTGTGTGGTTGGAATAAGCTAATTTTCTAGGAGATCAATGTATCGTTCTCCATTGAGCTTTCCATCTGTCTTAGAAAGACAGCCAACACCTCTTGCATTGATGCAGCCCCATACCATGATGCCACCACCTCCATGTTTGACAGCTGTCTGAATACAGCTTTCCTTTAGTTCTTCGCCAGCCATTCTTCTGACATACACACGTCCATCACTCCTATGAACAAGAAGCCTTGATTCATCGCTGAAGTTAACTTGGGACCACTGTTCAACCGTCCAATCTTTGTGTGCTTGTGCAAACTGTAATCGAGACTTCTTATGGCGAGCAGTAAGCCTTGGCTTCTTTCTGGGCTTTCAGCCCTTTAGACCAGCCTCTCTAAGCCTTCTTTGGGTAGTGGAAACCGAGATATCGACATCATGTTGAATTAGCATCTCAGTTTTTATTTGCGGGGCAGTCTTGTAGCGATTTGACTTGGTTTTTCTTACCATGAGGCTGTCCTCCCTCTCAGATGTCTTTCGTTTCCGTCCAGGGATCTTGGCATCTTTCGCACTACCAGTGAGTCTCTTCTTGAGGATTTCACTGACACTGCTTTGAGCACAACACACGAGCAGCAATTTCACGTTGTGTGTGCAGCCTTCTTCAGATAATGCCAGCACTTTTCCTCGATCTTCCAAACCGATTCTTCTCTTTCGACCCATTATTCCGTATCTTCCAATTTGTGACAGGCCAACAACCCTTTCTTGTAAGACTTGAAATTCGTTTAGCGTATGCTATAAAATATTTTAAAAACAGAATATCTCTACAAATATAATGGGACACATCTCAATCTATCCAAAACACTCATTACTTATAACCCTGAAGGCCGTTGGTGTACGATGTGCTTCTTGTCTGCCTAATGTAAGCAGAAAGTAACATAAACCTTAATATGATAGGTTCTTTTTGACCGCCAGTGTATCATCAGACAGCACAATCTTTTCCTAAGAGAAGACCCTTTAATGACCGCCACCTCCATCAGAGCAGAGCCCCTACTCCGTGCACCCCAGCAGCGGGGAACTGGTAGTAAAACTCGCTGGGTTAAAATATGTTTCGTTTTTTACAGCTCGAAATGGAAGATGATGATGTAATTGAAGTATATCAAGAGCAAACTGGAGGCAGTCGCTGAACTAAATGTTCAAATGTCTAACGGACTCGGAGTTGTAGTCGAGAAGTGTAAAGTTTAATCAGTAAAGACAATTCTTTTGCTAGCGCTTGGATGGCGGAAAAAGAACAGACAATTTTTACAAAGAAAACATTTTATTTCATTTTTTTCATCAGTGTACAGTCCTTGTAGAATATCTAGTTTTCTCTTGTCATTATTCATGTTATGTAGGGAAATTAACCAATAACTTAAGAGAAAATAAAACAACCCGTGTTCACATGTTCATTTTATTTTAAAGTTAAAAGAAGTTAAACTCTCGGACGTTTTGTTTTCGACTTAAGGTTATTTGGGGGGTGTCTTAAAAGGCCGTTTACACGTGCGATTATGCACGTTGCGATTGTCATTCTGGTGTATGTAAGAAACTCAAACAATCTGTCCAGCAGCATATCCGCTTATGATTCGTTGCAGTTTGTGCTCGACGCTCTCGACAGTAAAACACATACTCCAAGATGTCAATCGGAAGGCACAAAATCGCAAGTGTAAACAGCCCTTTACTATACTCCAGTTGCTAAAGATAGTTTACTTCATCAGGTAGATTAGAGACTCGAAGTACGTAAATTGTAAAAATAACGTTTGTTTGAAAGGTGCTTATACCTGTAGGAGGTTTTCATTTGTCTTCAAACCTACCCAAGTGAAGAGCAACTTCAATGTTCAAATGATCGAATAATTTATGCAAATACTTTGGTTTTAAGCATTTTTCCACCTACAGGGGAGTGATTGCAACCCAATCAGATTTTTGCATTATGGAAGTCCGGGATCTCCCATGAAAATTTTTGACTCTAGGCTCTGGTGGGTTAACACTGCAGCACTTTCACGTGAAACCTGTGTTCTAGGCTTACACGTGGTACAAAGATGCAAAATTCTTGTCATTACTTAAACAGCCGAAGAAACCTTAATAGTCAGGTCAAGTCTACGTTTAACCAGGAAAACAAGTCTGTTTTCATGACGCCGGGCGTTCTCAGATAACACAGGGCGCGCCGCCCTCTTAGAAGGTCCTAGGGAGGTCCCTGAGTGAGGCAAGTAAGTTAAATGGCGACGTGGATCAAAAATTGGGTGGTGCTCCCGGGGCTATATCGAGGTCACGTTGGTGTAGTTACAGTCATGTGCAAAAGTTTAAGATCACTATCACTTTTTACAACAACAGTGGATAAGTTGCAATCGTTATGGCTTATCTTTTAAAATTTCGGTGTATTTCCAATTTCTACACGAAATGTACTCAACGTAGTACAATTAAGAATTTTTAAAGAAAAAAGAGGAAAACACTTTCTGCTCAGTACTTGATATGCTCTCCTTTATTGTCAATTACTGCCTGAATACGCTGTGGCATACTCGAAACCAGGGTTTTGCACTACTCTTCGGATATTCCTTCAACGAGACGTCCTTAATGGCTTGAATCAAAGCTTGAGAATTTGCTGGCTGTTCGTCGGCAACCTTATCTTTCAAAACATTCCATAAATTTTCAATTCGATTTAAGTCTGGACTGTTACCTAGGCTTTGATAGATTGTGCTCGTAAAACTAGCACATCATGCTACTAGCACTACTCCCTTTTTTACTGAAATTGTGCCGGGAAGTGTGCCGGTTTTTTAAAATTATGCTGATAATGCTAAGAAGAGCAAAGAATATATGCTACTTTGTTTCTTTAAATGATACTCATGGTAACCGCAGTCGTGAAGTTGGTGTTACTTAACGTTAACATTTTAAATGAAATACAACATGTATTCGTTTGAAGCAGTTGTAACTGTTAAAATTATAACTGCAACTAGTTCATCCAGAGCCAATACTGTACTTTTTCGTACTGTTTAACGAACAACTCTGTCCTTATCGCTTGTTGTACTGTGGCATAACACTAGCTTGCAGGTCACTGAAACATGAGGAGAGCAGAGATAATAGTTATGAGAATTACATTTTCCACATTAGATTTTCCTCTCTCCATATTTCCCTCCAATTAATCTCAGAGCTCGTTGTCGGGTTATTTCAGCTGTTCCTGGACCACTGACTGTTTCTGCCTCTCCGTTTTCACGTTCTAAATCACTGCCATCCTCTAAATCGCTGTAATTATTGTTAAACAGCAGTACAGCGGTACAGCCCGCGGACAGTGGGTCAGTTCTCAGTAGAGACTGCTTACGAAACTACTAACGTTCTCATGCTGTTTAAAGCTGATTTCTAGTAAATTCTGATAAACTCTTTCAGCATAGAAAAATGAGTAATTTAATGCTTCGGAAGAAGCGGAAAATGATAATTATGCTTGCAGTGCTTTTTTCGGAAAAATCGTGAAAATTGTGCTGATAATGGTAAATTATGCCAAAAATTGTGCTAGCACAATCTATCAAAGCCTGCTGTTACCAGGCCAGTCAAGGACAGTGACCTTACTCTTACTCAAAGTCCTTCACTACTCTGGATCTGTGACGTGGAGCACCGTCTTGCATGAATATGGTGCATCTATGAACGTGCATATGAAGATCTAGTTTGTCGCGTAAAATTTCCAGGTATCTGTCCGTTCATGGTAATGTTAGGTGGTAGGAAGTACAGACCGGTAATACCGCATTTTGACAGCACCCCAAATCATCTCGCTTGGAGGATGTTTCATGGTAGCAACTGTGTATCTCCCATTAAACCGCTTCCCTACTGGACGTCGGACGTGTCGTTTACGCTGTAAATATTGTTGTACAGTTGATTCATCGGAAAATAAAACTTCACGTTTCAGCAGTCCATGATTGATGTTTCTTAGCAAAATCTAATCTCTTCTTTTTCATGGCTGGTGTCAACCGTGGTTTACGTGCAAGTTTACAGGATTTTAATCCAGATTCTTTACTCAAACATCGCGAAACAGTGCTTATGCTGACTTTTGTCCCTTTAGAGAGCTGAAACGCCTTGATCTTCTTGCAAGAACTTGTCGGGGAGCGCATGACTATTCGTCGTATGGTGTGATCATCCCGGAGTGTTGTTTTCCCTGGACGACCACTCCTCTTTCGATCACAAAAAGTCCCGTCAGTTTTGCATCTTGCAATTGCATTGTGGATAGCAGTCTCGCTGAAGTGCAATTTTGTGGTTATTTCGCATTCAGTGTATCCTTAGTGTAAGGTCAAAATTTGTGCCCTTTGAACCTCACTTAACGATGGTTTCTTCCCCATTTGACAAAGTGAAAAAAAGCAAAATAGGACCCTTCTGAACAAACTTTGGCTGTCAAAAAAGTTCTCAAATGCCACGCTGATGCAAGAAGTTGTGGTCTAACATGTATGATGCAATCATGGAATGAGATGATGCAATCTGATGAAATTATTAAAAAAACCGACAAATATGATTGGTGGTCTTAAACTTTTGCAAATGACTGTAAAATGATTCATCAGTTGTCATGAATCATTAAGTTAATCGAATAGTTCTTGTGTATGTGTGGTTGATTTGGTGCAGCTACAGGCACGGAATGCTAGCATGCATGCAAACGTGTCGAATTCTTTCATGGCGGGAAAGACAAGTGGAATGTCTTTCCACCGGGAAAGAGTTAAAAGAGTTAAATAAAATTGAATCTGTAGTTGATTAGGGCGTCTTCGAGTGAGAGAAAATTTTTGTGCCATTCGTTTTCTGTTACAATGTTATTTTTAAAGTTGTCCCACTAAGATGATGTTCTTCCAGGATCTATCAAGAAAATTGTCATAAACATAGGCGTACGGGCCCTAATAATTTGGGGGGAGCAGAGACGATCTGCCCGAATCGCTCTGCTCGAATGTTTAGTTAGAAAAAACCTAGGAATAAGAATTACATACTGCACACGGTATGTATATGGCAACCCGAATGCACGCTAATATCCAAACTCTTGTTCATCGTTACCGATTTTTGAAAATTTTTCTGTTTTAATCGCGCTTAGAAATTTGTTTTTCCCAATTCTACCCGAGCTATTTGCCCTAATCTGGCCCTCTCCAAATTTTGGGGGGGGGCAGTTGCCCCCATGCCCCCCGCCTCGTACGCCTATGGTCATAAATTTTTGTGAAGAAACGTCTTCCTCTTCAATCGATTTTGGTAGATTGTTCCAAAACCTCGCCGCTGAATAGCTTATGCTTTTCTTTACAAAATTTGTATTAGGTTTTTGCCGTATATAGTTGAGGTTATTGTGGCGTAGGCAGTGGCGTAACTACGGGGTGGCATGGGGGGGGGGCACGTGCCCCCCATTTGAGGACGGTGCCCCTCCAAGTGCCTCCCCATTTGAAATTTTGAAATTGGAGAAAAAATTACCGAATCAAATTCAGTTGCTATTTTTGCTTATGAAACATATTGACTTCTAAGTCTAAAGAGACTGCAAAGTAGCGTGGTAATGCAGTCTGTTGGTCATACTGAAACATGTGGGCATGAAGAAAGCTAAAGAAACGTTCTTTATTATCCCGCGATGGACAGACTTTCAGCAGAGATCAGGTTACGATTTTATTCCACCAACAAGTCCCTTCTGCACTCAATTTCAGCTCTTGATCCAAGCTGAGCAAATTTTTTACAGTTTAACCAACTGGACACGTTGGTAACTCAGTATAACATTAAGAAAGATATTCTAGAAGTTGAACTCCGACAGGCCAAACGCTTGGTTGCCAACAAGAAGCTGAAAATATCAAGATTGACAACCTTGTGGATTTCTCAACATTCTTAGTGCCATACAAAGATGCACTTCCGGATCCGTACAAACTGCTAACTATTGCTGTTGTACTACCCCCAACGTCAGCTTCCTGTGAGAGAAGTTTCTCATCAATGAGACTTATCAAAAACTTCCTGAGAAATTTCATGTCAAGTGATAAGTTGTCCTCTGTTTCTGTGATTGGCATCCATCATCAAAGAGCCAAGCAAATTGACGTGGATGACTTTATCAACGTATTTGCAAGTAAACATAACAACAGACTGGTCCAGTTGTTTTAACTATGCTTTTTGCGAAATAATCTTTGTTGCTATTTTAATGGAGTTGTTTTTTTTTTTTTTTTTTTCATTGAGTGTCAAAGACTATGGGTATTAAAGCATTAGGGCCAACTTACGTATTTAGAACTGCTTTGGTACTGTAATTCACCAACCATGTAAATGCACAATATCGAAATTCATTAAATTTAATAAAAGTGCGTTATAGAGAAATATCTAGTGCCACCCCCAAAAGTGGTTATGCCCCCTTGAGTGCCCCCCTATTTTTCAACCACAGTTACGCCACTGGGCGTAGGCTTTACTAGCTTTATTGCTCACGTTGAATATGCTGGTTGTACTGTCTGGTAGTTCATTATGCCTAGTTTTATTGATGAATAATGCCTTATTATATTTCCTTCGTTTGTCTAATGGTTGCCAACCAAGCGCACTTAGAATTTCAATCGATCCTATGTCACATTCTCCTGTTGATTCTTGCGGTTCTGTTTTGCATTTTTTGTTGTCTTTCTCGCAGATAAATATCGTAGTTTCCCCAGACAAGACTGCAGTAATTGTGCGGTGAAATTGTGGCATTATATACATTGATCATCACGCTTATTGGAACAAACTTTTTAAGGGACGAAGCATTCCGATTGCTTTGGAAACCTTAGTAACAATTCCGTTAATCTGATTTTTCCAAAGTAGCTGGTCATCAATTATTACACCCAATATTTTGGAACCACCAGATGAATGGATGAATACTTTTTGCTTTTCCAACGAAAAGGGCAAAGTTACTACATTTTGATTGGCTAATCAAGAAGGTTTCTTCAAATTAATGGCAATAGTTTATTTGATTGGACAAGTGCTATGTGCTGGAGACGTTTGAAGCCAATGACTGTACACTTGATGGATGATGCAAACACATCGCTACCTTTCCTTTTCTTACGTCTCCAGTTAACTCTACAGCTTGTAATGTAACCCTCCTGTCACTTATAGATCATATATAAATTAACTCGTAGTCACTCTGATGATGTGGCGTGTCGCGACGAAAAGTTAGTTACTTCTTCAATAAATTTGCTTTAAATTATCAATTGTTATGGCTTTATTTCGCGTTATATGCTGGCCATTAGTATTCATTCTTCGCCTAAACTTTATTTGCAGGTCAGGTCAGGCTTGGTTGGAAAGGCCTGCTACTGGTACCATGTAAACCAGTACCACCTGTTCCATGGTCGAACCGCCGGCGACTAAACTGGCACACCCACTGGCCCTTCGGGGGTGGGAGGGTGGGTGGACACCCTGGCAGGATAAACACAATACCTGTCTCTAAGGGCACTTGCACCATGGGTCTTGTGTCCATCTACCAAACTGGTTACCTGCTGCCTTGCGGGATAGATCTTTGTGAGGATTTAAGGCTAAGGGAGATGACCCCAACAGAAAACATCATTCGGGATGGGTAGACATCCCCAAGGGCGGATGAACTTCCACAGTCAACGGCCATCTACTGAAATGGGGCTGGGATCCCATCGAGGCAACTGTGATTCGCTTTGCTACCACTTTTGGCAGTCCCTGCACCTGGATGTATCTACAGACGTATTGGCTGTGCCTCTCCTCTGGTGACAGTGACATCCAGGCAAGAGAAGCCCTTGATAGGGGAAAGGACCACCCAAGGAAGCTTTGACTAGTCCTGGCGGTATCTTCACTGAACATCTGTCTGCCACCACACTGACCCCGCAGAGGAAAGCTGTGTCTGCTTTTGCGCAGAAAACAAAAACCCGGAAGGAGGTAGTTACCGGTTTTAAGCCTAGAGCTATAGTGATAACGCTCGAGCGCCAGGGACCTCCTTCTAGAGTGGGAAGGGTTTTTAACCCTATGGTAGCTACTGCCCGCTTAAGCCAGGCAGCCCCTGGCCAATAAGGTGCTCCAGTTCACCAACCGGCTATTGGAGGAGGTGCTCTGATGGACCTGCCTAAATACCACCTCAGAAAACAAAGATGAACTTCTCTACTTGGAATGTTAGAACCATGATGACCGGAATGAGCACGACACATGATCTTGATCCTTATAATACTGATATCAGGAAGATTGCTGTCATAGATACAGAGCTCTCTCGCAGAGGGATTGACATTGCAGCTCTACAGGAAACACGTCTTGCTGGAGCAGGCACAGTGAAAGAAGCGCATTACACCTTCTTTTGGTTTGGGAAAGCCCCCGAAGAGCCTCGCATCTATGGTACTGGTTTTGCTGTGTCTAACCGGATGATAAATAGTATCCAAACGCCATATGCTCTCAGTGATTGCATATCAATGATGAAACTTCAGACAAGACAAGGAAACATTCGAGTTATTAATGCATATGCGCCAACATTGGCAGCATCCTCTGATGACAAGGATAGTTTCTACAACCAACTAGAAGGCGCTATCAGGGAAGCCTCTCGCTCTGAACGTACAATTCTTTTAGGAGATATGAATGCACGGATTAGCGCTGATCACCCTAGTTGACCTGAATGTATCGGAAAATTTGGTGTAGGAAAAATTAATGAGAACGGGCAGCGTTTGCTGGAGCTGTGTTCCCGAAACAACTTATGTGTAACCAACACACTCTTTCCTGGGAAGCCTCACAGGAAAATGTCCTGATGTCACCCACGCTCAAAGACATGGCATCAGTTGGACTTTGTCATCGTGAGTCAAAAACACAGATCAGAAGTTCTGAACACCAGAACATACCACAGCGCTGACTGTGACACTGATCACAGCCTTGTTGCCTCATCCATGAGGCTACATCCACGCCCATACCACCGTCAACTCAGGAAATCAAAGAAGATCGATGTAAGCAAAGCTAAGTTACCTGAACTTCAAGAGCAGTACTGTGTGAAGTTGAAGAAAAGCTTGGCGATATGGAGATAGCACATGATCCTGAGACATACTGGAACACTCTCAAAACCACCATTCATCAGACTGCGTTGGATACTTTTGGCCTTAGAAAGAGGCAAAATCCTGACTGGTATCGGGAATCACAAGACATTCTTAAGCCAGTTCTGGAACAGAAACGGGAAGCTCTGTTAAAGGTTAAAGCAAGACCAACAAGGAAGACCCTCGCAGAGTATAGCCTGAAAAGGTCCACTGCCCAGCAAACTGTTCGCCAGTGTGTCCGAGAATACTGGGAAAGTCTGTGTGCTCGGATTGAGGCTGCAAGAGACTCGGGAAATATCAAAGACATGTTCGATGCAATAAAGACTGCGACCGGACCATCTGCTCAGACAGCTGGAGTGCTCAAGAGGAAAGACGGATCTATTATTGAGGACAAGGGACAAAAACTAAATCGGTGGATAGAACACTACAGTGAGCTCTATGGAGTAGAAGGCACTGCCAATCATGACTACATAAACAGCTTACCTGATTCAGCTATTCAGCACCATCTTGATGACCCTCCAGACTCTGCAGAGATAACCAGTATCATCATGAGCCTTCGTCAAGAAAAGGCAGCTGGAAATGATGAAATTCCTGCGGAACTTCTGAAAGCCGGACTGGAACCTCTAGCCTATCATGATATCATCTACATCATCTTATAAGTACTTGCTGGTCTTCAAAGATGGTGCCTCAAGATTTCAAAGATGCCAAAATCACTACATTATACAAGAACAAAGGTGAAAGAGGGGACTGCAACAACTACCGTGGGATATCCTTGCTGAATGTAACTGGTAAAGTTCTCGCAAGAATCCTTGTCAAGCGTCTCCAACAACTAGCAGAACAAATATACCCAGAATCACAATGTGGATTCAGGACAAAACGATCAACCACAGATATGATATTCGCTGTTCGCCAATTGCAGCAGAAGTCCCGTGAACAGCGACAACCTCTCTATCTTGCTTTTGTTGATCTGACCAAAGCTTTTGATCTGGTTGATAGAAAGGCTCTGTTCACTGTACTAACTAAGACTGGTTGTCCTCCAACTCTGCTTGCATTGATTCAGTCTTTCCATGACGGCATGCAAGCGAGAGTACAGTTTGATGGTGACCTATCTGATGAGTTCCCAATACATAGAGGCGTCAAACAAGGCTGTGTGCTTGCGCCAACCTTGTTTGGGCTATACTTCTCTTTTGTCTTCAAGACAGCCTACTGCAACCTCAATAGAAATGTGGGAGTGTCCTTACTATCACGAGACGACAGTAACTTCTTCAATCTTACACGCTTTAAAGCTAAGACTCGGACTCAAAAAGTCGTAGTCAGAGAACTGCTGTATGCAGATGATGCTGCCCTCTGTGCATCTTCTCCTGAACAGCTTCAAGATTTGCTAGACTGCTTTGCCGACTCCTGCGATAAGTTTGGACTCACCATAAGCCTGAAGAAGACAGTGACTATGTCGCAGTCAAATGACACACACCGCTTCACCATAAAAGACACAGAGCTTGAGGATGTTGACAAGTTTACATATCTTGGCTCCACTCTTTCGAAGAACACGATACTTGATAAAGAAATATCCACAAGATTAGGTAAAGCCTCCACCACATTTGGTCGCCTGACCAAGCGCGTCTGGAAAAACAGACATCTTAGCATTCGTACTAAAGTAAGGGTGTATGAGGCATGTGTCCTCAGCATCCTTCTATATGGAGCTGAGAGCTGGGCTACATACCGACCTCAGGAGTCCAAGTTGAGTGCTTTGCACACCAGTAATCTACGATTCATACTTGGCAAAACCTGGGAGGACAAAATAACGAATGAGGATGTCTTTGAGATCACTGGTTCCGGCCCACTATCATCCAGACTTAAGTTTTTCCGGCTTCGCTGGGCAGGCCATGTCAATCGAATGCCGAAACAGCGCATCCCACGTCTTCTCCTTCACGGAGTACTACAAGAAGGAACACGCCAAACCGGACGCCCAAGGCTAAGATTTAAAGACGTTATCAAGAGAGATCTCAAAGACTTTGACATCGAGCCAGAATCCTGGACCTCTCTCTCCAAAGATCGGGACAACTGGAGAGCGAATCTTCATGCTGGACGCATAAAAGACACTGAGAGAAATCTCTCAAAACTCAGAGAAAGGCGCCTCAAACGCCACAGTTGAAAGTGAAGAAACCACGCATTGTCATTCGTGACAGATGCATGCCAATACACCCCTTTTATGTGATAAAGGAACCACCCCCTTAAAAACCTAGAATAACTAATGTCTGGTTAACCACCCCCTCTCTCAAAACCCTGAAGCCACATTTGGCATGCCGAACCCCCCTTCTGCAAAATCCTAGATCCGTGCCTGGGTTCCCCTCATCTGCTGGGTACAACTACCAAAATACCTTTCGAAATCTTGTTTGTAGTGTTAATCGGAGCAATTGTCTTTCCATTCGCTTTGGGAATTCACTGTTTGCATGAAAATGAAATAACCCCAAAGTGTTCTGGTAGTTGTATTCAACTGACGTAATAAGGGGAACTGGCTATTTTCCATCTTTTGATGGACTGCCTCGTTTATACTTCGAAAGCAATAGTTGGAGATTCCTTTGACACTTGATAACCAAACCTGTGTTGAATATTTCAGAACTGTTTGGGTAAGGCAATTAATTAAACTCAATTACTTTCTACTGATACTGTACTTTCAAGCGAATGCTTTGTAAATGTAGGTTCCATATAATTATCGATAACCAACGGTGTATACGAAGAAAAACACGTACATAAATGATGAAAAAATACTTACCCTGAGGACTCATAAACTGCTCACAAGTCTGTAACACAGGTCAGTGGTCATTGCCATTAGCAGGACTCAAATTTCAATGCTGACGCTGTCATTTTGTGGCTGACATTCTGGCAAACGTATGCAACCACGCAGTCCAGTTACATAGGTCAGGGTTGTCAACTAGGGTAGCCACTTTCGATCGCAAATTATCTATTCAATGACACAATTACCCGGCTCACAATGCCTTTTCACTTCCAAACTAGTTTCAAAACTCGTCAAGCACGCTATCCTTAACTCTGTCCAGACCGGGAACTACCGATCCAATCACGCCAATTATTTGATCCAGTGTTTTTTTAAAAAAATAAAACCTTGTAACTGACAATACTATAAGAGGTTTCACGGAAAGGGAGTCAAAGCCGGTGAACACGAAGGACTTCTGAGAGATTTCAGTAGTGCGCGTGGAACAGAGAGAAAAGTTTAATGGGTTACTTCTACGCGAAGTGAGATTCAAGGCAGAATTGCATCAGAGTCTATAGGTGTACACCTTTGATAACGGACTGCCCTGTTCGTACCGGATCAAGTATCACAGTGATAGCCACCAGACACTTTCATATACTGGAACACTGACTCTAGGTCAAACAGTGAAGCCAAATCTGGCAGGCATGGAAGGCCTTTTGACTGTACGTTTCATGCTCTGACGCAGCCACCATGTTGTCAGAGAAAGTCTTTAACGATACACTATCGCAGTCGCTGGAGCTTAGCGATACATTTGTGCGGTTACCAAGGCTTGTCGCTCTGTCGTTGGGACCGCGTCGCTGAAATCGCAGAGTCGCTAGTGAAAAATTCTAGGATAGCGTCGTTCGAGGAGGTTCTGATAAACACAAATTGTACCCCGTGCTTTATATGTCACGGAAGGACTGTAAGAGTGAGAAAATGAAGTTGAATGCTAGGGAAAAGATTGGGTTGAAACTGTTTTCCACCAGGCAAATTTTCTCGCGTGAATCGACATTCCTTTGGGTAAATCGAATAGGTTTCTCATTAGTTACCGTCGAGAGCCTGTGAGACCAAAGAAGTCACTTCGCGCGATAAAATTTCCCTAGTGAAAAACAGTTATGTTGTTCAATTTATTCACTTTATCGCTGGCGACTTTTACGGTGTGTCTAGGCACTTGTCGCTTGGTCGTCGGTCCCCTTGTCGCTGAGCTCGAGCGACCTGGCGACGCGATAGTGTGTCTCTGCCTTTACGGGCGCAGTACCAAAGGGAAAGTTTGAAATTGGCCTTGGCGCAGTGCATGCTGGCTTAATACCATGAATAATATTATTTCCATGGTCTAATATGCTTGCCCTTTTCATTCTTACATTTTGAGACCTGGCGGAGTAAAACAAAGTAAAACCAACAAGTCACAATAACATGACACAATAATAGTATTACTCATTTTATTTAGCACTATATTACAAATCTCTGCCAAGACTGCAACAATTCACGGCATGCCATTCAATAGGGCAGTTGTCATGGTTTAACCCATACTTTCTGTAAGGTAATTCAAAACTTGCTTGAACTAGACCATTTTTACAATGTTGTATTTAACTTCGAATTCTGGAACCTTAATTGTTTGAGCCAAAGTAATGCGACGAAAGGTATTTGTGCACATAAACGGTCTTAATATGATTGGTGCCTTTGTTAGATTGTGTTTTCATTTTGTAATGAATACTCTCTCTTCTGGTGTAAACGTCCTTCTTCCTCAGTAAGTGATTCTCCAGTCAAATAAGTGCACTAACACTCGAAAGGTTGATTCTATTGAGGTTTTCCGTACCTTTGTTTTGTCGAGTTACAGAATGGATTTTTTATAGTTGATTTCAAATAAGAAAGTTGCTTTTGCGGTTGTTGAGCAAAGTAAAATAATCAGCCTGTCTTAAAAAGGGTTCGATTTCCAATCCGTCTCCTTCTCAAAGGTCTTAAACGTAGTGTCAAAAAGGCCTAATCGAATTATTATGGCACAGATGATTACACACGATTTACTGGCTTAATGTTACAGGTCATTGAAGGAAAATGGTGTTTGGTGTTGCAACGTTCGATGCATGTGTATTGTTGCTGCCTTGTCTTTTGTCATACGAACGATGGAAATTTTTGTTTGGTTTACATGTGGTTATTAAGCGCTTGAAATATTCACTGTCCACCAAGTACAATTCTACGCTAATTTAAGGAGAAAAAAGAAAAATGACTTTAAAACGAAATAGTGAAATACAAGACTACAATGGCTAGCTATATTAGGTGACTTGGGAAAGTCGGTTAGTCTAGTCGAGGAGAAAAATGGTCCCCTGACTGCATTCTACGTTACAATTCAATATCGGTTGTTCCGATTTGGGACACGGAAATATGGGAAGAAATAAGTGTCGAAGCCGAGATTTCTTTTGAGCAACTTCGAGGTGTTTCGATAAAATATATAATGCTTTTTCAAAGCTGCGCTTGAAATACTGTTTGAAAGTTGCGGTTAAAAATAAATGTGATAAAGAACTTTATTAACAACGAGCGGATATCCACATATACTTTACTAAATAAGAAAGTTATTAACTAAAAAACTATTTCTGAAAAAATTACTAAACCCTTAAGGGTTAAAAAGTCACTAAAAAAAAAAATAAAAATTGTCTACTTTATCTTTCCAATCACGTTTGCAAGCTCTGCCCCACTAAAATCTATGTTCAAATCATGTTTGATTGTTCTGGAGCCTCTTACACATAACACTGCCGATCTTAATAAATTAAACGACAGTTTTGCTCTCAGCCAGTGTATTACAATACTATAATCCATCTACTTTTTTTCGGATAACTTCTGGGCTAATTCAGTAAGGAAAAGTTAAAAATAAATTCAACCATACAAATCAACAAAAAGTTAAAGGGGGTTCCTGTAAGACCAAAATCCTAAATTAACTTGTATTTTTTGGCGAGAACGTCAACTCTTGAGACCCGTTTAAACGGTTTAACAATCAGCTTCAAAACTTGCCAATCTTTAGCAGAACGACCTAAAACCAGAGTCAGCCAGAAATTTGAATTTTTAATCGTATCTTGAGTTTTCAATTGTATTCCTCTCCGCACGGTGTTTTATTAAGAACGAACTGTCGGGTATCGTTTAAACGGGCCTTTCAATTGTGGTGAAAAGTGTCGGAAGATTTTCTGTGCGTGTTGGGACAAAACTGACTTTTAACTTTGCTTAAACATATTTTAGTTCTGAAAAACGTTGGGCCGTGATTGAGTCGTCTAAACACTTCTTTCAACTTTTGTCAAACTGAGGAATGCGCACGTCCAACTCGAAACGCGAGTGAAGGGAGCCTGGTTCTTAATAATTCTTTCACAAGAAACTTCCATGAAATATTGGCATGATGTTAGAACCATGTGAAAGAACTCTTTACAACATCATGCAATATTATCTGTAATTTCGAACGTTGAAGCAAATATTGAGACCATTTAAACGGTCCTTAAGGGTCAATGCCATCGTGAAAATGTAAAAATGCTTTCAAAACATCGTGAGTCCACAAGACGACAAAGGAAATACTGGGGGGTATACTCAAATTTACTCAAAAAATACATTAAAATACTTCTCATTTTTAGCCATAGCCTCGTAAGTATACTTTAAAGTCATCGACTCCAAAACTTTGCAAATTTAGCAAACCTTTTCTAGGGTTTGGTGTTTTTTTTATCATGCACGGAAACGAAAAAATACGTGAACAACGTAGTAATAATAACAAATGTTGGAATTATAAATTTTCATGATAAGTGGACCAGCCTTCAGGCTCGTTGAAGCGACCTTACCCAATACTTACTAAAAATCCATGACGTTAATTACGTTAAATTTTTAAATAACTAAAATTAGTTCCGGGTCCATGTTCAAACATTAGTAATATAATTTTCATTTTAGCCACCTTTGCCCAGTCCTTTTGAAGCTGCCCAAGATATTATACGTTAGCATATACTTCGCAGGTGAATAGTGTTTTTTTGCACTGTCTGATTGGTTTTTCTATCTCGAAATATCCTGCACTATTCACCTCCGAGCAAAAGAACATGGGATCCAATTTGTTTAAGTTACGGAAAAACTTTTTTTAATAAACGAAGTCGCTGTGCCAGACAACACCAAAAAAGCAACTAAATTTGGCAATTTAGTATTCAAAGATATGTATTTCTTTCATTTTTTAGCGATAAACACTCAGGATGTGTTCAAAATGTTCTGTTTTGCAAATGATGAGTGGGTGACACGCCGACGTTCTGTAAAATTGTTTTAAAATTTAAAAAAAAGAAAATGAAAAACAATTATGCGAGGTACATGCTAAATCAATTATTCACCAATTTAACTACTAGGATAACAAAGATAGCGCCAGATGACAAATATATTTTGTAGAGTTTGTACAGATTTTATGAAATAGCACACCACGAACCTTCTCTCTCCTAGCAATTTATCTTCACACATTCTTTACATTTCGAAACAATCACACGAAGGATACAACAAAAAGTTGTGGTCGCTATTTTGGCGACAAACGTTAGAGTTATGATCGCGAACACGTCAGAGTTAGGTACATGGGGAACTGTATCAGGCGCACCTCTATGCCTGCTGAAGCCTGCGTGGTAGGCGTTCCGTTTGGGTAAACGCGGGCTTATTGCTTGCGAGTCGAACGAGAAGCGCGAGGGAAAACCGTCCTCCCTCAAACAGAACGCCTGCCAAGCAATTTGCACTGTGCCCTGCTGTGTCTGCTGTTATACACTTATATCAACCGTCCGTTTATTTACAAAAGTAGTGGATATCCTTACGACTTTTACCACGTTTTACTCGCCCAAGCAATAACTTAACTTACAGTTCTTGCGAGTCGATTTCCTCCGTCCGCGACTTTTTGACTTTAACTTTTCTCGTTCTTGCAATTCCCTTTTATCTAAGCTAAACCAAGGCAAGTCAAACTCGCTAAAAACGGAAGTAGGAAAAACAAACGTAATCACGACCAGAACTTTCAGAGAATATTAAGATGTAGAGGAAGAAATACGTTTGAAGATCACATTCACGAGGTGAACTAATTAGACATAGTCCACATTTCATGTCAAGGTTACATCAAGTATTGGGGGCAGGTTGGAGCAAATTTTACTTGGGGGAGGGGGCTAATCGATTGCGTAAGTGTGACCCAGTAAATAGGTAACGATGAGTGTTATTCGGGAGAATTTGGAATTGAAACACTCTTAAATGGCTGGAAATGCCTCTAAAGTTGACAAATAGGTCGAAACTATAGATTTTCACTGGGTGTAAAACGATGTTTTTAACAAAGGAATTAAGAGTTACAGTGGACATTACAAACTCATACCCAGATCATTTTGCCTCCACTGTGCAACGTCGGCAAAAATGACACTTGAATCGGGCGGTCGACATTCTGCTCTGATAATCCGTTTCAAAAATCATTTAATTCATCTAGGGCATGGGTGCGCAACCTGCGGCCAGCGCGAGTCGTTTTGTGGCCCGCGAAGACTTTGAAAAAGTTGAAGTTGAAAAATAAATACTTTCTATTAATAAATACTTTCTGAAAATTAGAAATTTTTATCGGTAAAAAATGTCAGAATCAAACGACTTTTAAACCTTAACTAACTTAACTCAAAGCTTGGCGCTTTATTAAGGTTATTTAGGTTATAAAAACAGCATCCTTACAATAGAACAATCGATTTTACGGGAGGAAATGGAAGGCGAAAGCAAGAACTGGTGGCTCGCCAACTATTCTATGCCAGAAATTTAGCCCGCAGAAACAGAAAGAGTGCGCACCTCTGACCTAGGGCATGATTTAAGAAACCTCCCCTATTTTCGCCTCAAATTCAAAATAAGGACTTTGGTTAAAGTATTGTATTTGTATAAGACAATTTATGGTAAATCCTAGTAGATGGTAGCTTTTATAATGGATGTCTTACACGAGCAAATTCGCAGTGTGAAAGAATATTTCTTAATGACTTAAGTCAACAAAGAAAGCTATGACCAACGACCTATGGTGGCATAAATTATCGTTTTATAATACAGAAAAATTCTTTCGGTCAGGTGAACGGCCGATGCTGGGGTCATTTTAGACAACCTTTCCCTGCGGAGGTAACATGGCCTGGGGACGAGGTAATTGCAGGAAGCACAATCTAGACCGAAAAAATCTTGACGTGATAACGGAACCACACGTCATCAAAGAAGTAGCGCATGACGTTATCGTATACAACGTCGTGTGACTTCATACGACGTATATAAAAATAGGACATGAGTTATAAAAGAAATGCGAAGAAGAGGATCAAGATCAGCAAGGTCACTCTACTCACTGATATATGTCGTGAAGTTAAAACTGCTCCTTTACACTTTATATATATGTACTTTAGAATCTCCCTAAACTTATTCGAGTGTGTCATAACACTATGCAAACAAAACACGTTCATTTTCCGTTCTTGTGTCATTAAGACTACTTAGGAATGTGAAATACCGTCATATCACGATTCCAACGCCTCGTGCAAACAAGGCGATCATCTAGAAGGGACAAAAAAAGCCTGACACGTTACCTTGATTTAAAGGACTGCAGAGGTGCACCGAACGCTGCAACTGGAACAGTGTCGGACATTTCCACTGCTCGAACTAAAAAAAAGAAAATTTTGCGGATATATATATATATATATATATATATATATATATATATATAAATTGATGTATCAACTTAACTGAATTTAAAATAACGAACTCTCTTAAATCTATATCCTAGCCCAGTATAATCGTTGACGCGACTAGGACAGTTTTGCGCACGGTAGATAGAAGAATTCCAGCCTGGGTAACAGTTTTCGGTCCGTGACAAAATTGCGAAATTTTTTTATTTTTTTTTTTATGTCGAACGATAGTACAAAATAACACTACCAGACCACTGGTAACACACTAATCACGGTACACACTTCAAAAAGTACTACGATTTTTCCCTTCATTTCAACTTACTTTGTAGAGAATTAGGTATAAACGAATCGTCGAAGGTTTTGTCTTCCTGTTCAAGTACTTTTCTTCCTTTTAGTCTCGCTTCTTCTCTTTGTTTGTATTTCTCTTGTAATTCTTCACGCTGTTTTAACGCGCGATACCGCTGAATATCCCATCTTCAAAAGCAAAATATTCCACACCTTGTGAGTTGTGACCACAGCAGGGGTATATAAAAGAATTTCTGGTGGTAAGGAAAAACTAAAAATTTTTCTGATAGGAAGCACAGGACGTATTACATAATATCTTGCTATGTATGAGTATAAGCGTAAGATACTAAAGTTTGATTGCTTAAAAAGTTTCTTGAAGACTGGAAATGTAAATTCGAGACCCAAAACATCCATGTGGGTATTACGGAAGAAGAATTAAACTGGTCGTCATACATCAAAAAACTGTCTGAAAGTTACATGCTATAATGAAAAGCAATTGGGACATTTCGGATTGACTCCAAATTACCGTTCAATCTAATTTTAATATTTTATCCGAAAAAGAATTCAGTGACCTCCGGCTTTTTACTTTAAAATTTTACTAGTGCAATGGGCATTCAGTAGGAAAATCTGTCAATTCATTTTTTACAAAAGTGAAAACCAAGAAACCAGATAAAATACGATTCGATTTGCAGAATTTTATATTTTTTTTTTTTAATTTACCTATTGATTGTTCAGCCCATCAGAAAATTTTAATGAAAAAACACAAATTCGGAGTCACCGAACTTAACTTCAGTTTAAACTAGTCTGAACAGCAATGAAGAGCCATTTTGACACTACACTATTCCTACAGAAAACACTTGAACTCCTTATTCATGATTTTTAATTCTCAGATGGTTTTTCTACGAATAAAATCATGTTTTATTCTTCTTCCAACTTATTTATCTGCATGTTTTCGGACTCAAATTTATATTTTCCTATTTTCAGAGAACTGTATCCAGCTACATTAAAATGTAACGTTTACCACGACCAAATTTTGCAGTCGTTGAATTTAAAGATAAACGATACGATCTCAAACGTCGTGCTAACACTTTTCCGCTACCTTTAAATACCATGCAGCACAATGCACGAGACAAAGTATCAAACAAGCGTACAATTTTCGGTCCGCCGATGGCGTGATGCCATGGCAACCGTGTAGGGATAACTTCGATAACAGTATCCTGCAAGACGTTACTATTGCACTTTGTAATGATTGTACGAACAAGTTTTAACGGAACACTCCTGGTCAAACTTAGAACAATCTGGGGCTACTATTTGACGGAGTTTCTTTTAGAATTGTATGTTGGACAAACAAGCATGATAAAACGCCACTGCTGATAATCAAAGTAAAAACTTTCTTTTTGAAGTAAAAAATTATACAGCCACAATGACTATGGTCTATGGACACCAAGAAATATTTTAGGATAAACTTTTTTTTCGTGAACCTTGCACACGCGCAGCAACAAAATTGATTCCCTTGCTCCAACGACCATTTGTTGCGACATTCTTTTCACAAGTCGTGGTAAAATTAAAATTTTCATTCGCCAGTAAGAACACTATACACCCTTTTTTTAAGAACTTACCTTTTTCGCTTTTTCTCATCTGTTTCGTATCGCTGATGACGTTTGCTAAAAGTTTCATCGTCGAGATTCTAAAGAAGATGCAAAGAACACGCCCATTACCACGCAAGGATGTGCAAAATGTAATAACAAAGAGCTCAGTAAATTATGATTCCTTGTAAAACTTTGCCGAGAGTGCTTTGAGACACTCAAATGTCTAAAGACTAAATAAAAATGGATAACACGAAAGCATTCATATATTTGTTCTGAATACCAAAGAACCAAACAAAATGCTGTAGAAAGTGATCCAGCGTGTTGCCTTATGAAAGCTCAAAAATATTGTCGTGTCGGCCCAAGCGAGTTCGTTCCATTCGAGTACAATGAAGTATCCATCAAAAACATCAAGGCAGCTCGATCAACATTTTCCTGCTTTGAGAGAATCAGACCAAGAATGTGACGTTTTTATAGCATTTTTTATGGTTTTATGGTAGGTAATTGGAAGCACACTGGTGTTATAGTTATGTATATATGATTTTTTAACGACTGGGGTCGGGCTGAAAATGCTAATACAGTAATACAGAATGCACTCTGAAAAGACAAAACGAATCACGGAAAATACTGACATCCTGAGAGTCTAAGATTTGAATAAAAAAGACGTGGGAATGATTGCGATAATATTTCGTATTCATCACAAAGTCGTTTTCAAATTGAACTGATTTGTAAGTGAAAAACATTTTAAAATCATTTGTAGATGTACTTGTAATAAAGTCGAAATATTATCGCAATTATTGCCACTTGTTGTTTACTCAAATATTAGATTCTCTAGATGTCATTATTTTTAGGGATTTGTTTTCTCCTTTTCGAACTCATTCTATATTACTGTATTAGCATTTTCAGCCCGACCCCAGTCGTTAAACAATCACATGTACATAACTATAACACCAGTGTGGTCCCAATTACCTACCCTTAAAACCATAAAAAACGCTAAAGCGTCACACTCGAGGTCTAATTCTTCAGAAGCAGGAAAATGTTGTAGATCGAGCTGCCTTGATGTTTTCCATGGATACTTCATCGTACTCGAATGAGACGAACTCGCTTGGGCCGACACGACAATATTTCTGAGCTTTCCCAGACACCGCAGAACTTAGACGTTGAATAATTAATTCACCAGATGGGGAAACTTTGCAGGAGATATTACATTTTGTTCCTCTCTTCGGTAAACATCATGTTTGAATCTCTTCCACGTTTCGCCGGCCATAATAATGAGAAAACACCACATGAAAAATTCACGCGAATGGAAGACAAGTGTATCGCAGCCGCAAACATGACGTATCACCTGCTCATCGTGCACAAAGGCCCTATGGTATACTGTGGTAACGATAGGCTCTCTTAAAATGTGTTTTTGTTTTAATTATTTTGTTTTTCTTTTCTTTTTTTTTTTAGATAATTTTCTTTTGTTTTTTCATTTACTTCCATTTTATCCAAGTTATCTTAAATTTTTGAATGGCAACGATACGCAACCACAGTGGACCCTTCACAGTTCTTGATTAAACGGCATAATGCAAGGAACATGTATTTATCCAATTTATCTCTGATCTTGTCATTTGACGTTGATCAACATTCATCGACACGTTTTCCTTAAATAATGAACTTTTATTTTTTATCTTTAAAAACGGTTTACATGTACTGTGTAACAGTGTTCACATTTTACTTATGTGTCATATTTTACGTTAGTCGTCGCATTTTGCACTACAAGCACTGCTAAACTAACACTCATTTTTTGCGTTAGCGTTTATCCAAACTTATATGCCACTCAAGTAAACATTCCTACGTTATTGCCCGAAATTTTGTCCTAAATTTTTCAATTGTTCAATTCACTATTTTTCGCACTTAATGTACCTCATAAAAGTTTTCTCTGCATTCTTGTGCATAACTGGATATAGTATTAAAGCACCTAGTGTACACACGCAACCATAAACACAGTCTCAGATGAATCCCAGCCGGCTTTCGACAATCACTCCTAAAATCATCCGAGCTACAATTCTGGTCGTCAGTCCACGGTCTGATATTCAAATACTAATTTCATTTCATTCTTTTTCAAAGAACGCAAACGTTTTCGCAAACCTCAGTAGACTGACAACCCGCTATTCAGACAATACTCGATCTGGCACTTGTAATTTGGGTATTGATTTTACAAACACGAATTATCTTTAAAAATAGTTTTATGTTTACAATAAGATGAACGTAAAAGTTATTTCATACCTCAGAAGACTCAGCCACCGCTATCCCAACACTACTTGATCGTGTAGTTGTACCACTTGTCTTCATTGGAGATGCAAAACTGTTTATAACCCGGAACTGTGGAACTTGAAGATCAGGAATGAAACACATTGTTTTTTCGGTTATTTACATTTGATCATTAATTAATTAAAAAACACAAAACATTTTTCTGTCGCCAGAAATGTAAGGTATTCTTCAAAATTCAAATATCGACGAGAGTTTTAACCCTTTGCCTGTCCCGTGCATCACATATGACACACACTGCACGGTGAGCAATAACATCAAAAAAAAGGCTAGACAGGCAAAGGGTTAAAGAGACTGAGATTTGGTCTGTTATACTCGCTTCATTTACAACTTTTATTAAGTCTGATCTACTCTAATCCTGTCAAATTATTGCCTCTAACCACCGAGTTCAATGGAAGTAAAAATTTAAATATTAACTTGGGTTAGAATTTGTTGTTTAAGACAGCTACTCCATAACGACAATTGTACAGGCCGACTTTTTGAATGAGTAAGCTAGATTTATAAATACATGGAATATCCTCGCCACACTGTAAAAAACATTCAAGAAATACTGCTTTGTTGTTCTTCTATTTATAATGCTTTTAATGGGAGTGGGTCAATGTCGAGGTTGGAAACGAAAACGGATCTAACTGGATTCAAATTCAAACTGACACGGAACGTCTTGTACATGTATTTACACGAGATCTACCGAATACGGTTGCGTCTGACCTGTTTGGAATCATCTAGAGGAAAACTACAATAAAAAACTGGGAAACAAATTATTGTCTCAGTCAACTGAAGGCATTAAAATAAGGTAGCTTGTAAACAGTTTGAATCTAGGAGTATCAGCAGTACAGTAGTTGCATGTTAATCGTTTAGGTGATGGAAGTGGCCGTCGTCACTCTGAAGGTGACCAACGCTGAGGCTGTTCAAATGTCAGTTAACAACGGCCGTTCACAAAACTATAACAACCTAATAATGTACTTTGCAACGCTAACTGGTTACCCTATAATTTGTTCAACTGACGTAGC
Source organism: Heliopora coerulea (assembly GCA_030142905.1). Lineage (NCBI taxonomy): Eukaryota > Metazoa > Cnidaria > Anthozoa > Scleralcyonacea > Helioporidae > Heliopora > Heliopora coerulea. The sequence goes on along the minus strand of JASJOG010000006.1, from coordinate 905,802 downwards.
TGTTTTATCTTTGACCCATGACAACACGTTAAGCCACATCTACAAGATATGACTGTCGCATACGTCTCTTCGGCCTGACGTATTATGTCGTCTCGCTGTTCTTGAATCGTACACTTAAACTTCAGGAAGTGTTTGACAAGGTTCAGAATACAACCAAAACTCACAAAGAGAAAAATCAGTGGGTGGGAAAGTAAATGAGAAAGTGAGGGAACGGGAGAGGGGCAGGAACAGGGCATGAAGAGAAGGAGAGAAAGAAAGGGAAGAAGATGGAGGTACTAACGTCGGAAGAGAAGGTTGGCAAGACGGGGCGGAGTTAGGAAGTGAGCGTAAAGGATACTGACAGACCGAAAAGCATGTCTGATCATACAGTACAAATACACTCACCCACGACAGTATCTAAAAATAACAGTAAACAGATGGACAGATAAACGAGTAGACAATACACATGCAATAAACTGAACGAATGTACCTACTTGGTACATCACTGGAGGTTTGTTGTTCAGTTGTGCTTTGATACTTTTCCTTCAACATGTTGCCATTGTCAAGGTAAAGGGTTTCAGTTCTCAAGCAAGCTTCAATACAGCTGTCATTGTACATCTCAGAAGATATTAACACAGGAGCAGCAGCAGGAATGCTCTTTCGTCTCATCAACTCAACAATAGAAGGTTTCCTGGGTTTTAATTAAGGAAGTTGTGCATCAGAGATATCACAATGTAAAGGATTGTACAAGTACACAGAAACATAAATGCAGTAACATTAATGCAGTAGCAAAATAGCCGATCTGACAATGGTCATGTTAGAATTGTAATTTTCACAACTCCCACTGGGTTTATAACCTCATATTTTACTTTTCTGGTAACTGGAAATAGTGTGATATACATTGCATGCAGCAATCAAAAATGTAATGAGAGAGACAACAGCTAATGAGCAGATTCTCTGAGAGCCGGTTTAGCTTAGTATTCACATACCCCAGCAATAATTAAAACACCATCAAAAAGATTACATTGTCTTTATCCTTTCTTTGCTTTATTTTTGTTTCTACTTCATTGGTGGACAGAAACTGTCTGTGAGTTATTAGAGAGGGGTGAAGCAACAATTTCCCCCTTCTCAATAGTTACCCACTCCAACCAAGGCCTTTATCTTCTGTCAGTCTTGCCCTTAGTACTTAGATCTAAAATGCAGCACAGCACATGGAGTTTCCAACCACAAATATCCAAATCCAATGTCACTGATTAGGGATTTTCTCTCGCTCTTTAATCTTTTTATCTTACAAGATACAGTACTGTCTAGCATATTAGTTACTCTGTAACAAACCCAAATTATCTTTGTACAGCTTACGTTCAGAATCTACTAGAGATACATTTTATAAGCTTTGACAATTCAAAACTTTCACGGGCGCTCTCTCAGGAAAAATGCATGTTTTCTAGCAAAAGATTTAGATTATACAGTATTTTGTCTCCTTAATACCAATTAAACAGATTTGCAAGGACACGACATGCAGAACTAGCTTATACCCAAAGAGTGGTATCCCTTATCTTTTAAGACCAAGCACATCAATATAAATGTACAAGCACCTTTGGCCACTTACGACCAGGTTTGTTTTCCCCTTATGACTCCTACAGTATTTGTCATTAGAAATTAATTTAGTACTTTCTCCATGTGTCATATGGAGTATAATTCTATATAATTCAGCTTTTTAATACTTCAATAGCATTTTGCAAAAATAAAACATCATTTTAAAAACATTTTATCAGAAAGCCCTTCCCATATATATTTATTAAAATAAAAGTTCATTCAAACCTTTTTTGGATAACTTTTTTAGCTTTACATGACCCAGGGGTTGCCAGTACAGTTTTGTTATCTTCCCCTTTGAAATCATCATTCTGTTTTTTTATGGCCATTCTTCGTTCCATCCTCTGAATTCGGGCTTCAAGCTAAAAGTTAAGAAAAACAAATAGCTGGATGTGTATGGTTTCAATGAGGGATGGGATGATATTTTGGAAAAACTTTATCTTGGTGACTTTTTCTGTTCAGATGCTGCAAGACCAGATTCAGCCTCCCTCTTCACCTGAATCTCAAGAAAACAGAATGCAGTAATTCTCAATGATATAAAAATAGCATACTGTGTAGACAGAGTTAAATAAGGTAAAAAGTTCAAAGTTTGGTAACTGCTGTGACCAACCTCAAAAAATTCCACTAACTCTCTGTTAGGCAAAGTCAGTATCACTTCATCAAATAATTTAGAATTTGTAATTCTTTGCCAAGATTTTAGGTTTCATCCAAAAATACTCTCAGATAGCACAAGGCTCATAAATTGGGTCCAACAATTCAGTTGGGCATACAGGGTCCAAGAACCACCAGTAAAAGATACTCTTACATGACAGATTATGTATATGTGGGTATATATGTTTATATGGGTCCCATATGTTTTCTGATTTAAATCAACAAGCTGCCAAATCAAATATCAAGTTCTCTTTAGCTTTGTGGTTGATAACACAAACATTTACCATGAATAATCTAACATGGAAGGTGATATATTGTCCATTTAATCGGAACTGAATCACATACTGTATGGTAATTGAGTTTTAATCATGAAAAAGCAGAAATTTAAGTGAATAACACACAAAAGTGATACCTCAGTATCTTAATCTGGCCAAAACAAAATTCTGAAATGTACCCCTTAATGGGTAAACCAATTCAAAGATGTTGGCATAATTATGACAAGTACTTTGTCAAGGAGTGATCAAGTCAATAGTGCTGTTAGTTTTTAACCCATTAAGGACCAATGGTACACTAACATTTTACTCTGGCTACCGCCAGACAAATTTACTCATCAAAAATATGAGCCTTGGCCCTTAATGCATTAATAACCATCTCCTTAACCCATTAAAGGGCAAAGGCACATTTTAACATTTTACTCTGGCTAATGCCATACAATTTTACTCATCAAAGGGACAAGCCCTAGCACTTAACGAGTTAAGCCAACTATGTTCTGGGTCTGATAAAGTGAACTGTGGGATTATTCAATACAAGTACATGATCAAATGATGCATCACCACTGGTCCAAATTACTAAACTGGAACACACTGAAAATACACAGAATATTTCACCCTGATCATAGAAGATAGTGTGTGGTCTTAAATGTATAGTATTTAACCCTTTCCAGTCAAAGACTTCTCCCCTTGACGAGTAAAATCATCTGGTGTGGGCCAAAATAAAGTGAAAAACTCAATGAAATGCAAGTGTTTCAACAGGAGGAATTTCTGTAATGCTTGTGGCATTTTGAGTTGTGAGACATCAGCTTTTTCCCAAAATATACATTCACAATGATAACGAAAGTGACATTTTCCCAAAACAAGAAACTGAATGTTATTCATGTTTTTTGTTACAAAAAAAATTTACCGGTCATGGATGACCGGTAAACCACAATATTTGCCAGTCAAACAGGATAGTTTTACCAGTCAATGACTGGTGACCAGCACTAATTTCAAGGCTTGATTAGTCATGATAATATGTTTAAATTAATAATGTATAATTGCTTTTAAATCTTATAATAAAATTGATTTCATCTCCTGGAATAAACTAATGTGGTTAGTTCTTTGCATAATTTTAATTCATTTAGGAGATCCACACACTGGGCCAGCTTCAGGTTTCTCCAACAGGGGACCTTGTATTTTACACATTAAAATTTTGAAATTTTTCTTTCTTTAATATCCTGAATAAATTTATCGAATGACTAATGAACTGACTATTAGAGAACTCATCAGTAAAGCAATGACTAATTACATCATCAAAAAGTTTAGTCAAGTTTGATGCAGGATTAATTAGTTTTTGCTGACTAATAGACCAAATACATGCCACAATTGGCTGCTGATTTATCAAATCAGCTAATTGGCAATTTTTAAGTAATCAGCTCATCTTTCCTGCCAAAAGCATCTCAGAATACCAGATTGTTGTAATTAGGGCTACAAAGAAGTTTGTCTTGGTGGGCAAAATATTCATATAAAATCTGGTTTATGAGTTAGTAAGTTTTTTGAATTTCTTGGAAACATTTGTGCCACCTTGACATGAAAGACAGATTCTTCTCAGTGGGATACAGTTTGCTTTTCAAGTAATAATTATATACAGCTGCTTGCCTTATAAAATGAAATTTACTGCTTGTGGTTTTTTAATAAAAGAATGTTAGGCTGTTTTTAATGCAACTGACATGAAATTTTATGACATGCAATTTTATGACATGCAGAGTAGTTTGATGTTTGAGAAATGTGAGAGCTTGAATATATTTAGGTAGATGAACAATCTTCAAGTTTGATACTCAGAAGGTCATCAGAAGGTTGCAGGTTCAATCCCTGTCTGGGGCTCAGAAATCATTTTCTGAGTATTGAGCTTGAAGATCATTCATCTACCTTGACATGCAGAGTATTGTTAAGCAATTTCAATTAAACTTTCTTGAGACATTTTAATGCTGCTTTTTATAGTGCAAAAACACCCTACCCATGTTTGATCTTGGTAATCCTAACACTTCTTCAGAGGAAGTTACAACATAAATGCAACCAGGGTTTGATTTTGTTAGTCTTAATTTGTTACTCTTTGAAGCATTTTTATCTGGATGGTATAATCAAATACCAATCATAGTTACCAAGATGCCTCTTTTTAATAAGTAAAACTGCCTGGCATTTTTAGAGTAAAATGTAGAAAAATGATTCTGCCAGGAAAGAGTTGAGATAAGTTATAGCCCATTCCTAGTAGGATGTCTCCCTTAACAAGTAAAACCAATAGTTGAAGCCAGAATAACAGAAGATGAATCCTACCATGAAAGAGTTAATGACCGCATAAATAAAACAATATATCGGACTGTAAAAAGTTTAAATGACTCTTTGGAAACAACTGTTTGGTTCAAGAAAGAAACAAAATGTTTGATTCAAAAGAATTAATCTTATGAATAAGTCACAAAGTCAGAAAAAGCCATGGTTTTTCTGAGAAGGAATTGTGTATGTTAGTCCCTTAAACATTTGAAAGTTTGAAGGATGAAGAATCATAATATACTTGAATAAGCAACTTTTTGGTTACCAGGAATCGAATAAGCAACTTTTTGGTTACCAGGAATCGAAGTTTCCGGTCATCGCTTAAAACGCCTCCCGGACTAAGAAACCTGACACGTTTTGGGATCAGCAATGCTTACGTAATGTGTCCATATGACCCGGCGAAATACCGCTGACCGGCAAAACAAATACTTTTCACGATTGATGTCATCTCTCGAAGAATAAAATATCGTTTCTTTATACTATTTCCCCATTTAACCCACCCAGGCCATTTTAGTAACAGGTTCTGAAAGCCTTACGGATCAAACTCTACCTGTTCTTTTTCGGTCTTTAGTTGTATGATTTCTTTGTCTTTCTCCTGGATTTGCTGTTGTTGCTGCTGAATTAGGTCCAAATGCAACAGCAGCAACTGACGAAGGTGCGAAGGTGAAACGTCAGACTTCAAGTTATTGTTTGAACAATCATTGTTAGTACCACATAGTTTCGTATCAACAATAGTACAGGATTCTCCATTTGGAGTTACCGAGTCTTGTACCGTTGACGAATGTTCGTCATGTTTATAACTTCCGACAGAACTGACGGATTTTGATCGGGATATCACACCGTTCCTTTCGGCAGGTAATTGTGTAAATGAATTCCCAACACATTTCGTATTTATCTTGTTCGGTATAGACAAACTGTTTTCTCCTTGATGTGCATCCTCCTGCTTGCTAGGCTCCGTAGCCATAACCATTGGGAAAAATACGTTACACACTCTATCGAATGTTTTCTTCCAGCTTGAAGCCGAGCTCATCTGGCGACATTGAACGGCTCCTTGGTGTCCCATGTGTCCTAAACAAAAGCCTCGATTTCAGTTACATGAAGATAGCTTCCGGTTTTTTTCATTCCTTCGACCGGCGTGGCAACCCGCGTGGTCGGTTCGTGGTGTATTCTCTTAATCCCGCGCGCAACACATGACGGAATTGAACCTCGGAGAAATGGTCCCACAAATCTAAATTGTACTATTATGGTATTTATATGCGCTGAGTCTGGTCTCACGGGCTAGAAAACAGTTCTATTTATTCCGTTCTAAAAATTTTAAAAAAGAAATCCATCAACAAAGAACGGATGACAAAACTATAATAATTTTACCAACGTTGGTCATATGCAGCACCTTCAGAATGAATAAGGCTGATCTACACGCTACGATTGATTTGTCGAATATGATTCTTTCTGCTCATACAACATTTTCGAACGAATGGCAAGGGCCGAACCAGATCTGAGCAAAAGCGGGGACGTGCAATGACTAGTCATAAAAAGTAGGGGCGTCTTAATGTTGCTGTACAAGGAATGGCACAGCCGGACGTTTTCAGAAGAATATGACAAGTTACGGTTTTACTTTGAATTCAACAATTCCTTTTACTGAGGATGATTCTGAAATAGAAATCAAACTTCAAAAAGATGCAAGATTTTTTGTAATTGGCTGTCAACATTTTAAAATTCCTGTCCTCTGTAGCGTCAGCTACGGTCTTCCCCTTGGTTTACATATTTTGAAACTTTGGTTAAAAGCTTACTGGAAGCGTGGCTAAGAGAGCCGCTTAAGAAAACTAATATAGACTTGTTAAAGGCGGACTTGAAAACCAATCTTTGAATTTGAGACAGAAACAGGGCATCCAATTTCCCAATATAGCAAATTCATGAAATTAGTCCACTGCAATTTTTCCATGGGTTGATAGCGATAAAGTAATGTCATTCTTGCTGCAGAAAGGGGGCCGTGCGTCTCCCACATCCCCCCAATCCACCCCTGAATCGTGAGCAGCAATTTTGCTCTCAGATCAAGGGATAATTGAATACGCTAGAGCAGAGAATCGTATGCGATGCCAAGAAGATCGGATACGAAAGGCCCGTCTACTCAATACGATTGTTGCATACAATTCTTCTTTACAGGCGTATGTAAATGTCTCAATGATACAATTCCTGCTCACAATTCGCTGGCTAACCTTGCCGTACGTGGTGTTGAACACAGAATGCGTCAGAACAAATGATTGTATACGGCAATCGTATCGTGAGAATAGGCCTTTACGTATATGTTCAGTATTGACGGTTTTCAGCTCTTACTGTGAGCTCCGTAGAACCTCCCAAGATCTTAAAAAAAGTAAAATTTCAGAATATCAAAAGTCAGGACTGGCGGAAGAGCGGGCTATATGGGGGCTTAAACCCCCTCCCACAATAATAATACTGTCAAAAAATTTAATGAAGGTGTTCCGTTGCGTGCTGTGCAAGCTGTGTTAGATGTACGTACTTTGTACAACTCTGAGGTCTAAGCAGGGTTTTCTGACTATTTACAAGTCAGCTGAAACAGCTTGAACTGCATACAACTGGACACCTTTGCTAATATGAAACTACCACTGGCCAACTTAACTCAAAATTTCTAAGTTAAGAAGTAGGCCTGGTGCGATGGGGGGAAAATAGATGACTAGTTCAAGTACTTTTTCGGCGAAACTGCATTCTCTCGTTGACATAAACTTACCAAAATATATTGTTCATTTGTGGTTGTAATTTGTTTGGCCAATAAGATCAGGTAAGATTAACAACTGTAGAAAATTTTAACGACTGCAGCGACGTAACAAGGAAATTTTTAGGATTGGTACCCAGCCCCCGGATGCTGATTTCCTTCCGCCGTTCCTGATGGTCAATTGTTTGAAAAGTAGGATAAAACACTCTACCTCCAGAAGACTTGTTGAGGCCTGACAGTCTTTGAATCCTCTCTCCACTTTCCACACAAGGATTTCATTGCCTCTATCAGAGTCGTTTTCTCTATGAAATGTCGCCCCATTGTAGACGTCGGGATCTATTTCAGGCCCGGAAACAGAAATGCAAGGCAAACAGCCACCATGGTACACGCTGCAAAACTACTTGTTTTTGGTCACCCATCTTTTGGCGAAATAGCTGTCCGCTTCAGTCTTTCTCACTTCTGGGGTGGCTGGTGGATGATTACCTTCACCATTTTTGACCATTGAAGCTTTCATCAGGATTTTAAAATCTCTCAAAAAAGTTTTAAGCCGTCTTCTTTCTGTAAATTCACCGTTGAACCGGCTTTGTGATGAGGTGCCACTCAGGACCGGTTCTAGACTTAAAATTTTGGGGGACTAACTGCTGAGGTTAGGAAACAATACGACCGAATGGGGGAGTGTAGTTGGGGGTACTCCTAGTCCCCGCAGTGTGAGTTTTTGAGTTTTCGTTGTTTAAAATTTAAAAGGTATCTTCCCTATCACACAACCACATTTTATGTGGCCACTGGCCACCTCTGCCATCATTCATCCGCACACACAAACATATTGTTTGTGAGACACACGTACATGAAACCAGATGAATCGAAAGCTACTTAACACATTTCAAGTGTGAAGAACTAGAAAATTGGGGGGATAATCAGGTTTCTTCATTTGTTTCATCTATTCTTCGCCACCAAAGTCTTGTACCTGCGGATGAATACTTGGCATAAATCTTGATCATAGCACCTCATAGATATTTGCAACTAACTTTGAGATGTAGAATTTATCAATTTTTTAAGCCACCAAAAAAATTTTCAATCATACCGTATCCGACCGGTTTATCTCATGAGCATGCTCTACTTTTAACTCTTTAAGTCCTGAATTTTGTTCCTTTTGTTCTTTGTTCTCTCTTTGTTTTTCCTTTGTTAACTCACTGGTTCTTTTGTTTTTTGCCTGGTCATTTTGACTCCTATTCGTACTTAAAGAGTTAAGACAGACAGTCTCGCAATCTCATAAAAAATCTTTCTTGAAGGCAAAATGAGTGAGAAATTTGATTGGGAAACGACACGAAATACCACAAGTTCTCAACTAATACAGGGTTTTGATACGAGCATCCATTGTTTAATTGCAAGAATGGATCTCTCAGCATTTGTTGCACAGTGAAAGTTTATTCTCACCGAATGTTTCGTTTTAATAAAGCAGAATCGAAATTTTAAATCGTTAACACGATGAAAAGCTGTTTAAATAAAAACTAATTTCCAATTTGGGTTGCTGTCGATTAGTGGCCAAACTCTGTGTGTGTGTGTGTGTGTGTGTGTGTGTGTGTGTGTGGTTTTCTTATTGCATTCACTCTTCCAGTTATAGTAAGGACGATTTGTCTTTTTAACAATTTTTTAAAGCTATCAATCTTACTCGAATTCTTGAGAAATGTATTGGAAGGGTGGGCGAGGGTTGTTGCGTACACGTATTTCTAGTATTTACTACTTGTTGAACGAGCGTGAGGTCTGTACTAGTGAATTATCGGACCGATGTTTTCAAGTACAGACGGCGAGTCGAGCAGCGGCTCTGGAAGCTTTTCAAGGTTGCGGGTGTCCCGTGTCTTACAGAATCGCATAAGAAGAGCCACGCCCTTGGGTGAACTTTGAAGGTAACTTGCTTCATTCATAAGGTGCAAGATAACAATTTTAAGAACTTTTACTATTGAAAATAGTACTTTACAATTTATAGAGCTACAATAGGTTCCAAAATGTTTCCGTTACTGTTCATTGTACATGAACGATTTACAAATTATATCAATATCTAATGCGTTAAGTATGTCCTTATGAGAATGACAAATAGCCGGCGCATTCAACCACGGAGCAGTCATGGTGCTTCTAAGCCACGTCCTCATGCGATGTAGCTTTCTGACATTGCGTTAAGCCTCGCTTGACGTGGATGAACATACCAACAGCAATTTGCAGAGGGCTTCTACATTCGCATAAAGCGTTCCTTTTTCATATGTAAAATACCTACCAATAATAATGAACCAGAACGTGCTTCACAGCCACAACACCAGTTATCTATTTCGCTAAAATATTGTGGATGTCCTGTCTATTTTGTACTCCCGCAGTCCAGAAATTGAGGGTGTCTGGACACCCGGACACTTGCTGCTTCCAGAGCTCTTGCTTTGTCGAGGTCCGTGCCAAAATCGGTCCAATATTTCACTAGTACAGACCGAACAAGCGAGGTTAATAAGTAGTTTATTATATGCCTGTACTAAAGTACAATTCATAAGTTCAAAGGTACAGAACTTCAAACTGTTGCAATTCTGTCGTCATTTCTTCAGCAACTTCACTCCGCACGCTTACTCTTTCTTTTCTAAAACTTCGTAACACGTACTTTCAGTTCGTCAAGAAATTTTATTTTTACTCGACACAAGCAAGGCGTTTTTAAATTTCATCTCCTGAGCGGGCAATACGGGAAATATCCGAACGCTTATGAACCAATGAAATTGTAGGATTTCCTTTTCGGACCGCTCACTGCCACAGTCACAAAATAAAGGTATTTATTATACCGTGGAATTCCGAAAGTAACGGTCCTCGTTACTTTCGAATTTAGCAGGCTTTAGGGACCGCTACATTCGGGGCGCCACTACTTTCGGGGGGTCGCTGCTTTTGGACAGTTAAAATACGTTAGGAAGAAACAGCTGTTGAATTGACTTAGTTATCAAGCGATGAGAGGAATAAAATTTCCAACATTTATATCACCAGATCTTATTACAGATTGTCAAATTAGATATAAAACTACGAACATTTTAACCAGAATAAACAATAAAGCAAAAACGACAAAGTCATCTTGGGGCCATGTGTATACGGTATTGTTTTCCTAGCTTTTTATGTTCTGCGTCCTCAGACAAGGCCACGGGAGTAGAAAACAATGGCTTTATTATCTGAAACAATATGAAAACGATAGAAAACGACATCGTGTGCACATGGTCTCGACACCATGTGCACGACAGCAGCGATGAGGAGCTTGACATGGTTGTTGGCAGCGATGGTGGCGACGTATAAGAGAGAACATGTTGTAAATCTTGGAAAATTAACGATGAACACGTACTTTCTTAAAAGACATGTATTAGAAAAAGTAATGTATTAGTAAAAGACCTTTAAGTTGATTGCTAACTTTGAATACAAACATTACTTTTTGTTGGATAAACATGTGTTTGAATCATAAAAGCACCACATTCAAAGAGGCCGCTACTTTCAGAGGGCCGCTGCTTTCGGAAAATTTTAGAAGTGTCACAAATTTGACGTTACCTTCGGGGGGTCGTTACTTTCGGAATTCTACGGTATGGCTGGAGTTACTTCCAGTGAAATGGAGCGTTCTGATTGACTCATACGTGCTGACCGGCAGCCGTTACTTTCCATCTACATCATAGCACTTCTTATAGATATTTGTAACTGACTTTGAGATAATGAAGAACTTATCAATTTTTTAAGACAAAAAAATATATCAAAAAATTTTTCAATCATGAGCTGTTCGTAATGCCGGTATCCAACTGGTAAACTAACTTTTGATAATCCGCCACTCTTAAGACGGAAAGTCTGGCCATCTAATACAAAATCTTTCTTTAAAGCAAAATGAGTGAGAAGTATCACTGGAAGACGACACGAAGTACCACAAATCTGCATCTAATACAGGGTCTTGATACGAACATCCGTTGCTTAGCAAAAGAATTGTGAGTATGGATCTCTTTGAGCATTTGTCAAGCTATTAAAAGTTGTTCTCAGCAAACGTTTTGTTTTAATGAAACAGAATTAAAATTTTCAACGTAAATATGACAAGTAGTTTAAATATAAAATAATTTTGAGTTTGGGTTGTTGTTAATTTGTGGCCAAATTGTGTGCTTTTTTATTGCATTCAGTCTTTCAAGTATAGTAAGAACATATCAACCTTACTCGAATTCTCGAGAGATTTATTGGATGGGTGGGTGAGGGTTTGTTGCGTAGACGTATTTCTAGTAGAAAACTGACCCTTCCTTTAAAGACTTACTGACGAGTTTAAGCGCGGGACTGTATGTTTCAGTAACTGGAAGAAGCGATTGGCCTATAAATACCCGCTAGACCGTGAGCCAAAAGGTTTGGTTTTTGGATAATTAAGCTACAAATACTTCGCCTTTAACTTATGCAACCAAGTTTATCTGAAACAGGTAACTAGGACTTGGGAACACTTTATATAGGGGAACTTTACTACTACCATTATGGCCAGTTGAACAGATTGTTTAAGAAATTGACCATTTTATTTGTATAATTACTATTGTTGGGACAGAAGCGTTGAGAATAGCCTTGAGGGTTCCCGTAATCCGATATCAACCATCAATAACAATGTTTCACAGTTAAATATACCACAGGGTATCACTGTACATGACAACTCTAAATCACTCCGACGCAAAACTTGTAAGAAAAGCCCACGTTTTACAAATATAGGCGCCACAATATGTTGCCTTCCTCGTGTAAATAAGACAGGCTAACCTAAAGAATGACGACTTTGTCAAAGAACTATTAGGAGTAGTGGCGCTAGGAATTCCCCGACGCAGGGGCTAACGTCCCTGACAGGGGTGCTAAACCAAAGGGTCCATGACCACTCCCCTTTATGATTTCGTTATTTGAAGGTCGAAAACATGTTATTTTTCGCAAGAATAACTCAGCTTCTGACTAGAAACAATTTGCTTTTTGATTTGACATGAAGAGAAGAGTCTATTATCTTTCTTCGCTAATTCAATAACAAGTTCTCATAGTTTGTACAATGTGTTTGTTCATCAGTGAAAATTCCCCGACAGACGGTTAATTTTCCCCGTCGGGGGGCTGGGTTCTCCAATGGAGGGCTTGAAGCCCTCTCTGTCCCCCCTGTGGCGCCACCCCTGACTATTAGTATACTTCTCGCAACATTTCAAAGGCGCCATCATACATCACGGTTCACTCCCTTTATATTTTGACTTTTTGTAACTCCGCCGCTAAAGAGACCGGAGAAGAGAACGCAAGAAAAATTAAACGCTGAACGAAAACCCGTGAATAAAAATCTACCTGCGATAATAAACCTTGAGCCGCGAAAATAACCCGCGAACCGCGACATTTAGATTGCCTCGCATTTAAACTGATCGTTCCTGAAGCTGAAACTGGATTGCATAAAACAGGTATCGATAACCGGCGCCAATTTTTTTCCTCATAACCTGTTCAAGATGAACAATCTTACTTTCCTATTTTGCGACTTACAGCCGGACCCCAACACTGACCACGTCAGACAAAGTCTGACCTAAGACTTTCTGCAGGACAGCCAGACGTGGTGATCACCAAACCAGCGGTGACATCCACTGCAAACAGCGTCGGATAAACACCCTATTTAGTCGCGTTCGACAACAGAGAACACAAACCTATTTTGGTGGTTTACGTTTCTTGAATCACGAAAGCCAGTAAAAAATCGAGCTTTTTTTCTTGTGGTGGGCTGACTGTCTTTGGGGACACATGGGATATGGCTAATCCCCGAGGCTTAAGAAAAATGTTAAACTCGTTCAAACGAGGTCGACGTTTCTCTTCTTGGCTGCTGTCCTCGAACTTCAGTTGGATCACTTTCTCTGTATGTTTAGTTTGCATGTATATTTCAAATCCGAAAATGTTGTGCTGAGTGTGGTAGCTTGTTTCATCGTTAAAGTTGAACAGGGAGTCTTTTTAAAATTGTTGAATTAACAGAAAATGGAAAAAATTTGTCAGAAAGTACTGGAATACCTAAATGTGGAAGAAAATAATTTATTGGTAACTTATCTTCACACTGTCATTCTTCTCACCACATTCTCATCCTCATTGTAATATCCCGTTTGGTCTTCGAGCCAATTCGTCACAACCGCTCTGCCGATATGTGATATCCCACCCAGCAACATTGCGTAGGTGGATTATAACCAGTGGCGTGCTGGGGAACGATACACCAGTATATATCGCGATTTGACGGTTGCACTTTTAGAAAATGTTGCGTACGCTCACGTATTAACCGTTGTATTTTTCACATGGAATACTGAGCGCGACTTATGCCAGTAACGTATGCTACTCGTATATTGCAGTAATCAACTTATTCCACCGCTGTCTTAAACTACATGTCCACTTATTGGCGATGAGTCTAGATTGGACTTTGTACGCTTTCTTGCTCATCCACTCATGTCTCACGGGTTTGTTGCAAGATGAATTCATGGCGGGCTTGCAGCAAGCTGTTATCAAGTTGTAATATTGCTGCATGTGGAGGCTCCGACACACGGTGCAACATAGTACGCAATGGGATACATGAGGACCAAGGTTGTAGTCAAATCCACCTAATCCGAATCCAAATCGGAGTCCGAGGATATAAATCCGAATCGACCTCTCTCGAGTCCGAGTTGTAACATTTCGAGTTCAAGTCCGAGTCCAAGAACGACTCTTCAACGTACACACTTCATGCTTCAGTATTTTATTATTATTATTATTTAATCTTCTTTTAAAACAGTTAACCCATTTAGTGCTCTTAGGCAACTGATTTTCAAGGGGCCGTATATAACGAATTCAAATGAACATTGCTTTAACATATACAAAGATACTGTAATATTTACAAACTTACACATATACCGTATTTGCATAATCAAACTACTTGTTATAGCCAACAACATTAGCTATTTACTAAATTAAAGAAATTATTGAAATAATCAAGTTACCTACAATTTTCGCGATTGAGAATAACCTTAAACTGCGCAATTGATATTTGTTTTTCTTTTGCACATTTTGGTAGACCATTCCACAAATTTACACCAGAATAACTGATACTCCTTTTAAGGAAGTTTGTATTTGGTTTCGGAATAGGAAAATCTACATCATTGTTCCGGAGGTTATAATTGTTGTTTTTGCTCGTATTGAACATGCTAGTCATGCATTCCGAGAATTTGTTATTCTTTATTTTGTACATGAATATGTTCTTTTTCTGTTTCCTGCGGTCTACCAGCCAAGTAGCAACCCATACGTCGCATAAATAAAGACTATAATGAGGACATTTGCCGAGATATCTCGGACATTTTAAGTTCACTTTCATACTTCATAGCAAAGTTGTTCATTATACTTCAAGAAAACGAGTTTTGAGAGCGTTTCTGCTCCATACCTTGTACGATGATGCATGATGAGACCTCCCTGAGAATAAAACCTTTCTGCAGGAAAACTTGAAGCTGATACTAAAAGTAGTTTCATTGCCAGCTTGCACAGTTTCGGATATTTTCTCTGATGACAACACCTACACTGAATGTTGTCCCACGCAAGACGCCAAATATTTTACACAATCGTTCGACGAAAAATTGATGGGAAAAAAGAAAAAGCACAGAAATTAAGATGGACTCGTACTGGACTTGCACTGAACTCTCGAGTTACGACTGCTCGAGTCCAAGTCCAAGTCTGAGTCAAGCACTCAAGTGAAGACTCGAGTCCTACAACCCTGATGAGAACATTTCAATCTGGCAAAACTGGAGTCTAAGAGTGATTAGAAAGAAAGTCTGAACCTAAGCGTATCCTAACTGTATCCTTAATCCTTACTCCTAATGTTCCCCGCTGTCTTAAAATCTCATCCTCGTCAATATTTACTAATTACTGCAATATTGCGTGCAACGTTGCACCATGTGTCCCGTCTTAAATTTTATCAAGCTGCAACAAGGTTGCGAACATGCGACCAACAACTGAACAAGCTTGTTGCAATTTGCTATGAACACAGCCGTAGCAAGTTGGTTCACTGATAATACAACCGTAAACACAATTCATAAATTGTCGCAAGCCCGAGAACCTGTGATAGACTTGTTCAAGAGGCCAGAGCAAGTTGTGCAAACGCATTTCGAAAATCTGCTTATTTGTTACAATTTGTAGCAAGGTCTCTGAAGGCTCATTAAACCATGTGCGATTTTCGCTATTTAATTGGTGTTTAAATGTGATGTGAAACATTAAGGTAACTCGAGAGACAACTCATCCTTATACATTAAGAGCATCTACATACCATACACTTCGACAACTATTAGCTAACGTGTTTTGCAGTAGGAAAAAGGACAACGGATCGTTGTAAAAATTTGGCATATCAAACTCTCCATTCAGCATTACCCCACTGATTGACAACACTGAAAGAAGTAATCCTCTCTCGGTCAATAACGATAATGTTAGGGCTAATACTAATGATGAGCCAAGGGACTTGTAGATAACACATATTTACTACAATTTTTGATGATTGCAGAGCTTGTTCAGTTCCTTTTACAATACTTATGTTGTTGTAATATGTACTTTCAATTTTAATTTTTAGCGTTTCTGTCAAGCTTTTTCGGCATTTCACCAGAAGTTGTTTTGAGTTTGTTCATTAATTTATGCCAGCTAGAACAATTTTGACTTCTATTTGACAACTTACTGGACGATATTCTTAAAAGTAGATTAAAATTTTTCAACACGAATTTCATTAAATTAAAAGCATCACTCTTATTTTAGTGTAATCATATGATAAGCCTCCTCTTGCCGAAAAAAACTTTAAGCCCTTCTCCAAAAAGCTCGGTCGAAATTCCTGTTACCAAATAGAGACCTGGGTCTTAGTGAATATTACGGCATTGAAAGAAATACTTACATTTTTGTGAAAACTTAGCGCCATTTGATGGACTTTAAGGAATCAAGTGCCTTTTCAGCGTTAATCTTTTTGCCATTCGAGTGCAAGTAAACCTTGTCTGAAAACCTACTGATGTGAATTTCTGACACTTTTATCGAGATCGGACCTTTCTTCCCAGTGGGTTCAAAGCTTTTGTTAAATAACAATCGTTCATTTTTCATGGTGCCTTTGATATTTTTCGGAAGGGCAATCAATGCACCTTTTGCAAGCTTGATTCCCTTAGGGCCGATGTCAACAACCGTCGCCTGACAAGATCGTCGGAGGATCAATTCAAAACTGTTAGACTCTTCGTCCAACTTCCAGCTACGAATGACAGGAATTGTGGGAAGGGCCTTGTCAAACACTGCAAACCACGTAGGTTCGTCTGCGTAAACCCTTTGAACGTCATCTAAAACTCTCTCTCTCTCGTTATCTGATTGTAGCTTGATGCTTTCGGGGTCACGTGATTCGGGAACGAAGGTGGGCGGCAATGCTTGATCAGGATCTGGTGGAAGAACACAAGTTGGTACTCGGTTGTCTCCCAAGGACACATCCAACTCTGTGGGCCTGTCGTAG
The DNA here is from genome assembly GCA_030142905.1 of Heliopora coerulea. Taxonomy (NCBI): domain Eukaryota; kingdom Metazoa; phylum Cnidaria; class Anthozoa; order Scleralcyonacea; family Helioporidae; genus Heliopora; species Heliopora coerulea. Next base: position 888,782 of record JASJOG010000006.1, on the reverse strand, counting down.
TTTCCTGTCAAGGCTTTCTCAAGCACTTGAAGACAATGAAGTAAGCCCGTCCAGTTACTGCCACTCACGGCTTGGCGCCAAAGGGGAATTTGCGAAACGAAGGCAAAAGAAAAAGCACGAAAATTTATGAACCCTTCAAGAAAGAGAAGTAAGCTTTTGCCGTTACATTGCAGGTTGGTCATCGTGGTGGTTTCATTCCTAGTCTTGGAGTCCAGGAAACGTTGAACTTCGTATACCTCTTTTTTCAAAAAGCTATCTGCATCGTAAGTTTCCATGTCATGATCCAAAGTTGGGGAATCTGTATTAAACTTCGTTTCATGAGGCTCGGATGTCATAGCACATGGATCAATAGTCATCTTTTGAACATCTGAAATCGCAGCATCGACGTCATAAGAAGTCGCTCCAAATTCGTCAGTCGTCACACTGTCTTGCCCACCACCCGTAACAATCGTATCAAGTTCACATTCGTCGATACGAGCTGTTTCCGAAGAGTTTGGTTGTTTGACTGGCGCTTGGTGAACTGATAAGGACAAGGGTGTAGAAGGTTTGTCTACAGTCCGTGCGGATGTTGGAGGCAAATGTGAGGTTGCCAAGGTTTCACTCATAGAAGTTGAAACTGGATCACAGGATGTTCCATACGGTCCTACAGGCGGTGGAGGGGGACATGCAGGTGGCGATACGTAATCAACGTTAATTTCTTCAGGAAGGGCAATTTTTTCCCAAGTCTCTGGTTTGAGATTTCGGTCGAATTTTTGAGCTTCGTAAACATGCCGCACCAGCCTTCGCCATTTCCGCTTTTCGCCTTGCCAAGAATGGCCAAGTGCCTTTTCTCTGCTCAGACGTTTTTCAAGAGCCAGAAGCATTTCTCGGAATTGTTTTCTCTCTTTCTCCGTCGGCGTTTCTCTTCTGCCCCGCAACGAGGCAATAAAAGCAATAAGTAATGCTCCCCCGCTTCCCACAAAGAACACGATGAGCGGGGTATACGAGTCATTGTCGTTCACATGTTTTGCCACAAAAGCAGCTACAATGGCCGAAGCAAAGATTACGAACGACAATATGCGAAAGTAGTTGACAACTATTGAATTACACGAGGGATAGCCAATAAGCTTCTTGAAGAAAGCTGTACTAAGTATTGCGATCAGGCTGAGTACAAGTAAACAAGTCATAACGATGTAGAAGTCCTCTGGAATCAACACAACTGCTCCGACCATGACAGCCTTTAAAAAATTAATCAACGTGTTGTATACTGGTGAGAATTCGATATCAACGTTCGGGCTGTCTACTTCACCATACTGCATACCATAAATGATGGAGGTAGTGGAATACCAGAATAGACCCCAGAGACCAAAGAGTGCAATAACCCGATGCTTGCCCACCCAACATCTCGTACTTGTGTCATCTACAAGAGAAGACATGTAACATGAACTGTTGCTCGTGTGCATTGTGGCATTGTGGATGCAAACGTCGACATAATCGCAAGCAACCAAACCGCATAAGCCTTCGACCATGGAGACAAAGAGCGTGTTGTATAACAGGACCATGAGTAATCTCCATCCGTCTTTACGAGCGCACGTTCCTTCGGGAAACTCTTCCAATATGTGTTCGAAAATGATGGGTGCACCGCACGTAGCAAACCACATCATAAAACCAACAATGGTAAGGGAGAGCTTGACTTCAAATGTCGCGAAATTAAACAACAAATAGTTGGCGCAAGTGTTCAAGAAGCCACTTCCAGCCATGGGTATACCATCGATGCTAAAAACGAGAGCAAGGAGCTGTAATAGTTCGACTATTTCAAACACAATCACGTGGGTGTTCGCCCAGTTGAGTCGTACATAATCAAACGGTTTGGGAGCAACAGAAAACTTACTTCCTCTATGTTTCAGCAAGATGACGATTAACAACAAGAGAAGAACCACAATAGAAAAGCAGTAGCCTACGATAATGTACGTTATCTTTTTACTGTAGCCGTCATCCAAAAGCTCTTCTCCGAAATGAAGGGAGAACACGAACGGGAAAGCCATGAAGACGACAAACAAAGCTCCAGCAATCAAGTAAGCAGCACCTTTACTTACAGCAAACTTCATGACAGTAAGCAAGAGATCAGCAGGAATTAAAATACCAAACAGCGTTGCTGTGAATAGGAAACGGATAGTACGCCACCGAAATACCATCGAGACAAGACGCTCTAGATCTTCAACGATCTCTAGTGGGTAGCGTTTCGCGGTAGCTCTCACGGCTTTCCAGCTCTGTTTTTGAAAAATGTCGATTGCAATATCAAGAAGTATGGCTGGAGCTCGATAAATTAGTAAAACCACGATTAAAATACGAAGAAACGTTAACACGTCTAAAAGGTATTCCTTACACGAGCGGAATATAATGGAACGCCGGTCGTACCAACGACGCCACAAGTCCAGGAGCAGTTTCGGTCCACGATAAATCAAGAGCAAGTTTACAATCACAACGAGAAATAAAAATATATTTCCACCAGGCAGTCGTATGAGCACCTTTTGAGTTTCTTGTCGTGATCTTGTAAGTAGTCCACATCTGTCACTCCACAGTGGCACTTTCAAAGGAGAAAACTTTTGAAGTTCTTCATAGGTAGAAGAAACACACTTTTCGTACTCGGTCATTTCTTGTTGATGTAGCTTAAGGGTTTTATTGTGTGCGGATGGAACTGGTTTTAGCAAGTAAGCGAGTTCACAAGAATACAGGCGACTCATTTTGTAAGGCCGTCGCTTTTCGTACCAAATTGAGGTCGTAAGCAGGTGCAGCAGTTCAGGATCAAGGTAATTTTTTTGGACTTTACTACGCAACCATTCCCATTGTTTTAAATATTCCCGGCATAACAGCGACATTCGTATTCGAGTTTCAATGGCGGAGACCCTTGTCTTTAAACACGAGGAAAACTCCTCTTCTAGGGCGACTGGCAACTTGCTTCTGGTATCGCGAATCATGTCTGATATCCACTCTAGGTAGAAACAAACTTGGCGATATCGGGCATGTTCTTCGTCTTCCAACAACCGTACCCATGATGCGATTGGCCGAAGGATCACAAGGAAAACGAAGAAAAATACGAAAACTATGTCAACCAAAAGTTTCCCGGCCTCGGCAAAGACTATCATTGCAAACTCGGCGTAAAAGTCACCGGACTGAAGCAGCTTGGAGAAAACAGACGGGATGCGAAATATGGTAACAAGAATGAAAATCATCACCACGATTGCCGGCAGGTCGACAAACAAAAATGCAAAGTGTTTACAGATGGCTTTTCTAATTTTCCACGAACTTTTCCTCGATATAACGTTTGACTCAAATTCACGAGGAGTAGTCCTCGTATCAGCGGTTTCCGTATCCGGAACCCGGGCACGTTTCTTGTATTTTTGCACGTCCTTAACCAACGGATATAACCTCCACAGAGTCATAACGACTATTGTGAACAGTAGAAAGCAACCAAAGTCAATAAACAGCATACCAGCTTGATATACGCAGTTTTTTCGGAATTGCCACTGGTCACTCTTAAAATTTTTCACAAAACGAGGCAGTCTCCATAACGTTACGGAGACAAAAACAAAACAAAGAATACACGGCAAGTCGACAAATATCAATAAAAACTGCTCAACCACGATTCTTCTGGCGTCCCACTGGCTGTCGCAGTCGTGGCGAAGGTCATAGATCAAGAACGGGGCGCGCCACGTGAGAAAGGTGATCAGAAAAAGGATGAAGCAAAATAGATCAACAAACAAAAGTAGTAAATGCTTGAAAGCTATGAAACGCCAAGCGCTCCATCCACGGCCCGCACCTCTCACTTTTTTCACGTTTTGAATGTAAAAGGGTACTCTCCAGCTAAGTAACACAATCACACCCGCAAAGACACATGGCAGGTCGATGAACAGTTGTAAGAACTGGATTATACTTTGCTTTCGCCACTTCCACTCGAAATAGTTGTGGGCATGAAGTTTTCGAAGTAGAATCACAGACCTCCAGGAGAAAAGGGTAACTAAAATCAGAGGAATACAAAGCAGACCCGACATGTGCTTAAAGAAATAGCTTGCCACTATACTTCGAAGTTTAAATCCTCCAAAAAATATTCCATTAGAGTTTTGATAGGTATAGTCACACCTGACTCTCTTTTCCCTGAAATCCCGAACCATGCGGAAGCAAACCAGTCCACAGGAAAGCAGAATGACAACTGCTCCCATGAAGATAAAGGGAATATCCATTAAAAAGATCATAAGCTGAACAAAACCCACGTAACGCCACTCGGCTAACTTTTTCATGGTCAAAAATTGACGAATCATGCATGGCAAGCGGATGACTGTAAGACATGCCAAAGTGTTGAAGAGCAAACCAAGTAGGTCCAAAATTCGAAGAAAGAAGAACTCACAGAAGACGTAGAAACTCCAACAGGTTTTTCGAACGATCCAGGCGATGCAATCGACAATTTCAGACATCTCTTGAGGTACTGAACTTTCTCAAACAGCTCCCTTAGTACTATAAAAAAAAGGACAAGATATATACTTTAATTCCTTTCATGGAATTTTACAGTTGGTTTTTTTTGTTATTTTGTTTTTGGTTTTTTTTTTCAATATTGTTTAACATCTGACTACTACTCAGAATTCTATAAATCAGAAAAACGGATGAAAGTTAAAAGGAGCTAAGTCACGACTCTTCTTCCTAGCTGATTTGAGAAAAGAAATAAATGATAATGAAAGAAAGAAGCCTTCTTGCTGTTTTCGTTTCGTTGCTTTTCTGCAGTGTACACTGAGTCATTTGCAATCAATCCTTTCCTTTTGGAGCCATCATCATCATCGGCTGTTCCTTAAAGAAATTTCACTTGATTTCACACGTGTGATTTTATTATCACATCTGATCCCACGTGATAAACGTAAATATGTTTCAACTTTACATGTGGATAATTTTCACATGTGGGTTTATCACATTTTTATGTTTTTCACGCGTTTGATTTTCATATTTAATTTGATTTCACATGTGGCGTGCATGTGATCCACATGTGTTCACATGTGAAACAACTCAGTGGAAACTACCTCACAAACTCCAATTTCACATGTGAAATCAGGCAAGCAAAATTTTCATTAGGGTTTCACATAATTTAATGTTGTTCAAATATATATGTAATTTCAATGGACTGTTCTGTTCTACAATTTCAACTTTTTTTTGCCTGTATTGTGATGTAAATATCGTGATTTTATTAAAAAGGTTAAATGTTAAAAACAATCCTTCTAACCAGAAGATTGTTTGGACAAAGAGGACACGGATTTATCTGTATGCTTTTCGTAAATCGTACAGGCTTAAATGATATGCGAAAGGATCAAGGTGATCAAAGCTTCGTATTCAATCACTAATACAATAGACTAGCCCACAACATTGGCAGTTAACCTTGCGGCACTGGGTGTCAAGGACGGGGCGATTATTTATTTATTTATTTAAGCATCTTTAGACACGGTAACCTGATCATCCAACAAGAGGTTGCTTTTCATAGGGCCGTGTAGTAAAATACGTAATAATTAAGAGAATATATTTACAATTAAAATGGAATATCTACAGCTAAAATACTATGTACAAGAATAAAAATGGTAAAAGTTAGAGATCTTGACTATTAAAATAAGATGTGTAATTGTTTTAAGAGAAGGAGTTCCAGATCATGGCACCTCGATACCCAAAAGTTCTTTTCATGGCATTTGTGTTCGGTTTGGGTAAATGCAATTTAGTGTTATTACTTCTCAAATGATAACAGTCCCGATTTAGCACATGAAATAAGTGGCTTAATTGGGAGTTTCCACTCATGCACTTGTTAATTAGTGACAACAACTGTTCATCCCTTCTGCATTGAAGCGTATTCCATCCCAATTTCTTCAAGGTGTTAGTTGCTGATGAGTAGTAACTGTCTCCCGTGATTACACGAGCTGCTTTGTTCTGAAGTTTTTGCAACCGTGTTTTTAGGTCGTTGGCACAGTTGTCCCATACGAGGGAACAATAATCCAAATGAGGTAGCACTAAAGCCTTATATAACCTTTCCAAACATTCTTTACTAATTACATCCTTTACTCTCCGTAAAACACCTATTCCTTTGGAGACTTTTTTGCAAACACGTTCAATATGCGTTTTCCATGAAATATTCTCATCAATGAATACACCTAGTGTTTTGGTGTTGCCTACACGATTGATAACTTGATCGTTAATGGAAACACGAGGGTCGGTTTCAATGCGTGATATTCTTTGCTTAGATCCAATAATCATATATTCGGTCTTGCTAACATTCAATGATAACTTGTTTGCTAGCAGCCAGGAATGCACGTTATTTATTTCTCTATTTAATTTTTCTTCAATTTCTTGGGAGGAGGTGCCAGTTACAGTAAAATTAGTATCATCAGCAAATAAACTAGCGGTGGAATTGTTTAGGCAGTTAGGTAGATCATTTATATAAATTAGAAATAACAAAGGACCGAGATTTGACCCTTGTGGAACTCCAGTTTTTACATTCTCCATAGAAGAAAGGGTTTTACCGACCTTGCAAACTTGACCACGATTACTCAGATACGAGATGAACCATTGCAATGCGACACCTCTAACTTCATATAACTCCAATTTTTTTACTAGTATATTGTGGTCTACGGTGTCAAATACCTTTTTTAAATCAAGAAACATAACACCATTTACAAGACCACGATCAATATTAACCAGCCAAGTATCGCTTGTATTCAGTAAAGATGTGGCAGTGGAGTGGCCTCTACGAAATCCAGACTGGCAACGTGTAAGAACATTATTTTGGGCTAGATATGTGTCGAGTTGCTCATACACCAGCTTCTCAAATAATTTAGAAACGACTGACAAAACAGATATCAGTCGATAGTTGCTACAATCTTCTTTATCTCCAGATAAAGATGATTGTAGCAAGAGTAAAATCGCCCTGACTCTTTAATTGATATTCTGGCAACAAACAGGCCAGAAAAACTATTAACTTCTGGAGTGTTAGATATTGGGTTCAGTGATCATAGTCTCGTCTTTGGATGTTTTAAAATTGCGGTCCCGAAGACAGCTCCAAAGCTGATCGAAAGCAGAAATTTTAAAAACTACTGACGACTCGTTCCTAGAAGTATTCCCCTAGTCGTCAGTATGTCCTTATTATTATTAAATTATCATCATTATTGTTATTATTATGCTTTAATAGCCCTCCAGCGCCTTAGCCTTAATCCTTCCGATGGCTTGAAAGCTACTAATTATTGTTAGCCTTAACAGACTATGATATCTGACCCAATTCAATCCAGCTGTGCAAGTCCAGATATCTCTTTTCATTATTGTCTCGCTTTCCACAAGTACTACTTTCTGCACCTCTCTCATTGTTCTTTTTGTTACTTCTTTGTCCGATATTAACTTTAGTATTTGCTCTTCTAGCCGGGCCATCCCAGGGACCGCAGAGCGCTTTTTGTATTGGGGGCTAGCGAGCCGCAAGCGCTCTCTCTATTAGGGTTCTGCTTCCCTGGAATTTTCTTTTACTTCAATGTGAAGAATCTAGCAATCACAGATTCTGTAAATGCAATCAAATTCTCTTATCGCGATGGGAAATATTAAGGAAATATTATTTTAACGAAGAGATTTTTTTTCATTATAATCTGTCACTGCCGAAGTCAATTAAGAAATGTCTACTCCCAGTTGTATTCACCGCACATAACATTACGAAAATAATGAAAAAGAATTTTTTCATTGGCAAGGCTAGACTGATTTGAAGAAACAAAGAACCACAAATACATTGTAGAAGAACGATACCTAGCGTCCGCGACATAATTGTTGCCGGTAAACAGAGTAATTCGCGTACAAGGGGCTATAGTGGACAGTTTCCGGTTCTTACCGGGAACAACACAGAAAATAACCTTTTTTTATCAGTTTATACTTTCTGAAAGAAGTTGATTGAGATAAAATTATTGGGGGGGGGGGGCTATAGCCCCCTGCCCCCTAGCTCCGCGGTTCCTGCACGATCCCACCGCCTAGACACCGCCTATCATCAACGGCACAATTTCGACTCTAAATCCTGAACGTTTCTTACGCGTTTCGAAAGCTAGTTGTTGACATTTTCTTAATTTCTCCACATACTTTTCTCCGATGTTCTTTTCCATAGGGCAAGCCATGTCAACTATCCAGATGATTTTCAGCTTATCTTTTTTCCTTTACTTTCTAGTACAGCAGCTCTGTTCCACTCGGTCTTGTACCAAGCTGTTTTTTGCTAATTATTCTTTCTTGTCTACCCCATTCCACAGCAAATACCTTCAGCGTTGTTGTGCGTTCTAAGATGTTCATCTCCAGCTAATACTTTGCATCCGACCAAGATATGTCGTGCCGTTTCTTTGCTTGAGTTGCAAAGTCTGTAAAGGTTATTTTAAACCTGTAACCCCCTTAACGTCTTCCATACTCTCGTCTCCACCATTTCTTCTTCTTATCACTGCAGCTGCCTTTTTCGTATCCAAATTACATCCAGCCACTGATGGCTTCTTCCGTCTTGCCTGCTATGCATCTTGCTTTGCATTTCTTTCTTTTTATTTTGCTCGATGTGTGTTTTTTCACCTTTCGTCTTCAGGATTCCTTTCAACTTGGCCCACAACTCTTTCCATGTACCTTATAGTTGTTCTCCATTTAACTTAACTTACAAGAATCAGAGTCTCACCAATTTCTTCCATTACTTCCTCCGCCTCCCTCCTAATTGAACAATATTCATTCGCTACTTTCCTCGCCCACGTCACACTCATCCACGGACTGTCGGACATAGCCATATAACAGGCCACACTAACTTTGGTTTCTTTATATACATATCTCAAGCTATTGATTCCTCTGCCGCCGGCCCTTCTGCTGAGTTATAACCTTTCATCACTTGACTGTTTTCAATGCATCAGTTTTCTCCTCAATTCTCTCTTTATCACCATACCCATTTCTACCAGATCATTTTTATTAAATCGACAAACATTCATCACATATCCACCTGCAGGTATTATTCTAGTGTTTTTAGTTTTGACTAGATTCTTGTCATACAGCTCTGATTCCGTTAAACTTCTCATTCTCCTCTCCATCTCTCTGACTGTTCGTTCACGTACCTTATTTTTATCAATTTTCTCAGCTTGTTCACATCCTAGGAACTTATGCAGATCATTCTTATCTGGATCCAGTGCTCTCATTCTCTCTTGTAATACCTCTAAACCTTCCCCTTTAACCATTTTGCCCGAATAAAAACTGCTTCGGCACATTTCATCACACCATACCACGCTCCCGTACCATTACTTGCTTTAACTATCAACTCATTTACTGCTTGTAACCTTCTATAACTCTCTTGATACATTTTAATGTCATCGATAAATAAGCTGTGTGTTCGTTTGCTTGGCCTATCTCCTGAACCTCCCATCTTATAACCTCTGGTCTTAGCAGCATGCAAACTGGTACTTCTGTCCGGCAGAATCCAACTGGCGCATAGCTATCTCCTAGTAGAAAGCCCATCCTCATCTTTATCCACCTGCATATCCTTTCTTCTCAACTGACCCATACTTCACGTCTTCATAAAGAAGCCAAGTACCCTAGCATCAGCCATATTAATGCTTCGAATTAACACATTGAAAATGTCATGTCAAGAACAACACATGCATATTAATTTTACCCCTGTATGATGTTAAATGAAATATTCGCTTTTCGTGATCTAATCCAGGTAGTGGGTATCAATGTTAACTCAGAGGTCCCAAGGAAAATGCAAAGTTTCTCGGAGATAATTAGACTCCAATGTAAATGAAAATGATGTACGGTACAACTTGCTTGGAGGTGATCATGATATGTTTAATTTCTCATTGGTTTTCAAGATTGAAAAAATACGATATTTGCTATAGTTTGATACAAAAACTAAAATAAATTAATTGAATATATAGTGTATATATTGGATGAATATTCTCCATTGTACATTATCTCTTCATGTACACAATATCTTTTTGAATTGATCAGCACTATAGAAAAGAGCACTTTTAAAATTGCAGTTTGTAAGCGATGTTCCTTTTGACATTTTCTTTGCTGGTCGAATATCGTAAAGAAATAAATTTCAGGATTCACTTGGTCCACATAGTAGTATGCCATGAAACAGAAATTTTTCCACTCATTTAGTTCTTTTGACTGTGAAAACATCTTCAAATGTTTGGTAGCTCATTTTTTCTTGCTTTTTTATCTTTGACTTCATAATTTCAGTAGTCTTTTCAACATTTCTATAATTGAAGGAAAATAAATTGTAAGACAAATAAAACAAAAAGTTACAGAATTATACTGACGTAAAATCTAACGAACTAGAAAGTTAACATCATGGATTTGAAGTATCTAAGAAAATTTAACTATAATATAAAATCTTACCATGATTTTGAAGTGGTTGTGTCCAAATATTGATAGTAAGGAGGGTTTGACAAGGACAAGGTAATATTACTGTGAATGTTTTCGTGACTTTGGATCATGATTATTGATCTAAACAAATTTGGAAATGTATTAATTAGGTTGAAAAAGACACGCCTATATTCAATGCTATTGAATAAAATAAAAATTTAGAAACTTACCTTATAAAAATCATAAGGACGTCTTCATTGCCAATGAGAAATCCTGCTGCAGTCCCTCGTAATAAGGGAATTTCAAATACCCTTCAAAAGGAGAGGGGTCAATGACTAGCTGTGGAGAGATGTTTCAACTGACTGTATACTCTGTAAAATTTCGCTGTTAATTTAATGCAACTGTAAATCTATCGTTTAAGACTACCGCTAAAGAAACTGTATGACATTACTTAATAGATATAAAGACAGGTTTATGGTCACTGAAATAGGATTCTAAAACTCCACTAAGTACAACTCGCTCTGCTAGGCTAGTATAAATATGATCGATTTGTGTTTTGTAGTCGGTAGTGAATCCAGCAACAACTTGAACACATTTTATTTCTTCAGTGAGGTACTTGTAAATCGCATTTGTCTTCGATGCATTTTCAAGTAAATTAAAGTTAAACTCACCAAGAATAATAAGTGGGACATTTGCATCGCCGATTTTATTCTCAAGCAGGTGTTTCAACGCATTGAGAAACCTTGCAATTGTGACCTTAGACTTTGATCGATAAATTCCAACAATGTGCAGGTTGGCAAATGGATAGTTTACTTTCAACAAAGTCATTCAACATCGTTGTGATTACATCGTCTTGGTTAAGCCAGGATATCAACATTGTCTTCTACGTACATGGCTGTTCCGTAAGGAGCTCTGTTTCGCAAGTTGAAGTCATCTCGGAAAAGTTGTAAGTTTGTAATGGAGTATGTTTCATCATTATCGTTACTGCATAATGCTGTTTCTACAAAAATATTGACATCAGCTGCTTTCACATTGTAATCACTTGCAACATCAGCATGGTGAATATGTAAAGATCTTACGTTATGAAATAATATTTTGAAAGCCCCACTGGTGTCTCTATAAAGAAATGGAATATGGCTTTCAAGTAAAGCTTCCTCTCTTAATCTATCCATTTCTTCTTGGGCTTTTTTGCTCACAGATATTTTATTTTCATTCAGATTAAGAAGATGTAAACCATTGATGCTTCTGAGTCTGCTTAGAGCTACGTAATGCATATGTTCTCTCTTTTGTGATGGAAGGTCAACAACTGCTTCATTTAGTGTGTCACCCTGACATCGATGAATAGTTTTGGCAGCGGAAGGTCTTAAAAGAAATTGTCTTCGAATAACTTGTACTTTGTGTTTTCTAAACTGTCTTGTTACTTCTAAAATTGGAATCCAAGTTCTTTCAATGCTTTCATTGTAAAGATGAGAGAACTCTTTGCGATATTCCTTTGCAATATGTTCCTCTGAAAACTGAACCCAAATAATGCTTGGTCTAGATGAACCAGTAACTCGATAGTCGATCTTTTTTATAACACACTCTGTACCATTTGTCATACCATCTGTAACTGAAACATTTGTCGTAAGATCGTATTTTGTTTCCTTGAGAACTCGACATACTGAATATAAACCCATTGTTTTGGTTGGACCATTTGGGATTTGCTTTTTTAGTCTTTCTTTGAGCTCGTCAGATAAATCACCGAGTACAATATCGATCGCTTTGATTTGCACTTTTTCATTCGTTGATTTCTTGAATATCTCATCATTGTGTTCATCCACAGACATGTTAGTGCTGAATAAGTGAGTAGCTATCATTAAGTAGTCAGGATGATCAGGGCTCAACTTCAGCATTCGTTGCTTTAAAACATTGATATCGTTATCAGTATGTTTGCCTTCTCTTACACAATTGAGAATCTCAGCAAAAGCTTTATCTTTCCTTTGTCTCGTCACCTGAGTTAATTCAAACATTTTAAAGTATTGCTTCCAAAGATTCGTTGCTATTGGGTTGTAATCTTTTCTTGAGTTCTCAAATATCCACTCGTCAAAAACGGGTTTAAGTTGAAATAAATCACCAACAGTTATTACAGTAAGTCCTCCAAATGGCTCTTTAGAACCCATAATATGCTGTAATCTTAAGTTGAGAAAATTAAACATTCCAGATCCAACCATGGAAATTTCATCTATGAAAATAACTTGTAATTTCTTCAATTGAGATCTTATTGTATTCAGTCTGTCTCTGTCTAATGTGCAATAACTAAATCCTCTGTTTGCAGAAATTTTAAAAGCCTAATGTAATGTATTACCCTTGATATTAAATGCTGCTTCTCCAGTTGGAGCTGCTTTCACGACAGAAATTTCATCGGGATCAGTTTCAGGCTGGCTATTAAGATATCGTAGAAGAGCCTCATACAATGCATTTGTGACGGTGCTTTTGCCAACACCAGCACCTCCGCTTAAAAATAGTCTCAGTGGTCCATAACCTGTTTTCACAGAGTTTAATACATGGTAAAAGAATTCTTTTTGTTCTATATTGAGTGACTGGACTAATTTTCTGAAGTCTACATCGTTCAATTGCCGCACAAGAAGTTCTTCATTATCCAGTATCATTGATCAAATCGTACTGAGAATGTTGCTTATCTTTGCCTGGATCAAAGCATCCAAATAATTCATTTTCCTTCGAACCAATTTCTCTATCTCGTTCATCTTGATATTGTGCATCAAGGGCGACAATAGTATTCGATTCCTCACTTTCAATTTCTTCCACAGCGCTATCTATAACTTCCGAATGATTCTCGTACTGTTTGCTGTTTTCCTCGATCTGATCTTTGACTGTTTCAAATCGATCCTGATACGTTTCGAAATCTTTAAGAAAATCCTTTTTCTCATTCCTCCAAGGAGTATACAACATGATCTTCTCACGGCAATAGTTTTCGGGATCCTTGTTTTTATTGAATCGAACTGATCGTATGATTTTTGGCCTTTTCCGTCTTATAAGAATCATTCCTCCCTTCATTTTGTATTCTTCCTCCGTGCCATCAACTGTCCCATCGTTATTTACTGGGTCGTCATCTTCGTTGTCATTGAAGTCGTTTTCATCAAGATAGTCATTTTTCACACATAATGATGCAGAAGTAATTTTCGCTTTTCTTGATTCATTATTCTTGCAATTAAACCAAGCAACAAAGTCAGCTAAACATAAACTTTCTAACTTCTTTGGTCGTCTCTGATAACGCTTGAGGACATTGTCAGACTCGATATCTTGTGAATTGTCGGGAAGATCTTTGATTTTCTCCATGCTTTTAACCAAGAATGCTCGTTCATTTGGGTCAGATGTATTAATGAATTGAAAATCTCGAGATGATCTTCTTAAAGGCATTTGTAGCACCAAACACACAGCTTCTTGAGCACTTATTTCAACAGCATAAGGAACTTATTACCAAAATACGGGCGACAGAGGTACCAGGCGGGAAATGCAGACGGAGAAGAAATAATAAAGCCCAGCAAAAAACACGCAAAATAGGCATATTAAAGGTTTAAAATGTAATTCTAACGTTTCGTTGCTACACGCAACATCCTCAGAGAATGAATGAAAAACTATATTACAAGGTGATGATATATAATGGTATGTTACATGATAGGTAAACGAGATATTGGCGTAGGAGCGGAAGTGGGAAGGGCACAAGGAAACAGCAGACTGAGATGTAATGGAAGGGTCGAGAAACGAAAGGTCTTAAAATAAAGAAAGTGGAAAAGAGCCCATGTTGGCATTAATGTGTGCGTCTATATATATATGTGTGTGTATATATATGTGTGTGTATATATATATGTGTGTATATATATATGTGTGTATATATATATGTGTGTGTGTTTATATATATATATATATATTTATATTTATATATATATATATATATATATATATATATATATATATGTGTGTGTGTGTGTGTGTGTGTGTGTGTATATACACACACACAGAGGGTGTCCAGTGTCACATCATTGTGACACTGGACACCCTCTCTCGCCTGATGACTTCACTATCTTGTCTTCTTCTTTCAACTCTGAACTTCTCGTCAGAGAAAGTCTGCTTATCCGCAAACTTAATCCATCGCTTAATGCCAACATGGGCTCTTTTCCACTTTCTTTATTTTAAGACCTTTTGTTTCTCGACCCTTCCATTACATCTCAGTCTGCTGTTTCCTTGTGCCCTTCCCACTTCCGCTCCTACGCCAATATCTCGTTTACTTATCATGTAACATACCATTATATATCATCACCTTGTAATATAGTTTTTCATTCATTCTCTGAGGATGTTGCGTGTAGCAACGAAACGTTAGAATTACATTTTAAACCTTCAATATGCCTATTTTGCGTGTTTTTTGCTGGGCTTTATTATTTCTTCTCCGTCAACTTATTACCAATGTGTCCCACCCTTTTGACAATGTCATTATTTCCCTCTTTTGCTTCCTCACATGCCTTACGAAGTAATTTACTCTTTTGTTTCTGACCTTTAGTAATATAAGAAAGTATATAAACTGCACAAGCATAAGGATCAAGGACATATTGAATATCCATATTCGCTTTCCAAGCCTTGAGTAAATAGAGATTATAACAATTCACTCTAATTTCAGCCGGTGAACGTTTTAGAAATAATGTAGTGTATGATATAGAGATTCTTATAGATTTTATATACTGAGCCTCGGTCAACTCTAAACTTTCAAGAAGTTCAGTGAAAGTCATTGTTTCATCTGTCTTTATACCATCTAGTAGCTCACGGATTTTCTTCAAACCGTTCTTTAGTTTTTCAGCAAAATTTTCATCAATGCCAGCCAAATCAAGTGGTTCTAAAATCATTGTTTTTGGCATAGGTGGTAATGGATAGTTAAAACGGCAAACATTTTTCCTCTCTTTTTGCAAGTCTTTGAGTGTCTATGTCGCTGTAAATTGACAAGTTCATTTAACTCATTTGATTCTGCACTGCAAGAAACGTAAGTATCAACAAACTTAGTAATATCTTCCTCGGTATCTTTACCGAACTCTGGAGCATCTTTTAATCAAAAGAATCTATGAATATGAGGAGAACCTCGCTGTTGAAATTCAACTCGATAAAAAAAGTCAAGGATTTTCCCAATGGGATGACTTGAGCTCTTAAGAAAAGTATGAATAAACAACTGAACCATATGTTCGAAATTTCTTGCACAGGTGACTGGATCTTTTTGTATGAGTTCTGACTTCTGCTTCCAACTCATGTTTTTGATGTCTTCATCAGTGTATTCTTTACTGTCAATAAGACGTTCCAATATTTCAATCAGGTGATTCCATCTAGTTTCGGCAGCGGAAAACGAACAAAACCAAGTAGGTTTACCCAACTGGCGAATCATAGCAAATAAATCTTTCTTACATCTTTCAAAATAAGGAGGAGAACCACGTAAATTTCTCAGAACTCTGAAGCCTTCGTCAACGTTAATTAAATAATTCACAGAATTTTCGGACTTCAAATCTCTAGCGGTGTATGTTTTGCCTTTAGATTTGCACTTTCGCAGTGATAAACTTGCACTACCTTGGGTTTGCTTGGTTTGTAGTTTCTTAAGTTTAAAGAAGATAATTGGTACGCATTGTGCAACTCTTCTATCTCTACTTCGTAACTCCCATATACAAATGGTACTATAATGGACAGGTACCTTTCTTTCACTGTTGTCTGCTCGACGTTTACCGCAATAGATCGTCGGAAATGACAAATACTCAGCATCCTTGTCCATAAAAACCCCAATTGGTCTATTTCCTTCCCCAGGTGCAAAACTTATAATCTTATCAGCATCTTGAGACATGTCAGGTTGTTGTAGTAATGTGTCCATAACACCTGATGGTTTTTCAGTTTGCTCGTACCATTCATCATCAGTATCATTGTCACCCTCTGTTGCTGTAACTTCCATATACTCATCGTTATTCTCGAGGTTCAAATCATTTGACATTTGTTTTGATGTTTCCAAGGTCGATTTTTCCAGAAATTCTGACCATTCTCTATCAGTGTTCAGAGTGCTTTTATCATAATTTCCCGCAATTTGAATTCCCTCGTTTTGAAACATTTCACTTGATTCTACCAAGAATTTTGCTACTTCTAACACTTTAGATGGTCTCACATTCTGAAATTGATAGTGGTGTTTGTAACTCAAGCGACGTTTCAATTTGATTGGTATCGTGGCTGATTCATTGATTGTTCTAGGTAAGATGTTGACAGTTGAACTGACGTCAGAAGGAACATTCACTACATTACCATGAATACTCAGTTGACCTCTACTAGGTAGTTCTCTCACTTGCATAAAAGGTATTCTTGGAGAAATATGTCTTTCCTCCAAAGGATTAAGATTCTTTAGGGGTTCAGGTAATTCAGGGAAACACATTTTATTGGCTTTTGCACAACTTGGCATTCTACCAGATAGAAGATTAGAGTAACAAGTTGAATATATCCATTCAGTATCATTGACACTTATTACTCCACTTAAGCTTAAATTCAAAATATCTTTAGGACACGATGGATACAAAGTACGATTGCATTTCCTAACAGAACATTTATACCATAACTGATCACAACATGTGCAAACATATTCAGGATCTACACTAATGCTTTTATGGAACTGTTTGATACATAGCGATACATTAGTTTGATTCACCTGATTGTTATTTCCACTAAATTGAGAAGTATGATTCTTAGTGGTTTCAGTTGCCTTTGTTTCAAAGTTGGATTTTTTATTCGTATCACATAAGTCAGCCAGTTTTCTTTTTAAGTATTTTTTCCGTTGAGTCAATTTTATCTTATCAGGATTTTTTAATCTGTATGTTGCCGCTGCTTGCTTTGATTGTTGTTTATATTTTTCTGATTTTTTTTTGCCTGTACAACGAACAGTCTTTTCTAATGGAATCTTTGTGGACAAAATTGAATTTCCTTTTAATACTCTTAATCTTTTCAAGGTGTGATTTTCGGTAACGTTGACTAGCCTTTAGTCGAGATTCTCTGATTTTTTTCTGGATTTTTTTGCTTGCTTTTATAATCAGCTTTTTTTCTTCCATTCTCCTCCTTTTTCAATTCTGCATTTTTTCTTTTTTTTCTCATGCACTCTTTCATATATTCCTTTCTTCTCGTAGATTTATCAGAGCTTTCGCGGTATTTGAATGCATTAGGGGTAGAATTCCCGAAATTTAAAATTAGCTTTCTATTTTCGGAATCGCGCTGAAGTTGAATCTGATTTTTTTGCGACTGCGCAAAATTAGGCCTTTGTCGTAGCGGTTCAGTTGATATATAATGAATCTCATTAAGATGGCCAATATAAACATCTCGCACATTGCTGACATTCGAGTTGATTAGTGTTAAGGCTAGTTTCCATATAATCGCTGACAATCGCTGTTGATCGCCAGCGATCATGAGCGATCGACAGCGATTATATGGAAACACTTTTCAGCGATCCAGCGATCCCCGGCTCGGTGATATTAATTCTTAAGTTGAAAGAATTGGCAACTGCTTGTATAACTATATTATCGGCCCAAGTCCCAAGTCTGGACATATTTTGTAAATATTGAAACCAAGACTGTTCAATGTTGCTTTCTATGAAATATTCTGGGTTAGTGGGTAGTTAATTAAATGTTGAACAGCGCGCTCTCTTATTTGGGCATGATAGGCTCCCGTTGGGTATAATTGGTGGCTAATACTGCGAAAAAAACAATTGCCGTCACCCTCTATATTCACAGGCTGGCGCCCTGTATCTGCTAGCCTTGATGTTAAAACTGACAATGGCAGACCTCTCAACTTAAGATCAGACTCTGTAGTGAGACCAGCTAGCAAAAGCGACAGTGAGCATAGCCGCCCCACCTAATCCCCTCCACCCACCCAGAAAAATTTGAGTTGTGAAAATGCCATTTCCTGCATTCTTGGAAAAATAAATTTTATAATATTAAGAATAGCATAATTATAAAATACTCAATTAAAGCAGTTACATACACAATTTTGTTTTCAAGGTTTGCCTCTATTTGAGGGTTGTAAATCACATAATTATGTTCACTATATACACTACACTAAATATACTAAGATTTAATTAAAGATTCAATCACCAAGCCATGAAGTAACAATTAGAAAATGTTTTCTATTAAAACTTAAGAAAGAGCTATTGTTGTTCCTCTTGAATGGACACTAGCTGAATGTTTTATTATCATTGGTCGTGTGAAAACGAGGCGTTGGCGTGAGATCGTGAGATGAGGTTGGAAATCGTGTGTCACACGACAAAATCGTGTGAGTTGAGAGGTCTGCAATGGATTTGTAGGGCCAGGATTTAATTCGACATCACCACAAACAAACAAGGAACATATTTGCGATGTCAATAGTCTTTGGATATCACATTTCCAGCGAGGTAATATTCCCTCACAATTGACACAAATCATCAAAGATTTATAAGAAGTTCTGAGCAATCTACTGAAAATTTCAACTGTAATCTAAAGAGCAAATTGACATGATATTTCATGAAGATCACGATTTTTCACCGTTGTACTGTTGGTCTAGGACCCGTGATCACGGTCCATTTGCATAACACACTTGTTATCTTCTAGCCTTTCGCTTCGATTGCACAAAGCTCCTTGGCTAGGCAAGGGACTGTGTAAAGCACTAGATTTGTGGCTCTCTTCTTGACTTTTAACATTAAACATGTCAATACAGTAAGCCGACTAAAAGACCATGTTATATTGCGGGCCTGTGTTACGTCCGCTCATTGTATTTAGTTTATCAAGTTGACACTTGTCACTCTTACAATTAATTCAATTATTTCAGTGACCCGCCCTTTATAGTTCTCTACTATACACATGCATCGATTCACGATTTGAGACTTGAGTTCTTACAATAGCCAGTACGTTTGTTTATGATCGATGCATGTTGTTCACGTGTTGGTCTTATTACAGTGAAAATCAGTTGAACCAGTTTTTTCCAGTTGTGTTAAAACTGTTATTTGTGTAGTAGCTATACAACAATTTGGACTATAATACAATGTCTCGTCAAACGAAAAGTAAAACTAATAAGAAAACGTTAGATAAGAGCTCATCTATCAATGAAGGGAGTAACAAGCCTGGAGGCCTCGAGTTCAGCGCGGTTAAAGCTAGCGGTAATGCAGATCACATCCAAAACAAAGGTGAAAAAAGAAAAATGGATTTTGCTGAGGAATCGCGTGGCTCGGAGTTTGGCCCTTCTACTCTACAGCTATGCAATCTTCTGAGATTGGATATGTCCATGAACTTTCTTTAGCGACGAGGAATAAGAGAAGTACTATGAATTACTCGACTTTTAAGTTACAAACCTCCCCGATCAAGTATAAAGAAGGACTTTTGTACTCTCCCCCTAAACGGCAACTATTAGAGTCGAGTGAGGAAACTCGCACCCTAATCAAGCTCGAGAGGTTTACTCACACTAAAGATGGAGAAAAAATTATCATAAATGGTGCCACAAAAATATCGACTCCTGACCAGAGTGAGTATGAATTTCAATACGCGAAACTCACACCAAGTGATGAAAAATTCATCAATATACAAAACATTCTGGACGATTGCTTGGAATACGATAGAGTTAATGTTAAGGGAAAGTTGATTCAACTATCTGGAAGACAAAAAGTCAATAATTTGCAAGTTGTTTCTAGAGTATTGGTCGACGGCAACGCCTCAATTTCCGTAAATATTTGGGATCCTCACATCGCATCAATTCAAGGTGGACACGCTTATTCATTCATGTCGGCAACGGTTCGCGTTTGAAATGGAAAGAAAAAAATATCTCTGGGCAAACAAAGTAAACTATATCCTTTACCTGACAGTTCATTAAATTTAATTGAAGAAGGTCTAGTGACAATGCCTGAAGAAAATGTTATCGTGAGAACACCCATTGAACAAGTAGCGTCAATTAACAGCGTTACTGTGTATCTTGTGTGTGCTAACTGTAAAAGAAAAATTGTTCAACTTGATCCTGGTCCGATCTGTCATTGCGATAAATGTGGCCACAAGTCGAGTAAATGCCTTAAAGCGTCCTCGTTATTTTTGTCGTCGAGAATGACGAAGGTGAATCAACCACAACTATCACTGCTATCCAAGAAGCTCTTGAAAGTACAGGGTGATTCAAAAAGAATACGCCAAAATCATCACGCATTTATTCAGTTCTAAAGCATTGTAATGGACTGAATCAGTGGTCATTTGATAGAGGAGTTATCCAAGTTTGATTGGGTGTCAATTTCACCGCTGTGGTTACGTAATCCTTCTGAATTAAACGCATCGTGAATCTTCTCCACTTGCTCTTCTGAAACACGTGGTCTTCCAGGACTCTTTCCTTTACACAGGCATCCAGTCTCTTTAAACTGTGTAACCCACCGTCGAATGCTCTCATGATGGGGCGGATCAATGCCAAACTCTGTTCAAAAAGCACGCTGCACTGTGACAATGGCATCTATTTTCGCAAACTCAAGCACACAAAACGCCTTCTGCTGAGGAGTCGCCATTTTGAGGGTAAATAAACACGTTGTCTTCGTACAATTGAACGGCGCCAGAAGGATTACGTAACCACAGCGGTGAAATTGACACCCAATCAAACTTGGATAACTCCTCTATCAAATGACCACTGATTCAGTCCATTACAATGCTTTAGAACTGAATAAATGCGTGATGATTTTGGCGTATTCTTTTTGAATCACCCTGTATTATCAGTCCAGAGGATATTTATACTAAGCGTGTAATCGAGGAAACCCTTCTAACTTCAACTGGTGTAAAAATCCAGTATAACAGAGACTTTCGTGGTTACCAAGTTTGTGAAGTCATAAACAAAACATTCTGGCATATTGGATTATTGATAATTCGCCAAGACATTATATAAACCATGACATTACTGTTAGGTAATTCTTGATATTGGTTATTGAATATTGTCGGTTTTGTTCATCAAAGAGACATTCGTGGCTACCAAGTTCGTGAAGTCGTAAACCAGACATTCTTCTCGCATTAATATTAATTCGCCAAGGCATCATAACCATCACACTACTATTAGATAGTTATCGCTCTTGATATTGTTTATTGATTTGTTTTGTTCATCGTGTTTTGTTTATCAAGATTTGATATTAAATAAAGTCAGTAAATTTCTTACACCTCGTTGCTTCTTCACACCCCGCTATATTGTGGACTCAAGCAATTTCGGATTCTATTAAAATGACTGTTCCCAGGGTGTTCGCTATATAAATGGGAATTGCCACAGTATAGATCGATCTGCTGGGAATGTACGTACCTTGCTAATTTTGTGTCGAGCCTGAGACGATTTCCTCTCCTTATGTATAGTGTTGAATTAGGCTATTTAACTATATATTACAGTGTGCGCATTCGAGAACTTTGATATGAGCCCACAATAGGCCTTTAGTAATTTATCAGAGAAAAAATCATGATCAGTTACTAGTATGTAACCGGCCGTACAAATACGTAACCGCGTATTTTTACCAAGAAAAATGAATAATTTTCAAATATTTGAATACCGGAAAAAATAGGAATGAAAACGATTTATTCGGACACCGTTCATTGCAAACGTATTTATAAGTAAACTTGATTTCCGATGTCGAAGTTGGAGTCATGACTTCGAAAGCGAAGTTCGTGAATTGTTTACAAAGTACAAAACTTCGTTACAAAATATCCAATTATTACAAACTCTGATTTACAAAGAACATTAAGCCCATTTCAGGCGCTGCGCCACTCATTACTTGTGATATAAAGGTACAAATGTCGAGAAGTCCTATAAACTGAAAATGAACTGATTTCGACGAACACTGAGAAAATGCTTTATGAGAATGTAGTTTACTTGTATGCAGCATACAATGTTTAATTATGCTATTCATTGGCCACAAATTCTTGGTCATTTTGAACACAGGCAGGTATATGTCAGTCGCCTTCTGTGTCAAGACGATTTTACCCATTTCCATGTTTACATCAATTGCAAATCTCGCACAAAAGCCACAGATGGCCCAATGCCAACGCGGTTCTAGTAATGAGGCACATGCGAGCAAATTCAGGGGAGGGACACTGAAAAGAATGTAAGGAATGTGTAAAAAATAAGAAAGACAAGGCGATGCTAAGACTTTGATATTGTTGAGTGACATGTTAACTTTGTTATTATTAGTAGTTTATTAGTTGATTAACCAAGTTTAGGGTTACATGCTGTAAAGGGGATCACGTGGATTTGAAGCACGAGGTTCAGGATATTTGTCAGTTTTGTTCTGTTTGCTATTCTGAATGCTAACCAGAGTTATCTGTAGAATTTGAAATTAAAAGGGATTTCAGAGGGATATTGTCACAGAAGTAAGTTCTTTTCATTGTTATAGACGTTTATCTGTTACATATAATTTATTATTTTCCTTTACTTTATCGCTTGTAATATACTTGTATTATAGATCGAATTGCATTAATAAATACGATTCAAATATTCCTCTTTTACTGTAAAGTCAACAATCCTCGCGACACATTCATTCGATTTCTTGGAGTTTAACTGGTGTCAAGAGTATTGTTAACGCAAAATGTCTGAGAAAACCACCAAAGCGTTAAGGGAAGCAAAAATAATCCGAAGGAACGCAAAAGCAGCGCTTACCCGGTCAGGAAAAGCTTTGATACACCACATTGAAAATAACCGAAACACGGAAGAGATTAGAGAATCTTTAAAGAAAGTACAACTGGCTTACGCTGAGTTGATCGAAAAGCACGAGAAGTATACCGAGAACATTGCAGACGACAAGGAATTTGAGACTGAAGAAGCTTGGCTAGAAGAATGTCAACAAAGTTTCCTAAAATTAGAGGCTCGCGCGAAGGATTATGAAGAAAGGAAACAGTCAACCATCACAGAAAAGGGACCGGGCGACAAAGATACGGAGTTAAGAGTTATTGAAACCAAAGAAGCTAATGTATCGAGCGAAAGCAGTGAAAGCAACGACGCCAACAATCTGCCACGTTCACACCTTAAAGACGAAGACAAAGACAACCAAGAAAATGTGCGTATGAAGCCAGACGTATGCGCCTTTAAGATCGAGAAACCCAAAATGCCGAAATTCAACGGAGACGTTCGAGAATATGCCGTCTTCAGATCCGATTTCAAGCACATTATTGGTTCAAAATTTAGCGACAGAGATGCGATCACTCTTCTTCAATCTGCACTCACTGGGAAGCCTTTGGACCTCATTAAAGCCATTGGATCAGATTACAAAGCAGCTTGGGGCTATTTTGACTCAATTTATGGAGATCCAAGAGTTGTTGCCGATACGATAACGCACGACATAGCGAAATCCAAGCCCCTGCAAAGCGAAGAAGACTCACGATTCTGCGAACTCACGCATCTGATCAGAAGAAGCTATAACACGCTGAAGGAAGTTGGCCGCCCCTATGATGTGGACAACAACCATATGATCGCTATCATAGAACAGAAGATGTGCAGCGACGATCGCAGGATATGGGCCCGTCACCTGGAAGGAGAGAAAATCGAAGCGACGCTCAATAATCTAATGGAATGGATGACGACCGAGATGAAATCAAGGATGAGAGCGGCAGCACCATTGAGAAACAACCAGCATTGGCCAAAGGGTAAAGTCAATCACCTATCAGCGGCAGAAAAAGATAAACCTAAAGTCAAGTGTTGGATATGTCCAAGTTCTGACCATTGGGTTGATCAGTGCCATAAATTCACGGCATTAAATCCCAGTGATCGTTTAAAAACAGTAAAGGACAACCACGCCTGTTTTAGTTGCCTAAAGCGCGCCGGGAGAGATCATAGAGCTTCAAATTGTAGCAGAAAGCGCCCATGTACCGAGTTGGTAAACAGCGAACCATCCATTACTGCACCAAGGCTCCAGTACTATTGGTGTAGCATCAGTCATTGGACAAGGGGACGCACTGTTGCCTGTTGTCTCTGCAATGATCCTGGGGAAAAACAACCACCGTGAAAGTTGTAATATCCTACTCGACTCTGGTGCCCAGATAAGCCTCATACGAACTGACCTAGCTGAAAAATTGAAGCTCAGAGGTAAAAGCATCAAGATAACGATGACAAAGGTTGGTGGACAAGAAGAAGAACTGGAGACGAAGATATATCAAGCTACTATCAGATCCCAGAAAACAATACTATCTTCACCATTCAAGCATGTGGAATTCCCCAAATTAGCGACGACATTAACCAAGTGGAAACCAAAGGCATGGTAGAGCGCTTTGGTCTACGCGACGACTTGATTCATCGTGGAAGCGGCCTACTGGACTTGCTAATCGGCGTCGATTATGCCCGTATGCACACAGGAGAAGTACGACAAGTTGGAAACTTAATTGCCAGGCACTCCCCACTCGGATGGCTTGTGTTTGGAAACAAATCAAACAGTCATATTGGAACAAACAAAGTTTTGCGCGTCGGTATCTCAAAACCAGTGGAAATGAGCGAATTCTGGTCAACGGAATCAATGGGTGTCCAAGCTGAAGAATGTTTTTGTAAATCCGAAAAGCTCAGTGAAGTCGAGGGAGAAGAAGCCAAAGTCATCGTGGTATCGTGCAAGAAATCAGGTAATCAATGGCTTATCCCATATCCATGGAAACGTGATCCAAAGATGCTCCCTGACAACAAAATACAAGCAATGAGGAAGCTGGAAGCCACAGAGCGACGTTTATCAAAGAATCCTGAACACTGCAAAGCTTACAGTCAACAGATAAAGGAAATGGAAGAAATGAACTTTGCCAGAAAACTGAGGCCAGAAGAAATCAAATCGTATCAAGGTCCTGTTCATTACATAGTACACCATGGAATTGTAAGACCCGACAAGAAAAGCACTCCTCTCAGAATAGTTTTCAATTCATCCTCGGTCTTTCAAGGCCACTGTTTAAACGACTATCGGCTTAAGGGTCCGGACTTATTGAACAACCTGTTCGGGGTAATTCTCCGTTTCCGAGAAGAAGTGGCAATCAGCGGCGATATCTCGAAAATGTATCATCGAGTGTTAATTCCAGAGGTCGATCAACACGTCCACCGCTTTCTCTGGAGAGATATGGAGGTCAACAGAGAGGCCGATGTCTATGTCAAGCAAGTTCTAACGTTCGGAGATAAGCCAGCACCAGCAATGGCGCAGATCGCATTGAGAAAGACGGCGGAACAGGGTATGCAGAAATATCCGCGAGCAGCCAAAGTCTTAAAGGAGAACACATATATGGATGATATATGCGACTCAGTTAAATCAGTGAAAGAGGCGAAAAACCTAACAAGCGATATAGATACCGTTTTGGAAACGGGAGGATTTAAAGTCAAAGGTTGGAGTTCCAATAAAGACCTAAGTGCAGACAGTGAACATCCAGAAGAGAGTTCAATGAAGATATGGCAAGGAGAAGGCGAAGAAAAAGTGTTGGGTATAGTATGGAACGGCGCTTCAGATACGTTGACGTTCAAGATCAAGACTGATTTCGTCAAAGCGTCGACCACAGATGACCAAACTGCACGACCAAAGCTGACAAAGAGAATAATTCTGAGTTATATCGCCAAGATCTACGATCCAATTGGTATCGCTGCCGCCTTCCTGATAAGGGCAAAAATTGGAATGCAAAGGCTATGGCAAATGGGTTGTGACTGGGATGAAGAATTACCTCCTGACACATATGAAAGATGGTTCAGCCTATTTCAAGAATTGATGAAGCTAAACAAGTTGTCCTTTCCAAGATGCTTAACACCAACGCAAGTCCAAGGACCACCAATCCTGTGTATCTTTGCGGATGCTTCAAGAAATGCCTTCGGAACATGTGCCTACGTGAGGTGGCAAACCGACCAGAAAAAGTACGACGTGAGATTCATCGCTGCGAAATCAAGAGTTGCTCCACTAAAGGATATCACGATTCCCAGATTAGAATTACAAGCAGCAGTTCTAGCATCGAGGCTGTTCAAGTCCATTACAGCAGAGTGCCGAATACAGTTCACGGAAACAATAATTTTCATCGACAGCATGATCGTACACTCGTGGATCCAGTCAAGCGAGAGGCTTCAAGCCGTTTGTATCCGTGCGTGTAGCAGAAATCCAGAGCAACTGTGATCCTGCACAGTGGAGACATCTTCCCGGAGAGATGAATGTGGCAGACGACGTTTCCCGTGGTATTCCAGTTGAAGAACTGGAAAGACGGTGGAAAAATGGTCCCCAGTTCCTGTACGACCCAGAGGAAGATTGGCCAGAGCAACCTAATGCAGAAGAAATCGACGGTTCAACCAAAGATGGTGACCAAGTACAGAGAGAATATCGAAGGCATTGTCCGGTTAATGTGGTCTCAACAACTCAAAATGCAATCGATTGTGAAAAGTTTTCTGAATGGAGAAGACTTGTCCGAGTAACGGCGTATGTACAAAGGTTTATCAACAACATTAAGCTCAAATATCATCATAGAGTGAAAGGAGAGCAAGCAGAAACAGCAAATAGTCCGTTAACATGTCAAGAGTTAGACGAAGCAGAAACGTTTTGGATAATCAAGGCACAACAAAATGTCAAGGATCGACACGCCAAGGGCGAATTCAAGCAACTTAGTCCATTTGTGGATGCAAGAGGCATAATCAGAGTGGGTGGCAGAATGGACAAAGCAATCGTATCCTACAACACGAGACATCCAGCATTACTTCCGTACAAACACTGGATTTCACTTCTCGTTACATGGCATAGGCATCAATATGGTCATCCAGGAATAGCAGCGACTACGACAAAGGTCAGGTCGAAATACTGGATCCTGAGAGGACACGATCTAGCAAAGAAAGTCAAGCATAGATGCGTAACGTGCAGGGAGATAGAGCAAAGAGCCGAGAGTCAACTGATGGCAGAACTTCCTAAAGAACGCGCATCACCATACACACCTCCGTTTCACTACACTGCATGCGATTACTTTGGGCCCTACACTTTGGGTCAGTCGAAACAAAAGCACAAAGCACTACGGAGTAATCTTCACTTGCCTCAATACAAGAGCCGTCCACCTAGAGTTAGCTGTGGATTGCTCAACTATGGAATTTATCCAAGTACTTCGAAGATTCTTCGCCATACGAGGCCAACCATCAATGATCCTAAGTGACAACGGGACCCAGTTCGTCGGAGCTGAGCGATAGCTGCAAGAGATGGTGAAAGGCTGGGAAAAGGAACGACTGTGCGACTTCTGTGCCGAGAGAAATGTGCAGTGGAAATTCACGACTCCTGGAGCCCCGCACCAGAATGGGTGCGCAGAAGCACTTGTAAAGAGCTGCAAATCAGCGCTAAAGAAAGCCATTGGAGATCAAAGGTTGACTCCATTCGAGCTCTACACAACACTGCTAGAAGTGGCCAATTTAGTTAACCAACGTCCGATCGGTCTCTTACCGGATGATCCAAACGATGGAACCTACCTATCACCCAATGATATGTTGTTAAGGCGAGCTTCAACTGTTGTACCTCAAGGTCCGTTTCGAGAAATCCGAGATCCACGACGAAGAGTTGAGTTCGTTCAGAAAATCGTAGACTCTTTTTGGCATTGATGGAAAAGAGATGTTTTTCCATTACTTGTACCCAGGAGAAAGTGGAACACCGAGAAACGCAATGTCCGGATCGATGATGTAGTTATTGTGGAAGAAACTAACGCTGTTCGTGGGAAATGGTACCTGGGAAGAATCATTCAAGTTTATCCTGGTAGTGATGGCAGGATTAGAAATGTAAAAGTGAAATGCCCTTCAGGTGAATACAGAAGACCAATACCCAAAATTGTGGTAATTCACCCAGCTGAAGGCTATGATGATGATGATATCATCGGGGGGGGGAGGATGTTGAGTGACATGTTAACTTTGTTATTATTAGTAGTTTATTAGTTGATTAACCAAGTTTAGGGTTACATACTGTAAGGGGGATCACGTGGATTTGAAGCACGAGGTTCAGGATATTTGCAGTTTTGTTCTGTTCTGTTTGCTATTCTGAATGCTAACCAGAGTTATCTGTAGAATTTGAAATTAAAAGGGATTTCAGAGGGATATTGTCACAGAAGTAAGTTCTTTTCATTGTTATAGACGTTTATCTGTTACATATAATTTATTATTTTCCTTTACTTTATCGCTTGTAATATACTTGTATTATAGATCGAATTGCATCAATAAATACGATTCAAATATTCCTCTGTTACTGTAAAGTCAACAATCCTTGCGACACAGATATGATAGATATTTGATGGATTAGGGCGTAAATCGCTTATTCAACAAGGATGTAATGTTTATTGCGTCTTCAAGAAGCAAAATACGCCAAAATATTGAAAAATATGATTTATTTTCGAAATACAGTCTACAAATTGCACCCCCCGGAATGTTAACATTTGTTTATGTTCCCTAGCTGATGTAAATTTTCAGCCTCCTGACAATAGTGCAAATTTTCTAAAGAAACTTTGCACTAAAAACGACTCATAACTACAAAAAGCACAATTTTATTGAGCTGATCCGGTTCCGGGTGGTCAAATGCGGCACCTGTGTGTACTGGTATCGCTGTGGCGGCCTACTGGTGCCTTTGGTCCGGTTTAAACGCCGCTCTTCTCATGCACCGAATCTAATACTAATAAGTTCGACTCCAGAGCGGCTGTTGATTTATACATCGAACTTAATGCTGGCTCATCGAATAGCGGGTAAATATATTTTAACTTACACCAAGTAGGAAAAGCTTTCGCGCGTAAAATTCAGGATGGTAGGTCGAACTATCATACAAGCTCTCTTGCGAAAAACAATTATCCGACGTAATAGACGACGAGTAATAGCCGCTTTAACGTATATCATGAACAGAAGACGTCTGATGCTGAGCATGTGTTTGGCTACTCTTTTACTGCTATCGCGTTCCAATAAAACGCCCGATCGCCAATGTTCGTGTCGTCGATTTCAACGTAACAGTGGCTGGTGGACTCTTGTGCGGAATACTTACTCCGAGAAAAGATTTACCAGAACCTTTCGAGTCTCGAGGAGTACATTTATGTTGATTCTTAACCGTATAAAGCATGTTCTTCAACGAAACACGATTAATGAAGAGCCAATATCGCCAGAATGCAGACTTGGAATTTGTTTATATCGCCTTGCTAGAGGAGACTATTATTACACAATAGCAGAGATGGTAGGATTGGGGATCGCAACAGTCTGTTTAATTGTAAAGGAGGTAACAGAAGCAATTGTCGACAATATCTGGCAAGAATCTGTTCAAGGACATATGCCTCGAACACAAAGCGACTTTGAGAGAAAGATATTGGACATGGAGGAACTGTGGCAGTTCCCTTTCTGCTGGGCAGCAGTTGATGGTTGCCAAATACCTATCAAGTGTCCTCCTGGAGACCTTCAGGCATGCAAAGAATACCGCAAGTATAAAAAATTTTATTCTGTTATTTTGATGGCAATGGTTGACTCTAATTATAGATTTGTTTGGGGAAGTTGTGGCTTTCCTGGAAATTCTCATGATTCTGTGATCTTGAATACGTACCACTTCATTCTTTTGTTCTTGACGGCGCCGTTTGCATTGTGTATGGCAACTTTCTGTTTCCCTCGAGACTGTGAATCGTCATCGCAGTCCTTACAGTAGCCAACTTGCTTGTCAGCAATCCATCCACACGTACCATCATGTAACTCCGCAACCGAGCAAAGGTTACATAAAGGTAACGTGTATCTAATACAACGATAATTCGTAACACGAAAGCACACATTGCAAGGCTCCATGTTCAAATAATAAAATTCCGCCAAGACGCGCGCATGTTTGCGCGGTTATCCTGGTGCATTTTGGGACAGTTTTGACATTATAATACATTATTATGATTTATGCATTTAGTTCAGCGCATGAAAAGAGCGACGTCTAAACCGGAGTCGCTCCTGTGCCGCATAATTAGACGCCGTGCCTCTGCCGTGCTTAATTGGTGGATTAGGTTCGGCGCATGAAAAGTACGCCGTCTAAAATGGGCCTTAGTGATCCACGTAGTCAGTCAACAACAAATGTATATGGATTTTTAATACAGGTACTTTTAAACCATCAGACACAGGGAGGTTCGGTGCATGGTTGGATCACCCCCTGGACCCACCACAGCATTTCATGCACATATTGCTTCGAATAAAGGTAAAATGGTGGAGTATTGAGTGGACAGTGAAGACCTGAATGGTACGATGAATTGCTTTTGGTGTCTCGAAACATTTGGTAACACCAGATTCATTAATTGAACCACACCATTAGATAATCTGGCATGAAAGACAGTAAAAGGGTAATTACAATTCAACGAGAAAAGTATGAAATTGTGGTACTTCGGAGAAAGATCGACCTCCTTTACCAGACAACCGGTCCATGGCAGAAAGGCGACTTCAGTTAGTAAGCAGGTCAGAGATATCGAGTAGCCTAAAGCATATTAAAGAGCAGCTGAAGACTACCTCGAGAAAGGATACATTCATTGGGTGTTGGATGATAAGTGTGTTGTACAAGTCGAATGGTTTTTGCCATATTTTCTTGTGGGTCAGCCAGTAAAATAGGCTACTAAAGTCCATATTGTCTTCGACGGTTCAGTCAAATAAGATGGAAAGAGCTTAAGCATGGAATCCTTACCTGGGACAAAGCCTCGAAGTAAGGTATTAGGCATTCTGCTAGGAACTAGGAAAGAAAGAACAGTCGTGGGAGGACACATAGTCGTGCGAACCTTTGAGGCCATAGCTTTTCACATATTTCTGAGGCACGACTGTGCATGAGTGGACGCGACAACGACAGGTATACGAGTCTCCTAGATTCATATTTGGTGGCTGCTATTCCCCGTTTTGAGCTCAATATACCAGGAAGGTGCACACAGAAAGCTACAAGATTGGGTATCCGATAGTGGCGGAGTCAAAACAAAAGTATTGTTAAAAGGATGACCTGATGACGTCCGTGCCAACAGTAAAGCAAGCAAAGGAGGACAACTCTCTTGGCGATACAGCAGAATTCTATATCCGTAAATGGATATCCAGCTTAGATGTTTCGGAGGATGTTTTAAAGGCTGATCGAGAGGGTAAAATCGATTTGGACAAGAGCCCTTTTTCCCGTCACCAAAGCAGTAAGCGTTTTGTAGACAGCCGATGCATACAACTATCCATTCCGCTCACCACGATTTACAAAGCGTAATGTGGTGTGAACCGCCAACCAATGCTTGTCTTGGAAAACTGTCTCAGAACTTCGTCCACGACAAGCTGTTAACTCAGCAAACATAGCTGGCGGTAAGGAACTGGAACTACTGACTCCGAGTACACCAACAACTATAGTGGAAGGGATGGTTCATGAGAAGAGGTACGCTGCGAGTGTTAATAGTCGACACGAGTTTCAAGGAGGACTAGATAAAACTAGACTGATCGCATCGAAAACCCTTTTGGCACCTCACAAAGCAATTAGTATACCAAGCCTGGAACTGATAGTAGCTGCAATTAAACTATAGCTAGCCAAGCAGATTTGTTCCGTGTTATATTTACCCTTGAACAAAGCTACCCACCTGGTAGATAGTCTTGACGTTGGATATTGGCTCCATGGCCAAAGTGAGCATTACGAACCTTTCCTTTCATATCAAGATGCGGAGATTCATGGAAACTCATGCCCTGACGAAGTTAAATTTAGCAGATAGTGGAACTAGGGGCGTAACGGTTTCGGAGCTTGTTAAAGACGAACTGTGGTGGACCGGCCTGAAATTTTTGCTCGCTTTTGAGACTACTGATCAAATTGCATTTTGAAATTTTCAAATTCAGTTGAAGCTATTTATAAGCTGAAGCCTGGCGTCCAAAGAAAGCGCATCTCCACAATTCTGCGAATTTAGTACAGTGCTCAATCAACTAAGCTACGAAGACCGTTGCCGAAAGAATGCTCATGAGGTCTGTATGTAGATGTATATGCATTTGTATAGACAGTTGTCATAGCACTGTTCTACATTCGATTCGATTCTCAGCCGAAAGCGCAATAGTTGGATTTTCCGAAGCTGGTCCCGGTTGGATCTTAAAATGTGATATATTGGGTCTTATAATATAATCCCGATACTCAAATGTTTACTTTGCCTCCATACAGACTCCATTTATGCAACCATGTGTAAATGTCTAATGTTCCTTGAATATACTCTTCACTTCACCAGCATTACTATCTTTTACAGATAAATGCAGAACATACGGCCATGCTCTAGGCAACGCACTTCGTTGCTCAGTAGGCAGAGCACTGCACTAGATTCGCCGTTGTCGATTCACAACTGAAAGTTGCGTTTTTCGCAATTGGTTCTGGTTGAGTCTTAAAATGTATGTTTCTGACACTTGAGAGTTGACTTAATGTTGACACCCAAAACATCGCAACCACGGGAAAAAGAGTGGCAGTTGAAATTGTCAAGATATTTGAAATAATATCGTGTAAACAAGACGGGTTATTTGGAACTTCGACTATCATTTGTACCAGTTATAAGCTGCATAAATCGTTTTCTTCATAATTGTCGAGTATCTCTTGAGCAACGGACGAAAGAATAGACACCCATCGAATTGAAAGATAATCAACAACAAATCTTCATCGAAAAGCACGCAATGTAGTTAACTTTTTATTTGCAAATAAGATCGTACTGTTAAATTAATGGGTTGTTAGCTCAGTAGAGTCGCGCTTTAGGCGAGGTACGGGATCTTTATTGGTATCACCAAAACAAAATACAGAAACTAAGGTTTACGAATGTTCAGCTATAGCAAGAAGTTCTTCTGACTCTAGGTACTCTTCTTGGCGACTAGCTTCGTTTTCTCTGCTCGTCTACTCTCTTTTCTGCTCCTCTTCGTTGGCTTCTCTCCGTTGGCTCCTCTGTTGTTGGCTAAGGAGTGTCTCCTTTTTATACTTTTGGTGGGCACTTTTAGTTGACATTGATTGACAGTAGAAGTTGACCAATCAGATACATTCTAACCAAGTCTTTCGCTCTGCCAGGTGAAGGCGTTGTTTGGAATGTGACATAATAAGGATGTTTGAAAAAGATTTTTCGACACTAAAGGAATAAAGTTCTTTGCAAAATCAAGATAGTAAAGTCAGAATGTAACGTTCCTCATCCTAGTTATGTTATTTCACAGTTTCATATTGTATTTCGAGATTGAATCTAGTCAGAATAGTAATCACATCATACCTAGAATTCAGTAAAGTCCCTAATTAATATATGCAAGACTAATACACACCAGAGCAAGGATTAAACAACGTTAACTTGTACCTTGACCGTAAATCTGACAACACAAACAAAAGCCTTTTAAACCAGATCGGTAATATTGTTCATGAAATTTTCAAGAGGGTTGGTTATGGTGCTGTGGTCACAAAAATAAGATAACAACTCCACATGTCCAAAACCAGACAAAACTCAAACAAACATCACAACTTTCATGACATGATCGTCTAACTGTGGCTTAGGAACTGTTTTCACAACAGACCACATTGACGTAAATTCCATTTCAGTTCACAACAACACAAATTGCAGACCACCAAAGGTAATGAAATGCGTGTTTCATAACAATATGTCCCTACTTTGGTCGTTCGCAATTTCAAATTTTTGAGACATAACATTGTTTAAAAACTTATCAAACAAGTGACGAAAAGGAGCCTCCGTCTCTGCTGTTCCCCCTGTCCCCATCACTTGGACAGTACGTTCACGGGAGCAGAGTCTCTGCAGGGTCCCACCCAAACCGGTCCACCTGCACGTGAGTCCAAGTGTATAGGGGCATTGCTTTTTGCTATATGCCCTCAGTATAGTCCCGTATCTTCCCATGTGGGACGCTTCTCTCGGCCTTCAATGAAGAAATCCGGCAGAATCGCATTCTAAGTGGACTGACCCAAAACACCTCAAAAATACTCGGTCCGTAAGGGGTTAAAGAAGTAGCAGTACTAAGGAAGAAAGAGACCACACAAAGAACTTCCATACTGTCATTAAATCCTATATTGGATTAAGGAATTTTGCGATCAAACAGAAGATAGTGTAATGCTTATCAGTTTTAAAAAGAGGTGAAATTTCCCGATTATTTTACCATTAAGTGATGTTTGATATGAGGTCAAGAGATGTATTTGAGATTTCGCAGAATGTTCAAGTCATTTTCGATTATACCCACGACGAAACAAATGGCGCCACTTCCACAACTTTGTGTTGCGATAACTGCCGACCATTCGTGAACAGTGCAACAGATTTTGCAGGGCCGCGCCTAACAATTTAAGGACGATGAAAAGTAAGACCAAAACAATTTCCTTGTTAGTTTCTGAATTTATAAATACACTATGTCCATGTGGATACGGCTTAATCCCTTGATGTAAATGAATTTATAAATCGTTCGTTAGAATGCAGCAAGATGGGGTTGGCCCAAAAAATGTTGAGCAATAAAATTCGTGTCATTTGAAGATGAAATCCAAGAACGCAACAATTTCACCACGACCGGTTATGAAGAAGAACAGCAAATAAACGAGTAGGTCAATATTTTTGATGAAGCAAAATTTCGAGCGCCTGAATATTACAATTTTAAGACGCAACCGGGACCTTTGCTAAAAATGCAAATTTGGACCATCCGGCAGGGAATCGAACCCGTGACCCAGCGAATATAGTGCAATGCTCTGCCAATTCAGTAACGGAGGCCGTTGTCGAGAGCATGGTCATGAGTTCAGGTAAAGGGTATATTATTATATTTAATAAACAAGTAATCTGGCACTGCAACCCACCATCAGCTCCACACTTTGAAGGCGTTTTCCAACCATTCAAAAACAGTACAGCAGTAGCAGTGTTGGGCATGGATGTCAACGATGTAGAGTTGCAAATAGTATTTAAATCAGAGTTGAAACTTTACTGAACTCCAGACTACTAACTAGGCAGCGTTAATACAGTACCATTCAACGCTAAAAACTGTTGGAGACAAATACAAGAGTTGGTACGACATGTGTGGAAAAGTATCTTCCTCACGTAGTATCCCGCAAGTAGTGGTTCAATTTTTTACCGGAAGGGAGACATTGCTTCCGCCTTTGATCACAAAGCCGCCTAATGAGAATGAAAGGTTGGACTTTCCTGGGAACGATGGACTTGTCCTCGTAGTGGATGTTAGAATAGGAAACCAGATTTTGATCTGACCAATAACGAGGTCATCTCCTTTGGAAATTACGAACTTCTAATTCACATCAACGACTGAGCCTACTCACATGCCAACGTTTCGATAACCCTTTCATAAAAAATGCTTGTTTCCGAACAGCAACTGAACATCAGGTCCAGTTTCTGAACGATAAAGCTAGTAATTACCGTATACGTTGGTCAGAGTAGAGCTAAAGGCATGTTAATCTATCTAATATATTAAGTTCCACTCTGGAATCAAAAAACATTGCCAAAATTTGTCTACAGAACTTCTATACAAACTATTCGATTCCCGGCAGTCATTTCCTTTCGACGAGAAGCGTTACCACTCTACCATGATACATAGGCCCATTAGCACAGAATGTGTCCATTAGTAATGTTATTTAGTTACTCGAATTTCGAGAAACGTAATCCTCTCAATTTGGGAATAGAAAATGTTCAGGAACAATTGACATCTAAGTTCATATTAACTATTAAGTTTGAAGTGTTTCAGAGCGACGTGTCGGTGTGGAAATAAAATGATCAAAGATACAATGTGTCTAAGTCTTGAAAAAACATCAGAAAATTTGAAAGAACACTGCACTTTATTAGCAATGCTTCAACAAAACCAATAATGTAGAAGATTCGGTGTAACTGTAGGTTAAATATGACTAGATGAATATTGTCTAACCCTCATTGGTAACAGATGGAAATTGTCTTTAACCCTTGGCTCAACAAGAATACAACTCGTTTGCAAGTAGCTTTTGAACTAAGGCTATGGCTAAACAAGAAAGCAATTAAGTTGATAGGTGAAGAAAAAAACCTTTTGAACATCCATTCATATTTGAACATGTTCAAACCCACATTGTAAACGTTTTGTCTGCAAAGGAAATGCATTTGCTGAGTAACACTTTTGGCTTTGTTTTCCTGTTCACAATCTCTATGTGGACATTGCTAGATTTCCCTGTACTTTATTCTTTAAGATGATGAAAATTTCTGCAAATAAAGATGCCTAGAAAAATCCCCACAACCAGTCGACAATTTCGAGAAGTAGAGAATAAAACATAAACCGAAAAACGTCACCTTTTCAACTTGATATTCAAGTTCTAAACGAGACAAGACAGAGACAAAGGGGCGGAATATTTTGACTCTATTTCAGTCATTGATTAGCACTAAAAATAAATAGACGACATATCGAGACTTGCAGACTGGCAGTACATATGCCTACCATCAATACGAACCAGTACATAAATGTAACCTTCGTTCACCATCTGAGTCTATGTAGTTCAATCGTTAGATTATCTCACCGGCGATCAGAAGGTTACGGGTTCGATTCACGTAAGGGACTCTGAAAGTTTTTCTGAGTAGAATAGCTTGAGCGCATGCGTATAATGAAACATCATATATCTACCAAGCTACGACATTTAACTACATCATTGAAAAATAACTATTACAAGCAACTTATTCTGGTACAACCAAGTCCTCCAATTTTCTGTAAAAAGCCTTCCTCAACAAGGATGCACTTGAGAGGAGTGAAATTGTGTATGGTCCAATTATTAGAGAGTATCAAGTATGCAACCATTCAATAACATGAGAATTTTAGGAGAGATTAGGTCATTGCAGACCTTTAACAAAACAAACAGCTTTTGAAGACATCTGGTCACAAACCATCTTGTTCTTTCTTCTATTTATACCCTGAGGTTACTGGTCACTGAAGATCCCTCTTTGTATTAAGTACTTCCAACACTCCAAGACTTTCTTCACATTGACCTCTTCTCTGTCCAGGAGTGGCACCAGGGGGGCAAGAGAGGGCTACAGACCCCCCATTGGGGAACCTTAGGCCCCCATTGGGGAAAAACTAACAATTCTTCAGGGAATATTCACTGATACTAACACATTTATATATTGTACAAACTGAGTACTTGTTACTGACTTAGCCCATGAAAGGTAAGGCTCTTCTCTTCATGTCAAATCTACAAGTAAACTGTTTCTAGTAAGTTGTTGTGATTATTCTTGCAAAAAATTGCATGATGTTTTGGACTTTCAAACAAGGAAATTGTAAAGATGTGGTCTGATCCTGGCCCCTCTGGTTTAGCCCTCCCCTATCAGGGATGCAAGCCTCTGCCTCAGGGAATTCCTGGTGCTACTTCTTTCTCCGTCTCTTTATAAATAACACCTTTTTTCCCTGGTTTTTCCTGTCCAAGAATTATGCTAATGGAGCATTTTATTTATCAAATCTGCACTTAACTGCATACAACACTCTATTCTCATGGGACTACATGCATAATTGGTATCCATGTAATATCAATCTGTAACTTGTTTGCCTGAAAATTGAGTATGATTTCCAAATTCAGTGGCACGGCCAGAGAATCTGTGATGCCTGGGCCTGGGAAGCACACTAATTAGGGGGTCTGGGGAAAATGTTTGAATTCTTGGGTCTCTGAAAGAGTATTTTCTGCATTTTAAGGGTGCCATTCTTGTACTTTAAGCTGCAGCACCAAGCTGGATTCGAAGGCTTCAATTAATGTTAAACTCGTACAGATCTTCAAAATTACTTTTTAAACCATGCAATATCTCATTGATAAGAAGAAGTTGCAAGAACTTTTAGCATGGGAGAAAAAATTGCACAAAGAGATACCATTTGTGGACCAAACTTAAAAGGCTGATACCAAATTATTCAAAATTTGTCATGTATTTTTCAGTTGAACATGCCAAATACATTTAGGGAAATGTCCATGTTCATAGCTGATGCCTGGGTCTGGGCCCAGGTCTGCCAACACCACTGCCCAAATTTTAACCTGGATTTAGGGATATGGAAAAGATACAATTTTCCCTCACCCTATTGCATATTAATATTAAAACAAGAATGGTACAGAAAATTTTCTTAATAGAAACTATTTTTAACTAAGGTAGTCATCGCCAGGTTGGAAGATAAGAAAGCATAAGTATATTGGAATAATTAACCTCAAATAATCTCAAGAAGGAAATGGGATAAACAGAAACCACTGACTTGTTTCTTAAGTATCAGGTGATCTCTTACAGAAAAAATTCTTTAACAATTCCCTGTAATTTCTAACACTTGATGGAAACCTGTGCTGCCAAGAGCTGTTGCAGGCCTTGGGGTGAGAGGTAAAAGAATTAGTAGACCTCCTCCAGTCAAAAACTAATTCAACTAACCTCACTAACTATTGAGCATTAAACAAAGCTTTGTATTCTTTAGTTTTCAGAATTTTTAGTGAGACATTTAATTTGCCCAACAAATTCACAGGAATGCACAAATGATTATGCCTCACTATATGAATTTCAGAAATGAACATAACAGTGAAGCAATTCCAAATTTAACCCATTAAGAGAAAAAGGGCACACTCTATAATTTTACTCCAGCTGATGCCAGCAGATTTTACATGTCAAGGGGATGAGCCCTGCCCCTTAATGAGTTAAATAATACACACAGGTAATACCAAGCTCAAAATTTTATAGCAGGTTTACAAACATTCTTTCATCTGTACTTAACTCAATATTCCTTGAATGATGGAATTATACAGTCTACACTTTTAAGTGCCACTTCAATTCAAACCATGCACATTAATGACAAATAAGTATAAATGTCATGTAATATAGAATAATTTATCTTTTTGTACCCAGAACATGGAAGTTGTTAAATTGGAATGTGAAAATGGTCATATTGTCATATTATCTTATTTTACTTAGAACCATTGACAACACATAAGCAATACCTTATTATTTATAATAGTTCCTTGTTTCAGTGATTTCAATATTATAGTACTTTCCTGCCAACAGGGCTCCTTGATTTCTTCCTGGCCCCTTTATTTCTTCAGGGGAGTGGGGTCAATTTTACTGCACTACCCCTTTCTCTCAGCAGTACTGATAGAAACAGTGTCTTGCCAGTTAAATGAGTGATCCCAGTGTAACAAGGAATACCAAGCTGTTGCATGACAACTGTGTGTTTAAGGTTATCTAAAACTAAATGGTGCAAAGTTTTACCAGATATAATCCTTTTTTTATTTTGTGCTTGAATGTTTGAAACCTAAGAATCATTGAATCACTTTTTACTGCAAAGGATCTCTTGATGCAAACAAACAAGTTAAGGCTTTTCCCTTATACTTTTTCCCTGAAGTAAATTAATTACAATTAATTATTCCTATAGTGTTTACTTTATAATTTCTTACTTGTATAGAGAGCATGTCTTTGCCTATCTTCTGATGTGATGATGACCTCCTTGTTGAAAACAGGTGTTTTAATCAATTAAATTTTACTGTACCATGCACAATTTAATGCTTATTCAATCCATGCAAAATATATATACAAACTTGACCAGAAGATTTGTGTCATGTTGTTGGCAGAAGAGAAAAATCTTCTATCAGAACTCAAACTTGGGCATATGACAAGGAAGTTGGAACTTACAGTTACCAGTATTTTTGTTTGGTCATGGCCTCAGCTTGGTGGTTCCCAAACTTTTTTGTCCATTACCTCTTTTATTTTTATGACAACACCTTGACCATTACTTGAAGGTCTGCGGTATCAAAAACATTAGTCAAAAAAAATATTAGATAAGCCTCATGACATGGAGAGCATGAATTTGCTTTTTTGAAGATCTGATATTTCAATAATATATGTCTTTCATAAAAATACTAACTGGCTGCCCATGCACTGCTTCCAACATTGACATCAGAGTTGAACAGGCTTTTCATTGCCTATGTTCAGTATAATGTAGAGAAATACCGATCATTCAACCATACTGTTACGGGGGCACAATACCTCCCAGTTAAAAGCAATGGGTTTTTGTACAATGTGGCAATGAGGTTCAGGAAAAAAGTGAAAGGTAACAGCAATTACTACAACAACTGAGAGAGCTCACTATGTCTATCAGGTAAAGATGACTCCTTCCTTTGTAATGAAGTTTCCTAAGTGATGTTAAAATCACAATTTTGTTGGAGCTACCCATTTACTGCATATGTTGACCCAACGAATCAGTTTAGGTAGTCGTATAGCTTGAATTTCAAAATTTCAAGGAAAATCCGCAAATGAGCAAATGTCCCCCAACCACTGTGATTATCCCCATGGTTGGGAACGGAACTACTGACTGAATTTGTTCCATGAGAGTTACGTGTGACGGGAGTATTAACCGAGAGTCTGTTTATCCAAATACTATAAAATAAATAAGAAACAAGCAAAATGCTATCGAAGATGAACTTATTGATCAGGAAGACTAGTTTGTTTGCATTTAATGAAATGAAAATTCGAACTCAGAAGCCATTTACACCCGTCAATAAAGGAATAACGTCGGAAACTAACTCCGAAAAATAACATCGGTAGGTTTGAGTATTACTTTGAAATAAAGTTGAAAGTAAAATTTTAACTAATTACGCTCGTCGTCTATTGCAGGACTCAAATCATGACTTTACAAGATGTTACTTTTCCGAGTTTGTTTCCTATGAAACCGGAATGAATGCAAGAAATCGAAGGCATTAGCTTGACAATTCAGACATTGAAGTAAAAAAGTTCGTAGCTTTCTTGACTTACTCAGTATTTCGAATTCGGGATTCCTGATGATCACTTACGTCGTACTGTCAGTGTCACCGTTTCCTACTGTATATTTGTTACGTGTGACTCATCTCAGCATGAACGCCCTCCCATACAATTTGAATCCAGTCGTCCAATGACTAAAAATTTGCCAAAATTAAAAGTTTGTATTGTGACGTTGTCGGAACATAGCTGTCGAAAGCAGTGTTTCCTCATATCCGGTGACGTAAAGGCCTAAAGCACAGAATAAGGAAGTAACCAGAAGGACCACTCGAGGGTGTAACGTGTCCTCAAACTCCCCACTTTTTTGCAGCCGTTCCCATACTCTTTGCTCGGCCAAAGCCGTCGCAGCCAGTAAACCGCAGCCAGCTCAACAAGGATTTAATCTACGAAATGCGGTGTTGGCTCAGTAAAATGGCTATATCTTGAAAAGTATTTGACCGATTTTCATTCTATGAAGACTGGTTGAAGAGGAAAGGTAAATGATACTATTTCTGGTAACTATAAGTTATAAAAAGATTCCCAGCTCTTAAATTTAGACGTATAGTATTATTTATACGTATTTAGACGTGTTAGTTTCCACAGCAAAGGAACAATAATGAACGTTATAAACAAATCAACCCATAGTTTCAAGTCTAACGCAAATCAAAGTTATTTCATACATTACATAAGAAAAGCCTGTTGTTGCGTAGCTGTGACTGTACCAGGGTAACGTGTGACTCTGTATGATCGTTAATCGTTGTGACATTAATTTGTCTCAAAGACACTTAATATTACTTCAGGAACTTGATTGTTGATTACTGAACCTTATACTAGCGCACAGACTTCAATATCCAAGCCTTAGATTAAGCTGACAGAAAAATAATTCATCAGAGAGAGAAAAGAAACTATATCGATTGTGCGGGCCGCACGAATGGCCTACTCATATAGGAGATATACGTCTAAATTTAACAGTTGGGAATCTTTTTATAACTTATAGTTACCAGAAATATTATCACTTACCTTTCCTCTGCAACCAGTCTTCGTAGAATGAAAATCGGTTGAATGGTTTTCAAGATATAGCCATTTTACTGAGCCAACACTGCATTTCGTAGATTAAATCCTTGTTGAGCTGGCTACGGTTAACTAGCTGCAAGGATTTTGGCCGAGCAAAGGGTCTGGAGACGGGGTTTCGAAAAAGTGTGGATAAAAACTTCAGAGGCTCCGACCCGAGTGATCCTTCTGGTTACTTCCTTATTCTGTGACCTAGAGGGCTGGAGGCACAGAGGAAATAATTAACTTGATTATTTACTTTGTGGCTGGGGAATAGAGGGGAGCGCCAAA
Organism: Heliopora coerulea; assembly: GCA_030142905.1. Lineage (NCBI taxonomy): Eukaryota > Metazoa > Cnidaria > Anthozoa > Scleralcyonacea > Helioporidae > Heliopora > Heliopora coerulea. Next base: position 846,435 of record JASJOG010000006.1, on the reverse strand, counting down.
TCGGCCACCAAAAAAGGCAAAATGACGAAAAAACAGGCCAAAGTTTTAAACGGCTCTACAATTATGTGATATTCATCGGGAACTTTATTGAATTATGATACATTATTTGAAGCAAAATTATTATGAAATACATATTGTCATAGGATAATATATACGCAGCTATTTACATCGAAGGGCATTCTATAGAGCCAACAGACGACCATTAACACCATTCTACTATACATTAGGGATAATAAAATTTCAATTAGGCAAAGTATTTCTCTTGCCTAATTGACATTTTATTATCCCTAATGTATAGTAAAGTGGTGTTAATGGTCGTCTGTTGGTGCTATGGAATGCCCTTTGATATAATGGTTGCGTGTCTCCGCTAATGAATGTTGATTGAATAAAATGAATGTATTTTTGCGTTAATCAAATGAGTTTGAGGTTCGCGTTAATGACAGTATATTTTCTGATAATAAACAGCAAAAGGTGTACGAGTTTTTATTAGGTTTTTGCACCTTATGATTGTGTAAGGGGACTTCGATGGTGCGAGGGGTCAAAAGGTTATGCTAGAGGGGCCCTGTTCGGGCGGGAGGGGCCATAGCCCACTCAGCTGCTATGTTAAAAGAGGCCTTGCTTTGGCTAAGTTTTCACTTTGCCGTTTCAATTTAGTATTTATTGATGAATAGGGAACTTTATATTAAGAATAATCCTTAATTTAAGACTGTTTCACAATTACGATTTATTCTTAATTTAAGAGCGAGAGTATGTTGTCTGGTCATTCCTGTGTTTCTGGTTTAGACATATAGGGCTAAGTTGTAGGCGGCGCGATTTCCGGGATGCGCTAGGAAGTATGCGCGACAACCACACAAACATCAAGGGATCTTGAATAGGAGTACTATCGCAGTACTAAGGTCGTTATTGTCATATTTTATTCTATCGTTGCTGTGTCCAACAAGTACATCACGAAGGTTCTTCATATAAAGTAGGGATGTTTGCTCTGAACCTTTTTGTCTTTGGTTCCTTGCTGGTTTGGTGTTCGGCCGGCAACGTCGATACCAAGACAAGTAATGTTCGTGTACTAAAACCGACATTCCCACAAAATGGTTCTTACTTCGGCTATGCTGTTGCGTTACATGGATACAATTATAGGGGTGTCGTGAAATCGTAAGTAGAATCCTTTGTAAAAATAGAGTCCGATTACCTTGTTGTATTGGTTGAATGGCTCCCTTTCTGTTTCAATTTTAAATGTTCAAGCAAGCTGTTATGCTAGTTCAATGCTGCAAAGCTTTCTTTTTTTACGACAAACAATACCTTGAAAACCCACTGGCAATGCTTGTCAACGCTTCTACCCCAAAGGTGATCGTCTAGGGTAGTCGAATTTATACTAGAGACGGGGTGATGTTTAGCTGAATCATCAGATGATTCCTTGATTCTCCTGACGGATGATTAATTTAGATGGATAGTTCTCTCATACAGCTTACTCTGACTGAGGTAAAACGGTTTTTTCATCAGAAGAGATCAAATGAACGAAGGGTTAAAACCTATTGTGACTTGTATTGTCATCCCTAAAGAGGCCCCATTGCTAGAGAACGTCAGTGAAAGCATAGAAGAAAAGTGTTTTGAACGTTTGGAGTTTAATTAACAAAAATTAATATCAAATTACTTGGGTATCTGTGGGCTTTGATAGAAACATGAATGACGTGATTTCAAGCGGAAAAGTGCCTGGTGAAAACATGAGGCATGGCCAAGTGTTTTCAGGTATTTTTTTGGTTGAAATGGGGCATCATTTATGTTTCTATCACAATACAGTGAAATGCAAGCAATTTTTTTTGTTTTATAAAAAACAACCTAGGTTTTTATGAGTTTTTATGAGGTCATCCTTGTTTCTACTCTGATACAAAAAAGAAAATGGCATTGTCATGTATTTGTACTCAGAAAATGAAGCTTGTCCAATTAGATTGTGTGTGGGTTGCATGTTATTTTATTATATGTTATACAAAAAGGGCTAGACTGCAGCTGAGGGGTCACAATCCATACCAGTTTAAGAGTGTACACACTATCAAAATACTGTACAGGAATTTATGTTTAGGTTAAAGTTTGTTTAGTAGTGTTACTCCTTGTCATTCTGAGTAAAGTGAAGTGGTTAATTGGTTAGCTGGAGAGGTCAGGTTTATTTAGAGATGAGTTTTGTTGGTTTTCTTCGCATAGAAAAACCGATAGAATTAAGAATGATCAAGAATTAGAAATGTTGGGTCTCCCACACTGATTTATCTTTGACTTGTTGAAGAAGGACAGACAAGAAGTTTTAACAATGCATTGAGTCATTCCATAGATTGAATTAAGGTGGAACTTGAGCTGTAGAACTGGAAACTGCTATCCTATGATTGAACCAAGGACTAAATTTGCTTTTGGAAATAAGCACTAATTCCCTTGATACCTTAACATGTTTAATCAATGGGATTTTACCAAATAAAATCTTCTGTGTATGACTTGTCCCCCCATTTGAATAAATTAATAATGGGTTGGGCAGACTACATTGTGGACCATGTTTGACACTTTATGTGACACTTTTAATGTTTTGTGTGAGACTTCAAATGTTGTGTGTGACTCTTCCAAAGTTTTGTGTGACATTTTGAATGTTTTGCATAACAGTTTATATTCTTTCGCATTCAATTAATAATGGTGTGTTCATAATTTAGTATGCTTTGGAGCACTATACACTTTATAAGTTAAACACATGTTTTTTAACTTTCTTTTGATTCAAGCAGTGGCATAGCTAGGATTTTTTCATGGGGTGAGGGCAAGCATTCAAATTTTCCGACAAATCAATGTTTGGCATGGTCAAATGTTTGTAAATGTACGTGGTTGTATGTTTGTAGAAATAGCTATATATAGGCATAATCATAAGCTGCTGAACATGTTTACCATATATATTAGTATATTTACAGTATTGTTAATAATTGTGGCTAAAGGCCACAGTGGATAAGTAAGTAATGAAGATTGTGGCAAATTGTTAAATTGTAAACTAGACTTCATGCATCATTGACCATCCAGTACTTCAGGTGCTAAATATCTATCTTTGATATCATCATCATATCTATAATTTACTTACCAGTTTCCAAGCCTGGATATATTTGTTTTTGCTCTGGCTGTCAAAATGACCAGCATCAATCAGATTGTGCCTGTCACAAAACAAAATGTACCTGTCACTTAATAAGACTATAATTTGATTGATATTCGTACATTCGCCATATATTAACAATTGTTATTGTATACAAGCATTGGTATGGGATATTAAAACTTAAAAGTATGAATGATACATGCACTGCACACAATTTTATTTAAAAGTATTATACATGTAGATTTATACATGTAGTATACGACTACAAAAAGATCATAATCATTTGATGAATTTAAATCCTCAAAGTCACAGTAAATCCCCAGGAAGGAAACCTGCAAAACTAGAATCACTATCATCCAAATCAGACAAATGTTTCTCATGTAAAGTCATTGTCAGTGGTCAAGTCTTGATCAATATGGCTATCATTGCTAACACTATTTGTCAGCAGACATGAAAACTGAAATTATTTTCTTCAATATGTTGTATATAATTTAATGCTAGAGTGATTACAAACAATCAATATCCAAGACAGTCACACTTCGCCATTTTATATTCACCCACACACGATCTTGCAAGTAACTCGCAAAACTACTCGCAGCAACTTGTGTGCATTCGCTAATTTAATACACAAATGAAGAGAGCGATTGATTGAAGACAAATATTAATAATTGGTTTTGTAATGAAACTGGAAATCAATGTTACCAAAAACCATTCCGGACAAAGTGACAGACATAGTCAAGTTTGTGACTGTCAAAACTCTATAAATGACAAATTTATACTGGACAATGTCCGTGACTGGACGCTAATATCCAGGCTTGCCAGTTTCCAGAATATTTTCTCCTAAGGTCAATATAAAGATATACAGTGACAAATTTTAAAATACTTCTGCGTGAATATCTGATAAAAGTGATAATTACAGTGATGCTTGTAGTCTCATATTTCATCAAGAAACAGCTGATGGGCGACAGGGATTATGTGCAAATAGCTGGCGAATGTCATATGTCAAAATAGTGAAAATTTGCAAATGGCAAATGATGTAAATAGTGTGAGTAGTGTGGATATTGAGTCATCGGAGTCATTATTAGATTTTTACTGAGTGTTTGACTTGAATTGCAATTAAATTACAATTTCTAGACAGTTAATTTCTTTTGTACCATCAGCTTTCCTGACAACCCAAATTTTCTGACTGAGGACAGAAATTTTCCAACAAACAGCTCTGCAAGGAGGCTTGGGGGGGCAACTGCCCCCCCCCCCCCCAGCCCTCCCTCTGGCTACGCTACTAGATTCAAGATAAATTAGTTAATGCAGAAAATTAGTTATGCCAGTGTTATCAGTTTTTTGTGGTGATAGTTTTTGGTTTTAGGTTTTTGAAAACTGTCTCACTCTAATTCTGACACCAGAAAATTAACAAATTTCTATTGGCCAAGTGATGGTGTCAGTTGTGTCAGCTACACTGCAGTTGAGTGTTCCACAAAAAATAAGCCAACAAAAAGGTTTAAGTGAACTGAGTTTTGCTTAGTTTTCCTCAAGTAAGGTTATGCAGTAGTTGAGGGGAGAAAATATGTTTACCACATGCTTTAATCCTACATTAATTTCTTTCCAAGATGTAAAACTGGAACCAAGGCTTGTGCCATAGTTTTTGTAGAAGATTCTTAAGTAGCTATGTTGTCATGTTTTCACTTTGGAAAATCAACAGTAACCTGAAAACAAAGATTCAGAAGTAACATGAGAGGACATCAAGGCAGTATTATTGGTGTCATTCAACCAGTAAGGGCTTTTATAATATTGTTGTTCCTAGGTGGAATCATAAAGATAACTCCATAAACACAATAATATGGTTCTGCAGGAGGAACCAATACAAGGTAGTAAATGGAAAACTGACAAAATTAACATTGCAGTGTTTTCACCCTAAAACATTGCCCAAATGTTTACTGAAGCTGAAAAAAATGACTTACTTTTTTGTCAATGCATGTCTATTTTCTAATGATACAAAACTGGGGTAAAACTAATACTTCAAGTACAATACAAAAGTCTTTCCCTCAGCAGCTTTCCCCCTAGGATTTGTAAAATGCATCATACACCAGCTAGACAAAAGGACTATTTAGCAAAGTCAAGGGCACTTTCTTTTCAAATGCACTTGAATGACCACAAACATGCAGAAGTACTGTTAGAGATTGTTAATAAGCTGTTGGCAGGGTTCATGTCCTGCTAGGAGCTAGTAGTAATTAATTTAAGGTATAACAGTACTTAGGCTTTTTCAAGAGCAAACATAGCAGGCTCTTATAGTTAACCGAAGTTGCCATTGCCTGGGGAAAACACTGGTAATATCCCTTGAATATTCCAGAAGCCAGAGAATTACATTTTTCACTACTGATCATGGTTGGATCTTAAAGTGTATTATTTTGATGATTAAAAAGTTAGTTTTACTTCTACAGGATGTTTGTGAGTATTTTAATATCCTCTCAGAAGGAGCTAGTCTTGTGAGGAGTTCTTCCAACTTGTCACTTTCATGTACTTGCAATGCCTCAGCAATGTAATTCTTACATAGGTTGGTTGCTACTTGTTAAACTCATTACTCCCAAGGTAAAAAGTTCAAAGGTTGATAACTGCCTTGACTGATCCCCAAGAATTCCAATGTTTCAAGCAAAGGCCTTTTGTCAAAGAAAGAAACATATTCTGAAATAGAAACAGCAACTAGACTAGGTTTTACGGTATATGAAAAGGAGTCATGTGATAAAAAAGTTAACCAATGAAGTGTGAGAAACAACAACAAACAAATCAATGATCAGGTAATGACAAGGAAGCCATTCACTATTGTTAATAACAATCAGCAAGCTAACATTGGCTTAAGCCCCCGTAGACACCAGGGGAATATAAATGTGTATACAGTAAAATTAAGATAAAAATGGGAAGCTGTGCACAAGCTGATGTTTTTATCTGCCCATGTAAGATAAAAACAAAAACTTATGAGGGGTTGAACAAAAGAAAAATGTTTGTTGAGTCCATGGTGATGAGTGTTTCCTAGCTTAAAAATGAGATGCCTTTCTTAAAAATGAGATGCCTTTCTTGTCCCTTTTGGTTGTCATTGCCACCGGAGATGGATGAGTTAGCACAAACTTTCATGCTTGAAACAGAATGATTGGATTCTATGCAATCCCTGATTGATTCTCGGGGCAACCCAGCAACATCGAAGGCATGCGAGTTAAGTAACGAAATATCGCTCTTAAAAATTAATCTTGAAGAGAAGTTTAGAAATTGGTTCTTAGAACGAGGAGTCAATCGCCTTCAACAAGAAATCGCGATAATTAATTCGTATCGAAACGGTTCAGTAATAAAAATAAAAGGGAAACTTTATTCACATATGCTTTACTAAAAAAGAAATGAATTATTAACAATAAAACTATGTCTGAAAACATTACAAAACCCTTAAAGGTTAAAAACTCACTACTTAAAAAAAAAATAAAAAATGTCTACTTTATCTTTCCAATCACGTTTGCAATTTCTGTTCCACTAAGATCTGTGTTCAGTTCATGTTTGATTGTTCTGGAGCCTCTTACACATAGCACTGCCGATCTTAATAAATTAAATGATAGTTTTGCTCTTAGCCAATGAATGACAATGCTACAGTCCATCTGCTTCTTGTCAGATAACTTCTGGGCTAATTCAGTAAGGAATCGCTCTGCTTCTCTGCCGCTTCCGCTATATGGTGAAAACACAAGAGGGCTAAAGGAACCGTGCTCGATTTCAATAATTCGCTGGTTGTAGTGTCGCTTTTTCTCGTTCTCATTACGCGAGAAAACCATATCCAGTTTCTGGCAAAGGCGGCTCTTTGCGAAAGGGTTAAAAACCCTGAGATCAAAAAATGCACGTTGCCCCCTTTGCCAAAAACCGCGCGCACTAACATCCAACCGAGCTTCGTCAGAGGAGTTGGCACTGCTGGTTAAAACTTTTCCTGTCAGGGTCTGAAGATGTGGCTCGACCTCAACATCATGACATACATCCTTAAGAAGGGATGCGAACAGATCTCGGACTTCGTCATGTCTCCTATGGACAAATCCGCCTTTCATACACGTCATCGCATGATCAACATCAAATCTCTTGCCACAAGGACATGTAGATGGAAGATACTTTGGTGTCCAACGATACCTAAGGTTGAGCACGTCATAAAATTCCCTTTTATTCAGGTCAAAGTTCTCTGACTTTAATGGCAATATTGTTAACCAGCTGGATGCACCCTTCATCATTGTCCGATCATTTGCCCTACGTTGTTCTAGGTTCAGCTTCTCACGAAGCTGTTGCAAAATGTTGTTATTCAACTCTTCTCTAGTCTTGGCAATCCTTCTCCTTGTATTCATTTGTTGTTCGCTATCCAATAGTGCTGTACTGTCTTGATTGATGATATATTCAACCAGCTGTTCGGTAGCTGCGCGGGAGTTAGTAAACTCAAAATCCGCAACAGCGGAAAAGATAGGTATTGCCAAACCACCTTTCTTTACTGGCAAGGAGAGCAGAAGTCGTTCATCTACGGTGCATATGTGGCCATCTGTAATTGCCAGGATAAACAAATTATCCACCATTGCATCCAGTCGCGTCAGATGTTCCTTGATGTTGGTCATTGTTCTGATGTAATACGTCAGTTTGTGTTTGAACCCGCTGACAAATGCTGCATAAGCTGCCTGTGGTTCTGTCTTTGCGATCTTCGACAGAACTTTCAATTGATTGCACCACGAGCTTACCAAATCCTCGGCGTATTTGCCACGTCCACTTTCACTTCCAATGTAGCCACCAAGGTACTTTCTCCCATTTATTGTGATGTTAATGTTGGTTCCCCCAAAAATTTCTCTTGCTTTCTCCTCTACCGTTGGCTTTACAACTAACCACGACTTTAAAGGATTTGGGTTATATCCCAACTTAGGACCCCACAACACAATATTATCCCACCAACATCGCAATTCCAGCAATTCACCTGCACCCCCCAGATCATCTGCAAAAGCTACGTGTTTCATTGTTGTGTCTCCTGGGGTTTCGGATTTAATTAACTCCAACAAGGGGTTTATGCCAATGGCATATACTGGCATTGCGAGGGGATCACCCTGTGTGTGGTCCTTTCTGATGAAGAAATTTCAGTTCCTCCAAGTACAAATAGGCGAGATGGTACAATATAACAGTTTCTGATATAAATGGCCATCGATGGGCATAAATACTTGATATTGTGGAGAAAGACCCTTCTATTAAGGGAGTTAAAGGCATTGTCTGCATCCACCAGGAGCAATGTATCAGTAGACTCCTCGTCGAAGATGTCAGTCATGGCATGTACAGCAGCCTCACATCCACCCGCTTGTCCGGCGCAGAGTTGTAAATTTCCCGCGGAACTCATGATTTCTGGCTTAATAACTGAAAGTATAGCTTTCCCAACAATCCTTCGCAATACCTCCCCGACACCAATAGGTCTAACCCCCGGGTTCTTATCTAAAGGAATCAGCCGACAAGCGGTATAAGCTTCCAGGTTAGTATATGTTCTGCCATTTTCAACAAAGACTTCCGTTTCAATAGTGCTAATCTTTCTTGCAAAGGTGACTAATGCACTCCTAAGATTTTGGCCAACAGCTCCAAAATTCTTCGACACCAAGATTCTCCTCCACCCATCTGCGTCTAAACCAGAGGGCCCACCAGACCCCCTTGTCCGTAGGACTGCATTTGTAATGGTAGATTCTGTTATATTTTGAAACATAACAGGGTCGACAAATGGAGGTTCGCCGTCTTTAACAATGATGGATCGGCTTCGCTTGCCTCAGGATGTTTCCATCTCAACTCATTTATAGTACTTTGGGATAGAGGGAGTACACCTCTGCTACTCTGTTGATCCAAAAGCTTCATAGCAGCATTTATCTTTCCTTCCAGCACAAGCTTGGCAAAGGTTTTAGCTAACCTCTCTTCATTTAGTCTCTTGAGATTTGTTGGCAATTTGGCTTGAATCGTACTAACCTCTCGAAGCAATTCACCTAGTTTACCCAGCTCCCATTGTATCAAACGCCTTGACAAACACCGGGAGTGTTCTTTCGCCGCTGACTTAAATGTTGGCTTCTGGAGAAGTAAGGCAGGCCTTACCATGAGGACTTTTAGAGCAATATCTCTAAACTCAATGGCCCCTTGATTCCAAAATTCAATCCACTTTGTTGTCTCAGCAATAAATTTCTTTCCTCCTGCACCGCTCGGAAGTTTAAATAAGTTCCGTCTCCAAAATACGATTTCCTCACAAATCTCATCGATCTTCTGGTGAATTTCGTCTTTAGTATAATCTCCCCAAATTTTAAGTTGCGTTGGTGTTGATTGACTCCGTATTGTGATATTGACATTCGCTTGAACTTCGTCTTGTTGAAAGATGGATATTCTTCCCATGATTTGTGGAAAAATTCCGTAGACACAGTTTGCATTTAAAAGAAGCAGGAATTTGTCGAGTTTGTGTTTGTGTACGATCATATCGGTTTCTGCTGCATTTTCACTTCAAATATTAATTTCCTAGGTCGATGGCGGCGAAAAACCTAATCCACTAGGTCAGGCAACATATGGTATTATCGGAGGTATAATAAATGTTGCATCTTCATGCTTATTTCCGACCGACAACCAGAACATTTACTGACTTGCTAGACCCGCCATCTTGTCCGCCATATTCAAATTATCACTTCAGTAATTACCGCCGATAATACTAATTTTATTAATATGCCACATACACGGAATTTTGATGAAATTACAGAAAAGTGTGTCGAAGACTGTCGGCAATTACCACTAATTCATCTTGTTGGAAACGAAGGGAAACGAGACCACAATGTATTGAATACTAGTGACCAAATTAGCATACAACAATCCAAGCCTTCAGACAAAACAACGAAAGATCCTGACTCGACGGACTTATTAACTTACAATTGTTAGAATATCGCGGAATGCATAAAACCAATATCGCTACCCATTCAATGGAAAACGATATCATGACCGACTCGATTAAGCGACAGCTATTGCAATATCGTGAGAAACATAAAATTAACTTTAAGCAAATTAACAAACGTCGTAGAAAACAATGGAACGGTTATTCACGGGATTATAATGAGTCATCCAACTAAGTGCAGACGGATAATACCAACCGCCGTAGACCGAAAAACTTGACATTTTGCTTACGTGTTAGCCGGGGCAAGAAATGGTACAACTGTAGTCATCCTAACGAATTGAATAACTTTGGTCCTTCAACTTTATATAACAGCTCTCAAATACCTGATGTAAATTCGACAAGCAACAATTTTGAAAGGCAATACCATGTGGTCCCTGCAGTTCCTTATTTTCATCATGGGTTCAGGGCAAAGCGACCCCCAAATTGGACAATACCTAAGACTGATGCACCATATAACAACGTCGTAGACCAACAGTACCCGTGAAAAAGGACTGAAACACGAATGAATATCAAGCCCTCTCGTCAACTAAACTTTATTCCTATTCGTGTAACAAATCGTAGTCTCGAAAATGAATATGACCTCATCGAAAGAATGCGCTCTAATCGTAATGTTCATAACTATAGTAATTTGATTAAGGTTCGAAGACTTAAACCAACGATACCCAAAGATCATTGCCTAACATTTTGATCCTCAATGCGAGATCCATCCTTAATAAAATGGATGAGCTAGCGTTTGTTATCCATAATCATAACTCAGACATAGTAATAGTTTCCGAAACTTGGCTATCCGATGACATTCCTGACGAAGCTTTAAATTTTTCTGGTATTCCTGGATTTAGTGAAATACGAAACGACAGGAAAAGTAGAGAAGGGGGAGGTGTTGCCGTTTTCATTAAAGACACAATCCCTTTCACGACACGTCAAGGTCTTTCTAATTCAGCTCACGAATGCTTATGGATTGTATTACGTCCAAAATGGCTACCCAGACCTATTTCAAAATTGCAGTTGCATGCATCTATTTACCACCATCCCTAAACTCTGGAGAAGTTGGTGATTTTTATGAGTATTTCTTCTCTTGCTACGACACACTTACAGGCGAAAGCCCAAATATGTTAACTGTTGCAGCAGGTGATTTTAATCCTTTGGGTAACGGTTTTCGAGAGAAAATAATCACTAGTCACTGCCAATTGAAGCAAGTCGTTAAGAAACCTACAAGAGGCACAGCAATTCTGGACCTTATATTAAGCAATGCTTACTCATTTTACGAGGATCCAAAAGTTCTCCCTCCTCTTGGCAATTCAGACCATAACGTCATAGTTTGGAGACCCAAAATACAAACATCGAATAAGGGTAAAACTAAGAAAATTGTCAACCTACCTATAAAGGATTCTGGTCTTCAGCTATTCGAAAAACTTATTAGTCGGCAAAGTTGGACAGCAGTGTATAATTCCCCTTGCATAAATAGTAAGGTGGAAGCGTTCTTATCTGTAACGTTTGAGATGATTGACACTGTTTTCCCGTTGAAAACTGTTAAAGTGCATGAGAATGATAAACCCTTTATATCAGGCCGAATTAAAAAAATGATCATCAAAAGGGATAGATTGTATCAACAAGGAAAAATGAACGATTTCAGAGTAATGCGTAATAAGGAACGTAAACAACGTAATCCAATTTGCCAAAGATGAAAGAATGCAATTGAACACGGCAAAATGCAAGACAATGCTAATTGACTTTCGGAAAAACAAAACTACTCTACCACTAATTCATATTGGTGACGACCAGATATCTCGAGTAAAATCGTATAAACTATTAGGTATATGGATAGACGATGACCTCAAATGGAACACCAATACCGAGTACATCACTAAAAAAGCTGCGAAGCGCCTTTATTTTTTAAAGATCCTAAGGAACTACGGTGCACCAATAAGTGACCTATTAATCTTTTATTGCACTGTGATTCGGTCTGTACACGAATATGGGGCGCAAATTTGGAGCGGAGGCCTGACACAAATGCAGAAAGGAAACATTGAACGAATTCAAAAACGAGCCCTGAGAATAATTTATCGAAGCCACGATGAATACGACTCTCTATTATCACAGAGTAATCTATTGACATTAGAAGAACGTAGAAATAATCTATGTGCTGCTCTAATTAAAGACCTGTTAAAACCATCTCACAGACTTCACAGTTTACTACCGGAAAAAGTAAACGATATAAGAGAAAGAGAGACCCGGACAAATGGCGAGAAGGTGTATAATTACTTCTGTAAAACTGAACGATTTAGAAAAAGTCCTGTTGTTCATGCTATCGATGTGTATAATTTTAAACTTGATAAATAAAATTTCTTAGCGTCTTTTTAACAATAATATGTAAAAGTTTTAAACTTCTGTTGTAATTAATGTAATATACTTAATACTTGTGAACACGTTGTAATTTAGTTTTAACACTATTGAACGTGTATTAAATACCCAGTACCTGATTAGCACGATTGAAACATTGGGTGACAGGCTTGTCAATGTTGTTCTTTGTTATGGAATGAAGGTGTTCATCAGACCTGTCAGAGACATTGGCTGGTCTCACTGATGTAGAGTTCATAGCATTGGCTACGGCAAATCCATCTCCGGTGGCAGCAATAGCTGCAGGAGACAAGAAAAGCTTCCCCTTTTTTGGTCTGGTCATTGGGTAGCCTATTAAAATTTTGAACCTAACATTGTTTTAACTTCCTGAAAACTTTTTAAATTTTTTTTTCTTTTTCAGTGTTTTAGTTACTGCTCCCAAGACAAGTAATGGAGGAAATCTTTCTGAATGTATATTTGACCATAACCAGAACAAGACCTGTGACCCAGTACCTGATATATCTGGACCTGGAGGTATAGTATGAGCAATCATTTTGCACTGACATAAATTTATACTACTAGTAGGAAATCATGATGAGTTTTTGCATACAGCATTATGTCTGTGTGGTTTTTCAAGTTTCTGGTTTGCATGTGATGTGATGGTAGCTATGTTTGTGGAACTTAACAAAATAATCTCAATGCCATATTTTCCACTCAATTACCTGAGGGTTATCTGTTGATTTTCCTGTTTTTGAACCTGCTGTGGGTAATGTGCTGGTGCAGCTAATGCAATGACAAATTTTTTATTTTGACATCTGCATTTGGCAAAAATCTTGTCAAATCATCACAAGTGCTACGCAGTGATAGCGTTGAGTTAATGATTTCAAATGCTTGTGCAAGCCTTCCAAATACATGTAATAAAAAAATTTAGAAAATATTTAGTTCCTTTGGAGTAATTATCAGTTTGCTTTACAGAATTTAGGGTTTACATGAAAATTGGCAAGTCAGGCTGTCAGGCATTGTGCCAAGCTAATTTTCACTTCTTGTTCTGACCACGCTTTCAGTATTTCCATCACCAGCAAATAGCAAGCTTTATATTGATGGCACATTTCAAAGGTAGAAAACAATCAGTTTGAATGACAGTGTAAATTTTAAAGCCATTGTGATTTGTGCCCAGTATTGTGTACCATGCTATGTGTTGCTATGTCACAAGAGAATTCATGTGGAATTTCACTCAAATTTCTAATGGCCTAAAATATATTACCACTCTGCATATCGATTTTGATTGGTTGATTCAGAATTAAGAATTGTCTTCAATTCACTTTGCTTTTTATTAATCCCTCACTTTTCATCATGCCTGGTAAAAAATGCCATCACCAGCTACTCATTTGAGTTCATCTCATTGTTTCAAAGCCATCATGAGGTTGCAAGAGCATGGTTGAAGTGCAGATAATCTTCTGGTACGGGTAATCTGTTACATAATTGTTTTTGGACTGTAAATTTGACTAATGCGGGTAATCACCTGGAAAATACAATAGCTATTGTGCCAAGGTATTTGACATATTCAGACTGTTTGGGCCCTGTAGGCTTTGAAAATGACCATATGGTGAGTACATGAATGCTAAAAACAATTTCAATATGAAAATATCAATATCACATGTTTGCCTGTTGACTGTTGGAAATGGGATGGTGTGTAATGTAAGGGTTGGTGCTTGCTCACATAATCCACAAGAACATAGTCACTTTTTAGCTGTTCCAGTTTTATTCTATTTTAGGTTAGTTAAGAAGTTAGTCTCTTGGTTTGGGTGTAGGGTTAGGGTGAGAGTAAAGGTTATACAGTATTAACAATGTGAAGTAAAAAAAGGCAGTTTCATTTTGGACTTTGTGAATGAGTGCTTACGGCGTGTGAAGTTTTGTTAACCATTCATCATCACAACATTTCTTGACTTTGCAATGGAGAGTAACCAAACAAAGGCAAAATATTTCAGCCTGAACTACAGTATATGACTGTGATTAGTGTTAGGTTGATGTTAGGTGAAGTTTCAAGTTCATTGCAAGAAGCCTTTAAAGCAATTAACAAGAACACAATTGCCACCAATATCTTCACAAATAACAGCTTGTGATACTGTTGTTGATCAACAAAAACAATGCATTGCAATTGTTGAAGGGTGTTTTACACCCTCTGTGTCCTGGAATTTCATAAAACTCGAAACATACAGTACTAGTCACAATCATGTATTATCAAATCAGGTTAATGCTGCCATCCACCAGGGTCCAGTTATGATTATTCAGTGTGAACAAATACTAGTTAATGACTACTCTCCTTATACTGCAGCATCAGATCTCATTTAATTCAATCATAGGTAAATAAATACAAAGCATTATTGGTTGTTTGCTTATTGTTGTAATTTACGTTTACTGCACTTTTATTTTGATTTTATTTTGCATTTAATTTACTTTGATTTTAATATCATTATCATTTTCATTTTATTTTTATTTATCTTGAAGTTAATTTTAATTTGATCATTTTATTTTCATTTTACTTGAAGTTCATTTTAATTTGATTTCTTGGGAAGAGAAAAAGAAAGAAGAAAAACATGAAAAGTTCTTATAAGCAATCTCAAGCTCAGGATCTGTGGATGTTTGTTGACAAGATTCTGGAACTGTGGATCAGCGTATTTTTCCGAACAAACGCCCTGAGCGTTTATTAAATTTTCGCACGTCTAGAGGAGTTGAAGCGTTTATTCTCCACAAACAGGAAAGTTCTAACAAAGAAAATTCTACCCTTACTTTCATTAACAGAACTTGACTCGTCACCACGTGCTTTCGAGTGTATTTCTTCTACGTAACAGAAGGGTTACCAGAATAACATACAACATCACGATCGGATAGTATGTGTTTCGTTTGAATCAAGTCCTCATCCATGGGTTCATCCTTAAATAGCTTTTCTTTGTACTTGTTAAGGAGGTGTTTATTCCAGAAGAGGCATTTATTCACGAAGGGCGATTGTTGAAAATTCTCAAGCTCAGGGAGGTGTCTATTCAAGTTGAGGCGTTTATTCGGAAAAATACGGTACACTTACCTATAACCACAAAAACACCATGCGTTGTTATGATTTGCACCCAACATCGATCGACGAGCACTTTTGATCGTGCTGGCAAGTTACTAATTTATCATAAATTGTGTTATCAGATTGACTTCCTTGGACTGAAAATGAAAAATACGTAAACATTTTGCAGTTATACGGAATCTCTTGTTTACTCTGTGTTGTATGCCTTGCACAGTCATCAGTGCCGCATCCCACAAGGTCCTGCGGGAGCTTGACCATGTTAGATGACATTTTGTATGTTTTTTTGACCGTCGGTTCAGGTTGTGTTCAGTTATAGTCTATTGAAGCATATTCTGGAGACTCAGGAATGAATTACGTCGTAAAGCTTTCGGTTACGCCTTCCCCTTTTGGTTCATTTTGAGCTTGCGATTCACCAACTTAAATGAGATTAGTTTGGGGTGTGAATACCCGCTAAAACTCCACATAATGCGTCTGTGACCCATTGTAAAATTTTTGAAGGTATTTAAGTTACTTGATGCAAACGATTGTGTGGTCTAGTTTGCGTGCAGACCCAGTATGGTCCGCCAGTGCATGTTTACTTCCGTTTCATTGGATGGACTATTTATGGTAGTCAGATGTGATTGCTTTGCTGAATAGAATGATATGACGTCAAAACTCCACGTACAGTTCATAGTCAAACAGGATCAAGTCAATGAAGTCAAACCACTGAAGTCAAATCACTATCTTGACCGTCTTGGAAGTGGTTATCAATCTTAGAAACATTCCAGACTTGTGGCACTGTCATTAGTCTCTAAATTTTTGAAAAGGGGTGAAAATACACTGAGAACGAGAACGTAAGCTGGAAGCAAGTCCCTCAGATCTATTGAAATGGGGAGCTCTTATCGAACCCAAACGGGTTTTTTTTGGCTGAGTGCTTGATTGTTCCAAATATCTATTGTTTTGTGCACGGTGATTTTGGACAAAAGCGAGCAACAAATAGAACAGAGAATTTCTTCCACGGTTTAGTGATGTGCAGTGTACCATTCATGTAAAATTTTGAACGCTCAAACTCTTTTGTTCTCAAGTGAGATTTCACGTTTTTTGTTTTTGTTGTTTTTTAAATTTTTTTTAATTTTATTTGTGTGTCAAAATAGCAGCAGTTGCGACCGACGAACAAGGCAGAAATTGTTGCTTAACGATAAAAAATAAAGATCACAAAGAATACAAAAAACAGCCATAATACAGTAGAAGATTTAGGACATATTTAAGGCGAATTCTTCGTTGCGCCTCGCAGCTCAGGGTGTAAATGGTTGTAACCCTTTAACGCCCACGATATAGGGGACACCTAACGCAAAAGAACAAAGCAAAAACAGAGACAACAAAGGATAAAAGAAAAAAACATTTAGGCCTTAAAGGGTTAATAAGAATACAAGTTATATTACGAACGAAATGACATAAAATTACCGTTTATAATTACAAATGTTTTATAATTAAAAATTGGGGTATAAATTTAGGAGAATAATTCAAAAGAAGAATAGTGGGCAAGAAGATATGGGGGTTAGGCAAAGGTTGTAAGTTTACTAGGAAGGAGGCTTTCTCTAAGGAGTACAAAATTAGTTGATGAAGAGGTTGGGATGGAGAAATCGTTAGCAGTAATAGTCGGGCCCAATGTGTCAATGTTGATGGAAAATGGTGAAAAAGTGACTGGTTATTTAACTTCTCACTAGGAAGAGCTGTTATCTCAGACCACATTGGAGTATCGTTGGAGTGTGGTGACAAGTTAAGTAACTACTAACTATCCGTCGTTCGCGATACAAGTCACATATTACCATCACCGATTTCTCCATCTCAACTTCTTCGTCAATTAGCTTTCTACTTCTTAGAAAAAGCTTCTTTTAGTAAAGCTAAACCTTCGCTTTATGCCACCATAATTTCCTGCCCGCTCTCCTTGTTTTGAATCATCGCCTTAAATCAATATGGATCTCTTTAATTTTAAATTATTTTAAATTTTTAAATGGTAAATTTAATTTTGCGTCATTTCTAATTTTTTAGTCTTTCTGATATGCATGTAATGAAAACTCAGTTCTTAGCAACAATTACACTCTGACGATCTGAGAAGTAACGAAACGTTAGCATTAAAGGTTTTAAATCTTCTTTATTATTGTGGATGTTATTTGTATTCGTTTCAGGGCCTTATTTATCGTCTTTATTAATCATCTCCCAAACGGAGGTTTCCCCTACACGAGCAAAATCGTCTGTCGTTAGCCAGAGTATATGGTAGACTACTTCCTTGCTAGAGAAACGGCTACGGAGATTGTTTTTAATCCTTTCCGTACCGGAAGTCTTTCCTTGAAGAGTAAAGTGATCACAGGCTAACGCCAGAGTAAACTGGTAGAACACGTCCTTCGTAAGGCAAAGGCTTAGTTGAAGTTGATATTTTGGTCTCCATGTTGCATCACTGTTCAGTAAACTCGATTCTAAAGCTTGAATTAATATTGATGTTTTTCTGTTTTTCTTGATACGTATTTTTTGTGTTACCAGGCTTATGGTTTTCAACCGTTTTCTATATCAATTTTTGGTCATAGTTAGGAATATTTTTGAGATGAAAAATGAGAAAAAATGGCGTTCTTAGTGTGTCGATATCCCACCTCGTCTCCTTGTCATTCTGGCTTAAAAGTAACGTATCGAAAATATTGAATTTTATAATATGTGTGAAGAAGAAAATACAATCTTCTGTGCACATATTGTCGCGACGGAAACTGTTTGGTCTGGACCTTCCTCCAATTAAAAACAAAGTTTGCTCGTACTTTCTTCGTGAAACAGCGTTTCTGTTGCCCCGGATATGTCGTAGCTGTCCAGGCTTCATGAAACCGATCCCTGAGCGTTTAGAATATTTTTGAAACGGTGTTAATTCGTTGACGCAAAGATTGATGTAAACTGTGAAATTTAAAAGTACCTCTGAAAACAAGCAACCAATGAATCTAGATAGTGCTCGTGGAGGAGAGGGCTCTCGCAGTGAAAAACGTTACGTTCTTTACACCTAAATAGACATTGGTAGCTGTAACATGTTACACAGACTAAATCATATCAGGTATACACAAAGAGAATGTAGTGAGAACATCCCGCAGTGAAACGTTCCTGCGATTTGTTTCATCTTCAAAATTACAGACATTTATTTGACTGAAAGCCTAGCCGCTGGACGCGACTTTCGCAAGTAATCTTCAGAATCATTTGGGGTCTGTCTTTGAGCGAATATGGTCGCCGTCCTAGCTACTAGATAGCATTTTCGTTACGAATTTGATTGGTTAATTATCAGTCACGGCTTTTGTGAAAAGTTTTTCAGTTCAGTTTTTGACGAAATGTCGTGTGGACAAAATATCAGCAAAAATCTTGCTTTGCAAATTGAATCATGCACGAATGCAGATAATGCGTTCGGTTTTAGCTACATGTTCCAGGGAACCCGCATTATTTTCTTACGCGTGCACCTTATTGTTCTTTGCTGTCACGTCTCACAGACACGTACCGGCTACGTGTTTCCTGGAATGCGGAGTGCAGAACAGGAGTTTGTTGCAGCGACATGCTCATGCGACCAGTCCCTGCTACATGACCCTCGTGTTGGTGTTTCTTTTAGCGCGCGCGGAGATTGCATGAAGAAAAGGTTTGAAGCACACGGGTAATTTTATCAAGTTGTGACCGAAAACCGGTTACAGTATTTTTTTTTCATAAATGACTACTAAATGCTATTCATTACGTTAACTAATATCTGTTTTTAAGTTTTTACAGACAAGAAAGTGAAACAATGGCTTGGTGCTTCCTTATACAGTGCCGGCTTTGGTAAATCAGTTATAGTAAGTATACATACTGTAGAACCGTAAAGTTCCAGCGATTACCTGTACTTCATGGTTGCAATAAATACGTGTTACTTATTTAGTCCGTTTACTTTACACAGCAAAAATAAAATCTTGATACTTGAAAGAAAGGGGGGAAAATTATTGCATTTTGATTGAATAGTCAAGGAGGACTCTTTTCTTTATTGAGGGTAGTATTACTTGCGTTTGATTGGACGAGCACTTAAGCAAGGAAAAGCTTCGCTTCCTTTCCGTTAACCACTGCAGTGCAATCTTCATTTATTGTATACACAACAACAGTAACTCCGAAAAGCAATATCGTTTGAATTAAAATTATATCGCCTTTCGGAGTTACCGTTGTTGTGTATTTAATTAAAATACTGAGTGGTTCACCTAATTATTTATTTTTTATGTCACATTTGTTTTAGCCAAGTTTTGTACTTCAATTTCATTGGGTTAAATTCGTAGTAGGTTTTTATTCCGGTTTCAGTTGGCTTGTTTTTGCAGCTTTCCGTTTCAATGTGCACTCGAAGGGGTCTTTGCGGCTGTCGCTTGCCAATTTCCGGTCTGACTTGGTGGCGTAATTTGATATGAAATTTTTTTTTTCCATGTTTTCTTAAACTTTAAGAACATACTTTAAACTAAACATTAACCTCACTAGACTCCATGCGACTATCTATACTAACGAGGCCTGAAATGAAAATACTTGGTATTCTTCGACGTTACGGTTTGAAACATTGTCTCATTCGCCTTTCGTAAACTCGCTAGGTGCTCACATCAGGCGACAAACTTAGCAAAGAAAATTATTTGGTGATACAGTAATACAGTCAAACCCGTACGAAGCGGTTCTTTACTTTTTTTTAAGCTTTTACATCGTAATCGAGATTTAAATATGTGCGCATTAATTTGAAAAATTGCTAGTACCCGTAGCAATTACGCGGTCACATTTCTCAAGTCCCAATCAGCAGTTCATATTATTTTCAACCCGCATTTGAACGGTCACGTTATAAATCACTGCAAAATTATGGCATGTAAATTTTTATTTTACAGCTTATTTTTTAATCTTTTCATTACAGAAACAATTTCATTACAGAATCGCAGAAACAATGATATTAATATGAGGGCATAAGGTTCTGCTGTCACCAGCGTTTCTCTCAACCACTTGTTTGAAAAGTTATCTACTTGAAAGTGGTTTTTACATGGAACGTTTAGAACTTAACCACTGTCCTTTTATCCGCTTATTCTTTGTGGGGTGCTGGTAGCGATGTGATCGTGCACGTGTCTCACACTTCTGTAACTAGGGCTCGATTCCGTCCCCATGCAGTGTCTTATTAAAGTTATCTTGGTCACATGTGAGAAGAGTGCTGTCCGGTTTTACTCTACCAACCATTGCAAGTTTCTCAGGGTACTTCACCAGGTTATCGAAAAGAATTTAAGAGGCCAGTAAATAAATTGAGATAACCGGCGATCGTTGTGGTACTTTCCAAACTATAGATTATCGTCCGAGATGCTTATTCATTCGGACTGAGTTACGGCAGTTCGGTTGTGCAACATAATTATGTGACATCGCTGATCAGCACTTAACTTAATCAATACAACTACCATACCTTAAAACTAAAAACGACTGTATTTGACCAAAAAAAATTGACTAAATTTTCGGCCGCCTTCTGGTACCTTCATCAGTGTAAAAATGACAACTTGAACTTGCAAATATCATAGTAAAATATTTGAGAATAGAAATTAAATATTCTCATTGTCCTTAAAAGGTCTTACAAAAGACAAGTATATCCTTGGGAATGGTTGCCGCTCATTCGCCGAATTTACATTTCCAACTGAATGCTGAGATTCTAAAAATAAGCGTTTTTTCCGATCATGTACTCCACATTCCAAAATCGCGACGTAGCTTGGGTGAATGTCATGGCCCGTTGCTTCAGCAGGATTTTAATAGCGGACCCGTTGTCTCCTTTCGTACTGAGTATATGTTCCGCTCCACGGGAGTTCCATGATCTTTTGCTTTCACCAACGTATACCAAGGAACAAGTTTTGCACTTAACCCTGTAACTAGATTCATCTGTGGTCGGCTTTGAGGTATTCTAAGCATGTGGGCAAGTGTTCTTACCGGTCTGAACGCATTCTCAACCTTCTCTTTCCCAAAAACTCGTCGCACTCTCTCGGATACACCTTTAGAATATGGAATTAAAGAAAAAATTTTCGGCTTGATCCCCCGATTGCCCCATTTTCGTGTGTATGTCGCAGGTTTTCTCGATGAAATTTTGTGGGGTAGCCGTTAATTTTCATATCCCCTATGACATGTTGTTCCTTGTTGTGCCGGTGCTCAGCGCGTGATGGTAAACATTTAGCATGATCCGGAAGTGCTTTGACAACAGCCTTTTTGCTATTGGCTGGGCCGTGGGAATCGAAAGACAAATATTTATTTGTGTGCGTTGTCTTGCGGTGCGCAATTACTTCTATCCGCCCATCCGCAAGAACTGTGTTGTTGATGTCTAAAAAGGATATTGTTGGCTTACCCGAAGATGTGGGTGCCAACTTCCAAGGTGAACCGAATGTATGGATTAATTGAGTTCAGATGTTGATAGAATACTTGAATGTCGTCACCTTTCAGACACGCACTGGAGTCATCAACATAGCGTCGCCACCATTTTGGTGTGACGGGTGAAGAAGCTAAGGTTTCTTCTGCTACGTGCTCCACAACCAGCTCGGTGATAATCTTAGTGACTGCTGAGCCATGGCACACCCGAACACCTAAAGTCAAGTCAATTTTTAGGTCAGATACAGTCGTTTTTAGTTGTTATTATGAATACTGACTGCCCAAGCAGTATAAATACTGTACTTATTTTTAAGGCTACGAAATCCAGCAATTTTTATAAGTAGTACCATGAAATGAGGTATATTAGTGATTAAACCTTCCGCTCAATGAGGGTCGTTTAGTAAAATTGCGGAGAGACGAAGGCCCTCGAGAATTTTACTAAATGACCCAAATCGAGCGGGAGGTTTAATAGCTAATACACCGATATTTCATGGTATTATTTTGCAGTATCATGTTTGCCGAAATTCAACTAATACTACCTCTGGTGACGTCAAACCGGATCATATTAGTCTTGATACGACCCGATTTGACGTCACTGGAGGTAGTATTAGTGCAAATGAATTTTAATGAGTGTGCAAGTGAAATATCTTGCCTAATTGAAATTTTACTATCTCTAATGTAGAGTAGAATGGTGTTAATGGTCGTCTATTAGCGCTTTGGAATGCCCTTTGATGCAAATGGTTGCATATCTACGCTAGTGAATGTCGATTGAATAAAATGAATGTATTTTTGGGTTAATGGGTTTGAAGTTGGCGTTAATGATAGTATATTTTCTGGTAATGAACAGTAAAAAAGTGTAGTGACGATACTTTAGGGTGCGTTCCGTTTTACTTGTTATGGTTTTTTTCGTTATTATAAATAAAAAGTAGTTTTGTTTTATTCAGAATCGTTTCTTTCAATTAGTTTTAATAAGCGCCGCCCTCAAATAAGCGCTGCATCAAAAAATCGTAAAATTTAATGAGCGCCGCGGCGCTTATTCGAGTAAATATGGCAAATGTAGTTTTGCTAAAGAATCAAGTGTAGTTGCGACAGATTTAGTGGCGATATTAGTAATCTCAGATCTTGTGCAAACACTATCATTAACTCTTTCCCGGCGGCGTAGAACTTCTACTATTTTACTGTGGGAAATGGCAGACAATTTTACTCGTCAAAGGGGAACTCCCGCCTCGAATAAGTTAATGAACTTATTCCTCGTGTCGTTATGTAATAGTTAATGTAATCATAACATGAAGGCAATTAGTGATTTATGAATCCCTGTTCGTAAATAACAGATACCAGGATTGATTTAAATGCAAGGCCGTAGGAACATGTTTCATCTCAGAAGGGTAAAAAAAATTTCTAGGGGGGTCCGGCGGCGTTTTCCTGTGGAAAATTTTGAAATCAGGAATCTCAGAATTGCTATTTACGGTATTTTGGAGTGGGAATTTCCAGAATTCTGAAGGTCACGGGGTGCCAGACTCCTTGCCCTCCTGCTTCCAACCGCCGTGAAAAGTTTATATGTACTTTGCTTGTTACAGGTGGCTCTGTGGAGTCTTATGGCTCATACACACGATACGATTATCGCATACCATCACGTCTTGAATATGGAGCTAGTTTCCAATTGAAGGAGACAAATTCCTCCATTGTTTTTTCACTTTTATCAAAGTTAAGCAAATTTAAAGCAATAGGTTTGGATAAAATTTCTACTAAACTTCTTCGTTTGTGCCCAGACTTGATTGCTGAATCTCTGCACAATTTTTAATTGCTCGATCAACACGGGTATTTTTCCTGATGAATGGAAATGCTCGAAAGTCGTGCCTTTGCTTAAACAAGGGGATCGTAAAGATCTTGATAATTATCGTCCCATTTCAATTATTTCAGTGATAGCAAAAGTTTTTGAAAGGATAATTCATGATCAAGTCAATGCCTTTCTTATAGATAATGATCTTCTTTCTAATAGCCAATCTGGGTTTCGACGTTTCCATTCCACAGCCACTGCTCTTCTTGAGGCTACCAATGAATGGGCATATAATATTGATCGTAAAAATGTTAATGCTGTAGTTTTCTTGGACCTCAAGAAAACATTTGACACTGTGGATCATGAAATTCTGTTGTAAAAACTGCATGCATATGGTATACAGGGAGTTGCAAGAGATTGGTTTAAATCCTATCTGAGTAACCATAAGCAAAAATGTTCTGTAAACGGTTGTCTTTCTGATGATCAAACTTTGCTCTGTGGAGTCCCACAAGGGACAATACTAGGGCCACTTCTATTCCTGATATACATTAACGATTTACCAAATTGTCTTGCACACTCAAAGCCTCGTATGTATGCAGATGACAGTCATCTGTCGTATGCTAGCGACAACGTTCTTGATATGGAAGAGAACCTTAATCAAGATTTAGAAAGTATAAATGAATGGCTAATTGCAAATAAGCTTACTCTAAATCATTCTAAGACGGAATTTATGTTAATTGGTTCCAGACGAAGAATAAGAACGTTCCAATCATTGCCATCATTAAAAATTGGTGGGATGCCCATTAATCAGGTTTCACACACAAAATCCATTGGTGTATGGCTTGATGAGAATTTATCTTGGAATGACCATATTGATAAATTATCTAAAAAGATTGCATCTGGCATTGGTGCGCTAAAACGCATAAGATCATTTGTTCCACGTACGACGTTGCAGTTTATCTTCAATTCATTAGTTCAACCACATTTTGACTACTACTGCGTCGTTTGGGACAATTGCAACAAAACACTTGCGGATAAGTTGCAAAAACTACAAAATCGGGCTGCAAGAGTATTAACATTTTCTAATTATGACTCCAATGCTGATGTCTTAAAAAAATCCTTCTTAAAAAATTGGTTGGAGAAAACTGGAAATTCAACGTAAAATGCAAAAGGCTGTTATGGTTTACAAAACACTTAATGGGCTTGCTCCAGATTATTTGAGTCCCATATTTGAGAACCGTAGCAGTGTGGGAAATTATTCACTGAGAGACACCGAGGGTAAATTGGCTATTCCGAGGCCCCGCACAGAATATCTAAAAAATAGTTTTGGTTATAGTGGTGCGGTGCTATGGAATAGTCTTCCTATCGATTTACGACAGACAAACAATTTTAATCAATTTAAAGTCGGCTGCAATGACTTCTTTGTACTTAATTTTTTAATATAATATTATACACGGCACTCTTGGAAAGCAGGTTTTGTTTTTATAATAATTGGTATTATTGGTAATAATTGTAATATTTAATTGTTTATGTTTAGTAGTAACTGTATGTAAAATCCTGAAGAGTATTTACCGTGTTTAAATAAAGTGTTCTATTCTATTCTATTCTACCTGGTGCAAACTATCATATGCCACTGTCGTGCCGTGTAGATCAGGCCTTGGAAGTTTGTGATCGTCCCTTGTCCCTTGGAAGTGAAATACGAAAATAACTATCATGAGTATTTATTTTAATGAAAGAACTGAAACGATGTACCACTCTTACTTACGATTCCATCACTCGCAGGACACCACTGGGCAATGCAAGAACTTCTCGGTGTAATAGCTTTATATAAACCTTCTATTTCTAGAACTCGACAAAAAATTTTGAGCTTTTTAACACGCAATTTTCTATTTTAATTTCACAGTTCAGCTCACTTTTAAACACCTTACTTTTGCCGACTGCAAACCAATTTTGCCGACTCGATGTGGGATAGAGGTGCTACCCCCCACACACCCCCTTTGGCTACGGCCTTGCTCGTTGGGTTTTTTGTAACTTTCGTACGACTTTTTCAGCTTTTGCGTCGCCTTGTGTTCTGGCAAGAACCATAATCAGCTGACAGTTTAAGGAAATACAAAATAAAATAGACTTGAAAAATGTCATTCTTGACACTTTTCCGACTGACGACGAACACTACCGTTTTACTCTGGTTTGTGTCAGAACAATTTCACTCACCAAGGAGAGAACTCCAGTCGGAAAAGGATTAATTTTATATCAATTAAAAAAGAAAGGAAAGAGAAAATTTCGTTTTTATTTGAATTACAAGTTATGTGTGACATTTCTCCTAGTCTATTTTATTTTGTATTGTGTTTAGGTAATGCGACAGTTTTCGTAAAGTTCCATTGCGTGTGCTAGCGAGAAATTGCACTTAGAGCTGCGGCTTAGAATCTCGGTTTTATTTCGGCTCTTGAAGTCGTATAATGGTCAAAGTGCTCATTACAGTTGACTTTAGAAGAGGTCAACATTTTGGTGTTTAGGCTGATGTAACTGACAACAGATATTAGTTCATGGATTTTCTTCAGCATGGACTAACATGGTTATTGCGAGAGCAATGAGAACCACGATGCCGCGTGCTTTGTCACTTATGTGAGAGGAGCACATGAAATTCTTTTAAATTTTGAAGCATTGATGGCTTTTATTTTTAAACTTTTTTTGTCTAGGTTTGTGCTCCAAGATATGTCGAGGAAATCTCTCAAACCCCAAAACAATACAGAATACCAGGAAAGTGTTTCGTGATGGATGATATCTTAAGACCTCAAGTTCCGTTGACCCCATGTATAAACCCTTCGGGTAGAGGTAAGATTTTGACTGTTGTGTTGTGTGATTATTAGATCCATTTACACGGCACGATGATAGTAAAAGATCGTTCTGCCTAATGTGTACGATTAACTTGCTGCAGTCTTAGGCCCTGGTGCTACATTAGCGTCGGAATCGTTAGCGTGAATTGTGCCTGTGAGATAACGTTACATACTCGATATGCTTGAATGAAAATCGTAGGTTTACAGTCGTATCATGTGAATGAGCCCTTAGGTAGCACGAATCAAAACGTTCTTGGCTGGAGTAACGTCGTTGACCTCAGAGGTGAATACGTCACTTTTAGTGACTAGTTTCCGTGCTATAATTTACAAAGGAAGGCCTGGTGTATTGTGTGTACTATTCAAACTCACGATCAAGGCACATTTCAGACGTAAACTGTTTCTTGCTAACTTAGTGTAAATGCACAAAATTTGTCGATCTAGTTTAGTTGCATCGAGGTTGACACATATAAAGGTCTGCACTTGGAATGGGACTAAAGCCGTTCTCAATTGCTTCAAACTTTTTGGAACGCCGTGGCCTGTTACATAGTCGATCCCTGACTTGGCCGTCAATAGTACTGGAGAGATCTCAAACGATGGTTAAATCGTTAAACGGTTAGATCTCCTTATCAGTGATCAGAAGGATACTCTGACAAAATATTTGCCGAATGTTTTATTTTGACGAGCCTTTGTGATTATGTAAATTTTGATATACTACCTACTGACACTGACTACAGTGGTTTGTGAAGTTGTTGATTCTGTCATTCAGGAATTGAAGTGATTTTTCAGTTCACCTGTAAACATAACATCCCAAAACAGTATGATTGATATCCAGGTCTTCTGGCTGATTAGCCTGAGTAAATCTATGCCTAAATACATACTGCAGACTTTTTTCTAATAGTTTAGCTATGTTACCATGTTACATGTTTTGAAACGTGTTAGTCGATGTTACCCCGTTTGATATTTCGTATCGTATAGACGTCTTACAGGTTGTGTTTTCACTTAGATGAAACTTTTTATGAAGTTTGCCAAGCTGGTTTGGCTGTGTCATATATTAGTAAAGGTAGTACCAATACTGCATTGATTGGTGCCGTAGGAAGTAATGCCGGAAAAGGTAAGAATGCTCTTTTGACGTTATCATTTATTTTATTATTCTGCTAAATTTTTCTGCTAGTATACGTATGTAAATTGGCATGCGTTGTTTGGTTGCTCCGTGCAGACCAGCAAGAGTAGGTATTTCGGGCGAAAATTCGAACAACAAGACAAGAAGAGTTTGCAAGTGAAAGTCGTACGATTGCGATACTTGAAGACACGCAGGTCACGGGAACTGCCACTTTCAAACCAAAACCATGTTTAAAACAAACGAGATATAAATTAATGAATTGAATTTTTGACAGCTGGTTCAGGGCTGGAATTCTGAATAAACTGTCGGCCTCAATATTTACTTAGCACGGAAGTGTCTGCAATTGGCTAAGCCGTTGAAGAGTCGTAGGTTAAGGGATTGTTGTCCATTTAGTCCAGGTTCGCAACGTGTGGCGGAGATAATCGCAGAATTGCTCAGAAATTGACAATTTCATGGCCAGCATTTCCCATTTTTCCGATTTTTAAATTGTCTGATATTACTGTAAATTATTCTTAAGCGTGCGGTACGAGGCGTATCTGAACGCGTTAAAGCTGTCCATAGAGATCATAAAAATCTAGAGGGGGCATGGGGGTAAAAATTGAAATCACATTGAACGCCGCCATTTTGAGTAAACTGGGTGGAAAATTGTTTTTCTACTGGCTCTTTTTTGTATTTACGAGAACCTCAAGGTCAAAGAAGTTACAACTGATGTTTACGGACTTGTTTCACGTTCGTTTTCGTTAACCGTACAGCGGAAGAACTGTTTTCTTAGTTATTCACCAGTTATTAGTTTCCCTTAAACGTTTTATAATGCTTTTTTTAAGAAAAGACAAAACAAGAGACAAAAGTTCAGTGGCCTTTGAACATTTCATTCGGGCTCTCTGGTTGAACTCCAGATTTATCCTATATGGCAACCTTCGATTTGTGACCTGCGGTTGAGTGACGTTTAGCTACAATGCTCCCTCTAGCTAATGTAATATCTATTGTGTTTTCCGCATCATTCAGCATGTTTGATTGAACCAGGAGATTGATAAGTTAATGATGTTCCAAAAAGCCGTGGGATCTTCGTTGTCCCAAAATCTTGGAGGTATTCTCCGCCATTTTGTTCTTCGCGCCATGTTAATTGTTCTAGCCCCTGGCAAATGACCCTTGGATCAAGATTACTTGGGATGTAAAAAAAAGAGAACATTTATCAAAACTTCAAGTAACTTGAGAATGTTTATAGGCTTATTATAGTGTATTATCCTGTTTGTTTTCCTGTTATTTATTCAGTAACTGTATTGTGCAATATTGTGAGTAGGCTTTTGAGTATTTTGTTAGTTTTGCCCAAATCGAAGTTATCTAGGAAAAAAAGGTTTATTGGTTTAGCAATGGCTCGACTTTGTTCGAATAAACCTACCGAGTAATTACCATAGGTGATCGTTTGCATTTTGTCGTTTAAGTTAAATGTGGAGTAAATTTGTACGTGTATTTGTATATGTCTTTGTAATCCATGGTTTCTAGATGTTCATTCAGATTTTAGGTAAAGTTAATATACCAGTCTATATCAGTAGATGTCACAGTGCAAGAGAAATTATGCAATTCGCACATGCATTTGTCTTTTTATTTCCGTTAGGTTCATTAATCTTTCAAGACACATTTACCCGTTTTGATCAACTGGACGAAACAGACTATTTAGGTAAGTCTTATGTAAGGCTTGAATTAATAGGAAAATCTTACATGCACAGCATGCACCTAATTTTTTTAACTACCTGCACCACCAATTATTTATGTGCACAGACATGTTCAAAAAAATTCTCGAAACACAATTTCACTTCTTGTCAATAATGATTTGGTTTACTTGAAGTTTTCGAGTGAGACTCCTCAGAACGCAGGTAATGATGAAGCTAAGGTAATGATGCTAATTATGAAGTGCAGCCCATGCAGTCACTGTGTGAAAATTTCTACGTGCACGCAGTGCATGTAAGTGACAAAAGTTACGTGCACATCTCGAATTTTACGTGCATTCGTGCACGTGTGCATGGGGTATTTCGAGCCTTATTATGTATATGTAGAAAATCCGGGTAGAAAAGTGATTTAGATGATCAAAATGAGTGAGATTATTAGTTACTAGATTTGACTATTACATTTATGAACATGCACACTGCTTCATTTTGACATTTGAATTTTGCAAATCGGTGTAGTTGTAAACGCTCTGGTCTTCTGGAGTCGAGTTTTGTCCCGGGGAAGGTACAATCAATGACAAATTGGTTGGAACCAAACAGATATGTACTCGTTGCTATCCCCCCGCCCTCCTCATCAATGTTCTATTGCAAGAAAAGGATGTCTGCAGCCTTTCTTGCAAAGCTCTTATCATGTTCATCCATGTGGAAACAACATTGAGAGGGAGGAGCGGGGAGTTAAATTGATCATGTTTGTTTTTCATGCAATTACAAGGAAAGTATTTAAACTGTTCTAGGTAAGTTTGTCAGTGATTGTAGAGGCACTGAACTCTGTAATAACTGAAAAACAAACTTAAGTCATTGATAACCCAAAAAGTCAAGCCAAGGCTCCTTGACATGTTTGAACTTGAAATTCTCTTTTTGGTAGCATTTTATATTGATTGCATTAACAAAATATTATTGACAAGGATGTCGTGTGAAGAACTGAAACGGACTGAAAAAGATGTCAAGGAGCCTTTAAGGCGGCATACCGAAGAAAACAAACGAAAAAAGTAAATAAATTAATAAACAAACAAACAAATAAATAAATAAATAAGTAAATGAAAGGAAAAACACTTGATTTGAAAACTTCAACGCTGAAACATCTTATCCATTGAAATTGTATTTTTGACTTATAACAGACCCATTTCGTTGGAATCAAATCCGGTCAAGTCGACACGTGAAAACCCTCTGTGACTCCGACAATCACTCTCTATTCGGTCCAAACTATCTCAAGTAATAAACGCAAAAGTGAGATTTTCTATTACGAAATATGAACACAATGTCAAATACGTATGCTCTTATGCTACTATAAAGAGTTACAATGTATTAACTTACCCATTGTATTAATCTGTCTTATCATTACGTCAAACGCCCTCAACGTTCTTTCGCTCATCGCTAATTTTCTCCACGTTGTCGACCTTTGTCTAAATTTTAAAGTTGCGGCCCTTTCTCCATCGCCTAATCCGTTCTATCAAATTATGATGTTAACTTATTGCCTAATTAACAAAATATATGTATTTATAACAAAATGTTACATGAACTGCTAAATCTATGGTCGGTAGATCCACGACTGTTTAACTAGTAGGTTACACACTTTATTCTATTCCATGTGAAGAACCTTTTCATGACCACAGCCTTTGTCGTAAGGTAAATTTGTCTCCTTTCTTTGGCTTAGTTTTCTTCGTCTTTAAAGCGTGGGGCATTGAAACTGACACCATGTCAACAGGCGGAAATTATCGTAGCAAATGATAAACCAGGCTGGAACCGTAGTCATGTTAGAAAAATTAATGCCCAGCAAATAATTTTCAAAATGCCGTAGTGAATGTAAGAAGCCATTCACATTGAGATCAATCTAACTTGAATCGATCTGAGATCGATCTCAGTTCGCCTCGTGAAGGCGTTCACGCTCGTTTGGATCGATCTCAGTTAGCATTCAAGCATTCACACACTGATCGATTTTGACTTAGATCGATCTCAGATCGAGCTAACACACTAGTGTAAACGGTCCCTAACATCCGGAGAAATAACATAGAAATATTTAATTGACTGACGTTTCGTTGTGTAGCTTACATCACCTTCAGAGTATAAATGGTGATTATAATTAAATTAATTAATTAATTTCGTTCACGCCTTTATAGTCACCTCCATTTTTGTAAACAGGTTACGCATTAAAGTTAAGAAGATGTTGTAAGTTACACCACAAAACGTCAGTCAATTAAGTATATCTGTTATTTCTCCGTGTGTTTCATTCTCTATGGCATTTTGAAAATTGTTAGGTTTAATTTATGTCTGATCATTCACGAAAACCGTGTCATGACTAACTTCCGGGAAATAGTTTAAACTATGTCTTCGACCACATGATACACGTGTTTTCCACCCTAGACATTATGTTATGAAATGGCGTCCCCGCGACCCATGTTGACGCCACTTAGAAGCCGGAAATCGCTGTATTCCCGAATCTTTTTAACTGAACAATTGGCACCAACTCAGTACTTATGAACCAAAGCCAGTTTTTTTTTTTAGTTGGCAGTGGATGAAATTTCATATTATTTCATAAACTTTAGTGTGATACAAGATTTTCGGCCACTGAGAAAAATCGTATTTTATCACACATAACCTACTATAAAGAACTTCATGCGCTTCCACATGTCATTGAGATTTTTCTTATGCCAGCGGTAAAAATCAGGCTGTAATAAACAAATTTTGAGTGAGGCTGAGCATGATATCAAGAATTATCCAAACCGATATTATGGCATTATGCGTAAGCCGAATCCAATAATTGTTTTATTATACATTCAAAATAGCAATAGATGCGAGAAAAGAGTTGCAGTAAAAGTACTCGTGCGATTAAGTTTCCGAACTGCCGCAGGCCATTTTTGCTGTTTTGTAATTTTTGCGGCCTTGAGGTGTTTACGTCATCAGCGTCCAATAATTTTTTTCCCGAAGCATTTACCTTGCATAATTGTTTTTACATATTCATTTCTCAAATTTTTAAAACAATTTTGCAGAACTCAGTCGGCTTGTCGCTCACTCATCATTTGTGAACAAAACATTTTGAACTCATTCTAAGTGCATATATCATTAAAAAGTAAAAGATATACAAATCTTTGAATATTTTCTTACCAAATTTCGTTACTCTTTTGGTGTTGTCTGCCGTGGCTACTTCGTTTATTAAAAAAAAGTTATTTCGTAACTTAAACAAAATTGGACGCCATCTTGTTTTGCTCGGAGGTGAATAGTGCAGGATATTCTGAGATAGAGAAAACAATCAGATCGCGCGAGAAACACTGCTCACCTGCGAGGTATTTGCTAATTCATGATATTCGACGGAAATGATGTCACGGCTTCCAGACATTGAGAATTAACTGGTGAATGTCAACCAATAAGAAACAAGAATGAAGTTTTAATGTACAAGAATAATTAGTGTCGACTCTGACTATAAGAAAAACTAAAACTAAGGTTTAACATTAAGTAACAGAATAGAGGTGATGTTTTAAAATCTTTCCATGGGCTCTCAGCCCTAGCTTACCTTTTGAATTTTCTTCCAGTTATTACAAAATTTATTAATTCGAACTGTTGATGTTCTTTCAGGTTACTCGGTCACCCATGGAAACTTCTATGACAAAGACAAAGAAAGTATGTATACTGTTATGTACCATCGCCTCTTCGAGGTTGGAAGTCAATCGCTTGTGAATGCTAGTCCAGAAAATTGGTATGGCTAAGTTGCTGAAGGGTTAGCTGGAGTGTTGGTTAATTTGAATGACTTCACTTCGTAAAATTATTTCACGATCTCAATTTATCTACTTTGGTAATTGGTAAAAATTTCATGGTCGCATCTCGGTAAATGAAGCACCAATCGACTTTTAAAAATCCTTAAAGTCAAATGCTTAAAAACCCAACGGCAAATATGCAGTCAATTTCTCATACCGCGCAGGCTTTGGTTATCGTCTGCTCTCAGTTTGAATAACACCTATTTAAATTTTTTGCTGAATTATCAGGTTTTAAGTTTGATTTAGGGGAGTTTGTCCTGCTCTTTTCAGAAAAGGTGTTTTAGAAGTGCTAGCATATTGTTTCGTTTTGACATGGGGAGTGCGACGTTACATAAAAACAACCTATGCTTGTATACCTCTTCACTGAAGTTACTATTCACGTTTGAATCTGGTGTCATATGAAAGCATTCTTGTTTGAATGACAGATGGGAAAGAAATTGGGCTGAACGTTTGTGTCGAACGGAGTTGTTATCCATGGTTTTTGAGATTCTTAAAATGATAAATATTTTAAAAAGTAGTGTTAGGGCAGTCGTCTTTAAAAAGAAAGTCTAGTTCCATTTTGTGGAATTTTTTTTTTTTGAATATTGAATCTGATATCAAAATCTGACGGATTGGTCTTCTAACATTTACAGTGATAGCTGGGGGTGTACCTAGAGCAAACCACACTGGAAAGGTAAAGTGAGACGTTCCAAAATACATTTAAGTAGCTCAAATCTATTTTTGTAGCAAGTAAGTGCAATGGAGAGACCCCTGGCCAGCCAAAGATGTAGGAAACATTTGGAAAACGATAGAAACCCCACCACTACCATAACTTTAAATATTGTTAAATATTAAGTTGACTACTTTTATTATTATTATTTTAATTGTTGAAAAAACCAAACCATATCATTAATATTGAACGATTATTTCCCGAAGTGGAGGTGAATAGTGGTGGATATTTACCGTTCGCGGTGGGATAAATATTTATACTGTTGCCCGACACTGAGGTGAATAATTGTTTTAGCACATACCTCACATAATTGTTGTCACATATTTATTTTTTAAATTTTTAAGACAATTTTACGGAATGTTGGCTTGTCGCCCTCTAATCATTTGTAACCAACACATTTTGAAACATCCCGAGCCCATTTATCGCCATAAAGTAAAAGAAATACATATCTTTGAATACTTAATTACCAAATTTCATTGCTTTTTTGGTATTATCTGACACGGCGACTTTGTTTATTAAAAAAAGTTGTTGTTCCGTAACGTAAACAAAACTTGACGCCATCTTTTGCTCGGAGGTGAATACTTAATAATTATTCACCGAAGTGGAGGTGAATAGTGGTGGTTATTTACTGAACCGCGAAGCGGCGAAGTCAATCTTTACACTATTCACCGACACTGAAGTGAATAATTGTTTTAGCATATACCTTGCGTAATTGTTTTCACATATTTATTTTTCAAATTTTTAAAACAATTTTACCGTACTCAGTCGACTTGTCGCCCACTCATCATTTGTAAACAAAACATTTTGAACTCGTCCTGAGTGCATTTATGGCTAGAAAGTAAAAGAAATACATATCTTTGAATACTTTAGTGCCATGTTTCTTTGTTTTTTGGCACGGCGACTTCGTTTATTTAAAAAAAGTTCTTCCGTAACTTAAACAAAACGGGACGCCATCTTGTTTTGCTCGGAGGTGAATAGTGCAGGATATTCTGAGATAGAGGAACCAATCAGGTGGCGTAAAAACACTATTCACCTGCGAGGTATATGCTAATGCAGAATATTTCGAGATAGAGGAATCAACCAGATTGCGCAAAAACACTATTCACCTGCGAGGTGTACGCTAATTGTTGATGTTATTGGCTGTTTGTAAATAGAAGTGTTTTTGCGCTAGTTTTAGTAAGGCCGATTGACGCGAACCGTCTCTCGCATTCGATTGTTCATTTTAATGTGTACTATTAATGGACAAGAGTCATAAGACGTATTGCTACATTCGTGGGCGAATCGTCAGCAGAAATTGTGCCCTTAAGTTAACATAGTATGGCCCGGACGAACAGTTCTATGCGACAGTCGTATGATATAAGTGACTCCTTAAAACTTAAAGTGGTGCATGAAAGTGGTTAATCATTTAGTTCCTACCGCTTTTTGTCGAATTAGATTTTAAAACAATAGGGCCATTCATGCAAGAGAAATATGATGTGGCTAACACAAGATGCTCCTCACGCCAAGCGCTAAGAAGCTCGTATGAACCGCGCCAAAGTAATGTTAATTTTTAAGTGAGCGACGTCTCACGCATAACGCACTTTCGTATTCGTATATATGGGTCAGTTTACCTGAAGTCGCGTCTTATTCCTACTCTATAAACAAGCGAAATCTGTAGGAAAAAAGAGTAAATTTATTTAGTGACGTTTCGATGTCACGATAACCACGTTATCAAGTACTAATAATTTTAGCTACAAACGCTAAGGTTTGTATATACGTGAATGACGAAAGGCAATTTGTGGAAATAGAGTATCAGGCAGTTCATTGGTAACAAACGAAGATAAGGAAAAAGTTTTAATTGATTTATTATTGGCTGTCAATTTTTACTTTTACTGCATGTCTTACGTCACTGCTGCTGCTCCTGCTGCTGCTCCTGCTGCTGCTCCTGCTGCTGCTCCTGCTGCTGCTCCTGCTGCTGCTCCTGCTGCTGCTCCTGCTGCTGCTCCTGCTGCTGCTCCTGCTGCTGCTCCTGCTGCTGCTCCTGCTGCTGCTCCTGCTGCTGCTCCTGCTGCTGCTCCTGCTGCTGCTCCTGCTGCTGCTCCTGCTGCTGCTCCTGCTGCTGCTCCTGCTGCTGCTCCTGCTGCTGCTCCTGCTGCTGCTCCTGCTGCTGCTCCTGCTGCTGCTCCTGCTGCTGCTCCTGCTGCTGCTCCTGCTGCTGCTCCTGCTGCTGCTGCTCCTGCTGCTGCTGCTCCTGCTGCTGCTGCTCCTGCTGCTGCTGCTCCTGCTGCTGCTGCTCCTGCTGCTGCTCCTGCTGCTGCTCCTGCTGCTGCTGCTGCTGCTCCTGCTGCTGCTCCTGCTGCTGCTGCTCCTGCTGCTGCTGCTGCTGCTCCTGCTGCTGCTGCTCCTGCTGCTGCTGCTCCTGCTGCTGCTGCTCCTGCTGCTGCTCCTGCTGCTGCTCCTGCTGCTGCTGCTGCTGCTGCTGCTGCTGCTGCTGCTGCTGCTGCTGCTGCTGCTGCTGCTATATATATATATATATATATATATATATATATATATTTATATATATATAAATAAATAAAAATGTACACGCTTAGAACTGACGTAGTAAAACCTGATAACGATGTTATGATGACATCGATGCGTCATTCGATAAACATAATCCTTTTATCGCTGACATTCGTCTCGTCATGTATTTCGAAAACTTTATAGGAAAAATCTGGTGAGAAGTCTCTTGGAATTGCATGAGGTGCAACAAATCGGCGGACCTTCAAGAAAATGTATGAATCAACATTTGCTGTCTTTGTACTGAATTATTTAGGTCATGGTCTATGAAGTGAAAGGTGGAACATTTGAATTTCGTCAAGTCGTGAATCCACCAAAGAAAGTTAAAGAAGTTAGTAACTTACTGTATTAGCGATGTGCTTGTATTCAAAACGTGTAGTAAATTTGTCTGGATCTTTTTACAGAAATATGCCGAAGTTATAGATCGCACAGGCGTCACAACCATTCAGAAATCATTTCACGTGGTCATTGCTTCCAAACGGCCAGATAATATATACTTCATCTGGGAATAAGCGTTCGTTATTTATGCTTGTTATAAAGTTTCTGTCACCAAAGCAGAAACGTAAAAAAAAAAAAAATTAAGACTAGAGATGAGTAGGATTCCACTTCACCAGATGTCGGATTCACCCGGTAGCGGATTACGGAATAATACCGGATAGTTTCAATTTTTGTTAAGCCTAGAGAAAGGAAACAGCGAATAGTAGTTTAAAAACAAGAAGTATTCAAACTATTGGTTGTCTAGCCGTGTCATATATTTCCCGTGTAGACGCAAGCCGCAGCAGGTAAATTTCCGTGGTGATTTTAACACAAAGCAGATTATGGTTAGTTGCGCAAAAAGTTAACAATAACAAAATGCTACCGATGTACTTACATCTTTCAACGATGATTTCAAGGAGAAAACAGGTTGAGTAGATATAAAAAGCCCGAAGTCATAGGTGAAAACAAGCAAGTAAACCTAAACCGCCATCTGACAAAACAAAGCAGCATTAAAAGTGATAAGTAATACAACTTCCTCGTTTTCTGTTTTCAGACGAAAAGTTTTATGTATTTTGGAGCATCCGTTTGTGCTGTTGATATAAACAATGATGGGTAGGTAAAAACCTGATTTGGCGTGTTGAACTGCTTATGGCCTTTAAGGATATGTTGGCCGTAATGTATCTTGAGATGCTGGGTGCGAGAAAAACCACCTATACCGGCAAGGATTCAAAACCACTGACAAAGGTTCAAAGGTCCGATTTACAACTAGATGAGCGGAGTCCACGACAGTATATTTGTAGGTCGGACATCAGTTTGAATTAGCTATTAGAAGTACAGTGCTTCACCGTGACTGATGAATCCCAGCTTCCAGATTTATAGGAGTAGGTAGCGTGTCGTCGAAGGACGACATCTTCAGCTAAGATTGAACACCATTGTATTGACGACTGCCTACACTAAAGGTTTCTCTTCTACTGCTGGAAACCTCTTCGTAATCCTGGCACAAAGACATTCATGTAACACCAACTGAGGCAGTTGGACCTTGAGCTGGCATTTTGGCAAATACTACAATTCTTGGCAACCAAGAGAAAAAAATTATGTGCCGTAAATATGTTTGTCTTATACAGAAGAGTAGGAACCAACTAATCATTGGGGGGCACAACCCACCTCAAGAGGGGGTCTAGGGGCATGCACCCCCGGAAAGTTTTGATTTTTCGAGTCTTTGAAAGACTACTTCCTGCATTTTGAGAGGAGTTTCAGAAAAAATCTAAAGATCATAAAAACATAAAAAAATATAAGACTGTAGTAAGTATTGAGGGGCACGGCCCCCCACTTCCATTAATGCACGTCTGTAGTACGGTACAGCGTATTGTAGTGTAGTGGAGTGTGGGGTGATGTGATGTAGTGTGGTGCAGTGTGTTGTGGTGAGGCTGTTCAGCTGTTTTAACCCATCGGGTATTGTCTACCATCTATTTTCCTGCGGATATCAGGACGTAATCTACAGACAGTTGTAAAATGTAAATTCATTGACGACATCCGGTATTTTCTTTTTTCTTTTTTTTCCCTGCCATATTTGACCCGCAAGGTCTCCTTAAGCTATTCCATCCGATTCCCGATCAATCTTCCCAATCTCTGGAGTATGCTGTCATGTTTTATACCGCCTTCGCTTATTTCCGGTTTTTTTCTTTAGTTATTCTGATCTTCTCGTTGGAGCACCCTTTTACAGTAAGAAAGGAGATGAAGGAAGAGTTTACGTCTATTTAAGTCAGGAAATTGTAAGTCATTCGTTTATTCACATTGCTGTTATTAACACAACTGTGAACGATTCTCATATTGCTCAAACTTATACCAAATAAACGGTTCGAATCTCAAAGACACTGCAGCTGAAAAACGTATCCAGATTAACAAGACAAGAAATTGTCTCTGACACAGTCGTAAATACCCCTTTTTACTTTCTTCCGTAAATTACCCATTTCAGATCATGGGATATTTTGGTTCTTTGTAATTTAATGATAATCAGATGTACTTGACAGCATTTTAATTGAAATGATGGCGAAGGAAAACATGACATAACTTGAAATGGGCAACGTACATGCGTGAGAAAAAGGGTCCATTGTCTAACTTGTCCGTCTTGGCGAGTTCGATTTGAACGTTTGTCCCCAGTTTGGCGATGACAACCCTTCTTTTCTTTTATTTCAAACGTCGAAATTTCAACTACGTCCGAAAGTTATTACCTTAAATCCTCTATTAAGCCCCGCCACTCAAGTGAACCCCCACTGTGTAATAAACCCTCCATTTTGGAGCAAGAAATTTATTAAGTCCGTACCCTACCCTTTCCCTTTTCACTCCCAACCAAAACAACAGACCGTATTATTAGTTTATTTTTATTGTAGCAATCCGGGTACGAAGTCACATGCGTTTCTGGCTCTGTAGTTCCTTATGTAGTATAGATTCCACTTTTCGGTTGTTTGAGAAACCAATATACCCGCTCGGAACCTGAAGTATATCCTCGAGAATCTTCACTCCCGTCGGTAAAAATTCTTAGTTACAACCTTCACGAGATAAATAATTTGCACAACAGGAACCACAGTTCTGACGACAAATGTCCAACTAATTCTTGATCTTGACGACTGCTAACCTGCAGGCGTTTGGCGAAATTAAATAAGCCCTCCCTCTCCATTAAGCCCCCCCGTTTCAACTAGCACAAAAACACGGCTGACGTCATTTTCATTGTCTGTTAGAGTACAGAGACGTGGATAACGTCATGAGAACATGAAAGAAACGTTGGTTATTTTATAAAACAGATAGAAAATAGCTTTCGTGTCTCTGTGCTGCGATAGAAACATGACGACGTTTCAACCAGAAAAATATCTGAAAACACTCGACTACACCTCGTATTTCCACTAGGCATTTTTCGGTTAAAATGACGTCATTCATGTTTCTATCATAGAACTGAGACACTCAAGCAATTTTCTGTTTGTTAATTTGATCCCATTTGGATAGAATTCGTCAACTGCTTACCAAAAGTCTTTCGTTTTTTCCGAGTTCTCCGATTTCTTCCCTCAAGGAAACTTGAGAGTGTGGATTAGGCTAAATTTAGGTCAGGCTATATTTAAGGAAAATAATGATAAAAACTTTTAACATAAGTGGTTTTGGTTTGATAATTAAGATAGGTATGAAAATTTGATATAACCAACGGCATAAAAGCCTTTGATAGTTGGCGAACACACTTGTTGAAAGTTGGGCAAAATGTTGCGAAGAGTTGGTAACAGTACTAGACACCCACAAGAGAGCCTCGTCCTTGATCGAATGGAAAGAATATTGACAAATAAACCAATCTCCTGTTAATTATTAATGCTTAATTTTTTCCCCCTTTGTTCCCTGTCTCTGTAAGGACACTTAAAGCAAGATTTTATTTTCTGATTTGCTGTTTTGATCTGGTTGTCCAATATATCGGATACTGTGCGTTAAGGGTTAAAGGAATGTAATCTGACAATGCCAAATTCTTTACGTTATAAACAGACTTATCTCATTTTGTTTGGTCATTATGTCATCCTTAGTCCTTATCACAAAACAGGGTCTTCCTTACCAAACTGTCCGGGCATTGGTTTCTGTTCTTTTAGATTTTAAGTGAAGCTCGATTATTTTAAAAACTGCGGTATGTCACAGTACCACTTAAGCCAATGTGCATGAACCGTATGTGACCATAATCACTTGTTACCCTTATCTTATAGCCAAGCAGTGGTAGTCGGAAGTTAGT
Organism: Heliopora coerulea; assembly: GCA_030142905.1. Lineage (NCBI taxonomy): Eukaryota > Metazoa > Cnidaria > Anthozoa > Scleralcyonacea > Helioporidae > Heliopora > Heliopora coerulea. The sequence goes on along the minus strand of JASJOG010000006.1, from coordinate 805,916 downwards.
ATCGGAATATGGAGAAAACGTGGATCCAGGTTTACGTGGAAATGATCAACCGGGTGCCCGATTCGGGTGGACAATTGTCCCCGCCGGTGATATAGATGATGACGGCATCGAAGGTAAATAATAAACCACCTCAATAGACATTACGGAATAGGTGTGTGGTAACCAGGGCTGTGGAAATCGGGTTACTTATTTTTTCCAAACCAAAGGGAGCCAATACCTATTTGTTTTAATTTGTTACTAATAAGATTAAATTCACCCTTGTTCTCAGAGACCTTGAGAGTTATCAAGTAATCATGTCCTACATGAGCATGTTAGGGCCAAGATCTGGAGTTTGTTTTTATGGCGTTGTGACGTCATCAAGGTGATACCAACGTTACCGTGACGTCAACCATTACAAAGCTTGTGTTTTTCGTATATATATATATATATATATATATATTTAAATCAAATAGCCGATACCATTCCTGAGTATAAACTTTATATAAAACAATCATAAAAAGCTCATTTAAAATTTTATTTCATCTCCAACGTTTCGGGGAAAGCCCCTTTTTCAAGGTCGTAATTTAAATGGATTACTGACTTCTGTATTACGATCTTGAAAAAGGGGCTTGCCCCGAAACGTTGGAGATGAAATAGAATTTTAAATGAGTTTATGATTATTATATATATATATATATATATATATATATATATATACATACATACTTTAGAGTGGTTTTAATCCATTTTTTTTATCTCAGAAAAACTATCCCCCCAAACATTAAAATGTTCATGATGTTGGCTGTAGAAAATACACAAAAACTTTCAAATTTTTTTAATTTAACAAACGCTACTTAGTGTGTTGTATTTAGCATCTGCAGTCAAATGACATGTACAATTTGTCAGATAACATAACCAGGTTTGAAATTTTTTATCACGCGATGACATGACCTAGTGAATATACAGGTCTGACGGAGTTCATATGCCTTCTTCATGAGATCAGGGTTTTTCCTAAAAATCCGACATTTCTTCAAAGAAACATATTCACGTTTCTTGAAAAGACGATCAGAACATGTATAAATTTGGACACGTGTAAATTCCGGGAAGGAGCATTCCATTTTCCATTCAGATTCAGTTATTCCATGGAAAATTAAGCACCCTCCCCAGTTTCGGATAAAACAGTCCAGAAAATTTCATTACATATCGATTTATCTTTAATTATTTTACTGTTAACCTGTACCCTCATCCTCTCTTGCATTCGTTGTATGAAGGAAACCATTTTGCAAGAGTTTTGGAGCAACGTGGAACAACATTGAGAGGGGAGGGACTAGTAATGTGGCTTTCTATACTTCAAAATTTGGAAATTGTAACTTTTACCATTTCAGTAATTGTGCCAACAGGTTTTGTCCAAGATTATCCTTGGTAAAAGAAACTAGTGGTATCTGAGAAGAAAACCACAACCTCTTTGTAGAAGTAGACGCCTTCGTATGACTTTATCTCACGTAGGGCTGGCAATTTTCAAATGCTAACTTTGGTTAAAATTGGAAGGCGAGAATCGGGTTTTGTTGTAGGAACACAATTCCGGGAAGAAATCGGGTTTTTACCCTTTCATGCATAAGCTTTTCTTTTTTGTTCTTTGTTTTCTTTTGCGTTTTGCTTTGTTCTTTCATTAGTTCAATTGTTGTAACCTGTTCTTGTACGACGACGATATTCATGAAGTGCTTGAATCAGGATACCTGAGGCACCAGTCTCTGATTCAAATACCGTTGGTGATGACACATTGGGCTTCCACAGTATTATGCAATTGTGCGCTAGTTTGTTTTTTGTTTTGTTTTTTATTTGGGGGGTTTCCCCTACATAATTCATTAATTTTCGCACATCTTTTAGGTTTTGAAGAAATTCAACGTGCATATGTAGTTTGTTTTTCTTAAAAAACTATAAAATATTTTTCCTTCTTCTACTGAGATGTAAACGCGCGGGATGATGTGAGACGTACGAAAAGTACAAAAAAGGATGCGTTTCGAATGTTTTGTGCATTTCGAAGCATGGAAAACCCCTTTGTTTCTTTTATAAAAATACTAAACCGACTTGGGTTCCGTAAATTTGAGTAAGATGCAACTTATTTTCTAAGGTAGCGTCTGTGTTATGACGCAAGGTCGCGGGTTCAATTCCCTGCCGAGGCCCAAGAGCTGCGTTTTTCGTCACTGGTCCCAAAGGACTAGTTTCACCCCCCCACGTGATCTGAAGTTAAGCTTCACTGTGATTGGCTGATCAGCGTTTGAGAGCAAAACAGGACTACAACACTGTATCAGGATTAAGCTGTGTAATCGACTAAAAGTTATGGTAAATAGTTCCGCTGTTCCTTTTTGCACAAATTTCTATAAGCCTGGTCCGGGCATTCGTTTTTATAGTTTTCCGCTTAGGAAGCTGCGACTGTTGAAGAAATGGCTTGATCGAATTCGTTGCGAAGGCATACCGGTCAACAAGTACGCCCGCGTGTGTAGCGTGCATTTTAGCGGGAATCCGAAAAGGATAGGTCCTAATAATACTGATAATATCCCTAGCATCTTTGCATGGTGGCTGAACACAGTTTTGCTGGTTTTACACACCTTATGCCTCAACTGGGCGTAACTCCAAAATAGTTATAACCCATATCTCCAAAGTTGGCAGAGATGGAAAACGAAAATGGATGTCCAAGCTGGTATGGTAATATCAGAGGCATTCCGTGTTTCCATGGCAACACGAGCAATTGAAAACAACTTCAAACATTCAGTTTTCTCCAGTTTGCAAAAAATCCTGTCATTAACTTTTCTTCTTCTTTTGTATAAAGCTTGCAATAAGCAAATCTTATCTCGTGGTACCATTTTGATGACATTCTAACAGAGAATTTTTAATTTTTTAAAAAACTAGTGAGTCCCCCTACAACAGATAATTCTGCAGAATTCTTCTGTTTGATTCAAGTTTTCAAACCTTCACCATCTGAATTGCGAGGTTAACAAAAATTCTGCCAAATTTCAGCAATTTTTAATGACTAAGTTTTGAAAAATCGTCATTTTTCTACTGCAGGCAGCAATACGAACGATCGCAATTTTTCACACAACTACGCATCCTCAGCAGTGCACCGCGTGGGAGGCACGCTGTTGAGGTTTGATCCCACGCGCAGCAAGCCAAGCAAGGAATCAACGTAGGAAAAATTTAAAGGTAGTACTCTGCCAAACAAGGAGAGAACAAGATACTGACATTTGATTCTAATGAAAGCGCCTCGAAATGTTAGTACTTTGTCTGTTTTTTTTGGTAGAGTACTGCCTTTAGACTTTCTACGTCGAAGCAAGGAACCCATGTTTATGGCTAGTAAAATACGTCTGTTGGTGTTTTGTTAGAACAGAACGTGCACAGTGATCTTCTCCCAACGAGACACTTGTTGCAGCCAGCAAAGAAAACAGGACTGTGGCAAATGGTGGGCGAAAGAAAAATCTACGACTTTTGTTCGTTGAAGTTCATCAAACCATCGTCACAACTCAAGCCCAAATTGTCATAAACACTGATTAAATTTTTTGGTTCTTCATTCAGTATCTCTTACAGTAAACCAGATCTTTTTATTACCAGACAATGCTGATATTAGTAGAATAAGCAAAGATTTAAACCGCCTTTCACACACCGGCAAATTCCCCGGCAAGAGCAAAAGAAACAAATTTTGCCGCCATGTTTTTTACACGATTAAAACACGCGTCCATCTCGCAACACTGAATCACTCGCGTTTTGTTGCTAAATGGCGGAACTCAAAAACGTTATACATAGTGAACATGCGTTAACTCAAATAATTCTAGTCTTGAACTTCTGACTGAAGCTTGTTTTCTGCATGGTGCTTCACTAGAAGGCAGCAGAACGTCAACAAGCGACATTAATTATATTAAGTCCCTTGAAAGAATTGAATAATCTTAAGGAACAAAGCTCCAATAATGTGAAATTGGATAACAAGAAACTAAAGTACTACACTGGTCTCACAAGTCCAGAATTATTTGGCATTCTCGATCACGTTTAAAAAAGGGCAAATGATTGAGGAAGATGAGTACAAACCTCCCCTGTCTGAGCAGTTTTTGTTGGTGCTAATCAGATTGTGACTGCGTCTGAGCAACATCTCGCCTACTTATTTCTTATGAGCAACCAATTGTGTCAACAATTTGTCTAGATTGATTTTTTCTTTGGTTGACAAATCTTTATTTCATTGCGGTCAATTATTGGTCTAAGTGAGGGGTGTTTGGATACAGCTGAGACTTTGGCATTGCATTAAGAACCTGCCCACTTGAAGGCCATATATTTAAGATTTTAAAACGACGGTGCCTTGGGGGAATCCAACGGAGAACTGCCCAGACAGAGGAAGTTTGTACTCATCTTCCTCAATCATTTGCCCTTTTGAAATGTAATCGAAGCAAATATCAAATAATTTTGACCTAGTGAGATCAATGTAGAACTTTAATTTCGTGTTATCCAATTTTTACATAATTGCAGTATAGTTCCTTAGCTTTAAGATCATTCAATTCTTTTCAAGGGACTAAATATAAATGTTGTCGCTTGTTGACGTTCTGCTGCCTTGCTGTCTTGTGAAAGCAGTGAAGCACCATGCAGAAAACAAGTCTCAGTCAGAACTTCAAAGCTAGACTTACTTGAGTTAACGCTTTTATCAAGCACATGTTCAATATGTATTATGTTTTTGAGTTCCCGATTCTTTGAGGGCTGTGTCGGCAAGCAAATGCAAATGATAAGCGGGTTCTGAACTTACGTCTACCGCCGCACTGTCTTCTGATGAAACGTGGTTGGAGATCGAGTTAGTCGCGACTCGCGACTGTCTTGGCAGTACCGTCGTCAAAGGATAATGCTGATTCTCCTTTGGTAGGTCTTGGAGTAGTCAGTTTAAACCAAGCAAAGATGCTGGGGATGTTATTAGTATTATTAGGACCTATCCTTTTCGGATTCACACTGAAATGCGCACTACACAAGCGGGTGTACTTGTTGACCGGTATGTCTTCACAACGAATTCGATCAAGCCATTTCTTCAACAATCGCGGCTTACTAAGCAGGAAGCTATAAAAACGAATACCCGACCCAGGCTTACAGCAATTTGTGCAAAAAAGAACAACGCAACTATTTACCATAACTTTTAATCGATTACACAGCTTATTCGTGATACAGTGTTGTGGCTTTGTTTTGCCCTTAAACGCTGATCAACCAATCACAATGATCCTTAACTTTAGATCACGTAAGGGGGGTGTGTGTGTGTGAAACTACCCCATTCGGTTTTAATAAAATGTCTGATCCTGACACTTGAAAGTTTACTTTTACTTAATAAAGGCTCCATCTCACGTCACTGAGTATGAAGGCTTGGTTTTTCTTTATTTAATAAAATACCATTTGATACTCAATGTAAACGAGACACAAGGAAAGTTATCGGGTTTTGCCGTGCTTGAAACCGAATAAAGTTCAACCCATGCGAGTAGCAGTAATGGATCATTGCCAGTCATGAAAAAACATACTGAAATTTTACTTGGCTATGGTCGAAGATATACAGTTAAGCTAAATAATTTGTATTAATAATATTATTTGTTAACTGGTGGTGCTGTTTGTTTTTATCAGATGTTATCATTGGTGCTCCTCATGATGGACCTGACCTTGATGGTGACGGCGTAGGGAATGGAGCTATTTACATCTATTACGGTTCGAAAAATGGTGATATAGGAAAATATTATCAGGTATGCAAAATTGAGACATTCCCAAATTATGCACGACTTCCACTTCTTCTGCAGTTTTTAATGGGCTTAATGTTTTACTTGCATCGTATCTTTCGTCGATTAATCTTGAAATAATTTGATTACGATTAATGTGATACCAGTTTTCATCCCAGTTTGTAAAAGGCTATGATTCATTAACCAAATAGAAAGAGAACGAAATGCCTGAACGACAGCTTGATATTCATAATTTCGGCTTGTCAAAATAAAATTTCGGTTTAGAAGCTTGACGTAAATATTAGGAAGCGGTTTCTTTATCTGATTTCACAACTCTTCCAAATGATATAAAATTTCAGCGCAGCTCCTGTTTTCTCGTTTGAATTATTTCATTATTCACGAAAAGGAGTGTTTCTTTCGACATCCGAAGTCCGAACAGCAGATTTCGAATATGAAGTTAAGATGCCAGATTAGACGTTCGAGTATTTAATATCGCTTTACACCAACTAACTATTAAGGATTCATGACGAAAACACAAAGGAAAATTGTAATCAATGTGTTACAAAACATCCGAAGTCAACAATTTGCCGTGGTCAATAAGTGTCGTGATAATTCTGTTGGTCAAAGACGCAAAACGAGTTTTTGATGTGGTGCCCCAGGTAAATGAGAATAAATAGCTACCCTCGTGTTACATTCTGGAAGTCAAGTCCTAGTCAACTTCCCTTCCCTTCCCTTCCCTTCCCTCCCTTCCCTCTTTCCTTCCTTCCTTCCTTCCTTCCTTCCTTCCTTCCTTTCTTCTTTCCTTCTTTCCTTCTTTCCTTCTTTCCTTCTTTCCTTCCTTCTTTCCTTCCTTCCTTCCTTCCTTCCTTCCCTCCCTCCCTCCCTCTCCCTCCCTCTCCCTCCCTCTCCCTCCCTCTCCCTCCCTCTCCCTCCCTCCCTCTCCCTCCCTCTCCCTCCCTCTCCCTCCCTCTCCCTCCCTCCCTCTCCCTCCCTCCCCCCTCCCTCCCTCCCTCCCTCCCTCCCTCCCTCCCTCATATTTATTTGTTCATTTTTTTTTTGCTGCCATTAACCAGCCAAAATAAGGTGACTGACTGGGTAACCGTATCATGTGATCCAATTGCTGTGATCCTTAAACATAAAGAAGTAAACTAAAATACCCTTGTAACAACTGAACAAATTTAACAAGTTTCGGGTCAGAGTTTCTGTCGAGGCAACAGCTACGTTGACGCATTCTTATTCTCCGAATATTTTCTCAGATTTCTCCTGTATTTCAAATATGAGCGAATACTAGTACACGGGCGTATTTTCGTTCGTTGTACGGTCGAAACATCGAATGAGTACTTCACGGGTTTTTAACCCTTCCTGGCGGGGAATAGCTTGGAGGATAAATAGCTGGTCGTAAACCAATCATCATGCTGAAGTTGAATGGGATCGGTGATGTCATATGACGTCGCAGTGAAGGGGCAATCTTCGAAAATACTGTGGTTAGGATTTCTTTTTAATGTTTTTGCAACATACATAGGTTTTTGCGTGAGAAAAAACAAAAACAATAACAAACGACCAGTTTTTTAAATTGCAGTCGTTGAGAGTTTTGTATGTGTGATAGGTTTGTTTTCGGTACCTAATTTTTATTGTTTATTTTAAAGTTTATGGTAATTCAAAAACTCAAATGTTATTTACTAAACAGATAATCCAGGCGAAGTCCGAACAGTAATAACGTTTAGCAACGTTTTCCTTGAACGAACCAGCGCATTCTCGTTCCCAGAATCTTCCTGTTGGGGGAAAGGGGAAGACTCCGGGAGGATTCGAGTTTTCGTCGAATTACTCTTGATTCTCTTCAGATAATTTTGAATTGCCGGAAGTAATTCAATCTCAAGCCTAACTGACCAAATTCAAAGGTCAGCTGTAAAAACATGACAACCACTTCCATTGCTTAAAAGATTTTTGAACGAATTTGCGTCCAGGTTATAGAGGCATATTTGAGGGGAGAGAGAAGAGTGAAGTTTATTTTACTGCCAGAGTAATTTGCGTGTTTTTAGTATTAGTTAATTATTTCTCCCGCTGAAAACTTGTTTACTAAAGTAAAACTCTAGATCGAATGTGGTCGTTTGTCAAAGTCTATGCCAGTTTGTAAATCAGAGATCGTTGGCAGCATACAGATAAGCTAACTTCATAAACTCAAGTAGAGACACAAAACATGAAATCAAATTAATCGCCTGAGCATCTCTTAAGTCAGTTACATGTGACTAGTAATGCTTTTACTCATGAAATCCCTAAATTATTGCCGTCGAGACCGAAGGCATCATTTGTTTATACGATTACTTGTGTTCACTTTACGATCTGAAAATAATGGTTTGAAGTTGTATTACCAAGCAGTTATGACCGAAATTTAGGCAAACAAAATTGACGTAAATATAACAGAAGCTGAAGTGAAGAACAGGGAAAAACTAGAACGAGTCTTCTTCATTCTCCCGTCAAGCTCATGCTTATAGATACCCGATTATAAATCAGATATTTAAAATTCGAAATACTCTGAGTTATCCGCAACCGAGCGGAAGACCCTGGGAACCAGATTGGGACCATCTCTTTTTTGTTATATAATTCATGTATTTTTCCATGAAAGAGACCTTACAGTCAGTTTAATCAAACTTTGCGTTTGAATTGTACTGATACGGATTGCGCGTCCTGTCCAAGGACGTAGTTAACCCATTTTGATTGTGGGATGTCCAGTTTGATTTGCCCGAATATCGCATCCTTTCAAAAATTGCCTGAATTTTATTAGATGCACATTCAGGCCATATATGGAGTACCCTCGCATCCTTGGCCCTAACACGTAAATTAAATACAGTATAAACTAGTAACTAAAAGGGATTTTGACCTACCTTACCAAACCAAATTTTGCCCGAATTACTATCTATTTTCGCCCGAATCTCCTGTTTTTTGACAAACATTGGGGATGTCACACATCCCCATAAACTATGCCCTGGTCCTGTCAGAAAGCATGATTTGCCAGGATTCCGGCCCGTGAAAAATAATAAAAGTTAATTATGGTCCTTTTGTAAACTCTTTTCTGTGATGTCATAAATACGCCATGATGGGTCTGTTGAAAAGATATTACGTAACTTTCTATCACGACAGAAATCCCACAAAAGCGAGTCGTAAATAAATATAAAGGATGGACATGTTTAGGCCGAAAAAGTATGTTTTAAAGCATGCAAAAAACCCCGAAAATTTTCGAAAAAGTAAAAGTTCAAGTTTGGGGCACAGGCTCTTGAGTACCGTTGGCATGGAAACGTAGTGCTTCAAAGAAATAGTTATATGATCGCGTTCCCATATAAATTTCAAGGAACGTAGTGAAATTTTGTGGCTATTACTTAAATATGAAGGAAGTTGTGATCGTTTGAAATATATGGGGCATTCGCTGCTCCCCTCTCGCGAAAACTTTATGGTAGTCAAGACCCTAAAAACTTTTCGTTCAAACTTAAAGTTAGTATTTTGTTTTTCTGTCACCAGTGATATCACCAGTAAGGTGTTTCGTAATATTTTGGAGGAAAGTGTCCTTAGTTATTCTTGGTAAATCAATATTGTTGAACCATGACAAACGGATTGTGACGGCGATTTTGAACTAACCAATTTCTTGCAAGTGGGAATTTTAATCGTGTAGCTAGGGCTGTGTTCGATCAACATGTTGGTCATCTGGTGATTGCGAATTTGATTACTTATTAAACACCTATTGTTCAAATTTAGAGAATAACTGCGCAGGACGTACAAAAGTTTCAACCGAATCTGCGGCAATTTGGCTATTCCGTGGCAGGAAACATGGATATTGATGGAAACCAATACCCAGGTTAGTCAGAGTAATGAGTTGCTGAGAAAGTTTTTGATGAGGGTAAGGGTAGCAACGACTTCAATAAAAATACTTACTATGATATTGATAATGATTATGATAATGATAATGATAAAAGTTAATAAAGACGGCGATTAGTATGATGATGAAGATGATGGTAGTGATGATTATGATAGTATCAACATCAATAATGAAGATTTACTCGATGATTTGAAATAATATACGCTTAAAGATGGTGATGTTAGTGGAATTAGTTACTCCATCAAGGACCGCGGTTGATTTAAAAACCGAGCAGGAGTGTTTCATCGGATTCAAAACACGAGGCGATAGTCAATTGTTTTAGATCCGATAAAGCGCGTACTGCATATTTTTAAAATGGCTTATAAAACGAATTTCTTTATACGCTAATTCGCGAAGAATGTTTTATAGTTTTTCTCTAAATTGAAAAAGTTTGACGAGAAAAGTAAGAGTGTTTTCATCACATTTGAAGACACGACACTGTTATGATTTTCCTTTGTATTTTCCTCATGAATTCTTACTGAGTTTTATAAATATTTATATCACTATATGCATGTGTATAAAAATCATAAACTTCCATCGTAAATTTAAAAACATAAATTATCAAAAAATTTCTAAACTTTTTTCCAGTCAACGTTTCGGAACATAGTCTCTTTATTAAGGCCTTGAAAAAGGCCTTTAACGGAACCCATACTGATAACTGCCGAGCATCGAAAAGTTCACTGAATTTTGGGTAGAAATTTGGCAGGCGCCTTGACGTATAACAAAACAGCAGTATTTAAAGATCGAGGATGCGCGGTCAGGTTTATACATGATATAAAGAGTCGTCTCTAACCTGGAATTGTTTAATTTTTGAGCTTTCGACTGTCTGGCTACAGTCTTCAACGGGAAGAATAAAGAGTAATAAGATGGTGTATTCTATTTATACGAGTGATGAGCGGGAATGACGTAATGGGTAAACCGGTGGAATTACAATAAGAATAGTTCGGATACAAAAGTTATAGCGAACTATTTCCGTAAAAGGATCGAGTATTGTCCTGGGAGTGCGCTGGAGTTATTGTCGGCTTGGTTGGTTGAGGCAGTGTGCCAGGATTCTAGTGTTTTCCGAATTCTATAGTGTCCTTTGTCGATAATAGAGGCGTTCTTAAAGTCTATGTTGTGGTCGTGTTTCCAGGCGTGGTTTGCGACGTTTGACCCTCGTGCGAAATTCTTTATGTTTCTCTCGTGTTCTTTTCTTCGTGTTAAGAACGATCTCCCAGTTTCCCCAATACAGCTCCAGTTGCCCCAATATAGCTCCAGTTGCAGTCAGCACAAGGTATTTTGTAAAAAACATTCGTTTGCTCTTCAGCAGGTGGTCTCAATTTCGGGGGAGGGAATAGTTGTTGCAACGTTTTGAGAGGCTTGTTGGTAACTCGGATGTCATGTGTGCGTAATGTCCTGGTGATATTTTCTGTGAGTCCTTTAATGTAGGGGAGGACAGCGTAACTTGTTTTTTTCACGTGGTTCCACCATTTTGAAGAACATTCCAACTAATTCTTCAGGTTCTGGTGTCACCATGGTTGAGTTTTCAGACTTTTTAATGGTATCTTGAATTAGTCTCTTAGTCTTCCACCAGTTTACCCATTACGTCATTCCCGCTCATCACTCGGATAAATAGAACACACCATCTTATTACTCTTTATTCTTCCCGTTGAAGACTGTAGCCAGACAGTTGAAAGCTCGAAAATAAAACAATTCCAGGTAAGAGAACGACTCTTTAAAACAGCAGTAATTGTGTAAGAGGTAGATATGGAATAAAAAAGCCAGGCGAAAACGTACAAGATTTAAAAAAAAAAAAATCAGCTGAAATGCTCTGAAACTGTACCAAGAAAAAGGAATAACATTGGCAAGTCTGGGTGCTGTGAGAATCCATCTTTTTGTAAAGTCACACTGAGGGCATTCCAACGGTTCAGCCTTGGGGGACAGTTGAGATGATTGCAGGCGAGGATCTAACCAAAATGGACGAGTTGCGATCCCTCATGTCTGATTACGACCCAAATAAGTGGGATAGGTTCATTTGTTGTCTGGCACAGCAGCTTCCTTTATTAAAAGTAAGTTTCTTCTTCCGCAATTGGTTCAATTGGGAAAGCCATTTTGTTTTACTCGGGGGTGAATAGCGCAGGATATTCCGAGATAGCGGAACGAATCGGTGTATTCACGTGCGAGGTGTATGCTATTGATGGATATTTCACTGGAGAATAAAATGAGAATATCAGGGAAAGGTTGTCGAGCCAGATTGTTTGTAATAAAATTTGTATATTTTAAAAATTCTGTCTTAAGAAAAATGTTGAAAACTACATATGTTGGTACACTTATTCTGTTTTTTGTATTTACCTACGTTTAGAGAAAATCAATTAAGCAAACATTCAAAAATTTAATGTTCGTATTGCCGCGGAAGTGTTATCGTAACAGCTGGATAAGATCACTATCTACGCATGCGTGGCGAGTGATCTTTAGTTGCCCTGCCGTATTAAAGATTACCCAGGGTAGCCACCATAAAAAGTTGAACTGTGTCATTCATTCAAGCTAGCTGTAAAAGTATTCACATCCTGAGGAGGGTCCTGAACATCCATGTAGGTTACAGGAGTTAACATGATTCAACTGGAGGTATTCTGAAATTTGAAAGAAATAATATGTATCATTTTTCATCATCATCATCATCATCATCATCATCATCATCATAATAATAATAATAATGATAATAATAATTTGTTACTTTAATGGCTGCAATTAGTATAATCACCGATATCACCACCACGCTTGGATTGTAAAACAAGTAGTGAGACTGCCTGATTGGAAGGCTCCAGTCCCTGACGGTTTACAAGGATTTTGGGTTAAAACACATGAAATCGATACAAGTTATGGGTGAATTACTAAACGAATGCATGCAGAAAGGTGTTTCACTAGAGTGGATTACTAGAGGAATAACTATTTTTAATAATGAAGGACAAAGAAAATGGGGCTGTAGTTTCCAACATTCGGGCAATTACGCCTCTCCCGCTAATATGGAAGTCATTAACAGGAATGTTAGCGGAAGGGATCTACAAACACCTGGAAAAACAAAACTTCATACCTTACGAATAAAAAGGATGTGGGAAAGAGTCAAGAAGTACCAAGATTGTTATTGTGGCAAGAAGTACAAGTTGGTACTACGTAATCGTAAGCGACGTCAAACTGGATTGGTGATGGAATGGATTGACTACAAAAAGGCCTATCGTATGGTCACCCATTCGTGGATCCTCAATTGCATGGATGAAAGTTGCTGATGATGTATCTAAGCCGATCACAAGCAGTGTGACAAAATGGGAGACGGTACTAGTAACTGGAAAAGTTATTTTGGGTAAAATGAAATTAGTAAGAAGAATCTTTCAAGGCGACTGCTTGTCTCCACTAATTTTTGTACTTTCTATGATACCTCTGTCGTTTATCATGGGGAGCGTGAAACCAGTGTATGATCTTGGAAAGAAAAGTGGTTTTTTTAACCACTTACTATTTACAGATGAAATGAGAAACAACTTACTATTTAACCACTTACTATTTACAGAAAGAATGAGAAACAACTGGACACATTAATAAACACCGTCAAAATTTTTATAGTGCATGTATTAGAATGGAGTTTGGAGTTAGCAAATATGGTGTGCTCGTGACGAAGAGGAGAAAGTAAGAGCAAAACGAAGGAATAATATTACCAGATGACCACCTGGTACGAGAGATGTCGATAAGGGATACAAGTACTTAGGAGTACTAGAGGCTGATGGAATTCAAGATACTCCGACGAAGAACAAGATCAGACGCGAGTATATCAGACGAGTACGATCCAGACTAAAGTCGAAGTTGAATGGTAACACAATCACAATAGTAATTTAAGACTGGTGTCTGTAATCAGAATATACGGAATACGTAAGTGGAGGAAAGATGAACTGAAGGACTTAGATAGAAAGACCAGGAAATTGTTGATTATGTAGAAGGCGTTTCATAAGCAGTGTCATGTTGATAGACAGGAAGAGGCCTCATTGTGATGGTCCCAAGAGGAGTTGTATGTTGCAGTGCAAAATTAAGGTTTGCATGGAGAACGAAAGGATAAGAAACAGGTTACACGGTATCGTAAGGAAAAGTATGAAGGGAAGAATCTACATGGTCAGTTTTTTTAAAAGTATACCAGGGGGAAGAGATACAAAGTCTTTGAGTGGCTACAGGAAGGAAACGGAACATAGAAATCGGAAGGAATGCTGAATGGCAGTACAGGACCAGGCATTAGGAACGAGATACATTAGGAAGTTTATTGATGATGCGGTTTATTGATGCAGCATCAGTGCACAAGTTGTGCACTACAAACTGTGTAGGAAGTGTAAACTGGATCGTGCAAATAATCTTTATGCACCCAGCAAGGGTGTCGGAACGACAAAAAAGTGGGGGGGGCTCGGCGAGGTCGCCAGTGGTGGCCAACCGTAACAGAAGTGGGATGGGCAGAGCAAATGCCCAAGGCGTGAGAAATATCCAGAGGGTCCAGGGGCATGCTTCCCAGCAATATTTTGAAATGTACAGCCTCTAAAATTCCATTTCCTGTATTTACAGAACTTTTAAGGTTAGAAAACGTCATATAAAATACTCAAAAGACAACACTTCCGGACATTGAATACATTTGTTGTTTATTTCATGACGCAATAAAAGTATAATATAAATCAGAACCGGCGGGCTCTAGGAAATAGATGGGCTTTTCATTAAAAATAGCAGATTTGTAAGGAGAAATAATGCTTAATTCAGCAGTAGTCTAATTTGGTGATCGTAAGTTTGTAGTTTAATATTACTAGCCAGGTAAAAAGTGGGGGGCCCACACATCCTCATGCCTCCCACCAAAAGAAGTGGGAGGACAAGGCCCCCTACCTCCCGCTTCCGACGCCCCTGGCACACAGTCTAGAAAAGATGTTAGAAAATGACCAAATAAAGCTATTTTTAAAATACAAACAGACAAAGTGTTACATGACCAGACATCACAGTGTTGAGAAAAGAAAACAGAAATGTTTGCTGATCGATGTCAGCTACCCATTTGACACCAGGTCAAAAGAATATGGCATTGCCAGGAAACTGCGGTCGTGCCAATTATCACAGATGCTCAGGGAACCACTAGTTGCGAGTTTGATGGGTGGATAAGAAAACAGCCAATTAAGGTAGAGTTTAGAATGCTACAGAAAGCTTGTTTAATAGGAATAACGAAGATATTGAGGCAGGTGCGGGACACGAGAGGTAGCATGATATACAGAAAAAAAAAAACAAAATGCAGCTGTGAGGCTGTGTGTGATAAAATAATGATGATAAATAATAACAAAAATAATATGTTACTCTAATGTTAACAATTAGTATAAACATGATTATTGTGATGATCAAAATGGTTTTCAATGACAAAAAGTTTGCAGCTTGGACTAGACAAAAGATTGAGTAAGTTCATCTAGCTGGGATGCTTACAAAAAGCTTTTGAGTCATAGATGGAAATTGAACCCGTTATTAAAATTATCATGTGTAGAGTTTTAGTAATTATTGCAGAGTATCAAGGATTTACGTATAGATAGCGATATATCCGTAGTTGCCAAGCAACTACAAGTAAAACTGTGCTTCTTTTGACAAAGATTTTGATTATATTTAGACGTTGCTGTTGGTGCATGGAAAAGTGACACAGCTATATTACTAAGGTAATTGTAAACTAAAATTTTGAATTCTAGTGATATTGTTTTTCAATGGTAAAACCAAAAGTGTTGCTACAGAGACGTTTCTGATGGGAAAGAACGTCTCAGTAGGTGGAGGGAAAATGCAGAGATTATTGGCATTCGACTTTGTAAGACTAAATACGTCGTCAGATGGATATATAAAGCTTATTTGCAAATTTTTCTCGTACCAAAAGATGTCACTGAGAGCGAAAAGACCAAATGTGAGAATTTACAGACGAAGCCCTACGAAGCCAACTCTTAAATGCATTAGCATAACATTTTTGCACTCTAGTATTATCGGCGTTTTCGGACAGAAGCATCGTTACTACAGCGGCGGCACGAGTAGTAGAAAAAAAATTATATTAATTTTGAGAAGTATGCATTTCTTTGCCCACGTCAAGACTGCGAACAATGCGCTAGCAATGCCGATTGGTTAGTGCAATGTCGCTGATGGAGAACAGCGGACGAAGATGTTAAAATCGCAAAAATAATACCATGTTCTGAGCGGAAGGCTTTTTGACGATATTATTATCATATGCAAGAATTTCTGGATCGCTTTGTGTTTTTGGATGTGGATAGTTGATCACAGTCATCCAAATAAGAGCGAAAAGTATTTCGGACTTAATGGCACTAAATCAAGCCGTTACCAAGGCACTTCAACAATATGGGCCTTAGAGCATTACAACACTGATAATGACGTTGGACTGCAAAAGTCGTCTCATCTTCCAAATCCGAAGAAAATTTAAAGCTGTTTGCGGCATGTTGCCAATTCATGACAGTATTCCCGACGTTTTGGCTTTCTGAAAATGGAAAACGGTCATTAACAAATACCTCGTCTTTTACCTTACTCTAAAACTGAAGTAAAATTCTGATATCAAGTTTTATCCGAAGTGAATCTTTATCCACAATCCGTTTGGAAAAAAAATGTATTTGACTAATTCCACTAATACGAAAGCCTCTAATACCACTAATAGGAAAGCCTTTTTCCAGACCACAAACTCGTCTTTTCTCTAAAAGATTTTTATGGCCTTTTAATAACGCCGACGATACCGGACGTTCTTGACTTCTGCATCAAGACTAGACATACGTTAGCACAACAGTCCCTTCTCGTTCAATTAGAAGATTGGTTCCAGACGCTTGACCGCGCTTCCAATTAATTTGTTATTCGTTTTCTTTGCTTGGGTGAAATCATTGAATTTGTAAACATCACTTTAGGGCCTTATACAAGGTTTCGAACTCTAATTTTCTCTGGATTTCTGGGAAATATCTTACACAAGAGGAATATCTTACGTAATTGAAATTTTATTATCCCTAATATATAGTAGAATGGTGTTAATGGTCGTCTATTGGCGCTATAGGATGCCGTTTGATGCAAATGGTTGTGTATCTACGCTAGTGAATGTCGACTGAATAAAGTGACTGTATTTTTGCGCTAATGAGTTTGAGGTTGGCGTTAATGATAGTATATTTCCTGGTAATGAACAGCAAAAGATGTAAAATGCTCTACTCACCACGTTCTGCTCTGCTGAGCCCTTTTAGAACTGTCTTAACTCACAACATTGAATTATGCAACTGAAGACAGTTGTCCAGTCTATTACAGGGACAAAATGGGAACTTAACAGTATTTTAGTTCACAGCGCTTTGTTAACACACATCAACTGTCGCATCCCGAAAAGGAAAAAAAAAACTGTTTTGCGGCTAAATAAAGCTTCGCGATCAGTGCTTTCATGCGGTCCAGTACTGCTGTGTATTGTGAACTTTGATTGCAAAATGTTTTGTCTGAGGTTTAAAAGTCGATGTGTGTTAGCTAAGTGCTGTGAACCAAAGTTGGTTAACAGCTTGAAATTATACTTGCCTGGAAAAATGTGGTATGATGAGAAAATATCAGTTAAGTGAAGGTGCATACGAAACCACGTTTAAAAGATAAGGAAATAAAACTATCAAAACTTATAAACAAACCGGTGAACGTGAGCTTCCGATAAACAGAGGTTGAAAGCCATGTGTACGATCAATTGAGACGTTCAAGAAAGATAGAATAGAACTATTCTCTATCCCACAACGAAACATATTTCAATGTTGTGAGTTAAGATACTCTTGAAGGGGGTAAGCCAAACACATAGAACCTGGTCCGCTGAGCGAAAAATGGCAAAACAGTCATCGACATAATGGCGAAATAAAAGAGGTTAAAACGGTCTAACCGTATCCAGTTTACGTACGAATTATGACAGTTTTATTCCCTTATCTTTTATACATGTCCGAATTTGGTAAAACCTTAACTCGACCCTCCAACAGACCGGAGAAAAATCTTGCGTAATTGAAATTTTATTTTCCCTAATCTATACTAGAATGGTGTTAATGGGTCGTCTTTTGGCGCTATAGAATGCCCTTTGATGCACATTTTCGCGTTTATGAGTTTCAGGTTGGCGTTAATGATAGTATATTTTCTGGTAATGAATAGCAAAAGGTGTATAACGTACAATATTAGCATTCAAACTGTACAGAAAAATTCCCATACAGCTCTGCGCACATATATCGTTTGTTGCGTAGAGTTTGTTGAGTCTACCTCGTTGTCAAGCGCTTCTTATTATCAATCGTACGACAAACGCGAAAGAAAAAGACTTCATGGTGAGTGTGGTGATCTTTATTAAAGGTGGGGAGGGTGATAGTGATTGTGCGACGTGACCTTCAGCTTAAACAAGCCGATGCAGAGAAATCATCGAAGTTACTTGCATCTGTAGCACCTTCCGTGACCTATCCCATCACATCATCCTTGTGGCTCACGATTGCTGAAATAAGCAAGATGCCGCTTGGAAAAGAGTGTAGAGACTGTTGGCAGGCTGTGTTCTTAAAAGGAAATTTGACCTCCCGTACCCTTAATTGCTCGAAAGGCAGATACCTTAATGGTTGATTCGTGCAAAATTTGTTTCGAGAATTCTGAGGATACTGGATGATTCCTTGAGAAAGTTTGAGTTATTTTTGATAGATTTTTCTCACTTTCATTGATGGTTGAAGTAGTTTAGCCAAGAAGAACATACGAAGTTTAATTAACCTTTTCCGATTCGAGACGTCTCCCTTAGACCAGAAAAATTTTCCCGCGTTAGCCAGATTAAAATAAAAAAGGTTGGGTGCGGACCCAAAAAAGTTAATGGAAGATTAGCATTAGTCAGCTTTTGATCAAACTGTTCTTGGGAGATGCTGCGTGTCATTACGAAAGGCACGATATCGCTCAGGTGGCTGGAATTATTGCTGATATATGTTGCCAGATTAAATTGTTAAATTAAACTTGGGATGAGTCTGAAGTGTAATTTATGTTCTCATAGTAGTGTAAACCAAGTCAGGGCCACCGAGAACCAGAATGAGCCGTAAAGCCACATCAGGGTCACGGTGAACACGGATGAGCCGTGAAGCAGAGAAGGTTGTGGATCTCAGTCCCCCCTTATTACCGTTACAAACCGCCGTTTGTACGGCCTAGATCCCAGTCGTACGCAGCACGGGCCCTTCGAGTGGCCTGGGTCCTGGGCAGTTGCCACGGCTACCGCCTTCTCGGTAGACCTTGAGTCAGGGAAGCTTTATATAGAACTTGAACTGATCTTATTTCGGTTACTAATTTGTAGATCTAAACCAGTTATGGACATAGTGGCGACACTTACTCTTAGCACGAAAGAAATTCCTATAGACAACTTTACTGCAAACTGCCAAGATGATGGAGTAGACAAACAGTGGTAAGATAAACTTAAAGGATAACATGTAAGGAAAGAGATGGTTGCTTTAAACTGTATATTATTTTCCCTGGGAATGGGAATGAATTAAATATTTTACTTCTCGCCTAGAAAATCGTACAAGCACAAGGTTCACTAGTTTGAAGTGTCTGTAAACTAAAAATTTTTTGCATAGTTTCTAGCTTATTATGTGCTTAATCCGAAAAGAGAAAAGAAATCAGAATATTTTGAGCTCCATTAGAGGATTCAAAAACTAATTTAAAGGGAGAAACATGTAAGGATGCACTTTTCCAAAGTTTAGTTTGTTTTTTTTTTTTTTGTTTTTGTTTTTTTGTTTTTTTGTTTTTTTGGTTTTTTTTTTTGGTTTTTTTGTTTTTTTTGTTTTTCCCTTCAACTATAAATGGAATGTCTTAACTGACCCTTGAAGTTTGTACTTGACAACTGTGGACAATTTTATTTTTTGTTTTCCGCCGTTTCACCATCTAGAAGATTCGGACTGTCTCGGTAGACTCTCGTAATAGTTTTTTTTTTTTTTTCACTCTGCCTAAGTTTGGCTTTGAGACGTCAAGCTTAAATTTTGTTTGAGATGTGAAATTAAGAATTAGTCTTAAGCCTGCAGGGAAAGATCACTGGAAAGGGAGTTAGCAAGATAGCGTGCAATGACTTTAAGATGTTGACAGTTGGCTGTAGTGGTTGAATAATCCCGTAATACATTGAGATTGGTGGCTCCATTATGTTTTCACTGTCTTTGTAAGTGAACTGTGCACATGAAAATAATTAATCAGATCAATAAATCACGATATGTAACTTACCATACCTTTAAAGAATCCGCCAATGCACGCATGACTGATTTCCATGTTCATTTGATTTCGGCGTAAGTTTTTGAAAATGTCATCACCGTGCAGGTGCACGAACGTTACTCTGCAAACCGCTTGGCTTTATGAAGAGTTGAAACCTGAAGAGTTGATATCTGGTTCTTGTGGCAAAACTAAAATTTATCATTTTCATTATGATTTTATTTTGATTTTCACGGTAGATGCAGGATAAGGGTCAAGTACAGTTTAGCGCATGCTTCTGAATTAATTAGGCTATCGCGGGCTCAACTCATTTAGCCCAAACCGTAAAGATCATATAAAAAATTAGGGTCGTGGCTAGAAGGTATACCTGAAAAGGAGGCGACCGGGAGGGACTTGAAAAATTGCAAGCGTCCAACACTGTTGCTGAAATGTCAGTGGTCTTGAACAGAGTTAGGATTAGGATTAAAGTCAGGGACCTAGGATTAGGTTTGGGGTTAGGGTTATGGTTAGTCCTAGCCCTAACCCTAACCTTTAACGTCAACATAACCCTAGGAGGTCAGTGGTTTGTAAGTGTCCCCTAAACTGCACCGTCGCCGCAGGATTATACTTAGCTATGATTTATTTATTGGCTATGACAAGTACAAAGTAACGTCTGCAAAATTAAACAAGTTTTACTATCACAACCAGTGGCGAGGCTACGAGAGGAGAGGGGAACAGGACCACCCACTTTTCAACAGTAAGATCAACTGGATTTGCTAAAGCGTGAAGAGTACATGGCGGACGGTTGCAGTCGTCTTTGATTTGGTGGAGTCCAACAAGTATCTCGTGAGAGCTATATAGCTCTTGCGAAACAGAAGTGAATTAATGAGTGTAAGACTGAAGGCTAGTTTTCATATATCGCAATTCATTTGAGTTCGTTGGAATTCATGTTTTGTGATCGATAAGGATGGATCCTGACTTATGAAAACTGCCCCCAATACATGAAGATCGTGTATCGTATTTCATTGTAATTCATCGGGATTTATCGGATATCATCCCAAGGAATACAGAAAATTTGTCTCTTCCGATAAATGCGATATATTAAAACCAGGAAATAGGATGAAATCCGACGTGAGGTTTTCATAAGTCGGAGTCCATCCTGATTAATCGCAAACCATCAATCCCGACGAATTTCAATGAATTGCGGTAAATGATAACCAGCCTTAAAAATTTTCCACACATCGCAATATCTGTCTGACCAACATGAAGCCACGAATCCCCCGCTTGTTTTACTTTTGCAACGTTGCTGATCACAGCATATCAAACCTTACAAATTACTTACGGGAAACTAACTAAAAACTTAAAAACACATTCATAACATCACTCACGGAAGCACTTACGGAAAACTAAAGAGCACTTGTGACGAAATGAAATGACTTACCTCAGGCTAGACCTCTTTGATAAAATCCAGATACAATGGACAGTTATTTTTGTGTGTATATACGCAGGCTATTGTGGCAGACCAAATCTCCTTCTAAACCTGGGACACTTTATGCACTGGCATTTTGATTACAAATCAACATTTTCCCGCTCCATGGTTTTCGAACATAACTGCGACCATTTGTTCAAAGAATTTAAACGAAAACATTTTGTATTCTTTAAAAAAGTTAGTTTTCTGCTGTATAATGAAGCCAGACTTTCAATACCAGTTTAGAGATTTTTAGCCAATTTTGCAAAAAGAAGAGCCAACCGAAGATGAACAGGTGATTGTTAGAAATTATACACTAAAAGAAGAATCCGACGGGAGACTAAAACGAGAAAGGATGACTTGGTGAGGAAAAAGCTCAAGCGGAATTGTCACAATTATTCCCGTCCGCTTGTTCAGTAGTCGTCGGGGAGTTCAAAGCGGGCGCGTCCGCTTGTTCAGTAGTCGTCTGCCAATCTCGCCAATATACATTACATATCGTATTTATGATTTGAAAAACTTAGTACGTAAAAATTCACGAAAGTTGGTGCTGGATGATGTACTGGGTATCAAAAGTTGGCTCAAGATATGTCTACCTTCTCGTTGACAGTGTTGAACAACAAATTTTGACTGTCTTGATCCTGATTATTTTTGATCACGAGAGGTGCTTACTTGCGTGTAGGATCTACGTACAAGAGGTGTTTGCTTACTAGAGGTGTCTTCTTACAAGAGGCACCGTATGAAAGGCATCTTCTTGCAAAGAGGTATTTCCTTACGAGAAGCGTCTTCTTACGAGAGGCGTCTTCTTACGAGAGGCGTCTTCTTACGAGAGGTATCTCCTTACGAGAGGTATTTCCTTGCGAGAAGCGTCTTCTTACGAGAGACGTCTTCTTACGAGAAGTATCTCCTTACGAGAGGTATCTCCTTACGAGAAGCGTCTCCTAACGTGAAGTGTCTGGTAGGGATGGTTAAGAATGGTTCGAGATTGAAATGGGCATTACGTTAAGAGAAGTGTCCATAAACCGAAAATTTGATTAGGAGGTGTTTTTTTTTTTTTCATTTCTTTAGTTTAAATGCAACTGTATGCTTCAAATATCATGGCAAGGGTATCACTGGACCGAGAGGTAAATTCCAAGTCAAGTTATTGTCAAGTTAGGTGTTTTGTGACATCATGCTCAACACATAAAAATTAAAATTCAAAAAATCGGAAGTATCCCTGCAAAAAAGTCGAAAGCTTTGAAGCAGTGGATATGTTTGGTAGTAATGAAAATAATCATCTCCGTGGGTATTATGCCGAATTAAAATTCAAAAATTTGGAAATATCCCTGAAAAAGAAAATCGAAAGCTTTGAAACTTTGCATATGTTTGGTAGTAATAGAAATAATCATCTCCATTGACATTGTACCGCAGAAACCGCTTGGTATCAGGCTTCGTACATTTATAAACTTGATATTTCTGTGACGTCATACCGTGCTTACTGCAGTTCATGAAGTACAACACGCATTCTCGACAATTATTTGCCGAAGGCGAAGTGAACATTGTTGAATAATCGCCCAGAGGAAGTCGAGATTATTGAACAATATTCACTGAGCCTGAGTCGAGTAATTTTTTTTTTGGAATCATTACACAGTTGATTATTTGATAGAAATTAATGAATAAGCTATTTTTAAAATTCCTAGGTTTTGCTTCAGGTGCAAAAGCACCTTTGAGCTGTAGGTGAATATCGAGTATTATGACGTTGTTTTCGAGCCAATCACTTGGTGGGATTTTCGATAATCACCTGTGTAATTATACTAAGTCCACATAATAATTCATTCGCCTTGCAATGTCCGATGACCCCTGAGAAACTTGAAAATTAGATCTCTTCAACTTATGATTTTAGTTGTAGCTTAGCAAAGTAACCTACGAGTGGTTCTTATCATGTGCGGTAAGGTGAACTTTTGCGAACTATCGATTTTGAAACGTGTAGGAGTATTTGAAATACACCTGTTGATCCCTGAACGCCTGAATATTTTTTTGTTTTTTTTGTTGTGTCTTTTGTTGCTTTGTTCGTTTATTTGTGTTGTTTTGCTTGGTGTGTGATTTATCGAACGCTGGGCGTTAAAGGGTTAACGAATGCAGTAACGTTAATACGCTAATTAATGCTGAGAGGTTCTAAATGAGTTACAGAATTAATGGGAGAAAGGTGAAGGAGGGCAATGTGCAGGAGGAAGCCCATCATAAGTGCGCTCCTGACTATTTCGGGACGGAGATAAAAATAGTACTAAAATGAGAACAACATTTTTCCTCTCTTTCAAATAAGTTTTAAGTTCGATCAAAATTGCATGGCCGAATTTTTCGTGGGAGAAGCACTAAAAGTTTGTTTGTTTGGCTTTTTTTAAATATTATTTTGACTAACATTTTGTTCCTTTCATCGAGTTTAAAATGATTTAGACAGAAGATGTGTTTTAGCCCGGGGGTAATTTACTTTGAGATTTCGTCCGTAAGGGATCACGATGAAATAAGCTTACTTTTGCCAGAAGATTCTCAAAGAATTAAGGTCCGCCACCCTGACCCAGACTACGCAACCCCATTGATCCATGCTTACTTCCCCGAAGCACTTTTGGCTCGTCGCCCATGGTTTGAAAGCACAGGCAAAATATTATTTTTGAGAATTTATGTCCTTCACTTTACGTATTCTTGTCCCCCAGTGAATCCGACATTCTGATGCAGGGTTCACTTGAAATTTGGAAAACAAAATTTAATTCAAATAGAGACCTTTTTTCATTGAATTAAGCTAGGTCTTGCTGATTGTTGCACCTAATTTTCAGGCACAGGAAAGTATATTCTTGAAGACAGATTTTTTTGTTTTTTTTTTTTTTTTTTATCACATATAATATTAAGCAGTAATATATATAGGATATTGTATTTATTCAGAAGTATATACGGTGAGGTTACAGACCAACTTCATGAAAATACAATTATAAGTTAACAGAACAACCTTAGAGGAGGACAAAGATTGGTGATACCAAGGAGCTACTATATGAAATTAACTACCTATCAATTTTAAAGATGAAAAAGGATACAACTTGTGTCAAAAATTGATAAGACAAAAAGTTGCAGAACCAATAGATTTCACTACATATTCAAACAACAGCGACACTGATTACATTTACTCCTACATACTGATTTTCCATTTGTCCATAATAATTATATTACATTGATAGTATGTGCATGTGACCACATATACGTGTTCTTAGATTTATTTCATAGTAGTGAAGTAACTTAATTTTTGTAGTAATTTAGTAATTAGTTTGTGTACATACCCGACCGTATCAGCCATGCGCTGCTCTTACCAATCTTGTTTAAATAAATGCATGTGATGATGGTGATGTATTGTAATGTGCGAGCAGGAAGGTGATAATCATCGCAGACCTCATAACACATCATTTGTTAACAAGACGAGATGAGAGAAAAACCTGTTTATTTACTTATTTACTTATTTATTTACTTATCTGCTTAATTACTTAATTACTAATTACTTATTTTATAATGCAATGAACTTTTCTCTTTTTGAAGATATAAAATGCACTCTTGAGTTGGATAAAGGAAAGACGAATAAACGACTTTATTTCAGAGATGCTACAACCAACAAGAAGATATATGAACGTCGGGAGCTCGTAACGATGCCTGAAAAGGATAGAGATATTTGCAAAAACTTTTCAAGGATCTTTGTCGAGGTTTGTACAATTTAAATTTACCATTGACTGATCTCTATGACTGACGAAAGATGAGGAGTGACGTTGAGTCGCGTACTTTCAGTTTGCACGTAAATAAATCGCGAGCGCGATCTTTTACGTCGGTTTCATGGTCGACTTAAAGGAAGGGCGAATCCATGAAGGGTACGAGAAAGTAGCCACGGTAAGCTGAAAATACAAAAAAAACTGGCGATTTGGTAGCTGTTGGTGCGTTTTACTTACTCACCCCCAACGTCCAGTCTGAATCTGCCCCGTATTTCGAAGATTAAGAGCGGATTACGGTTATATTGGGTTAAAACCTCTTTTTCAGTGGACGATTTTCTTCGCGCGTAGCGGTTTTTCCTTTTTCTCGTGGGCTTAGTGCTAAACCTGACGAGAATCCAATCAGTTTATACCACGAAACGACGTTTCCGGGTGTAGAATTCGCCTTGCGTTGATCTGCATTGTAACTGGACTGTAGCTTTACTGGATGAGATGTGGAATCAACTGGGAACAATATGCTTGTGTAATCCAATTTACATGCACGAGAGGTTTACATGACAATTTGACCCTTGTCCGTGAGGACATGCAGTGTTTCAGTTCTATTTCAGAATCACCCACCAGAGCTGGCATGAGTTCAAAGAACGAACAATGCTAATCTATTGTTTTATGTCTATTTTATTTTATTATATTTATTATACTATTGTATATTTTATATATTATATATTATTTCCGTATATTTTGAAGGACAAGTCACGTTCAAATATCCCTGCATCAGTCCACGATGAATCCATTCAAGATCTTTAAGCGAAAACTCCAGGTTTTTTTGTGGCATTATGCTCAAAAATTTTCCTCAGAATTTAAAATAATAATTCGTCGCTTTTGGATCATCAGGCCTTGCGTCAATTGTAATGATTATCCTACCCCGCGAAACTCAACTCAAATGATAATCATAGATTTTTGTCTTACATCGCCGAGAAAATGATCGCAAAGCATAATCGAAATGCTTCACAACCTCGCGAATCACGGTCGCGAGAATATGGTGCTTACTTGAATTGGAATATATAAACGAGCGTACCATTCAAAGTTGACTCATTACCTCATTTAGCAGCATTAATCCTGTTAGCTCGAGATACGAGTTAAAATCACACTCAAGTCAACTTAAGTTGTCTGTTACACCTGCACGTCAGGTGTCTAAACAAACACATCGAAATTGTGCACATGCGTCAGTAAAGTTTTGACAGTCATCCCACCATCATGATTTATTGGATGAAAAGTGGCTTAAAATCATTGATATTTTTCTTTGAACAGCGCACACGCCAAGAACCGTCCACAACCACATTACTTCGTATAGTAGGTCAAGCGCTCAATCGAAATACAATTTCATTTGACGATGAACATTGCAAACAAATAGGTCATGTTTCACAGGCACAACGGGTTCAGATTACCCTAGTCTATTTGTTGGTTATGTCGAGAAACAGGTCTTAGAAAGGTACACTGGTCCCCTCCTTGGTTTGTATAGTAGATTTATTGATAACCGTTCTGGTTCGGCGTCTTGCACGTGAGGGATGGTCCAGCAATTCATCAACTTTGGTGATGACTTTCATTTGGTAAACTTACCTGGGAATTCAGCAAAACTAGCATATCACTCCTTGAGATTTGACTTCTGTTATTGGTGGTATAGTTAAAATGTCTCTCTAACAAGCCTACCGACTACCATGTTTATCTTTTGTTTTCTTATTCTCACCCTTAACACACCGAGCAATCCATCCCTTCCTCGCAATTCTTGCGTCTTCGCCGCCTTTGGAGTGGTGTCGGAGACCAATAGACTATAAATCCATGGAAATCAAGTCCTTCTTTGTATGACCCGGCTATCCTTGCAACCAGCTCGATTTTGCCATTCGGAAAGCTTTTATCTGTTTCCACTTAGACACACTTAGAACTCTTTCGGAAAAATTTCCAGTGACAAAATTCCTTGGGTTATGACATTTCATTCCTTTAATTTCAACATTAAATTAGAGAAATTATTTGCTGCAATTTTCATATTTTACAGAATGATACCGAGAAGTCACCTATTTTCAATGATACCTCAGTGATTTCTTTTCGTTTTTTTAAAAAACATTGAGGACTGTTAAGCGAACGGCACAAATGTTGTACATCTGTGATTTTGGTGTTGTAACAGATGATAAATGCACGTTCGTAAAGCTCGTTCATTTAGAAAAGCGTTTTCTAAGACGCAGACAGAGATCGAACCCCCGACCATCTGATGACCCAGGCGCACTAATCGCCGATCGAACTACCGACACCCCAGATGGAGAGTTATTCGGAGCCACCATAAAATAACTCTAATGAATGATATCAATATTTGACCCAATGGTTTTAAATATGAGAGCTTGGTCCGAGTAAGGAATATAAGAGCCCAGCAAATAGCTTTAAACAACATCACGGAAACATATTATTTTAGGAATATTTAATAACTAACGTTTCGTTACATGTTTCGTAACATCTTCAGAGTGAATAATTACAGAGTGTATCGGCATTTTTATTGCTAGACTATTTACAAAAATATTTTTTTAAATAGTCTAGTAAACAGTCAGCTATAAAAATGCCGACACACTCTGTAATTATTCACTCTGAAGATGTTATGAAAGATGTAATGAAACGTTAGTTATTAAATATTCCCAAAATAATATGTTTCCGTGATGTTGCTTAAAGCTATTTGCGGGGCTCTTATATTCCTCACCCCGATTCGATTTCTGCCTGGTGTTTCACTAGCAATGAGAGCTTGGTGTTCAACTTCTCGGCTTCTGGCTGTGTATATAATCCACAACCTGAGAATCTTTCGTTCTGACATCCGAAATTTTTCCTTCATCGATGGCAAACTCCATTTGAAGTGGTCGAGTGTAAATGCCAAATATTCATTCAATATTCTACTCCAGTCACAGTGGTGTTGTCGACCGTTATAAAATAAGTTCCTTCCTACGCGAGCTCTAATTGGTCTGTTCTCACAACATCCAACCTGTTTAAATACCAATATGTAGACATGGAAAACTATTTTGTATTTCTTTATTAGTAGTTATCGAAACAGCTGTTGTCGTGGGAATGATTTGGTTAATTGTTCAGTAAATGGTCGTGTGAAAATCTGTGATATCCTAACAACACCTATGTATAGTTTTTGATTCTCATAATGTTCTGGACTGATTGGGTACATATGTACCCAGTTTTTAAATTTATTTTGTTCAATTGTAAAATTCCCCCATAGCCCGAAAATTCCCTCTCCTTGGAGTATAGGGACCAGAATAGTTGGTTAAGAACCAGTCGTCTTGAAATGAATATATAACACTTCCTTACCGAATGTGGATATTAAAGGGTATATACTAAAATGTAAAGCGAGGCAAAGATTCCCACTATCCAGCGACACATAGGTGAATAATTGTTTTAGTATAACCCACACGAGTGAAATATCAATCTCCATTCTTTTATTTTCTAATAAAAATGGCCAAAAGAGGTCCAAGACATTCATCAGTAATTGATTAATATTTGCAAACAAAACAGCTAGTACAAAGTTTTTTTCTTGTTTATTACTTAAATATAAGCAAAAAGCCCATGTGAACACTGGTACACCAACTTTTGGGTTGTTTTTTGTGCTTTCTGGTGTAGCAATTTCATATATATGAAAAAAATAAATCTGGCTTCGCTTACAGAAACAACATGGAAAGTCTAATTTATATCTATAAAAAAATTCAGCTTTACTTAGAGAAGCATGATGGGAAGCTATTTTGCTTTGCCCAACGTTGATCATCTTTGGATATTCTGAAGTAGATGGGCTGAGCTAGTGTGAGAAAACTACTACTCGCTTTTTCCAGTTTATACTGGATATAATTTGACAGTTCATTCCCGTAGTTCTAGAAATATTTTACGAGTCATACTGTGTTATGGCGAGTCGGTAAAGTGAGTCAAAATTCAAAGGAAGAGTAAGATGTACAACTGAAGTGGAAAGTTAATGCTTGGACACATGCATCAATGTTCTCGAAGTAAAGGCTAAACATTGGTTTTCTTATTTCTTAACGTGTAATATTCCATCCTTGCGAGCATAATTTACATCAGTAATCAACAGATTAACAGAGATTCATCCAGGGATAAGAACGATTTGTGGCAACGTTTGGACCATATGGACCGTTGAGATATTTACATGGTGTTTAAAATAAAAGCAGTTTTTAAAATGTGTTTACAACTGTTTATGTCGCTGATAATGACTGTTTCTTTTGAACTGTATTTTGTTCAGTGGTAAAATAAAACTTAGGACAAAATTTTTTTCTGACTTCACATTTTGAAAGATTTATCACTTAGCTATCCGCAATGGAAATTTCAAACAAAAATCTTAAAACCTGAATTTTGGTGGTTTTAGGGTGAAATTAATTGTAATGTATAATACCGAACCACGCAGCTTGCTCCCACTTTATATGATGATTTGTATAAAATGAATACTCTTACCACCTGTACGCGTTCTCCTTGTATGAATTAGGCGATTGAATGTACAAATACTTCTGATTCATTTAGGGCAGCGAGATTCTTCAGAATAGCCTTCAACGTGGAAATGATATCATCTTTGAAGCTAGATACGAACTACCGTCGAGACCTGAATGTGAAACATCGCAGTTGTGCCCAGTACTTGATAAAAGGCTAAACGTAGTCATTCAAGAAAAGGTATGCTATTTACATATTTATTTGGATTTGCCTTTCACGCATGCTTTAATTTACTCACAGAATGATGGTTGACATTAAATTCATTTTATATTGAAGTACATTAGAGTCCGTGACTTAAAGAAAACTCGGAAACAGCCATCGTTATATTATAGACTGAAAATTGGTATTTTTGTTTTTGTACACCACCTTTGTTCTCCATCTACGTTTCGGTAGCTCGATAGTTAACGCGTCTTACCGGTCATTATGAGGTTCCTCATTTCTCCATCCACTGTTCCTGGATAATGAGCTCGACAAACGTCCAATTATCATGTTCAAAAGAATTATTGTGGATAGTTTTTGAACGATTTTCGGTTTGAAAATCGGAGTTGGGGTGGATAGACATAATTTTCTGACTGTGAAAAACCGATTTTTGAGAAATATCAGGCAAAGAACCTCGCACACACCTTAACTTTTAGTCTCTTACGGCGCGCTAAAGTGGTGAGTTTCAAGTCATACACTATCACTAAAATCTTTACCCAGGAAACAAAGCAGGTTATAGACGTGCGATCTTTCATCTTTCATTTTTCTTTCGTCACAGAGCTGCAGAGTGACAAACTGAAATGTCCATCAAATGCTTTGATGGCGTTTCTATGCTTGATCCGTTTTTTCGTTCTGTACCAGCACTCAAATAACTTTGTGTTACCTTTTGCTTCCAAGTTTTCACCGTGCAGCGAATGAATAGCTTATCAAATTTTGAAACAAAGTAGGTGCAACTGTTTTGCCGCTGGCCATTTTCATTCCCACGTTTCCTGAACGGCAACTTTTTTAACGAACGTGTAATACGAAATAGAATTAGTTACGTTTTCTGAAGACAATCAGGTAATCAGATACAATCGCAAAAAATTTTTAAGAATAAAATGTGAAATTAAACAAGTTAAAACAACGTTTCCGATCCTCAGGATCAGGAATTCTGTCACCACCTGGTGATGATCGTGTGGATCGAGAACGTTTGTTTTATCTTCGGCAATTTTGTCTTTAAGCTTGTAGAGTTTATCTTGGTATTACACAATCCAAAAACATCCCATTTACCATTTGTGGAAGCTACACAAGAAGCAACGCAGCAAACGTACGAACAGAAAATGTGAGAAGAACAAGATATAATCGGAATCGGCCGATGATGAAAAGGACAAATCGAAAACGAGTAATTTCTGATTGTTCCACGACTGGTCGACACTATTTGTATATTTGAACTTGACGTGCGTTTAAATATATCGTCTGTCATACTCTTAGGTCGCACATAGCTAACATTAATGCACATACTTTTGAAGTCGATTAGCCCTTCGGCTACATTTTGGAGCGGCTTCAGCCCACGAGTTTTAGCCTTTTCCTTGACTCAAACTAGAACTCCCAAATTCAAACTTAAATTCCCAAAACAATTCTGCAGCCAAAGGGTTAAGCATTATTGCCATTCTCAGGCAACCGTTCAGGCAGCACATATGGGTCATAAGAACATGTACTTCTCAAAACTTTCTATTACCTGTACATGGTGAGTAATTTTTGCATATATAGGTGGATTTAAGGGGGGGCGCCTTCCGTTTGGCCAGAAAATCGTACACCTGCTAAACAGATGTATTAGACTGTAACGAAAGTGACTGTGGAATTAATTAACGGAAGTTTTGTGACGTAGGGATTTGGCTGAGAGATGACAGATAACACATGCTATTATTGTGAGAATACACCGCGTGTAGAAGTCACATCGAATTGTATAATCACAAACTTAAGACTGCTTAGACATCGGTGTATTTGGGTTGACCTCATTAAAGTAAGAGTAAACTACAGTGAATTCTTGTTGTCCTGGTGCTAAAGAATCTGAACGAGACCAGCAAATGCGCCCTACTTCGACGGCAAAATAGGCTACTCATGGAAGGTAAAATGAATTTCTGTACGAGTATCTTTTAGGAAACGCTAAAAATGTGGTTTCAGAGCTCCAAGAATTCAGAAAGTTCCTTAAGAATAATATAATTTAATTACTAATGAGATATCGACCGGTACTCGCCGTCCTCTCGTGGAACGCTCCACCTGCTCTGGGCGCGAATTTAACGGTATCCCTTTAACCATTGGTTAGTAGTTTTCATTACTATTATATCGTCGTCCCGTTAACCATTGGTTAATAGTTTTCATTACTATCATATCGTCATCCCGTTAACCATTGGTTAGTAGTTTTCATTACTGTTATATCGTCATCTCGTTAACCATTGGTTAGTAGTTTTCATTACTATTATATCGTCGTCCCGTTAACCATTGGTTAATAGTTTTCATTACTATCATATCGTCATCCCGTTAACCATTGGTTAGTAGTTTTCATTACTGTTATATCGTCATCTCGTTAACCATTGGTTAGTAGTTTTCATTACTATTATATCGTCATCTCCTTAACCATTGGTTTGTAATTTTCATTACTATTATATCGTCATCCCGTTAACCATTGGTTAGTAGGTTTGGTTAGTAGTTTTCATTAATAGTATATCGTCGTCCCGTTAACCATTGGTTAGTAGTTTTCATTAGATTGTTGCTGAAAGTCCGCGTAAGTAATTTGACATGGTTAGTAAAAATTCTATTTGAGATATTTCAATTTGAAAGGGTATAATTAAATCTCAGCAAGTGATGGTGTACATTTTTCTGCTTCGAGATTGATTGCGTTTCGAACGATCGGAAAACGCGAATTTAAATCTAAAAAGACTACGTAACAAACATTAAGTTAGAAGTCCGTCTACAGAGTCTTGGATAATAAACTTTGTCATTTGGTTAGGAAACTTTTTGTCAACTGACTCGAGTGGTTAATTATTCCAGAAATTAAATTCGAACTCTGCTGCCTCAATTCAAACCCGATATTTGCTATTCTGCATGTCACCCAGTACTATGATTCACTGTACAGGTATGAAATTTGCAAACGTAAGATGAAAATTCCTCGAGCAGGACAACCCACAAGAGTTCCCGCCTTCCTACAACTTTGCAATTTCTGAAGTAGTAATGCTATTGTCGTGGAGAGTTTCATACGCCGTTCTAAACTCGCGTGTTCTTGTGTGAACACTCAAAATAAAATCTGTTTTATTGCTTGAATGATTGATTGATTGATTGGTTGGTTTATTCATTCATATCATGCTATTCATTCCATTAATTTATTATTCATTTATTTGTTTGTTTATTTACTTATTGACTTATTTACTTATTTATTTATTGTAGTCTCGTTTTTTGATTACGTGAATCTTATTTTTGTGTCTTGTTTAGGCTACACTGATATTAAATTGTTCAGACAACACGTGTGACTATGACCTAAACGTCAAGCTAAGGTACTGGAACATCTTCCAAGATAGAACTCTAGTTGAACCTCGTAGGTCTTGAACAATCTGCTGCTATTCTAAAAATTCTTCCGAAAAATTTAATAAGCTTGGGTATTGGAATGACGATCGCACTTGAAAGTCCTCGAAATAAGGATGCGCCAGGACTATAAAACACATTTCTGTGATTACTGCTATAGCGGTTAGTCATGTAATCTGGAGTTGATCTTGAGGTCATGCGTAGTTCTTACATGGCTCTTGATTCCTGTGAATTTTTGAGCAATACCTAACTACAAGACAGACACTGTTAGCAAAAACATTTTTAAATAATTTAAGGTTTAGTATGTGGCCAAATTCTCTTGAAAAAAATCCCTGTTCACGCCTTAACTTTTTAGCGACTTTTGACGGGAACAAGAACTTCGAAAAATCTTAGCATCGGCCGGTCCTAACTGGGAAAGTTAAACTTCCAATTAGTCGTGGAGGTTTTAATTGGAATAGGGATCATGGTATGTGGCCTTTTTACCGAACAATTTGGCATGTTTTACCGATTGACAAAACAGTCTTTTACCACATATTTCTCTCATATTGACTCTCCGTTTTCCAACCGATCTGTCGAAGTACAAAGGGTATTTCATGCCCAAATATCGCTGTTTGGTGCTTCGCCTTGTTTTACTCTACCCCAAGCTGAAATTCTGATGTCTCTAATTTGAAACATTGTATATGTCTTTTATCAGTTATGACCGAAACATTACGGTTGGTAAAACCAATACAATCATCACAGAAGTAATCCTTGGTAATAACGAAGAGAGAGCATACAATCCAGAAATCAGAGCTAAGCATGACCCTTCCTTGCAGTATGAAAACGTGATAGTACCTGATGTAAGTTTCCTGCTTTTAGATTTTTTTGAACATGAAAGTAAAACTCTAAAATTGTGTTGGTCTACGTGGTGCAGGGGCGTAGCCACGGGTTGCGTGGAGGGCGCACGCCCCTCCATAAAAAAGTGTTGCACCCCACTAGACATTTCCCAAACGGAAAAAATAATCGACAGTTGGCAACCCAGCGTTTTCAAATGGAAAGCTGTTGCATTGTTTAAAATTAATATCTGTGCAATCGTCATGATTTGTTTTTAGTTTTTAGTATAATTACACAGGTTATTATCGAAAAGCCCGCGTGGTGATTGGTCAGAAAATTACGTCATAAATCTCAATAATCACCTGCAGGTGATTATAACAACGAAGGCTCAGAAACAAGATGGCGGCTACCTTTGTAAATGTTACCGATAAGATTTTAAAACTGCTAGCTCACTACTTTCTTTCAAATAATCACCTGTGTAATTCAATAATATTCCCATACTCTATAAATATTAAAACAGCGATTTTGTCGTGGTAACAAATTTAAACACAGTTTTTAAATACGTAGATACTATGGTGAATGGTAATTTAAGATAAAGTAGGAGAAGATGAAGAGTAATATACGCTTTAAAGAGGTATACACAGTTACCAAAGACTGTTGGATAGTTTAGTTCTTAAAAGAAATGTTTGAAACTTAAAGAGGTAAAATTCTACGTAAAGAATGAGCCTAAAGAATTAGAAAAAAGCACGATGCATTTCGGCAGACCACTTATCAAGTGCTATACGTCTGCTAACTAAAAAAACATATCACCTGCTTATATAGTCTAAAGAAAACTGATGACATCGACCCAACGGTATGTGGGAGGGTCAAAATAGGGATAGTTGGAAAACAAATTCTTTTTGCCGGCACAGATCAGGATCATTAAGTTTTATGTAAATGGCTTCCATCACCTTCGATTGAAAGGCGGAACGGCATTTGTAAAGAATTCTAAAATTATCGTCTGAATAGTTTTCGGCGCAAGATTTGTTGGACAAAAGATGTTTGCCAACAACTGAATCGCAACTGATTAATTGACCGGAACGGCATAGTCGTCCTGGTTGTTGACGTGATGGCTGAGACTTTAGAAATAAAAATGGGTGGTGGTCAAATGAGCTACCTCTATGTACTACCGTAGCCGTACCGGCCTAGCAGTGCCCAGGTGACCCACGTAGTCATTCAA
Organism: Heliopora coerulea; assembly: GCA_030142905.1. Lineage (NCBI taxonomy): Eukaryota > Metazoa > Cnidaria > Anthozoa > Scleralcyonacea > Helioporidae > Heliopora > Heliopora coerulea. Next base: position 770,839 of record JASJOG010000006.1, on the reverse strand, counting down.
CAACAAATGGATATATATTTTTTAAAAATTGGTGCTTTTCTACCATCGAGCAAAGGGGATGTCCCGATGCGCCGTTGGACTACTACCGTGGATCCGCCACTGACTCCCCTGTTTACAGAAAAATTCTTTTGTACAAAAGGATTGCCATTAATTATTCTTCCAGTTTAACATCGAAACTTTGAAATCGTCCTCTAGCTGACCGGTAATATTAGCAAACAATTGATTACCCCTATTTATACAATGGCATCCAATTCTTTTATTTGTATTTAAATCTACCTCATTGGCCTCGTTCCTGTGTTGGTAATTGAAGAGATACTTATTTCTAGCAATGTTAGAAAAGCTGATTAAGACATAAATAATTAAATGGGTCGCCGTGAAGACTATCCTTGCATTATAAGTTTGATGATAGTTTTCTTTTTAGCGCTTAAGGGCTGTTTACACGGGCGGTTTTCCAAATTACGATTGTCATCCTGGTGTATGCAATAAACTGTTGACAATCTGTAGAGCATGATATCCGCTTCTGATTTGCTGTAATTTGTCCTTGACGGTCTTGTCAGTTAAACACATACTCCAAAATGTCAATCGCAAAGCACAAAATCACACGTGTAAACAGCCCTTTAGTTTCCTGCCAAGAAACTTAATAAGTCAATTTTCTCAACGTTGCGCTGGTTACCCCGCAAGGCTGCACGGAAATTGTAAATTTTTAAAGTGGTAAAGTGAAAGAAATTAAAGACGTTAGCTATGAAAGTTATTTCTTTAAACTCTGGAGTTAGTATCTGTGAATTAATATCTTCCACTTTCCGTCAACATTTTCATGTCAAAGTTGATACCTTGACAAAATAGTCTTTACTACGTTTTTAAAAATTAGGTTAAAGATGTTTATTTTTGCTTAAAGGAATCGGTCAGAATCACGCGTGTTCTCGATTCTGGAAACGTGTCGACAACAGAGTTATTCAGACTGCAAGGCGTTCTTGAAAACCGTCAACAGGTAAATAGCTTTACGATACTTTCGGTTTGATATTCTATTGGTTTATGGAAAAGAAATTTTTTCCTCCGTCTTGTTTCCTTGTTTCTCATCCATATACTTCAACTGTGTTATGGTATGAATCAGTGCTCGACAACAGTAATGCTTTTGGGTTTTGATAGTCATTATTTTATCGCTGTCGTGGGAGTACCGGTAAAGTTGAGTTTATTAATTGGAGTGAGAGCAGGCAGTAGAAAACTTTACCAAGCGAGAACGATGACCGCGTAAAAGAAAACCGAAAAAATGGAAAATATACGAAATATAAACCTTTTTTGCAAACAGGTCTTGACAGATTTAGGTGCCTTATAGTTGTCACAAAAATCCCCACGTCTTTAACTTTTTCCTTTAATTTGAACAACTTTTCAGTTTCCAAGTTATCTCACGAGCTCTGGTACAATAAAATTCAAACAATTGAAAATAGTTTTAGTTTAATCATTCGCTTCAGTTAGTAACACCAGCCATTTCCAGTTCTTAATTCTATGGGCTCCGCTGACATGAGTATCGTGACGTGGCATGGTTGCATCTATCGTTTCTCAACAAAGCTACCGGTTTGCCTTTTTAGTCAGGGGAAAATAATTACTACCATTTGACTTCATCTCATCCGAGGCGACGATACACATGAAATTCAAAGCTGAAATGGCTGGTATTTGTGGCCAAATGGCTGGTTTCCCTTATACATCTGCTGAATGCAATTATCAGAATGCCTTTCGAAGTCTTTTTTGTAATGTTAATCGGAGCAGTTATCTTTCCATTCGCTTTGTGAATTGAATGTTTGCATGAAAATGAAAAAACCGAAAAGTGTCCTGATAGTTGTATTCAGCTGACTTAATGAGAGGAACCGGCTATTAAGAAAGAACATTTCTTTGGGCCTTATTTAACTTGTTAAAGGTTCCCAAAGGTGGTCCAATCAGTAAGCCAACAAACTCAATTGGCAGATTTTGATGATGTGGCAGTTCATGTAGTATAAGGGATTAGGAGTGACGTCATGGGTAGAGCAATGAATTTGAATTCACTCATTTCGTAGAATTTCATAGTATTCATTGCTTTTGTTTTGAGTCAAAACTTTCGGTGACAGAATGCCTACAACGTTGATGCATTATTCGGACGTCAGTTTTCACATAAGATTTCACACCTTAGGGCCAATCTCAAAGAAATAATTACAAAGAATGGCTCACTGTCTGAAGTCTGATGTCCGTATTTTTCTGCATATTTCTTAACCCTATCGTACAACTTAAGCGCGTGGCGGACGGAAATCTTGTTACAGTAGATCTACTGTTTCCGTCTCAATATGAAAATTATATCGCAATTGTTGAATTATTCATACTATCGTGCAATGCTAATTTTTGTTTTGTCTTTTCAGGTTGTGTTTCAAATCCAGTACTCAACAAGGAATGTTAAAGGAGACAAACCACAGTTATCCATTGAAGTGGAAGCCGAAGGGTACGTACTGTTTCCATCCAAAGACAGTTGTCCGATACTAAGGCTTTTATGTTGGTCTTACTTAATTTATTTATGTAGTTTAAACTTAATACCGGCTTTCTCATCACAGTGATCGAAGCGAAATAGAATTGGCTTATTATAAGAGTATTTGATATAAATCTGTTCGCGTTATAGCAATTTCCGTATCCAAAAGGCAACTGGCAAATTTTTTTTTTGCGAAATTGTTTTTCAGTTAGCTTGGGCTTTTTGTCTAAAACATAGATGGTTGTTTCGGGTAATTCCAATTAGTTAGGTTGAACTCTTATTTGAAAACAGACAAGCAATAAGCATTTTATAAACTGTAGGAATTGGGCATGTTCAATTTTCTTTAATGGTATGCTGAAAAAATGGGGCGAGATGCGAAACTTTTCATGTGAAAATGATTAATTATTTGCAGTTCTAATTTTCATATGGCATATTAATCATCATATTCTTAACAAAAATATCGTTGCCCAGCACAATACACGAATAGAAAAGCAAGGGGAAAGAGTAAATCAGAATTGGCCTGTTGCAAAATTCACAAATCCTGACTAAAATCTTTATCCTAACCCTAACCGTAAGAAGTCAAGAAAATGGAATAAAAAAAGCACAAAGAAGAATATAAAAAACACAGTTAAACAAGAATAACGACAATGTTCCAACCAAGATTTACTCCTTAGATGTTTTTGTGAAGGTAACGGGATGTGCAAACTGCTCGTCCATGAAGATGTTTCCCCTTGCTACTGGGTAAGGATAGTATTCAACATGATTGACTTTGAAGTCTAAAGAAAGAAAGATAACAAAAAGAACCACAACAACCGCATGACGACGACGACATTTACGACAACAACTGAGACAACTACAAAATAACAACCATGACAATGATGACGATGGCGACGATGATGAGAACATGCAGAAAAAGTGTATAAAGAAAAAGTAGAAGGAAAAGAAGAGGAAGAAGAATAAGAAAAAGAAAATTAAGAAGACAGTCAATAACAACAACAATCCCAATTACTAGAACAACGACATCGTACAGCGCTGTGAACTCTCGTCTACGACAAGAAAAGAAAGACATGCCTAAGAAATACATCCGACACGAGTGGCCGTCCAGTTTCTGCTTTACGAAGCGAGCCGTAGCAAATCCCATGCACGTGATTAAATTGTAATGCAATACTGTACACTACTTCAAAGTCCATGTATAATGGATATTCGGTAGATACGATCCGGCTGGACAGAGCAAGTTAAAAGAAAAGTGTATGTAATGAGGATGATTTAGTATTAAATTTACAACTGTAATATGAATTTTTAATCGAGTAGGATAAAAAATAACCCATCTTGACTGAACCTGTTGAACCCGTATGCCCGGAGGCCCTTTGTTAGGTTATTGTATGTGTTGGGTTTGTACTTCTAAGGTGTACCAGTAAAGAGGCTTCAGTTGAAAACCACCCTGTGAAAAAGACCCATTCACAGTTATTAAAAACCAAAATAGCTACGAGCCGTGCGCGTGATCAGTTTGTTTTCCCTTTGCAGGAATTCTGGCCAAGAAACCAAGAAAAGTGATAATAAGGATGTTATTACCGTCTATGTTAAACGTGAAGTGATATTTAAAATTGAATCGTAAGTCCTCAACAATCACTATTCAGTATAGTACTTTCCTGTCACTGGTGAGTGGGCAAAACTTTAAGAGGGGCTTCAGGTTACACTTGTGACACAGTATTGTACAGAATGTGGTAACTTGGTATGTAAATCTCAAATAAGTATTCTCTTCAAACTCTGAAGTCAGAAAAATTTCTTTGCCTCTGACGGGAAACCCGTCAGTGATCGCCGGTGAGATGCCGTAACCATTGTACTACATGGACCGGGTGGTCGAGCGAAGGTTACCTATTTTGGTTCGTAAACGACTTGTGTTCTGCTAACTGCAGTCTCGCAGTGTCACATGTGAGGTAGCTATTCTTTCACGAAAAGTTCTTATTCAAAATAGCGTGAAATTGTACGATATAAGTAAACACGCCATTGCTGTACGCATGAAGTTACTAAGCATTTTCTTATTCTTGACCCTAAGTGATCTGCTATATCATCAAACTTGCCAGTTGAGGTTAATGTTGGATTACTGATTGGACGAACTTTGGAAAGCTTTAACAAGCTAAATAAGGTCCAAAAAGTGTTTCTTCTTAATTTGGCTACAAATGCCAGCCACCCATCCTAACAAATCCTTTGAAATGGCCTCCCAAAAATCCATAAACCTCAAATCCCGTTAAGAACTATTGTATCGTTTTTTGGTTCACCGGTATAAACCCATTGATCACATTGCGAAGGAGCAGGGAAAAGAAGCAATTTATTCCATTTTGTGCAATGACTGTGATCAGGAGTACGTCGACCAGACAAAACTTCAGTTTGAAATGCGTTTAAAAGAATATCAAAAAACTGCTTTTCTCTCAAAAAAAGGAAAAATTTTTTTTCATGTCAAAGCACGCTTGCCAAACCAATCATACTATTGTGTGGGAAAATTCCAGACTTATTACCACTAACCCGCAGTACCTTCAAAGACGTTGTCTGGTTAGGTGGTATATCAATAGCGTCCCCACCCTACTGAATCACGATGACGGTGGTGTATTGTCGGAAGTCTGTTAACATCTTACTGGAAGGTAACGTCATCAGTGGTTCCTTGAGGATAGAGACCTCATCCTCCGTATGATCGCCCTTGACGAAAACACTAAACCGGAGTGTCGAAACGTTTGGTCATGAACTGTAGTATTGTAGACAATTCTCAAAGCTTCTCAAACCATAGCATCCGGCCATGCAACCCTGGAGCATCCTGCTGAGAATCGAACCCGTGACTGTGCAACTAGAGCAATGCTCTGCCAACTGAGCTACGAAGGCCGTTGCCGAGAGCTTGGTCACGAGTGCGGTATTTTTAATGACGATAAAGCCCATGAGGTAATGGGTATATTCAACGAGTTTTTGGCATTTGCGCTGGATCACATGAAGTGGAATATATATGTTCATCTTGCCAGTTAAACTGCATGATGCAGACTGAGCAGAATAGATACGACACTTTTGTGAACCTATGTATTGAAGCAGTGCGCTATATCCCAAATCCGATTTTGAAGATTGTGATTGTGACCAGCCCCAACAGGGCGAAGCAACTGTCCACAGTTGCTGGTGTGGAGCCAAGCACTGCAGTAATAGTTCTTCATATTTTACGCGTGATTCAAGCTAAGCAGGATAGATACGACACTTCGTTGTGACCGTGTACATACATACTATGCGCATATATATATATATATGGAGGAAATATTTCGAGTGTCAATCTTGCATATCAAGTCCCATCCAGGACCAGTTACGAAAGATTTTACTCTGAATAGTCCGGCTGGGAATCGAACCCGCGACTCTGCTAATTTAGTGCAGTGCTGAGACAACTGAGCTACGGAGGCCGTTCCCTAGAGCTGGGCCACGAATATAACGGTAGTAATGGCAATGGTAGTGGCACTCGAAAATTTTCTTTTATTATGTACATACTCCATTCCATGTGGTCGGGCGTAAATACCAAATATTCGTTGAATATAGCGTCAAACTATGTTTGAAAACCATATATATTTCTTTAAAACTGTAACTGAACGAACGGAAATAAACTGTCATTATAAGTTGTTATATATGGTGGCCTATTGCTGCCATTCAAAAATTCGTGATGAATGTGATAATGGAAAACAAAAAAAATATTTAAAAAAATTTAAAAAGAAGAAAACGAAAGCAAAATTGTCGAGAGCCTGTCGTTGCCACGGTATACCATAGGCCTTTGTCCAAGATGAACCAGCGATACTTTATGTTTGCGACTGCATTACACGTTTTTTGCTTTCGCGCAGACTTTTCGTGCGGTATTTTCTGATTATTATGGTCAACGAAGGTGGAAGAGATTCAAAGATGAAATTAAGCGAAAGAGAGGAACAAAACATAAAGCGTCCTGCAAAGTTTCCCCGTCTGGTGAATTAATTATTCAACGTCTAAGTTCTGCGGTGTCTGAGAATGCTCAGAAGTTTTCTTGTGTACGCCCAAGAGAACTTGTTTCATTTTAGTACGACGAATTATCCATCGAAAACATATAGGCACCTTGCCAACAACATTTTTCTGCTTCGAGAGAATCAGACCTCTAGTGTGACGTTCAAGCATTTTTTTTTCGGTTTTAGTGTAAGGTATTGGAACCATACTAGTGTTATAATTATGTAAATGTGATTGTTTAACGACTGGGACCATTGTGAAAATGGTAATACAGTAATAGAATGCGCTCTAAAAGGATAAAACAAACCCCGAAAAATGCTGATGTTTAGAGAACCCAAGATTTGAGTAAACAACAACACGTGGGAATGATTCCTATAATATTTCGACTTTATTACAAAGTCATTTACCAATTTTTTTTCATTTTTTGCTTTCGTGTATTTTTATCCACTATATCGTGAAGTTTTGAATGGCAACGATAGACCGCTATAGTTATCCCTTCAACCAGGGATTGTTGTCAAAGACTGTATTTTAAAGACTGGTCTGCACGGCACGATTGTTGCACACGATTGTTCATCCTGGTGTATGCGATTTAGTTACAAAGATCCTTAGGACGTACTGCAACGTTCACGAACGAATCGTAGCCAAGAACTGTGTATTTAAGGGGTGATTGCATACGCCAGAGTGAAGAATCGTATACGACAATTGCATTGTGTAGATGGGCCTTAAAGCACTTTGAGATATTATCCCGCCTCTTTCATTACATGTAATTTATAAATACAATCATATTTAACATTAACAGACACCAATAGGAAAAGCAGGGATATAGGAGTATTAATACCGAAAAGTTAAATACCAGTTTGTTTTACAACATAGAAAATCAGTTCCCGGAGCTGTAACTTACCCCATTACACCACCAGCTATTGGAACTCCGATTGGAAACCGGTTCAATTTCTCAAATGTCAATGCTTCTCTCGTCGGACCAGAAGTGGAAATGACGTTCATTGTGAGTATTTTTAACTTCAGGCACACGTCCCACCATCTGTCTCGTAACGCTTATGTTTGGTTCAGAAACTTTCTCAACGGGAGGAAATAGGTGCCGCATATCATTCTCTTCTGCAACACTAGTTAGTTTTACAAAACAAGCAACTCTTAATAATTATGAACTTCGTTTTGCAGCCGTGTGTCGAACGGTCAACTGTCGATTTTGTCTTAATTCAGCGCTTCGCGTCGTAGTCTACTAATCCGGTATATGTTATCGTGTACCTCCAGGGATGAAAGCTTTCTCAAACTTATTGAGACGATAGAATGATATATCTGAATCGAAAACTTATTGAGAATTGGATAATTTTGCGAACTTTCCCGTTGACATCCTTTTCCTTTCAATTATTCAATTTTTTTCAGTTAAAGTGGAATAACTGTAGCGTTATTTATTAAGTAAATCGACTATCTTAAAACACGTGTGTATTTGCGTGGGTTACAGGATTGTGTTTTGATATATGTTCATTTTCTTATTAAAGGTCACTAACGAAGGGGATAGTGATCTTGACAATATCAAATTTACCATCGTCTTTCCCCTTCGCGAAAGCGGAGATGACAAAGAACAGGACTATATTGTGTACCCAGTCAGTCTTAGCGTAGTAAGTATAGTCTCATAAAGATTTGCTTATGTATCAAGAGTTTTGAACTAAGTCGTTTCTGGTATCGCAAGAAGATAGTTTACCTCTCTCTTTGATATATGTTTAATTTAGTTTCTCGGTACACTTCGTCATACAATTCTGGTGTTGTTTTCTCACGATACTGTAATTTCAGAATGACTTATTCCTCGTACGGATATATCGGTGTTCAAGGATGTGAATCGATGATCTTGCTGACATTTTCTATTCTATATCTGTCTATGTGTCCAGAAACTGCTCACTTTGATAACTAAATAAAATTTTACTTCTTGCACTTCAAGATCCACAGTTTGTTAAGAATATTGCTCTCCATTGGTAATCTTTACAATGCTTGTATGTAAACGAAATTCAAACATATACCGCCAGAATTTGCTGTAAACCATACGTTCTTACAGTACTTTCCGCACTTTGGGTTTGAGAAACAATTTTGAAGGAAAAGATTAAATGAGAGGTGTGCCGAAACGCATCGTGCTCTTAAAGTTTAATATTTCTCTTGTTTCCGTAGCATTGTTTATAGCTACAGTTCTTTTAGAACTAACTTACATATCTGCGCAGACCGTTCACATGGTTCAAACTCTAATTAAGGCTATGTTTAAATTTGTGACCACGACATAATCGTTATTCTATCATTAATAAGTTGTATAAACTACTAAAGCGGACTGCTTGACATGTGTGATTATGATAACGAGGGCAAGCCATGAAATAAGGTCGAACGTATTTGAAAAGTTAAAATGGGAACCAATACAACTTCTTTAAAGAAATGAGAAAATTTCTTGCCTTGTCAGGCATTATGAGGTATGACACCAAGCTACTGATCTCAATTATTTCACCCTAAAACCACCAAATGGACCATATGGTCCGTTCAGATATTTACGTGGTGCTTGAAATGAAAACAACTTTTAAATCGTCTTTACAACTATTTATATCCATGAAAATTACTGTTCTAATTAGCTGTATTTTGTTGAGTGGTGAAAAACTTAGCAGGACAAAATTTTTTGACTTCACATTTCGAAAGATCCGTCACTTAGCAATCCGTATTGAAAATTGAAAACAAAAATCTGAATGCCTCTATTTTTTGGTGATTTTTTACAAATTTTCAGTCAAATGTTTAAAAAAAAACTTGGTGTTTTTAAGGTTAAACCAGGCATAACAATACGAAATATAGATTAACAAACGATGACAGGAAACGTTTTGTTGGCAAACCAAAAACTAAACTTCTAAAATCAAGCTTCTCATATCGTGGAACTGCGACCTGGGCTAGCTTGCCTATAAGTAATCGATAAAGGCGATCAACTTACAGTTCAATCTTTCAAAACATTGATCAGGTAACGTAATGAAAACAGTAATATGAACGACCGGCATCCACTCTTCAGGAAACGCAACTATCCTATGTGGCAGTATGAAATATTAGATTGTTAAATTTGTTAATTTGAGAAGTAATAGCAGGTTAAAGGAATAGAATTTCAATAGTTGTATTGAAAATGTTGTATTATAGCATTATCTCTATATCTTTGTGTCACACACACACACACACACACACACACACACATATATATATATACATATATATATATATACATATATATATATATATATATATATATACACATACACGTACGCATACCCATCCACATATACACATACACATACACATACACATACACATACACATACACATACACATACACATACACATACACATACACATACACATACACATACATATACACATACACATACACATACACATACACATACATAAATACATATACATTTTCAAATACATATGCATACACGTGAGACTGATCCAAAATCGATCAAAATTGATTTTATGTTCAAAATATTAAGAATGCGAGCCGGAGTCTACTTACATATATATGCGTGTGTATATGTATATATTATTCAATTTTAATTTTTTTTTTCCCAAATATTTTAGACGGAAGGAAACGGTGAATGTGGTAATGACCTGAATAATCCAGAATCCCTACAGGTGTGTTTCAATGAAATTTTTTGTTTACCCAGGTATTTTTACTTCGCCGTAAACAAGCGACAGACACTCAGGCCAATTTATAAAATTTCGAAAGAAAAGTGTCCCGAAAGTGTCGCTTCGCGTAAGTGAAATGTATGAGCGTACTCAGAGACGCATCAGGAATTTATGCTTCTCGCGAAGTCACAGTGGGAGCCTCGGACAGGGGACTTTTGACCAGGACTTCATGGTGCAAAATTACACCAGGCATGATAAACTATAGTTTGACGTCTCAAAGCGGACTACGAAGATGAATTAAATGATCTTGAGGAAGATCAAGATTTTTATTTGTTAGTATTGGAGGCAAACGGGAGGAAAAGCTGACGAAGGAGTTGTTCCTGTGCATCTATGCCTCTCGATTCCATTCGCGTTTTCGCTTTCTAATCAGCTTCAAGTGATATTTAGTGCTCATCAAAAACTACGTATCCGTTGTATTCGCGACATATTAGAGAGCTTAAGCAACAGACGTTTTTGATTCACAGACGGCTTTTTCTTTCAATAGAATTTTTCACGTTAAACAAAGACAATGAGTAATTTTTCATCCCAAGGGCGTAGTCGAACCTCTAAAACGCCGTTTTCGTTCTAGACAGACGTCACTAACAGCATTTCCACGATCTGAAGATGTCTATTCTCAGAACGTCCTCATCTATCAGTTAATTTTGTCACTGACTCGCTGGTTAGGGATGCTACGATCTCTCCTGGGATTTTTTAGCTATTTATCATCTTTGTTTTGATGAAAAATATGATTAAAAGAATGTATTGCCCAGAATTCAAAAACAGTTGTTTATGAAATCTTCCGGTTGCCGTTCGTGACTCAAGAACGTCGGATGCTTAAGGTCTCTATTATTTCAATAGCAGAAACGTACTTTAGAGCCACACCCCATTGGGTGGAGGACCTTTAGCAAGTTCTGCAACACTGGCCTGTTTTTGTTGTTATTGATTTTAAGCTGGTATGCCCTAGTTTTAGCGTGCTAAGACAAGCACTCAAAGAATATTAATCACAGCCGGTCTAGTAAAAGTCTTTGCATGGTAGCTGAGTATCTGGTGGGCCAGATCTTACCGCCGCCATCTTCCCACTGAGATAGTTGAAGGTCATGCCATACCACTTGAGCGCTACCAGTGTTTGCGACCTGGTATCCAGGGCCTTGTGTGAGAGGCTTGGACCAACTGGCGTTGTGTCAAAAATTTGTTCCTGCAACAGTGGTGGCTGTTGCCTCGAAGCGTCATTAGTAAAATACCTGAGCGGAAATCCGAAAAGCAAAATGTAGGGAGGGAATCGTTTTCAGTTTTTCGAGGCAACAGCCACCACTGCAACAGTGGTGGCTGTTGCCTCGAAGCGTCATTAGTAAAATACCTGAGCGGAAATCCGAAAAGCAAAATGTAGGGAGGGAATCGTTTTCAGTTTAGAAGTAGGAAATATTAATCTTGTTCGATCCTCGTAGAAACATCTTGGAATCCCTCGTAAAATCGAGGAGTCCGTTGGGATCATTTTAAGTGAAGGCTTACCCCAGAGATCTTTGTTCCGCTACAAGACATGCTGGAAAACTACCTGATAAATATCTATATAGAAGTATGTAGTAATGGTGAAAAATTACAAAATATCAAAGCTTAGTATGAGTCCAGCAGATTCGCCGAAAACGTTAATAATTCACTTTAGTTTTGTTCGTTTTGTAACTTCAATCAGTTCAACAGACCAACAGACTGGTGCGGATGATCCCCACTTCCTAAAAGTAGAAGGATACATTTCCCTATCCACCGTTGAGGATTTAGGCGACTGAATAATAGAGGATCTTTCAGCTTACTCTACTTTATGATGTAGTTACTAAACCTTGAACCAGATAAAGCGCTATGTCTACTCAGAGAATTTATATAGTGGAGTCTTGATCAAATAACGTCCTTTAGGCCATAAGCTAAACATGAATGTCCGACCTGAGTTCTAAGCAAGTTCTAATCAATGCAATTTACAATAGTTGCATATTTTCAACTAAACCTGCTGCTTTTGTATTTTAGAATATTGGTAGCCAAGCGTCAACAAGTCGCCGGAAACGAGATGTCGAAAGTCTGGTAGGTGCATGCTGTTCTGAAGATATACGAAGTCTTGGTTGGGTTTTTGAAGGCTTTCGCTTGGTTTTTCGCCCTGTCAATTCTTCTCTATCACCTTTTCATTTACATGATATTGTGTAAATGCTACAAGTAGTTTATTAAACATCAGTGATCTGTCGTTAAATATCAAGCGAATCAGACGCAAGTATTTTATGTTACTTACAATACTTATGCATCTAAATAACCAAAAAATACTGACTACTTTTGAGATCCTGATCATCGCTGCTGAAGAAACTGTATTCCATATACAAAAACGAATTAGATACTGATTTATTTTGTTTTGCTACATAAATAAATATGTACTATAACATGGTGCCCCGAAACAGAGTACGATTCGAGAAACTTCGCTTTCCTTTTCAAATAGAGATATATTGACCATTAAATTAACGATTAACGCTGTCGATAATTTCACTCTGGAACAAAAAGTCTAGGATAACATCCGCATACTCTTCTCCTTATTAAATCAGCCAGAATAACTTGCGAAATTTTCTTTTTCGTGAAAATATTTGATTCCGTAGGAGAACTGGAAAACAATTGCTCATGAATCATGAATAAAATTTAGAACACCAGTCTGGTAGTTGTAATCGGCAGCTGACTTTAGGGGAACCAATCTTTCTTTGAAAGTTTACATTGCAGTAGTTAGCAATAACAAGTGACAGCTGGTGGAAGCACCTCATAAGTAGAAATACTTCTATTGGACAATCCATTAGCGTTCGCTCGTTTCCAGTCTGCCAACTGCGTACGTAAAATGGTAAGATGAAATTCTAAACCAAGTAAATTTTGAGGCCCCGTCTACATGTCCACATTCGCGTTTCTTGACGCGCATTTTTCTTCCGGTTGTTTGCTCAGGTAATCTACACATTCTCAATTCGGTTATTTTAGCATTTGCGAATCGTTTTAGCGTTCTCGTGTCGACAGGCTAAAATGATCCGTAAACAGTTATCGTATTCTTGTGGATGGAAAAAATTCTATGCGTTTACAAACGTAGACGTAGACGTGTGACCGTGGCCTAAATGATAGTCCCGCTTGGGAAAATTTTAACTTTTTAAAGTTTTTTCAGTGGTCTTTTTTAGAAAACAGAAGTAACTCAAGTAACAAACACTAACCCATAAACTATATCCAAAAAGGCTAGGTATAAAGTGGTAGCAATTTCTGTACATTTAACACGAAAAATCGCTTCTAGTCAAAAGCAAAATGATGACAGGACTATTGAACGAAGAAAGTTGTCCGTGTAATGTTCAGTTAATGAAAATGATCTATTCGTGAGGAGGTTTGACGTTTGGCAATTTCTGTCCCTGCTCCTAAAACCGAATCATGCATCATCTCTTATTAAATCTTGGATGGGTATACTAGAGCATTGGTTGCGAAATTTTTCCTGGCCACGACCATTTTTGCGTTGTACATTTATGTAGGTGCCCCCAAAGGATATGTTGATTGTAGATCGATGACCTTAAACCGACGTGACAGAAATGCTGTGTTACATAACAGCATCTGTTATGGACATTCTTAGCGTTCTGTTTTATTTAAGGTTTCGATGAGTTTCTCTCGTGCACCGTAATTAGCTCATTGTAATTGTGGTCTTTTACTATAGAGTGCCCGTAGTAGGGTCGGTGGAACTCTCATTTGCAATATAACTGAACTGAACAGAAAGAAGCGCTTTTCAGTCGTATTTGTGACCAGATTTTGGGTAAAAACATTGGCCAAGGTTAGTGCAATGTTTTACTGATAATTCTACATAATGCAGAGTAACCGTCGCTGTTTAGAGAAGTGATTTTAGCGGGCCTGAAATAGTGCGTGGCAGTTTTTGGGACTATTTTATGCCCTCTGGATAAATCAACGTGACAGCAAGACCTTGGTATCTTCCATAAAATACGAAATATGGCCATATCTGTCGATTATGTTGAATTTCCATAAAATTTTAACGTAGAAAATCGAAGGAAAAGTTTATGTATATTGATTCTGTATCCGATTTACAGTATACTAATTAGGAGCCAGTTTCTGTTGTGTTTTCTTTGTAAAATATTAAGCATTTTAAGAAAGATTACTTCCTTAACCCTTTAGCTGCCAATCGTACATATCTATACCATTCAATATATACAAATTAGATTCATTAACAGACTTCAATAGATTTTCAGAAGATCTACGAATTGATTGAATAATCTAAAATTTCTTTAGAAAAGGTCTGGGATCTGCAAAAGGGTTCAAGCATGTCAGTAAATCTAGGTTTCTTGTCGTAGTATCATCAGTTATGGGCTTCTTAGCTAAGCCATAATTGAGAGGTGTGCTTGTGTTCGTTGTCGGGAGCATCGCACATTTCAATCACGTTTGTGCTCTGAAAGCCTCTACTTGCGTAAATACTCGGCTACTTATGATTCAAATCAATAGTCTGGTAAAGATAATTCAATCTTCATTTGGCAAGATCCCGATCGGCGAAAACCGAACTTACCCGGATATCAAAGAAACTTGAGTCCTTTGTCAGGAAAGATGAAAAGAAAAGCTGCATCTCGATGGTTGGCGGGGTTATCCTGAACCGAATTTCCTTGTTTTACATAAACACGTGCTATTTCGTGGTCGCGTAAAGCTAGTAAATAAATGTGATCTTACTGATTTCAGCAGATATTTCGTCTTGTGAAGATTTTAAATGAGTTACAATTCCTATTCTGCGTTCTCCAGCACACACCCCAATCTCGCCTTCTGCATAGCATTTTATTTGCAGCTAAAGTTTTGCTTTCG
The DNA here is from genome assembly GCA_030142905.1 of Heliopora coerulea. NCBI lineage: Eukaryota > Metazoa > Cnidaria > Anthozoa > Scleralcyonacea > Helioporidae > Heliopora > Heliopora coerulea. The sequence goes on along the minus strand of JASJOG010000006.1, from coordinate 755,826 downwards.
TGTTGGGCAGTTGTCTTGCCAACCGAACCGGAGATGCATTGCCGCCGATTATCTTGAGACACTAGGGTGCGCGGAGAGGAGGTTGAGAGTCTCTGCCCTACACAGTTCTTTTACCATGGTGTAAGCGAATTAGAAACATTTTTCTGTCGTTGATTGTTTGCATAATCTTTGTCTATTTTCCACTCAGTACTATCCAAAAGATCTTGAGCTGGAGGTGAACACCGATGCCGTTTACAGCGATTCACTACTTCAAGGGCGTAAAACCACAGAAAGGAAACGAGTATGTAAACTTTTTAACTCGCTCTTTACTTTTTATTTCTACCAAACTACAAGGCGAACTGCTACTAGTTGAAATACCCTAGAAAAGCTGCCTGGTAGATTTGTTAACAAAACAAACCAATAAATCGTATAAATTCAGTAACGTGTTGGGAAACACAGGTTTACCAAGAGTTCGCCATGTTCTTTGTCTTAAATATCTTACATTATTAATTTGAGTTTAAAAGAACACTTGGGTTGTGAATTTAACATTTAGAGTCGAATATCGGAGTCTCGTATATTCATACGGCCAGCAAAAGTCAATGGAGCTAAACAAGTTGTGCAGAAAAGGCACAAACGTCTTGTAAACTTAAAAAAATAATTGAAACCTATTTGTATACGAAGAAGTTCCATGTTGTGACTTCAAAACTGCAGTATAACTAATGAACAAACGGTTGCGGTTGGTGTTTTTGCAAAAGCCACATGAAGGGACAATAAGTTCAGTGAAAATAAACAGACAGCGGCGAATCTGAAGGTTATGCTCGTTATGCTGAACACGACCTGTTCCCAGGCTTAGTTCAAATAAACAGACGGTTAAACCATAGTCGAAACATGGTATCGAAATCCTTCGTTATGTATTTTTGTTCATGTTGATGCAGAGTTGTCGTACACAACACCAGATAGATATCTAGAGTTTTCAAGCGATCCACTCATAGGAACGTTTCGGTTCATTTACCGTTTGAATTTTTATTGCATAAAACTAACGATGTGTACATGGTGAAGGCCCTTCAAATATAAGTCGCAAGTTCATTATAATTCTTGGTTAGCATCTTTGAAGTTAGCCAAGCTTCCGGGCCATGCTTCCATAAACTATGTTTTTTAACCAGTACATTCATGGGTGTCTCGAATAGGCCCGTTGCTTTGAGACACCGTTTTATAAGTGTAGAAACAAACCTAAGGTTTTGGCATACTACAAAAACTTAAACACCGGACTACGAAAGCTTTAACTTCTAGCGCCTTGCCGAGGTTTATATTTTTCGTTTACCTAACATGGTATGTATTCAAATACACCATCATATCAATGAGAACGTCTAAAAATCTGAAAATCAATTTCTATTAACTGATCGATTCATATACGTTTGAACTTCGACGTTATGTCCCGGTTGACTAAAATAATGAAATTTGCATGCAATTTACATTTAAAGATCTTTTAAATGTTATTTGTATATTTCTAATCAATACTGCTGTTTTTTATGGTAAGGCTGTCGCTATTATTACTGTTGTTGCTTTCATTCATGTTGACTTTTCTCTGACTGTTTCAGTTGAAGATTCCAGTTACTCCAGAAAACCCTGCTGCTGAAAAAGACAAAACCCCAGTTTGGGTCATAATAGTCTCCGTCCTTGGTGGAGTTCTGCTGCTGGCTCTCGTTATTTTTGCTCTCTTTAAGGTGGGATAAAAAAATTAACTAAAGTGAACAGAAAGGAAGTCAAGAAGAGAGTGCCGAGAGAATGTCATATTAGTTGCCGGTCTTGTTGAGCTTTTGTTGACGACAGTTACGGAATTTTTGGTGAGTCAAAATGCCATTATGACGAAAAAACATCGTCCATCCGATTTTGATCTCACCTAAAAATACTTCGCACATGTGGGAGTATGGCGTTCTTTTTTTGTCAACGTTTCATTCCGATCCAGGGATACTCAGGTTTTAATTATATGAAAATTAGTTACGTACGTCGGAATCTTTGTAGTTATGTCCTGCCGTGAACTCTATTTGACAGAAATGAGATAACCAAATCCAGTTTTACGAGGAGAAGAATTCTGAAATCAAGGGGTTTCCATGACAATATGTAAATATATATTTAAAAAACTTATTAATAATTCACGAAGAAAACACGAAAGACTTTGGCTCCTAATCAGTGTTCTGTAAATTTTACAGAGAATACTAACTAGAAGTATGAACTTTTCCCTTCGATTTTCTACGTTAAAATTTAACGAAACTTCAAAATAACCGATAAACATGGCCATTTAAATGTATTCGTATTTTAGCGGCCGATCTGTATTCGCATACAGATCGGCTACTCATACTGTATCTGTGTGAATTTATGAAATTTGTATGTTCGGAGAATATGACGTCACTCGGCATCAAATTTGGATCTTTCCACAATTTAAGTATCTCCGAAAAGAGATGGTTGATTAACTAGAAACGCCATTCTTCTTTTCAAACGAATTTCATTATTTCGTAATAAGGTCAAAACTGGGTGCACAACTTTTTCGACGTAGTGACACTTTAAGGATGAGGTAAAATAAATAGACGTTCATGGAACGGGAAAGTGATGAGAAAGCATTCAGGAAACTCTCATTCGTAGACTGAAAACGTGTTACAGACATCATTTGAAAAACCTCATTCAATAATCTGGATAAAAAAGATGCAAGCTATTACCCCCCTCCATTGTTGATTCGGAAGTTTAGATCGAGAAATGGGTTTCCTTCACAGTGGGATTGTTGATTAAGTTTGGTCGTTTTCCAGATCTAGAAACGCGTCTTTGGTTGTTAAAAATAGGGCGGTTTCTTTACGAAAGTATTTTTTACATCAGGGCTCGACAATTGCACTTAGCACGTGCGATGCATTACTCCAGATGGATCGTCTCGTCTAAGATTACGTAACTTGCATGTTTGTGTTCAGGTATCTCGTAAAACCCGCCGCACACCAGTGCGATTTAGTCTCAGTCGCCTGATCGTATGCGATTTCTGTTTCCTAACTCAAAAGCGGCACACGCATACGACAATTCTTGATGCTGTCTTCCTTTTTTTTCTTGCCTCCTTACTATAAATGCTATTTTTCCATGTGATTTCTACTACTCTCTCACTGATTGGTGGTTTTAATCATCGCATTGCCACAAAGGTGTCACACCTTTGCATCCGGTCGCATAGGTGTACACCTTTGCAACAGGATGCAAATGCATACAGTGGCATGCGAAAAATCAAACATGCTTGATCGATGTGATTTTTGTTGCATGCAACTAAAATCGCACACTGTCGCCCATGTGTACCGTGGGCTTAATCACGTATCAAATATCTTGAAATATTTCATGTTGTTCACTGAGATCTTCATCAGGCAATGAGATAATGCATCAGGTAATTTTTCCTCAGTCAACAAAACGAAAGCTCAAATTGTAAATTTTTGAGGCATACCCCTTACTCTAAAATGATTAAGAAAGAAGAGAGGAAAAAAATTAAAGGGAATAAAAATAAGTCGCAATATGCGAGGTTTGATCTCAAGAACGTTCCGCATGACAACCATATGTGCTAACCGCTGGACCACAATGATGTCCTATGTCTGTTACGAACAAAATTTTGAGAGCCTTTAACTGGAGAATTTCAGTCTGGGAGTATGAAGAAATGTCTTTAAAAACTATCTCACGATTACATGACGAAAATTTCAGCCTGAGCTGAGCATTTATAATTTAAACCCAGTTAGGTGGGGTAAAATTCTTCCATGTAACTAACCTCCTCGGCCCCATCGACGTGGTACGATTGTCGAATGCTATTGTTCTTTTGACGTATGTGATTTAGTGGTAGGAATCTTAAGGAAGTATTACAACATTCGCAATCGAATGGTAAGCATGTAAATATTACTTGTGAGAAATTGGCACAAGTGACATTATTTCACATGTGAGCCACATGTAAGTCACATGAAAATCACATGCTAACCACTGGTGTAAAACGTGTCAAATTAAATTATATGTGAAACTTGAACATGTGAAAAACTTAAACATGTGAAAATTTTCCAAGGGTGAAATTGAAACATTTAAACTTTTCACATGTGATCACATGAAATCACACGCGCGAAATCATGTGGAATTTTTGTAAGGGGAATTTCATTCGCCAGGCTGTAGAATATCCTATGCGACCGTCGTCTCGTGTTGATAGGGCCTTAGAGTTCTTCCCGAAGTCATGAATCGTAAATTTGCCACACCGAGCAATGAAGATCGTCCACTCCACCCTATTTTGTGTTTGTTTGATGCCTGTAGCTTTATTTGTTTACCAAACTGTGTAACCAGACTTATTGCTTTATTTTGTTTTCTTAGTTTGGATTCTTCAAAAGAAATCGGCCCCCAAAAGATATTTCATCACCTCAAAGTGATGTCGCCGCAGTAATTCCAACATAATTCCGTCTGGGTTCAACACTCTGCAAATTCAAGTTGTCAATTTTTTTGGAATGGATTCGTTAAAATTTTCGTTTTTTGTCTTCTTTTGTGTAAACCCAAACATGTCAAATAATTGGAAACCACTTTTGGACGAGATTGTGCAGGTGATTGAAACTCAGAAAATATGCAGTGGAACAATGGGGAGATCGTGTATCGTGATAAAGAAAAGAAAGGAAGATATCTTAGGTTTTGTTCGCCATATACGCTGTTTGTTGCATAAATTGTTGCACTCCGGTGACAATTTGTTTTTTTCTACCAAACTTTCGAAACACGCGTTTGTAGTTACTTTGATAAAGCACACGATCTATTTGTTTATTTTTGGACCAGGATCAGTCATCTTTTAAGGCGCGCATTGTAAAGTGCTTATTACTGTGCAAATTCTTGAAACTTTTTGAAAATAATTTGAAATATTTTTTCGTGACGTTTGCTTTCTTTCGCTTTATGTTCCATGTCATTTTAATTGTCTTGGATTGGACTCGAGTTCGCACGATTTGCCTTTATTGCGCAGCTGAAGGCACCTCTGTGTTGCTTGTGTCAAACTTTGTTACAGTGTACTATGCGATGCAATATTGAACTTTGACTCTTGGGTAAAACTTTCATGAAGTTTATGAGAAATGTAGTTTAAGATTAGCTACGAAACACGATACATCAATTGCTGTTGTCCTAAGAATTTGTTCTGAAGTTGAGTTTTCTCTTAAATAGTTGTATTTCATAACGCTTTGGGTGGAAGATGTAAAATAATCTTCTTTGCTATTCAATATCTTAATAATTTTTGTATTATGATAATGATAATGAACAATGTTTTTTGACTTTTTTATGGCTACAATATGAATTCAAGTACAAAATTATATACAGCGGTAGTAAGGTTGGGAAAAGAGGGGAGGGGAAAGAAAAGGAAGGAAAGTAGGAAAGTAAGGGGGAGCTAAGGGTTTTACTATTCAGTTGTTTCGCCAATTTTACACTTTTCACAGATTATTCGCTCCACTCAGCCGGTCCCGAATGTGCTCCAAAAATTATACTAGAATTATCAACAAAACATTCCAAATTGTGGTTTCATTTTCAATTGGTGTATTGTTAAGGCCTATCCACACGATATGATTGTTCCATACGATTGTTCTTTCTGGCGTGTGCAATGTTGTCTCAAGGACAATTGTTGATCGGGAATCGCTGGCTAATGTAGCTATACATACAGGGTGCGGCATATGTCCTGCAACAAGATATCAATTCAGCTTTTCCCTAAGTTTTCAATCAACGCAAAAAAGTATATACTGTATTGGGAGACAATTTTGAAAGATGTAGTGAAACCATGGAGTCAAACACAATTTGGAGACAAGCGCTGGACCTTTCAGCAAGAATCTGCTCCTGCGCACAGAGCCAAGGCTTCAGTTGAGTGGTGCCGAGAGAATTTTCCTGACAACATATCTCCACAAGAATGGCCCCCTTATTCTCCAGATCTTAATCCCCTCGACTATTCCATATGGGGAGTATTAGAAGCGAATGCCTGTGCAAAGACGCACACAAGTCTGGAAGCACTAAAATCCTCCCTTCAGCGTGAGTGGACAAAAATACCGCAGGAAACCTTGAGTGCAGCTGTTGGCGGTTTCCCAAAGCGTTTAACAGCCTGTATAGAGAACAAGGGTGACTTTTGAATAATAATAATAGTAATTTTGCGTTCATTCATCATTCCTGTCACAAGTGCTGGCGTTGAGCGAGTTAATTCCGCTAAGAAATTGGGAAGACGGTCATGCTGAGCACCATGCAGCAGGATCGCCTTAATGCGTTACTACTTTTGCTTACGCACAGAGATATTAAGCTTAATTATGACACGATCAAAGATACGTGCAGTAGAAAGCATCCCAGAAGAATGCTTTTTCTTAACTCCCTAAGTGATCGTTAATTGTTATATTGGATGATGCTCATGTAGATACAATCAAACTGATAAATATTTATCATATGTTCAGGTACCGTTGTTCAGGAAATAGTCTCATTAAAAGCAATTTCCTCCGTTTGACAGTATATTTGTTACAGTATAACTTTCTCGAATTAAAATACGCAGCGTTATCAATTTGTTATCATATCCCAGCTGTGCGAGCGTTCAAGGATGCGAGATCATTTAAACGCAAAAACATAAATAATTAGCTTTCCTTGATCGCCATGGTATAAACATTTATCTTATATTCTAAGAAAATTATTCTAATTTGATTTCTATGTCAGCCTTGTCCTTGGGGTCCTCCAGACTTCAGGACCAGGGTTGGCATTTCTTGGCTGCCTGTTTCTATTTAGCCTTAAGGTTATTAACGGCAACCACCATTTTATATCGTCTATAAAATTGTATCCATATGAAACTTAATAAAAAAGATTGTTGTTGTTGTTAACTTCGTAGACGTCATGAGATGAGTATTTCTTATTGACCAACATATGAATCGGTAAAGGTAGATCAACGAGAATTGCGAAAAATATAAAGGTGATTGTCGTGATGCATTGATGATCATTGTGGTCAAAATAACATTCTGCTCAGAGATATACTATAAAGATATTGACCTGAACTTCACTTTTCGAAAAGAATTGTGTTATTTATGACCAGGTATTTTCTTAAAATCTCGCTTAAAACTACCCCCAAAATGCTAGAAATAGCATTTCAGATATCTAGGAATTCAAAATTTCCCGGAGGACCATGTCCTCGGACCCCCTAGAAATTTCTCATGCCTTCAGCGCTCGTCTTCACACCCCCCGTTTCTAAAATCCTGGACCCGCCCCTAGTTGATGGCAGACGTTTGCTCCTTTGATGTCTCTTGCAGATTATTTAGTATCGGTATTGTAGTTCCTGTCTTAGTGGTGGTATGAAAGGTGCAAATGAAATTCTCACAAGCTTGAACAGTTCGATCCAATGGCCGAATTCGAGATTCAAGATTGCCAAATTGGTCGTGGTTTCCCACACCTTTGGCAAATGCTTTCCATGATTTCGTTCCAACTCTGAACAAATTCCAGGTTGATTCGCATCCGGCAAGGGCATGAAAAGCAGGAAGGACAGTTTAGATACTCAAACCAAGCTTTACAGGAACATTACGGATCGGGAGAAAGCGAACCTTGCCCTTTCAGCCAGTTTTGAACAAAGTTCATCACGTTGCATGGTATGGAATGAAACAGCAACATTGAAACAGCAACATTGGTACAGGACCCCCGACGCGAATTTTAAAGTGGAGGGGCCAACTTCATTTTACGGCCCATGTTTCCAGACTATCGTTCCGTTTCATATGACTTTATCTTCAGTGATAAAATCTTTTTACGAATCACTTTATGTATAATCGCTTGATAAATATCTTGTTGAAAAAGCAGAGAAATAGAGCTTATTTTTATTCTATTTTCAACCAGAAAGCAATACGTCTCAATATGTTAATTTGTTACATGAACATCTCATTGTGAATTGACATGACTCATTCAAATGAAAACTTTGGTTAGTTTAAAATAAAAAAATCGTTACTTGGAAAAAAAGTGGGGGACCATGGCCCCCTGGCCCCCCTTTGTCGGGGGGCCTGTGGTATCCGGTGACTGAATCGCAATGCTTGCTTTGGTGGAAGAGGCGAGAAGGCATGAAGAATAATTCTAGGTTCTAACTTCTCATGGTCACACTTCAAGTCTTGTAGCCGACAGCTACGTCTGAGATCATACAGCAGTAGTTGGATCTTTAAATCCACCTCTGACTATCAGCTCCTGATCATTAACGGACTCCAGGGAAAGTCGGAAAAGTGTACACGAGGTTGAAACGTTTTAATGAAGGTTAATGTTTATAATTAGGGGTGCCCCAGATACATAGAGCGAGTTGTGGGAATTTGACAAATGACCGTTTAATGGAGGCTGACCGTTTAAGATAGGGCCGCTTAACGGAGGTTTGACTGTTAGTACAGTCCGAATTTCGATTGCAAATTTGCCAAAATACTTTGAAATTCTTGTGAAAATAATAAAAAAGTCTATCAAAAGTTCAAAAATCCTGATCAAATTTCGTTAATACGCAGACATTTTTGCTGGATTTTTATCCATGCCGACCGCACTAGAAATGCTCAAGTGTTTATGTTAGACCCCGTTCACACGATACCGGTACGAAACTGCACCGGTATCAAAATATCACGGTACAAACCTGTTCACACGATTACGGTTTCACATTACGGTTTCAAATCGTTACGGTTAACATTACGGATTCATACTTTTTCATACCGGTACCGTGTGAACGCAAGGCCTAACCGTAATAATTTCGTTACGGTTTCATTTCGTACCGGTATCGTGTGAACGGGGTCTTAGCCGCAAGCCAAATGCACTAGTGTTTCACCCAATCGTTCGATCATTTCCTTGCAAAACCCTCTTTTTTTTAGTTTTTGAAATGATAGCTTTATATGTGAGAGACCATCGTTAAAATCGCCTTTTCATATGAAACAATGGTATAAAAAATCTAGAAAGTAAATTTGCTATGGCATAAGGTTTAATGAGACGAAGAATCAGGGGAGGGGAGGAATCGGAACTGTCCCTTGAACTGGATAAAGAAAATCCGAAAATCCAGCAAAAAATCATCGGGATTTTTAAATGGAAAAGGATCTCGTAAGCTTTTTTACAAGTAATATTCCCCTCGAGTAAAACTTTGTAAGTACATTCTCACTTGGCGGCGCCATGTTGGGATGTACTTACATAACAAATTTTAGACCAGAAAGCTGGGTTAATGGTAATAACTAGTATAACCAAGGTTAGTTAAATTGCTGCCACTTGACAAATTACGCAGGTAAGAACATAAATTGTAGAGAAGTGGAAAGAAGTACAGGGGTCGAGTTTGTATGAGACAGATGACATAACAGAGCCGATAAATACATGAAGGCACACTGCCGACTTCTTGACATATTAAAAATTGCGTCACCTTGATAAATGCTTCAAAAAGCTGGAAATTAAGCAACAAATATAAATATAATGTGTAATCAAAGCAACATGAAAAGAACATTTTATGATCAAAACTTGTACCACTAAAGCCAATTCGAATAGTTGACTTAAGCGAGATCCAAGCTTACTTCTTCAGGTGTCCCGACCACGGCTCTACCAATTGAGTTGCTGAGTCAACTGAGAACAGCATACTCGCAGCCTCCAGTTTTGTTAAAATTACCTTAGCAGAGTAGGTTAATCATTCGTATAATTTGAGTGTTGAATCTTATTAAAAACAGTCGCATACATGGACAAGACCATGAAGTTAGTTCATTGCACGTTTAAGTCAAGCATTGTTATTCGTCGAAATAGTTTCATGTCATTGGAGCACCCAAATCAAAGCATTCCAAAGTGCATCCGGACAACTCAAATCGACATTTAATCAGAATATAAAGCTGCCTAGCGGCAGAAATATAGGAAGTTATCTCGTGACACACCCGCAATTATTTGAACTGAAGCGTTAAATCCTTTATTCCACTTAGTATTCAAGACTGATAACCCTTTCAAAAGAGTGTCATAAGCACTAATCAAACTGCTCTCCATTGAAAAAATGATCAGCGTTTCTTCGACTTCAAACTGAGAAGAAACAAAACAAAACACGATCTCATGGTAGGTGAGTACGGCACCTCGTGGCCGCTGAGCTTCACTCGCGATGTTAAATCCTTTCACACCCGTGACCACTGGTTAACCCTTACATAAAACGGTTTCCATATTTATAAACTTTGATACATTAACATGCGGAATGGCCTAAGACTTGGGTAAAGTATAACGAAAATAACAGCTGGGGCGAGTTTTTTAGCTTTTCAAAAGTCTCGCAACATTCCAAGTGTTTATATCAGTTTATAAAATGGAAAATTATTTTATATTTCTTTTAAAAGATAAAAAGGTTTTAAAAAAATGGGCAAGAAAATTCTGTGTTTACATACCCTTATACAAACACTACTGCGGACCAATCCGAGATCAAGTAAGAATTAACTTAGTTTATAAAAATGTACAGTTATGTAGGAATTGTCAAGGTTTTGCCCAAGTTTTTATTTTACGTGTAAAATTTTGAATTTGCCAGTTTCGTATTAATATTTCAGTTTGTCACAAAGGAAGTCCAAGGTTAGGACCACAAACTACCCAGTACGAAGCCGCAAAAGTTTTCACTATCCCGCCTATTTGGCCGGATAGCAAAAGCCCCTATCTAATGTAGCTCTTTTTATAATCGAAAAAGTTCTTTCAAATAACGGGAGTTTCTTTAGAACTTATTTTCCCTCTTCACATAAACTTTAAACGCCTAGGTTTGCTGTGTTTGAAGTGGAGGAAACAGAACTTGTTTGTCTCCAGAGGGTTATTTCATTTTTTCATATACTGTTCCGATTAACCATTAAATACAATTCAGTCTTGATTTTAAACATTTTGCGCATTTTACCCATAATTTTAACATACTTACACAAAAATCTCATTTACCCTGAATCTCTTTCATCACCAAAGACTCGTTATAAGAATATTTAAAATATTTATAAACTAATTACAATTTCATATGTGGTGTTTTCAACCAAAATCAATAACTACTTGGTTTATTTTTATGACTTTTTGTGAAAGACTTAATTCTCATAGAGTGTCGTTGACAGCAAAAATCTTGTGTTACGTCGTTTCGTCTTCCAAATTAATGGATTCACTACTTAATTTTAGAGATCCTGGGCTCGAGGAAATCTGACGTGCTTCAAATTTCTTGGCATCTTCATGATCAGGGTTCCGAGAATTGGGATTGTTGTCCACATTGTCGTCGTTTGATTCTACTAAAATATAATTGTTGTCTTGACGTTTGAAGTGTCCATAATCTGCTAGTAAAGGAACTGGTAGAGATTCTGGCAAGTCACTCTTCGATGATACGACAGGAGAGGTAAATTGAGGGTTGATAGACGCAATTACAGAGTCGATGTGACTAAATTCTGAATCCTGTTCGACGGTCGACGTTTGGAACGACAAAGTTCCTTTCAAAATATCGCGCACCTGCAGAGAGAATAAAAACCATGAAAAAATTGTGAGATTATTACGTGCGCTCTGGTAATTTATGAATACACGTTATAGAGTTCTCGCTCCACGCTACAACTATTAACAATTTAGATCGGGACACCTCACGAAATTATTACTTGCTATCCAAAATGTTGTGAAATCTAATATCGCCCTCCCCCCTTTACAATGTTGTTTGGTAACCAGGAATAATTAGTCTCGGTGTTCTCTGCGCTAAGAATCGCATCAAAATGACGTTTGCTCACCATTCAAGACTGAAAGGGGGGACGGGGGAGAGACTGGTAGTTCTAAGGGATTTATGTCACGCTAATAATGTCACTGATTGTAGATCGGTTATCATGTGAACCACGAGACGCCATGAACAACATTGCACAGTGATTACATTGTTGTCCCTAATCGCTAGGAATCACTCTGATGTTTTACATGAAGCGACAGGAAGTAACTAATGCGTGGTTTGAAAAATACTTTGCTTTTGCCATATTGTAGACACAAAGAAGCGATTAAATAAAATCACTAGTCTGGAGCGTAGCTTTGTATGCAGCAGAAGCCTGGACAACGAGAAAAGAAAATATAAAAAAGAGTCCAGGCGTTTGAGATGTGGTGCTGGATAAAGATGCTTAAAACGAGCTACACTCAGCACTTAACAAACGAGCAAGTTTTGACAAAGATCACAGAGAAACAATCGATGTTTCAAAGAATCACTGAGCAGCAAAAGTTATGGATTGGTCACAACCTAAGACATCCTGAAAATCTGCTCACAATAGCCATAGAAGGTCGTTTTCTTGGAAAGAGAGACAGAGGAAGAAAAAGGTGCTCGTTCCTTGATGTATTAAAAGAAGGAGACGAGTACTCCACACTGAAGAGAAGAGCTAATGACAGACAAGCCTGGAGAAGTTGGAAGTCACGGACCTGTCACTTCAGTTAACAAAATTCTTAATAATAATAATAATAATATTGTGGACATTTGAAGACTTCGAGCACGACTGAACTTCATGTGACCTCAAGGATGGAGACGAAAAGAAAACATGACGTCATCAACTAAAAAATTTCACTTCACGATCAATAAATGTAGTTGCTACAAGTTTTAAAATGGTTCGTTTGATTGTTTTGCAAAGGTATAAAGAAAAATCTTTTCACTGTCTTTTATCGTCAGTCATAAAACACTTGAAGCCTTGCCTTTGCGTGTGTATACAAGTTCAAAGGAGAACATGTGTTTACTGACGGCACGTGATGTATTTCTGAACTGAAAACATTCCAGAGTAGTCTGTAATTGCTCCGGTAAGTTTGTGAGGGTTGTAATGAAAAGTTGATACAATATTCTCTAAATTCCTGAAATACTACGTGAAGCTTATTACACCTTTTGCTGTTCATTACCAGAAAATATACTATCATTAACCCCAACCTCAAACTCATTAACACAAAATACATTCGTTTTATTCAATCAACATTCATTAGCGTAGATACGCAACCATTTGCATCAAAGAGCATTCCATAGCGCCAACAGACGACCATTAACGCTATTTTACTATACATTAGGGATAATAAAATTTTAATTACGCGCGAGAAATATCTTGGGTAATTGAAATTTTACTATCCCTAATGTATAGTAGAATGGTGTTAATGGTCGTCTGTTGGCGCTATGGAATGCTTTTTGATGCAAATGGATGCGTATCTATGCTAATGAATGTCGATTGAATAAAATGAATGTATTTTTGTGTTAATGAATTTGGGGTGGGCGTTAATGATAGTATATTTTCTGGTAATAAACAGTAAAAGGTGCACTTTTAACGAAGTTTTTATCCCGGCTGTCTAAAGGCGCAGCTTCACGTGAGATCTCTAGTTTGCACAGGCGATGCAACTCTATCAAAAAATCGCAATGCCTGGCAGCCACGTTTTTGTTCGAGGCCGGATAGAAGACGTAAAGTCCGCTGGTTTGGTTTGTAGTATCCGTGGACTTATTGAAGACTTATTACTTATTTAACCTGTACTTTTACCATGCGTTCCGGTACTTCCAAATCTTTAACGAAACCCTGATCGCCAGGGCACAGTGGTCGTGAACTGGCTGAAATGGTTTTATATATTTGTTTCTAAAGGGCTGTTTACACATACGATTTTGTTCCTTGCGTTTGACATCTTGGAGGATGTGTTTAACAGACGTGACCGTCGAGAACAAACTGCAGCGAATCATAAGCAGATATCTTGCTGCATAGATTGTCCTGAGTTTATTACATACACCAGGATCAAAGTCGCAACGTGCAAAACCGCACGTGTAAGCGGATCTTAAGGGCCCGTTCACACGATGAGATAGTCTTCTACGATTGTTCGTCTTGGGGTATCTAATGTTGTCTCAAAGGCACCATTACTGCATTCAACTCGCTTACTGAAGTGGCAATAAGTCCGGTCGACTCCACTAAGTTAATCGGATACATCAGAACGAATAATCGTATGCGATAATAGTATCGTGTAAACAGTCACATTGTATGTGCCTAAGAAAAGTCGTTGGTGGCTAGCAGAGCAACAACAGCTAACTTTTAACGCCAAGGGTCGAGTTGGTTGCGTTTCTTCCAAACCTTTTTGGCGACTGTCGAGCTGCCGCGTCGCCTGTGCACCGGGGGTTATATGTGCGATTTTCACCATCTTCTAGCAACGCGACAAATTTTCAAAAAGTTACATCACCATTGCAAGTAAAAAGACGCACGTAGTGTCGCAACTTAAGTGAATTGTGACTGCATAGATACAGCGCGGTCGTCGATCTCCAAGAACACCATAATGATAGTACCGCTGAACACAGAAGTTTACATGCATAACATGGTGTAAGCGACTACAATCTAACAGACACAGATGTTCTCACCTGTTTTAGTCCAGCAATAGAAAGATAGACGACATCCATGATTGGGTCAGCCTTTGTCACTTGCTCTTGAAGAAGACCTAAATGGAAAGGTAACGAGAATTACTTCAGTTCATGGTACAGTTTATGTAGGACGTTTGTACACTGGGCGCCCTGTTGTCCCCAATCATAGCTTTCAGGAGTTGAGCTTGCAGCGATAATGTAATTTTATCTTACGCCTTTCAAGACTGGAAGTACCCTCTTGACGAATAAACTGGTATGGCGTGAGCCAGAATAAAGTAGCAGAGTACCTCGTCAGTCGAGAAAGTCTTAAGGACTGTCTAAATGAGCAAGAAAAGGTTCGAGCAAAATAATAAACAGGTGATGAATTTTATAGACAATGTGCATGTGGGAGCGTGCTGATATAGCGGACGATATGTGGATTTCAAGCTCACATCTTTAGAAAAATGATTTGTGACTCCCAGACGGAAGTGAGCTGACGAACGTCCACATATCGTCCAGTCAGTGGCCTAGCCAGAGAATCTGATGCCCGGGCCTGGGAAGCATTCTAATAAGGGGGATCAGGGGGCATGCTCCCCTGGAAAATGTTTGAATTCTTGGGTCTCTGAAAGGCTATTTCTTGCATTATGAGGGCGCTAATCCCGTTTTTTAGGCTGCGGCACCGAGCTGGATTCGAAGGCTTCAATCGTACAGATCCTCCAAATTACTTTTAAGACCACGAGATATCTCAATGATGAGAACATACTGCGCGAATTTTTAGCGTGGGAGAAAAAGTTGCGCAAAGAAATTCCATTTGTGGACCAAACTTAAAGGGCTGATATCAAATTATTCAAAATTTGTCGTGTATTTTTCAGTGGAATATGCCAAATACGTTTTGGGAAACGCCCATGTTCGTAGCTGACGCCCGGGCCTGGGCCCGGTCTGGCTACGCCACTGCGTCCAGTAACAAAAGGGATTGTCGACGGTCGACGTAAAACATGCAGTATCGCATTAGCAAAGATAGATGCTGCGTTCAATGAAGCATTAACATCATTTTTTTTTTACTTAAATTCATCCACTCGCGTGGAAACTTTTGATCATCCAAAGCCTATACTTCTGTAACAAGAGATATTGTGGCCATTGTGCAGACCAACACAATAGGTGCAGCCGCAAGTCCGACGGAATATCCCAGTTATGAAACGCCAGACCTCTAACATGTGATTTTCAACGTTTCAATTTAGGTGAGAAATTTTACGTTTGGAGTAACAGGTGAATGGAAAAGGTGGTTTACAAGTACGTTATCTTTAACATGATAAAACCGGGATATAAAATAGAAATGCTCAGAAGACAAGAAAAGAAAAACGAAATCCCTAAAGTTAATGTTCTTCAAAATCACCATACAACAATTTGGCTTTGTTATAGTTGACCTTATTATAGCGCGGGCTGATATTGAGCATTGCTTTCAGTTATCAGGTAAACAAATACACGGCGAACATCCGGGTGGCCGTTGATCTTAGGTAAGAACCAACGAAAGAAAAGAATGAAGTCAGCTCTGTTTCTAAAGTCGTCAAAATTGCCGTAAAACTTAAGGATTTGCTCCAGCTAGGTCTCGTTTCACCGACGGTAACAGGGGATACCTTGTTGGCGTGTGAATGTACGACACTGCACATTTTTCAGCTAAATCGTTGATAAAACGGATAGTCGGAGGAGAAATCCAGAACTTGTCGATAATAAGCATAGAAAAACTACTACTTAGGTCGGCAAAAAGGCTAAATTGGTCGGTAAAAGAGGGTGTCTTGATCAGCAAGAGTTAGGTTAATCGGTAAGAGGCCACAGGCCACGGCCTCACATAATTATAAAAAGATACGAAAAATTAACGGACAGGGTAAACCGACGTACAGGTAATCAGGTCCGTCGATAAGAGTGTCGGAAGTTCGAAAAAGAATCTACTTCCCCAATTGCCAGTGAGATAAGGTAAACAAACAGGGAATGAGATAATGAGATAGCCGTCCTTTTCGTTATGGTAATATAATACAGGTGAACAGTCGGCTTCGAGGACACAATGTGAGTTCAACACACCACATCCTTTGCGACAATATGTGTGATATTTAAAATGAAATTGATCGACATGTCACCTGGTTACTTGCTTTGTTCAGTTATCGTAGACAATTCTACATGAACATCTATAGCTTGTTCTTTAACACAATATTCTCTTTATGTATACAGTGTAGGCCAGTTACGTTCCCGGAATTTTCACAGATTCCACCTATCTACTGATTAAAATACTAATTCGTATCATTTCGTCAGTGTCGTAACTGTGTCGCACGGACTAATCAATTAAAAAATGATTACTGTACATAAGGGAACAAGCTCGAACATTTCGTCAACTTGTATTTCCCATTTAATTTTTAGATTTAGTATGGATTAAATATGTTTCATAAGCAAACTAACAATTGTGTTTGGTTCGGTAATTTTTCCCAATTTCAAAACTTTAAATGGGTAGGTCCCCAGTCCTTAGATAGGGGGCACGTGCCTCCTCATGTTCCCCCCCGTAGTTACGCCACTGCATTTCGTGGTGGAGTTCAAAAGTCTAAAATCACTTGGACATCATGAAGGATTTCCCAGGAATCGCAGGATCACTACTGCCTCAACCTTCGAGAAGATGAAGAACAAAACGTGAAAAAACATTGTCGAAGTTTGACATGACCTTTGCAACCAAAAAATCTAGATTTATGATAGGTGTTTTTAACGCCAACTCTGAAAGTTCATCTGCCATCAAGACAACTACACTTGCTTTAATCGAAGAGTAAAAGAGTGTTCTACGAGGACGAAATAATATTTCTGTCATTTGTACATGCTCCTTGTTAAAGAAGTAAAGTTTGACATTTGACTGCAATCATTTTTCGAAAAAGAATTAAATCTCCCCCACACAGTAGCTAGAATCAAACATGGCAACCTTTGACAATCTTACTCAGTCTTATCAAAAAATGTCTCCAAACCACTGACCCAGGGGTTGGTTGTTCAGAAGAAGATTAGTGTTAATCCAAGCCGAACATTTAACCCTGTTTGTTGTTTTAGCCCTTTGCCGTAAATCCTCTATTAAACCCCCCTTTCAAATAATCCCCCTTTCTAATAAGCCTCCTCTCTAATAAGCCCTCCTTTCTGGGGCAAGAATTACATTAAGCCCCCGGTCCCCTCCCTTTTAACACCCCTCTTCCCTTTCCCCTCACAATCCAAACAATAAACAACAGATAGTATTATTAGTTTATTTTTACCGTACCAACCCGGGCGCTAATTCACGTAAAGTACTCGCGTTCTAGTTATTTAAGTAGAATAGATACCATTTTCTGGTTGTTTAAGAAAGTGGTATAGCTGTCCGGAACCAGTCTGTCCTCTTGAAATCTCGCTTCCCTTTGTGAAAATTCTGAGCTACTACCTTCTCAAGACGACAGTTTACTCAATAGCAAGGATAGTTCTGTAGACAAATGTCCATCTTGACAGCTACTAATCTACGGGCATTTGGCGAAATTAAATTTGCCACCCCTCTCTATTAAGCCCTCCTCAAACGTACTTGAAATAAATAACCCCCGGGGGGTGTTAATAGAGGATTTAGGGTATTTTTGGACTGTTCCCAAATTGTGTTGAGATTCATACGACAAAACCTTTTTGAACCCACCCAAAAGGTGTTAAAGAAAATTTCCACATTCCTGATTAAGCATATCTGATATCTCTAGGTATGTTTACTTCACAGTGGCTCCTACTCCGACATAAAACCCACCTAACTTTACTGTCCTCTTTGACTACAGCCCTGCAAAAAATTCGCTGGGACATGGCTTGCGCTTCTAGTTACTGTCTGGAACTTCAACTGAAACCTTTCAAGTAGCATGGCTTCCCCTCCCCCCAAAAACAGTCTTGGTCCATCCACATGACAAAGATGTTGAGAAATTATGATAACTGTTGATAAAAACATTAAAGTTGGGGGCAGGGGAAAGGATGTTTTGTTTAGATTGAAGTAAGGTGAAAAAAGTACACCTGCTTATAAGTAGTAAATACTTTGTGGTGTCCCAATAATTTCGTCAAGGAATTGAGGTACAATTTGTTTTAAAATACATCCACTAAGATTATAGTATAGTGATCTGGAAATTCTTTTCACCCTTTTTTCTTTTGCTCTTTCATTTTCTCTTTGTTTTTGTTTTGTTCCCTCGTTTGTTCTGTTGTACAACGTATCCGATACATTGTACATTAGTTTTGCCAGATAGCTAGACTTTCAAAACTCTTGGAAGTGCATGTCAGTAGGGAAACGCCTCAGCGCTGCTGAAATTTGTGCATAAAAAGAAATCTTTCCATTCCAGCATCCCTGGCAAGTTTCGTTCTTTAGACGGGTTTGATAACTTACAAATTTCGCTTTTGTTGGCAAAGCTAGGTCTAGGTTTCGGTATTACTTACCGATATACGAATCCATCTTATTTCCACAATAAATTGATATCGACTGAAGTTTGTCGACCTCGGCTTTGAATTGGGAGACTTGTAGTTGAAGGCGTTCGTGATCCTAATAAAACAAATGGAATTTTTGTTCATATATAAATTTTATGTGAAGATTGTTTCAGAACTGTCTTTAATGCATATCAAAACGACGATTTTAACAGTTAACCGAAAAATTTTTGAAGCTTAAAAGAGGTCACTGGGAACTTAATCCACACTCCTTGATCCACCACTCCAATATTCGAGGTTCGCTCTTACTGAAAAACGGTTCGATCTAGGTCCCTCTTCTAGTTTACTTGCTTCTCTATTGAACAGTTGACCATTTCCTAAAAGTCTCGCACGCATCAATGTTGACAGGCCAGACGTAGAAAATATTGGAGGAAAATATGAAAAAAAAAATATTACATGTTTCAGCTCATTATCCGGCCTGTACGCAAAACGACGCACGGTGATTGGCTGACTAGCCGCGCAACTAATCTTTCGAGCAGACTGCTAAGTTTGGTGGGATAATCTCGGAATTGATTTGAAGAAAAACAAATCAGATTCAGGTATGTTTTACAAAAGACCAACATAAAAACCTGACCAAGATGTAGTGAAATCTTCTCGTGATTTTAAGCAGAAAACTAGACAGATACTAAGAACACGAAGTAACGTAAAAACAAGAAAGAAAACCTAAGCCACTACCTCGCAAAACAAAAAGAGCGTTGAAAGCAATGAAGGGACGAACCAGAGGCCATATAACAAATTGCTTATTAACCGTGTTTGTTCGGTCCTCGGTTTTTTTCGGCAGACTCTGTGCGAAAGTCTCAGGCAAATATTTGCACGAACAGACCTCACGCTCGGTTAATAAGTAATCCTTATTCTGTTTCCAAAGGTATTACCAGCATAATTTAAAGAAATAATTCTCGAAGATAAAAATTCAAATTTCGTTGAATTATTTTTCACTTCACGCTAAGGCTTTGTTGTCATATATGTGTCCCGTCAAGTTTGAAGCCTGCGAAACTTGAGAAAATGGTTTATTAGATGATGAGCTCAAAATTTCAGAAATCTTATGTTTTTTAGTTCAAGCTGAATGATGTTGTTAAGGCTTTCGCGGCCAGCTATTTTTAAGGTTTTTTCGGGTAATCCATTTAGAAGGCAATTCTCCATGATATCTTCATTGAAGACCGAGTGATGTCCCACGCGAAAGGAAAATAAACAATTCTGCGAGTATATAGCAAAATTTAAGAGTAACGCAGCCCCAGTCTTGGAGCCCACGTTCTGGTAGACTGGTGTCGGTGAGAATTTAGAGATTCTGCTCCCGTGAACTCACTGTCTCCTTGAGGAGGATAGGGAAGGAGCAGAGACGGGAGCTCATTTTGTTCGCTTGTTTGGTCAGTTTTTAACAATGTTATAACTAAAAAAAATTGAAATTGTGCTGGGTCACTTGCTTTGTCGTATTGTAACGAATGAAGACCGAGGAACAAACGCAGGGTCGTATACGACTCTACAGGGCAGCTAAGAGTTAAATGTGTTGGGCTTGTGTTACTACCTTACTCGATATCTATCGACAGTTAGATGTAGAGCAGCATAACTAATTAAATTGCAGCACATACATTGGACCAGTGGCAGCGTGGCTCTCAAATAGGGGCCGGGAAATTATATGCTAAGGGCCCACTTTTAGCAGGAGGTGTAAGGTGGTAGTGAGGAGACTTCTGCCAATAAAAATACGTGACTTGAAGATGCGAAAACTGTAAATTCCTTAACATAGACGGAACAACTGACACCATCACATGAAATGCGTCAATCATGAAATGCGTCAATTATGACATGCGTCGATAATAAAATATAAATGATTAAAAGTGACTATTCTGCAGGGCCTACAGGAGTTTTAAATTTCATACCGCCACATAAATCGTCATGTTTATGCTAATTTTGCACCCAACCTAACGCTCTACATACAGGCCTTCTGCCTACAAATCGTTGGGGTCCACACATGACAAATTCTTGGGGTCCACTGGGAAATGTCCCGGCGAACCACGCCGCCCCTGCACTGGACTACTAATGCGTTTCTACTAATTTAGCTCAGTGGATTGCTTAAAGTGCTTATTCTTCTAAGCTTTCTAACACTTTTTCGGAACTAAAATGGCGTTTTTCCATAATTTTTTTCTCAAATCCTAATACAGTCACTCAGCTAATATTAGCAAGGAGAGATATGAAGAGGCCTGTGAAGTCACATTAAGCGCGCAACATTTTGATTCCCTTTTTCTTTTCTCTAAATTCTTACTTGCTGCAAAGCAGTTAGGTCTGTTTTGGAAGGATTACGAACTTTCGACGATAACTTCGACAAGAAAGTTCCGCTTGGTGTTCGAGATCTTGGTGAGGCTGTAAACAAGTCTTCGTCTTCTGGATCATGGGGAAATAGGTGAAAGGAAGGAGATGACTTGTTGCTCGCTAAAACAATTTAAATGAAAAACTGAAGCAATTACTATAAACCTGTTATTAATTCAGTTTCAAAAATTCATTTTGATTAAGCTGTATCCTATCAAGAAGTTTTTAATTAATGAACGTGATTTGATGTGACGTGACGGGACGTGATGTAATGAGATGTGACGAGACATGGCATGACACGCAAGTACACAACAGAACGGAACGAAATGAAACGGAACGCTAGATAACGTAACGTGACATCATTAGGGTTTCATTATAAAAAATTCAGTACCGAGATCGGTTAATTAAGGCAAACGAAAAATCGGACTTCAATCTTAGTATTAAAGTTACCAAATAAAAATTAAACTAAATTAAGAAAAGTCTTGTACCCAGTTTCATATATGGCGTTTTTGTAAAGTTAATCCATCTTCTCTCATCAAATTTTAAGGAAGCAAAAAAAAAATAAAAGTATTTTCTTCTATTCCGAACGGGAATTAAATGTCATTAGAAACATTCTACAAATATTCCAACTCTATTGCATTTAAACCCTTCAACTGGAAATATTGGAATTATGTTTCCTGACTTTTACCAGGACAAACACTGGAGTTTGAAAAATAAAAAAAAAACTAAGGTGTTTTGAAAAAGTAACGGGCAGTCTAGTTAGATGAAGAGTTTAATTTACTTTTTAATTCAACAACTCGTTTGCATTCGTCTGGAGGGTGCTCTTTGTTTACATCATGTTTCTTGGAATTGAAAAGGTTCTGAGATTTTGCTTCAGTTATTTTTCTGGGAGGAGTTTGTCTGCTGCTTCGCAAGACCGATTGTAAGCCACTAGGCGCCTTCGCTGAAACTGGTTCCTATACAGACAAAAAGACAGCGTATTGGTCAGCTTTTTCTAATAAACACAATCTATTTGATCATATTAAAATTTGTAAAAACGTAAAGAGCCATCGCAAACCATTGATGTATACCCAAGAATAACAAGTACCTGAGAAGGACCTTGAGACATTTTTATGGATTGGGAGAGGGCATAGGGAGAGTTGGACTGGGGAGGGGCCAGGGGGTAGAAGGATAATTGCGTTTATTCAGGGGGGTGCAACCAGAATACTGAATGGGAAAATTTTGTCTCACCTGATTGGGGTAGAATTGTTTTACAGGTTAGTCAGTGAGGAGGATTCGATAACAATTATAGAAATGGTTCAGTATAATACAAAGTTAAGATTTTTATGCTGAGTTAACTATTTAAACGAATCAATCGGAATGTAAATTCGATTGCTTGACCGCTATTTTAAAATCACTGCAACAATCCGATGAGCATCCAATACTGCATATGTAATTACCTGATTTAGACGCACGGCCCGGAGAGTGGATTCCAGTGTTATGTTGCATGGCACTGTTTCTTCCTAATACATTAAGTTGTTTTCTACGAGTCCCTCAGATTGTATTTATTTGATATACAGACTTTTGCCAGAAACGCGCCTATAACTTTGTTAACCCCTTTTGACTCCAAGTCTTTTCATTTCGAGTTGGATATGTTTCAACGATATTTCGCCCCATGGTTGTGCACAACTAGTTCATTCCACCTGTCAACGAAGTGGTAGTGACGTTGTAGAGGGGGGGGGCGCGGGTGGCGCGAGGGGCTGAGTCAGGCTCTATTTTAAAACAATAGTTCTATTATCAAAGAAAATTATTAACAAAGCTAGGAATAAAATGCAGTCCATTATATTATTCAAACTTGCCACTATTCAATATTTCGAATAGCTCCTGCCTTTTCCTAGTTAATCAGTAGCAGCTGTCTTTAATATTAACTTTCCATAGTTATCATTAATTATCACGTCATTCAAGCACGGAATCCTTGACCTTTGCTTTTGCATTCCTCCGGAGGCACCTTTACGGTGAATTTAATCCTCAACCACTGCGATGTAACATTGTAATGTACATTGAACATCCGAACCTCTTCCTATCTTTTAATGAATAGTCACCGAGAAGAATCGAGGTTCTCTTAAATAACATTTGCAGCATTTTGAGGAAATTCCTGCAAAGTGTCTTTTTTAGTTTCTGTTTATATTTGTAACATTTATGTCAAATGCGGTTCAATGAATCCAAGAAGATTATCAGTTATCACTGTCATGTGTCACCGTATTTAAATAAGTTGTTCAATCCTTCAATACTAAAGACAGTCAAACTAACAAATGTTCATTGGACAAGTTTTAGTAAGGTTTTAACCCTGAACGCCAAATGTCCCATATATCGGACACTTAAGAACAAAAGAGCGAGTGAGAGATCAAAGAAAAAACAAAGACAATAAAAAACAAAAGAAAAAAATTTAGGCGTTAAAAGGTTACAGTTACATTGGTATTAATAATACTCACTGGAAATTCAATTCTAACTGACGATATTGGTTCCTCATTTCGTTGATGAAATCCTGCTTGCCTTATGGACGGATTAAGCTACAAAAACAAACACAAATAAATATTTAAAGCTATTTACTGCAGAAAGAGGGGGGAATAAAAAAATTGTTATATCGAGTTTTTGCGTTCGAACTATAATTCTTTCCATACTGGGAGAGCGCCAACTGGGAATTGACAAAAAAAATTAATTCACAACTATTGAGCTACATATTTACCATTTTTAAATTACTTATGATCTGAAAAAAATGGACCTTCCATATTGTTCTTCTTTCGAAAGTAAGTTATGAATAATAAAGAACACATTTGTATTGTTTCTCTATGATTTGTCGTTTTCTGCATACAAACATTTGAAAATTTAGCTTGATAATATCGCAAGACGGACAAGCGTCAGCAGAGAAATATTTCAAGTGCTGAAATTTTACAATTTATGACATAGACAGTGAAGAAAACATGGCAGCAATGTGACAATTTGAGCGAACAATTGACCACTCGACTTTTTACAGTTACGACGGAAACAAGCTTTGTTCCAGACCCCTGTATCATTATTTCATTAAATGTAATTTTCATGTGGGACGCCAGGGGTCGGAGGGATAAGCAGCCTGAGGACATCCAAAATCGGATTTGACGCGGGGTCGCCAAACGCAGCCCATTAGCTTGCCCAATATGCATACAGACCGACGAACTAAACCCGGTAGGAAAGGCAGACCAACGGCATTTTCCTACCCAGCACCGGGTGTTCCAGCGTCCATCAAAACGGAACCTCTTGCACAAACCGACACCGAAACGAAGGATCAAAGCTCAATACCTCAACTGTTTCAGTGACGAGTGAATTCAGAATGGGGACATAATGATAAAGGATATAAGGACATAAAGGACATAAAAGATAATAATAAAGGACATAAAGGATAATTCTCGTTCTTAAGGTGTTTATAAATGGCATAAAATAGGAGACAATCCTTCCTCTTCCGTTACTGGAAAGCCATCTTGTGGAAGATCTCAAGTACAAAGCAAGGGTAACGAGGATCAGAGTGTTCAAAAACAAAAAGACTCACATTAATTACCTGAGCAGGAATCATCTAAGGATCACTGTTGATCTCTGATATTGACAAGAGTACCTACGCTGTACAGCGGCTCAAGACCTCTAAATGTAAAGTTAACGCCTCATATACGCTCTCAATACAGACCACCCTCTCATAGATCGTAATATATTTACCTCAAGGAAACCGTACTCGTGCTAGCGATCTTAAAAAATGAACATGTTTAAACTCACCCCCGTATCTCTGATGTAATTCGCTTCTTGCAAGACAGCTTTTGCACCTCGTTTGGAAAAAGGTGTTTTCATTAAAGCAGAAAGACATCCAGAATGATCCGATGATAACACTAACAAATAAGAAAAGTTTTGTACTTATTTCCCAATTGATTTATAAAATACTTTGTTTCCTAGTGTTTCAAGAATTTTCTCTAGAATTTTTTGGCAGTATCGAAAACAAAAGCAGAATAACAAATGAAAAAGATGTATTATTAGGACTTTATTACTAACGGCATTTTCTAAGTTTTTCTTTTTTTGATTTTAGACTCACAAGATGTATACGTACAGCGATAACTGGAAGATTAATACAATACTCAATGACTGCGTTCTCACGTCACACTCTCCTCATCACCCATTAAACAACGTCACTACACCAGGTCCCATTATCTCTTGGGGTCCCATCAACAAGATATGATTGCCGTATACAATTGCTCATTGTGGCATATAGGATCAAGTCACTAGCGTCTTTAGGAACCATTGCTTCATTGGAGAGCGAACCGTAAGCAGAAATTGTGTCCTTGAGACAACATTGTATACGCCACGATAAACAACCGTACACGACAATGGTATCGTTTAAATGGGTCCTAACTCGATGGAAACACGAAAAATATTTTCTACTTTCTAAATAGAACAAAGTTATTTTTATTGGTTTAGCTCCTTACATTTTTTCCGTTTATGACATATCAATGAAATATAGACGTAGTCAACCAATTCAAGAGAAATACCATCCGCAAACAGGCCGTCCCAAAGTGTTAGTATGTCTTCAATAGTTGTAAATTCTCTCCCAAAAAGCAACCTAATCCAACGTCTGAAATAGAAACAAAGAGACGAGGCTAACCTAAGTTCATATACAGAGTTGAGTGCAGAATACTAAACAGTAGCACAACGACAGGGTGGGAAAGATAGGTAAAACCCACAGGCCCCAAGCAAAACGAATTAATCAGGGGCCACAAGCATTTTGTGACGTCATTTTCATGTCATAACTGCATGAATTTGTTCGAATAAAGTTTCAAACTATTTTCAGTTCGCAGCAAGATCGAACTGTCATATTAAGGCAAAAGTTGGATCCGCCGCTTCTTTCATAATCGATCTAGTTGTGCTTGACAGATTTACCAAAGAATGAGAATGAACGGGCGTGAGAATCTTCACTTAAGTCCATGAACATCACAAAAAAAAACTTCTGTACTGTGATTCGATTCCTTGGTTTTAAAGTGCCAGTATTTCTATAATTGTGATGATGTACAGTCAACTCTCTCAACGCTGACACCTCTAAACTGCGGACACCTCTCTAAGGCGGACACAACTAGCTGGTTCCAGCCGTATATATTTCCCTGTACATTAATTCTTTTTTAGACGGACACCTCTCTAAGGCGGACACTTAAAGCTGGCCACGAGGATGTCCGCTTTGGAGAGATTTCACTGTAATAACGAGAATATTAACAGAAGCCTACACAATGTCGTAAAAAACATCTATCTAACTGACAACAGTCTGGCAATAAACATCTTGTTCTTAGCGAGAGTGCTCTGCAACTTGCCAGCCATACGCCTTCCGTGTCGTCGGTATCGATCAGGATAGGTCTCATCTAGTAATCTATCCCACGACCATTTTAGCATATGAACGAAATTATATCATTGATGGTAGGAATCATAACTTATGGATAATGCTTACCTCGATTTCAATTTTCAACAACGCAAACAGAAATATCAAAACGCACGAACATTGAATGGGTGACCATTGCTTAACAAATACATTTTTACGGCGATAAAGTATGCTTAAGTACTTGCTTACACCGTAGGTTTTAATGGTTTCATTTACATTCATGATTAGACGGAGTGTGTGTACAAATGAAAGTTTACCCTTTGATAGTTCAGTTGGTTTTCTCATCTGTTCATTACATTGAAGCTCTTTTTATGATCTTTCTGAGTATTAGGAGCGTACTCTACCCAAAATAGCCGTATTCAGTTTTCTAATAACTGATAGGCTGAATCGCAAGTCGATTTAATCGTCGTAATAATTCTAGCAATGTGTACATGAAAGGTCTGAGGAGGCAGATATACTTTAATGACACGAAGAAAGCACTAGGGAAGTGATTGACTTATTGAAAAGGCAAACAAATCTGTCACTAGGGTTACCTTTTAGAACTAATATTTGTCAAATCAATTAATCTTTTCGGAAACGACTTTTTCGACGAAGTTGCACAAGAAATAGAATGATAGTACTAACGTAGTATATGGATCACGGAACGTAAACACAACATACACAACAAATATTTACGTATTACACTCACAAGCCGTAAAGTTGAGGTTCAATTTCAAAATCTCGTAAATGGTTGTACAATACTCGATCATACTTCTTCAGCATGCTTTCTTGAATTTTAATAAGTTTACGCACAATAGCTGTGGGCTGAAAGAGACACAGTAAGACAGGATAAAGACTATAATAAACATAAGTTCACGAAGACAGAAGAGCATTTCCATGCACTGGGTAAATGATGTACACGCAATTACTATGAGATTCGAGGTTTATAAAATGTTTAACGATCTTTTGTAACGAGTTTTCTTTTTGGTTAATCAAACCGAGCAAAATCAAAACTAAAAACCTAATACGTACTGGTGTGGTCGCCTGTTGTTGCATGAAAGGAGTACCAGACAGGTCAAACATCTAAGCCAAAAATATAAAAGTTGTTTAACAATTACCGATAGTTACATAAACAATCAAGAAAACAAATAAACATATACAAAGGTAAGGAAGAGATAGACAGACAAAGGGACAAATAAGTAGACAGGCAGACAGAAATAAATAGACAGACAGGTGGGTTAAGAGTTGAACAAACAGACAGACAAAAGAGGGGGGATAGGGACAGAGTAAGAGAGAGGAAAACCTCCACAAGAACAAGGAATTAAAAGCTACTCAGAATACCTGTTTTGCTCCATGAGCTGGCGACTCAGTTTGAGCATACCAAGGCTCGATGATATCCATAAGTTGCTCAAATAGAGCACTAAACCAAGAAATTCATATTAGTATCATATAGTCTCGGTTTAGGAAATACTAACGACCCGGTATAAGTACTAATGACGTAGCGTAAGGGCGACTCTACAGGTCCAGCCAACTGTTCGAACATTGTTGCGCCAGGCCGACCAACAATTTGTTGGATTAACAATGTTTAGATGGAAGTGAATTAGTTTTTAGTCAAATATTTTGCTTTAGAAATGAGGAGGTTGAACATTTCGTCCCAACTAACAATATTAGCCAACGTAGTACAACAACGTGCGAGTGTTAAGTTCCATTTAAGTAAGATATCAAACTAATGTAGCCGATGTTTTCAATTTCACTATTCACTCATTTAATTTCATCACCATCCTCTTTATATCTCCAGTTGTTGTTCCATTTTTAAATAGCATCACATTTTTCTTTTCAGTTCCGTATAGTGTCTGTACGTAGTATTGGAGACAGACAGTTACTGAATTTTACAACTTCCTACTAAGCACAAATACTTACAATGCATCATATTCCAAATATTCGGGATTAGTTAATTGTTTCATCACTGCACTACAACAGAGCAGGAAAAGTTATAAGTAATTAATTTGATCATAACAATAAAATAAGATTGCATACCAATCAAGAATTCTCAATTTATCATAGATACCACATTTTTATAGTAGCTCCAAACGAAATGACTATGACTACGGCCATGAGTATGACTGGGATTGACACCACGACTATGACGATCACTTTGACTATGACTGTGATTACTATAACTATGACTGCAATAACTTACTGTCACTATAACTATGACTGCAACCATAACCATGACCACTATGACTACGACTGCGACCATTACCGTCCCTGCAACTATGACTAAAAGTGAGTATGAATGACTATGACTATGACTATGTCGGTAACAAGGCCACCAAGAGTAAGAGTGAGTGAGTGTGAGACTGAGAGTGAGTGTGAGACTGAGAGCGAGTGTGAGACTGAGAGTGAGTGTGAGAGTAAGAGTAAAAGTAAAAGTAGAGTGAAAGTAAGACTAAGAGCAAGACTAAAAGTGAGAGAGTGAGAGTGATGGTAAGAGAGAGAGGGTAAGAGAGAGAGAGTGAGAAAGAGAAAGAGAAAGAGAAAGAGAGAGAGAGAGAGAGAGGAAGTAAGAGTAAGAGTGAAAGCAAGAGTAAGAGTAAGAGTAAGAGTGAGACCTTGAGGGAGAGATTAAGAGAGAGTGAGCGAGAGAGTGAGCGTGAGAGCGAAAGTGTGAAGGAGCGAGAGTGAGAGAGTGGGATCGTGAGCCTGAGAGTAAGCATGAGAGTGAAATACCGTTTACACTGTTAACATTTTCGGCACGGTACGCCTAAAATTTTGGCACGCGTGATTTTCAGTGTAACCGGTGCAAACTTCATATATTTTGGTACCTGTGCCTGAAAATTTAGCTGCGCCGAGCACCTCTGTTTATGTCGGTCTCGGCATGGCTAATTTGCCGTACCGTGCCCAAAATGTTATAGAGTAAACGGGGTTTGAGAGTGAGAATGAAAGTGAACAGTTTTAAAAGTTTCCTTGTGACCACATGAAAGATGTGAACGACGAATTTAACCCCAGCTCTCCTCTTGATACTTTTTCCAAATGAACGAACCTTATAACAGCTGCACAGATCCCTTTGCTGGGCACTGTATTGATAAGAGGGTGGGGAGAGAAGGCAGTTTTGTTTCAACAAATTTGTAAATGATTGTAGAATTA
The DNA here is from genome assembly GCA_030142905.1 of Heliopora coerulea. Lineage (NCBI taxonomy): Eukaryota > Metazoa > Cnidaria > Anthozoa > Scleralcyonacea > Helioporidae > Heliopora > Heliopora coerulea. The sequence goes on along the minus strand of JASJOG010000006.1, from coordinate 726,223 downwards.
TGAAAATGACTAGTACAAGGCCATGACCATGATTATGATTATAGTAAAGATTGTGATTAAGGTTTTAGATATGAGCATGAGCATGAGCATGATTGCCTTCATTTTTACTTCAGAAGTTCCACAAACTCACTTTCGTTTTGCTGAATATCTTTATCATGTATTTCAAAGAGTTATTACTTTATTCTTTATGTTTTAGAATCACTTTTGGAAAAATAAATTGACAGTTGACGTTAGAAATTTAAACTCGTCATAGAAGTTATTCCGTCAATTTTCTTGGTTCGTATCATATTCCGAGGAATCCCCGAACATTCAGATTCAGCTCCCATCGGCCGCATGTTTAAAATTTTATTTTTCACATATAGAGACAGAAATCTGTAACTTTGGTGCACGTTTAGTTCTTTAACCCACTAAAGTGCAAGAGTGCACTTTAGTATTTTACTCTGGCTAACATCTAACGATTTTACTCGTCAAAGGGACGAGCACTGCCCCTTAATGAATTAACAGCTATCTCCTTAACCCATCAAGGGACAAGGATGCACTTTAGTATTTTACTTTGGCTAACGCCAGACAATTTTACTCGTCAAAGAGACAAGCCCTGCCCCTTATGGAGTTAACACAAAATTAACTTTTGATTTCAATTTTTTTGAAGATTATTGGACGAAAGTCGACCAAAAGCTAACGAAACGTTGTCTTTGAACAGATCAATTATCTTCACTGGCGGATGTACTATATGAAATTTCACAAGATTATCAAAAGTTTTTTTCAGCAGTTAACCAAGATACATTACTTCCAAAGAATCGACGTAAACCACGTCGTCAGTCTCTTGAAAATTTTTTTACAATAAATTTTTATTGCGTTTCGAAATAATCAGAATTTACAGCAACCAACACGTGGAATTCACACGGAGTAGCATCATTCCCTACGTTTTACTTGACAACGCAGGCTAAGTTAGTTGTTTATCCATTGCAGTTTTCACAATAACTTTTGGCTCCCCTCCTCGCCGATGTTTTCTGTTAAATTACAAGAGAACTAAACAACATATACATACTTATCTGAGTTCTCCAGGAATTGAAATACTTCAGAATCATATTCCAATACAAATACTAAAGGAGCAAGTATTTCGTGCATTCCCTGAAAACCAAAACATACTAACGTGAATTATGATCGTCAGTTATCCAAGTTGGACAATTATGGATGGATTGTGAATAAAATACTTGCAACTTATTTTACCCGGACCGTTAAACTTAAGGGATTGGCTTGACGGCTCACTACGGTTAAATTTTACGAGAAAAGAAAAAAACCGTAAAACCTTCGGGAAGAATTTCTGTGCCTAATAGCGTTGCAAGTGCATAGGTGAAACTCTGTGCACGTCTCTGGTCCAGATGAACGAAGTGGAGTTATGCGAAAGCTGGGAAAAGTATGGACCTCTTTATTACAATGACATGAAGAAAGATATTCGTTACGGCAATAGAGAAGATCCTGTCTCGTGGGTATAAGCGCATCCGCCTTGTGAAAAAAATTACACACAATGAAACAAAAAAAGCAAACACATCAATTAGTACTCAGCCTTTGTTAACACATTACACAATAATAAGTCATCCAAATAAGCAGAATTATTATAGTGCAAGAGTTGCAAGTAAAGTTTTGATTCCTACTAGACACTGCAGCTACACCTGCGTTTAAGCTCGTCAATAGATACACAACATAAAATTTAAATTTATATGTTGAACTTTTACTCCATAGTTTGCCTTTTTCATAAACTCTGCGATGACCTCATCCAAATTTGTTCCAAAAAACGAGATGAATATTATAATAATAGAAACAATTATAATAAGAACACAAACAATGATAATAATGACTAAAATAATAATAATAATAATAATAATAAAAATAATGGGCATAAGAATAATGAGAAAGAATGGGCAGGATGCTGGGCGGAGCTGAAGAAAGGAATGCAGGACGGGTATACAGAGAAGTTGAAGAATGATTATAAGACGAAGGGTATGCAGAGTCAAGTATTTACAGAGCAGGCGAACGAGAGTCTTGTGTGGTTGAACACTAATATCACACCGCAGAAGACGGCTGGAATCATGGATTTGCTGGAACAGATGGTGGAGACTCGGAAATGGAAAGTGTTGTGTGGTATAGGAGGCAGGGACGGAAAATGTAGATTGTGCAAGAAGTTTGATGAAACCATTCAACACCTAATTGCAGGGTGTGAGATCCTAGCAGGAACCGAGTATCTCGGTAGGCACAACAATGCCTTGATGGTACTGGCTGTTAGCTGGGCCGTTGAGAGAGAACTTCTCCCTGCCAATACGGCATGGTATACTGTTAGATGGGAGAAAGGCTACGTCTTAAAGGGGAACAGGTTCAAGTTGAGTTGGGACTTCGAAAATAGGATGAGAAAGACCAGCTCTGCACGCAGACCAGACTTGACATTAGAGGATGAGAAAGCGAGGAAGATCTGGTTAGTGGACATGTCATACCCTCAAAAGCAGAACATCAAGGAAGCGACGAGAACGAAGTTACAGAAGTATCAGCAGCTGGCATTCGAAACCAGAGAAAAGAGAAGGTACACTGTGGAAGTAGTGCCGGTAATAATTGGATGCCTGGGAGGTGGTGTCGAAGATGCAACCAGAGCAATGAGAAAGATTATTGGAGATGAGGACAGTGTGATTAGGATAATCACTACAATGCAGAGGACGGTGCTTTCTGAGGGGGAAGCAATAATTAGGAAAGTGCTTGGCGGAGTGGTACAGTCAGAATAGTGAACGTACAGCCGAAGCGCATCAGCCTTAGTGTGAACAACTATGGGAACACCTGTACCTCGGTTACCCCCCAACAATATTTGGTAGGAGGGAATAATGGCTAGAATATGAACTGGCTAATGGAAACACAATAATAATCCGTAGCAGGCCGAGACCCCTTCCACTGTCCTTAGTTGGGTGGTGTGCGAGTTGTAATAATAATAATAATCAGTAGGTGTACCAATATCAAGAGAAGTTACAAAGTGAGGTTTTCAGTGGTCGACTAGAAAAATGTAACCAGTGGTTAGATTACAACCTAGATTCGAGAAAGACGGCAGCAATAATAGAGATGTTTGAGCAAACGGTCGGGACCAGAGTTTGTAAGGTTTTAAGGGGAATGGAGGTGAAGTCGGGGATTTGCAGGCTGTGCGCAGATAAGAGAGAGACAGTACATCACCCACTGGCGAGCTGTAAGGTCCTTGCTGGTAATGGATACGTGAGAAAGCATAATAATGCTTTGATGGTGCTTGCGGTGGAATGGGGAAAGGAGGCAGGTTTGCTTGAAGAGAGTACAGTTTGGTACAAAACAGCATGGAAAAAGGGAACAGTCATCGAAAAGCCATGTAAGAAGCTGGCATGGGACTTCGAGCATAGGATAAGAAAAACAACAACAGCGAGAAGACCTGATCTAACTCTTGAAGACGCCGAAGAATGTATAATCTGGATAGTTGATATGGCCTGCCCTACAGAGGCGAACATCGCAGAGAAACGGAAGGAAAAATTGCAAAAATACCAACAATTACCGTTTGAAATTCGCGAGAGACGACTAGGTTTCATGTTTGAAATTATACCCTTAGTAATCGGATGTTTAGGCGGAGGGATGGAGAAACTGGAAGAACAGATAAAGAAGCTGATAAAATGGGAAATCTCGACAGCAATGGGTAGTAAGAGAAATGCAAAAGACTGTTCTAACGGAGAATGAAACTATCTTAAGGAAGATTATGTCTGGAGTGGTACAAGTAGAGTAGGTTATAACAAAAGATAACAAATGTTGGTATCTTTAGGTTCTGGCCCATAGACGTGGGCTCTATACAACAATAAATATTTCAATATGGTGGTTCTAGTAACATATAACTTGTTTTTGATAGATTTTCTCAACTTAGACTCAGTGACTTCAAATTATAACTTGAAAAGAGCCAAGAATACCAGTCACAAACAAACTTGCATAACTGTTGGAGTAGAGGTGGGGTGAGTAATTGAGGTCAGATCTGGACCAGATGTTAATACAGTAGAACCTGTATATAACGGCCATCCTCAGGACTTCAGAAACTGGCCGCTTAATGCAGGTGGGCGCTTAATATAGGATCACTAAAAATACTCGCTGGGCGTGGTCAAATGTCAGTTTCAATAGCGTGTCATACGACACTGCATTCAAGCAAACAATAAGAAAATCAACGCTCTTTGAGGTGATCTTTACTTTCAACAAAGTTGCTAACTTGTAAGTGTAGCGGTGCAATAAACGTACAGTTATGAAAAGGTACAATCAATTGTCTTTTGCTCTACTATGCAGTATTTCTGACTTACAGTTCACAACGACATACATCTCATTCCGTCATTTCATAGTTCTTACGATCAACGTGGAGATAAAACGGAAATTTTGCTAAAGTAGCGTTGTTGGAAATAAAGTTCAAACCAACAAGCAACGGAAAAGTCACTGTATAGGGCAAGCGCATTGAAAGTGGTGGAGGTTATGTCCTGGAAATCTCCTACAAGTATACGTTTGGGAGCCATTTCTTCACAATCACACTGCTCAAGAACAAGCTATCTGAAAAAGTAATTTCAAGTAGAGCTAGAGGGAAGCAGATTCGAAACAAAATTTTTTGCATCTCGTGATTTTGTACTGCAGCTCATTGCTGACATCTGGAAAAAAACTGACCATAATGAACGGTTAATTATAAGTATTAGCATTGTCATTTCTATAATGATGATGGATCGCTTCTTAATCACAATCAGACACAAGAAAATACTGCATGAAAAGACATGTGGCTTTGGGTTTCCGTTTAAGGGTGACCGCTTAATACAGGTAAAAAGAACAAAGGAAGACAAACATGGGACTGCTTAAGGGTGGCCGTGGCCGCTTAATAGAGGTGGCTGCTTAATACAGGGCTGTTATATACAGGTTCCACTGTATTAGCGATGTTCAACGGGAACAATCCCCTGGAAGAATATATGCTCAGCCCAAGTGGTAATGATCCAAGCGTAGAGCATTTAAACACGCTCCTGAGATAATAATCCTCAAGTCGGAAATTTGTAGTTTACGAAACACCTTTTGCCATTCATTAAGTAGTATACGATGTTTGTTAGAGCGATTCGATGTATTCAAAATGATATTTTTCAAATTTCAGTAAGGGCTATCAAATTCAATTTACGCAAAATTCAAATGCTTTAACAATACGATATAAACTATTTCTTTTAAGTAAACTTCAATGTTGTCACCCAAAAAAACATTTGTCGATCACTCATTAGCACAGAAGAGGATGACAGTAACTCGAAACCAAATTTTAGAAAGAAAAAAAGTGCTATTAAATAGGTCAGAAACTCTGTTTAAACACTTAAGAGGAAGAAAATCTTTGGACTGTATACCACAAAAATATCCATCGGTACATATATCTATTGTACATTTACATGCTTAATGTCGATCCCTGGATAAAAATCTCTCTGACAAGACATCTCAGTAAATACAACTGTATATGAAAAAACATGCCGCACATTTAGCCACGGTTATACAAACCATTTTTCTTTATGTTTCTTCAAAAATTAGAAGTTGCTTGTAATTCGCCCCTAATGGTAGCTGCACATTACAAGCTACGTTCCTGTCCACAAACTGATTTTGGATATCAGGACGAAACATGCCAGTTCTAACATTTCGCCAATTTAAACTAACGAACGTTTAACTTTACCCAGATTAACAGTGCACTTGCATCATTGAATTTTACTCCACGCTTATTAGTGCCAGATAGATGTTTCTTGATTGGCGTTATTGAAGTCATGTCGACCGGTTAATGAATTTGCATTTGACGTTAATGTAGCTTGATAAGCCTTAATGAAGTTTGAAAAATCGCTATTGAATTTATGGATCGCCGTAATAAATACCCGCAATGAATACTCTTTTCTCTTTCATCCTTTCCTTAAAATCGTGTGGCGTTAGCCAGAGTAAAATTGTCTGGCTTTAGCCACAGTTAGTTAAAAAGTCAGATACGGCTCAAAGAGTTAATGAATGGCAAAAGGTGTAATAATTGTGTTTATGAATTCTTTGGATTCTTAATTAGCTACGGCATCAAGTTTCCACATGAGTGATCATTAAACCGGTGGAGTTGGTAGGATTGAGTTGGAATACAGAGTTACACTTTCCTCCACAGACTCCGCCTCTTTTCTTAGTGCGGTTAAGCAAAATGTCTTAGGGCTCTGGAGACACAGCCACCGGATGTCCTAAATATCTAGATATCCGGTTTTTGGTAATCAAAGCGTGTCCAGTGCCTCTTATTCAATTTATTGTATTCAATCAGCCAATCAAGTTATTATCCAGCGTCTGGGTCTCCAGAGCCCCCAAAACTTTTCGTGCGACGCATTTAGAAAAATGATTGAATCTGGAGACAAGAATGACAGAGCAACAGTTAATTTTTTGTATAAAAGTCAAAGACTGCTATGGTATATGTGGTACAGAGTAAGACGTCATGAAGTCACTCCGAATCATACATTTTAGTTTGTTTGTCCAGATTTATTAAACTTTAAAAACTTTAAAATGTTTGTTTCGTCAGAAACCATCTTCAAAAACCGTCGGAAACTACCTTTCTACTCGAAAACCGTCTTGTTTGTCAGACAAACAAACATTTTTAAGTTTTTGAAGTTTAATAAATCTGGACGAACAAACTAAAATGTACAATTGCAGCTTTCCCGGATTCAAACCATTCTATGAAAAGTCATTTCCACAAACTGCAGTTGGTAGATTCCGCGCAGTGTCATACAGTCATACTACGATTAGAGAGTGACCTTTATATCTTGTCTGTAGTGTTAACAACTAGGAAAAAAATAATCTTTATCCAATTCTAATTCATACCATTCAACAGGGCCATTTTTGCTAATTTCACTAAACAGCTTGTCTCATTTAAATTAAATGTACATATTCTTGGATGAATTTAAAATTAAATTTTATTATTATTAAATTACAATTATTACATTAAAATTATTAAATAACATTATTTTTAAAGACGATGACGTGTTCTGGAGGATCCTGTTTTCGCTATCAGTTACGAAAATTTAGTCGGCGATTAACCTCTGTTTTCTTCAGCCTTAAAGCGCCACACATCGAAGAACTCAAAAACTAGATGACAATACTTCATACCTGCTTATATCCAATCCCAGGATTTTTCCTTGCGTAACAGAAGAGAATATGTAGCAAAATATTCCTGAAATAAATTGATAAAAAAACATTAACATTTATTGAAATCGTAACGCCGGATGTTTACTAAATCTTTAATAAGTGAGATGCGTTCACAAGGTTTATATTTATCATCGCAGTGAAGTTGAACAGATTAATCATAGAAAAAATCCTATTTCATTCAACTTCAACGAACTGACGTCCCTCTGGTTTAGAGAGCCAACACGCCAAGTGAAAAATTATAACTGAAGTAAACTTTTAATGCATGATCTTTATTTTCTTTCGATACAATTGTTTTGGCTTATTTTTTGTTTTCTTTTTTCTCTCATTTGCCGTTTTGGTCTAGGTGTCCGGTATAAAAGACTTTGTGCGTTAAATGGTTAACAAGATATGACAAATTGACAACTAACAAATCAGAAGGTTTTGAGGTTTTCCACGCTTAACTTACAAAAAATCTCATGATGTTGTTTCAGAAGAAATTGAGTAGTCCATCCGAAGGTTGATCATGTGGATCATGTGATCGTGCATGTCGTCATTGGTTGCTGATACGGATATAGTTAAGCATATATACTACGTTCACGTTAAATTACAAATGGATACAGCATCTTTTAAAAAAGTAAAACCAAGCAAACTATGGTTTGCTCTGGAACGGAACCACTGAGACCAGGTAACCGTGTGGAGACTGGGACTGGAAAATTAAGTATTTTATTTCCTTGATATTCCCTCACCTAAGATTCAGGATAATCCTGAAATGTCAATGGTCCTAAGATTCAGGATTATACTATGGTTAGGATTAGGATTAGGGTTAGGGTCCTAATCCTAACCCTAATTCTAACCGTGGACATGTTACCCCAGGTGACATTTTAACCTAAACCCGAACGATTTTTTCAAAAAAGCGACCAAGTAAATAAAATACTTAATTTTCCAGTCCCAGTCTCCACACGGTTACCTGGTCTTAGTGGTTACGTTCTAGTGCCGACGGTAAAATATTGGGACAACTGGAGCGAAATTTACGCAAGCAGTAAAAGAAAAGAAAATTGACTTACTTTATCTTTTTTGACTGAAAGTAATGCATTCCGGGAAAGCTGCAATTTACAGAACACAAGTTTATGTTGAAACACAACGAAATAAAATATAAAATAACACGTATCGTGCGCATGTTCTGATTGAACGAAATTGAATTTCAATTATAAAGAAACAAGCCAGCCGACGCCATTTTCCTTTTATATTAGAGAACAGAGACATGAATGACTTCAAGAGAATTCAGAGAAGCTTTGGTTATTTTATAAAACAAGAAAATAGCTTTTATGTCTCTGTGCTGTGACGGAAACATGAATAACGCCATTTCAACCGGAAAAACCCCTGAAAACACTCGGCTACGCCACAGATTGTTCCAGTTGAAATGATGTCATTCATGTTTCTATTTTAGCCATTCGCGCGTCCGAGGATTTGAAAGTGCGGGGAGCAACATATGAAATTTGAGATAAATTGTACCGTCAAATACAAGTAAGTAAAAATCAACCTTGGCATTTCCCTGACAATAAAAAAAAACCTTCTGTGAAATCTGACAAAAGAATGAATGTTTACAAAGCCAGCTCTGGCTCATATTAAACTTCGAAAACGATTTAGCGTAGAAGTGCCCCGCATCAAACGAAGTATGATGTATACCATTATCTCCTTTTGGTCTGCCATCACCACTACCATAACCATTCTCTTCTGAGAGCTGATCAAATCTGTCGTTACTCACGCACTATCTCAGTTTCGTCAAGAGAAACCGGAATCCTAGCCAACGTTTTGCACTGCATACGAGACTCGTACTTAAATACAAAAGCCGGAACTTATCGATCAACTTTACATTTTGATATTTCAAACGTAAAGTGAATCCGAAAGTGACTAGTTTAATATACCGACAAATGTAGTGAATGTACCAACACGGCTAGTCTAGAAGGAAAGTGTGGGGACAACTTCCCTCTGCCCTCCTCAACCTACCCACTTGACTACAGCACAACGAATGAGCAGCAAACTTCTATTTGTTAAATAAAACATTGACAGCTGTCCCTAATTAGTATAGCACGAAAACGCTTGCATTTTGACGCTAAACGTAAATCGCGTTTAATACGAGTCGCGGCTTCGTACTCATGTATAAAAGGTCCAGTTCGAGCCTTACGTATGGCGTGTCTTAATTCTTTCGTGTAAACAGCCATGTTATTAAGTTTATCGCGCAACGGCGTCGTTCGACCCGGGCAACTGGAACTTCAGTCTTGAACTTCTTTGACGAGTGCTGAATCTTCCGATACCAAGGGCAAAACATTTGGGCCGGTGTGTGGGGGTCTCCTGTAAAAATTAATTCTCGTTTATATCAATATAGAGAAATTGCAAGCGATTTATATGGGAGATTACAAGCATTTTTAAATATTTCGACCTTATTCCGATTTTCCGAGCACTGGCTCAAACATCTAGAACAACAGTGTTTCTTTCGCTGTATTCTTTCATAAGATAACAATATTTTACAATAACAGACGAAAGTATCTTGCGAAATTTTCTCGCTAAAAGTGGCTATAAAATAAAACTCACAGCCTATCCAAATCCTGCAGTATCACGTTATTTAGTTTCTCGTCTTCAAAATACTGACTCCATGGACTCTGAAATAGTTAAGAACGTAATTTTTTTCGGATAAAGCCGTTGGTTCATTAAACACTTGATTAGAAAGATTGTTCTACACGCTCCAGTTAAGCGTCAGTGATCTATTCAGACTTCCTTCAGGGTTGCCTACCACGCTGATTTCTTCGATGGCAAACTTAATACTTACATCGATATCTTGAGATAAAGGGTTGAAAAGATGTATGTTTTCTTGATTAGGTACAGTCGAGTAAGGATCTACAAGATACTAAAAAATAAAAAAAAACCATGAAACTGTTGCCATATGTACAGACGCTGTTAGGGTCGGCTTGTGAAGGGAATGAAGCATTTTTAAATGCATAACAGTGTACCAAGTCACGGTAATTTAATAGAACTCTTCTAAATATCCGAACAATGTGTTAATATAGTTGGCCTTTAAGTCAATTCAACCTTTTCCAGGAGGCGTCAAGAAAATTTTCCCTTCTTGTTGCCTAGAAGATGGCTCTAAAACAACTACAACCACAACCACAACCACAACCACAACAAAAACAACAATGGCATGCAGATTATTACCCTGCGCATCATGTACACGTCCACGAGTGACAGTGTTAGTAATATATCTACAGTTTTATGCCCCGCTGTGTCGTTGTGCAAAGGAGATAACTCACTTTAATTGGGTCAGTTGTCGCCAACAGTCACTCTTTAATCAGGTCCGAAGCCAGAGGTAGTGCAAGGATTAGTCAAAGAAATCGGGAAAGACTATTCCACCCTCAGTTTACTTGGTAAGACCGCATATTCTATCCTCATTGCATGTCAATGACAGTTAACGTAAGCTACTGGTTCAATAAAATATTTCAAACAGCATCTCATAATTTTTTTTTGTTAAAAACAACATTGATAAGAAGCGATGAACACCTTTCTACTTAATTTGTTCCGGGAGCTTTGTCAATGATTGTACCATTGTACCTAAGTGCGGACGAGAAGCTATAAAACCTGGGTAGACATAGCACCCAATCTGTTGACTCGGATACTCCACTCAACGATTAAGGCACTAATACTGTCATAGCTTATTTCAGTCACCATTTCTAGCATCAATAGCAAATGAGGTAGAACCCTAGGGATGCACTCTGTAGGCCACGACTAAGGGTACGCCTTTAACTTATCACAGGTTTTTTTCAAGTCTGGTGAGTTAAAGAACAGCAAGTTGTTGACAACTACGAAAGGTGGCGTACCTTCGATTTTATTTTTTCATAATTGGTCCGTAATTCAGTCGTCTTTTCCATCCATTTTTCAGTATCATCCGGAAGACAATCTAAAAAAATCTTTGAAAGCATAGAAAATAGTTAAGAAAACCTGTCACAAATCGCATTTTCCTACGAGTTTGATCATGCACGAACTGAATAATGACCTTACTTAGAGTTCTGGACTTTGATCGATAAATTAACAAATAAAAACCGATTTCAAATTTAACACTTTCACGTACTACTCGATAAACAGCGTTTCAGTTCCATTTTCCCACTGTACCAGGTTAATCCCAGATACATTCAACGAATATTCGGGATTTATACGTGATCACGTAAAATGGAGCCCATATTAAGTGAAAGTACACTTTTGAGCATCAGAATCATACGTTTTGGAAAATTTACTTTCACTCAATATAGATTACATGTCATTTTATCGAGTGCAAATGTCTAGTGTTCCTTCAATATCCCCTTCACTTCGTCGGTATTATCACTATTATAAATACAGAACCTGTGACCACGCCCTCGGCATCGGGCCTCTGCAGGCTCAGTTGGCAGAGCATTGCACTAAATTCACAGGATTGCGTGTCGGCCGAAAAGGATGTTTTAAGAAGGCAAGGGATGGCAAAAGGGATAGTATGTATTGACGTTTTGGGTTACAAGTGCAGAATGAAATCGTATAGAACCAGTACATTATTTTCTGTAGTTCTCGACTACATCGCAGGTTCGATTCCAAGCCGAAGGCCCAAGAGCTGCATTTTTCGAAACTGGTCCCGGCTGGATGTTAAAATGTATGACTCTGACTCTCAAAAATTTACATTCAATTATAATAGCAGAAATAGGTTAAAAAGGTATACAACCTCAATTACAGTAAATGATCCAGAATGCTACCGTTTCTATTTTCAAAATAACTTACTCGCCAGCATACTCCACGAAATCGGCGAAAATCCCTTATCCTGCCTGCTAATGCTAGACTTTTCAACTAAAAAGAAAATAAGCAAATTAATGTCACAAAGCAGAGCACTAGTTGGTAATCCACTAGCACAAACACACGAAAGTGTCAACTTTAGGCAAGAACAGAAATCTTATATTCTGGTTCATTGCAATAAACATGTGCACATAGACAGTGTTTCTTGTTTTAGTGTTTGTGTCGTCGGGTTTTCACTGCTGCATTGGACCAAGCTAAACTTTTGCTAGGGAACATTACTTAACCAGAAATAGTTAATGTAATCCAGACGACAAATTTAATTTTCTTATAGCCTGTTTGTATGAGTTAGACTTCAACATATTTGGTTTTTCCAAAGACCTGACAGGAGCCAATCAAAGTGCAAGAATACTACAACATGTCCGGATAATAACTTACCTTATACGGACTTTACTATATGGCTTTAGATTCTTTCGTTTAATAACGTTTTCATCTTTGAAGTTGGAAGCTTACACTGCCTCTTCAGCTCCACCTAAGAGTCCCATCATATTACCTGATTGGAGTTTTTGTACACTGAACAGGATTCCAGGCTGTTCAGCAACCAATCAGTGTTTCATTTTAACACAGACCGCTAAACGAGATCAGCCATTTCATACGAGGGTCATCCAAAAAGTAACGCCTGTTGTACAAGATCAGAGAAATTTTATTGTTTACATACACAAACTACATATGAAAATGCCCGGAAATATGTCAGGAACACAACCCTATCCCTCAATATAGTCTCCTCTATTGTCCACAGCTGCTGTCCAGCGCTGTATCAGAGCCTCTATTCCTGCCTCGTAAAAGGAGGTTGGTTGTGAGCGGAGCCAAGACCGAACAGCTGTCATAACCTCTCCATCAGTCGAGAATCGCTGACCACGCAGTGCTTCCTTCATCGGTCCGAACAAATGGAAGTCTGATGGAGCCAAATCAGGGCTGTACGGTGGATGGGGCAGCGTGGTCCACCCATGGCGGGTGATTCCCTGTCTGGTTCGCAAACTTCTGTGGGGATGGGCATTATCGTGCTGAAGGAGGACACCATGTTGAGATTGGGTCGGCAACGCCGAAGTCTGTTTTTCAGTTTGTTTAGAGTCGCAATGTAGGCATCAGAGTTTATGGTAGTGCCTTTGGGCATAAAGTCAACCAATATCACACCCTGATAATCCCAAAAGACTGTAGCCATCACCTTGCCAGCGGACGGGTGTGACTTGAATTTTTTCTTTCTTGGTGAGTAAGAATGTCGCCATTCCATCGACCTTCTTTTGCTTTCTGGCTCGTAATGATGAACCCAGGTTTCATCCTCAGTGACAATTCTTTTCAAAAATGTGTTATCATCACTATGAAGCCGCAGAAGCTCAGTGGATGCCTCAACTCGTTGCTCCTTCATGGCATCTGTCAGCTGCCGTGGAACCCACTTTGCACAGACCTTGCTGTAGCCCAATTTACTGACCAAATTGCCTGCACTACCTCTACTGATGTCTAGTGCCTCACTTATCCCAGTAATTGTAATCCTCCTGTTTTCTTTGATCAACTCATCAGTGCTTTTCAAGTTCATGTCTGACACTGCATGAGCAGGCCTTCCACTTCTTGGCTGGTCAGTCAGCACAGCCTCACCTCTGGCTGTTTCACCACCTTTAATCCTGCTTGCCCATCTTCTCACGTTGCTCACATCAAGAGTGTGATCCCCATACACATTTTTCAGTCTTTTGTGGATGGCTGCAGCACTTTCTCCCTCCAAAACCAAGAATTCTATCACAGCTCTTTGTTTTTTACATATTTCAGCATGGACGGCCATCTTGGAAATGGAATTCTGGGAATGGAGGGAGCACACAACTCCAAATTCATGATCACAATGAAGTAAACTTATGGTTGAATGTTTTTCAAATTTGAAACAAATCCGTCTAAACCTGGAGAAGTTATGGCTTATCAGGCGTTACTTTTTGGATGACCCTCGTGCATAGACCTGTTTTAAGGACTAGCTCGTTTTCTCGTCTCTTAGTCGCGTACGCTGATTGTTTGCTTAGGTCTCAGTACAGCTTGGTTTTATAAAGCTGTGCCGTGCCCGATAATCTCTGTGTAACTTCCGAAAACTACAAGAAAAAACGCCAAACCTGTATTCCTCAACAGGCAGAGTAATTCATGTTTCAGTACGCCGCAGCTCACTTCCTCTCGGTTTATAAACTGAACGTCAGCCGTGCCAAGCCGTGCAGCATGGCCTTGAAAGGCGTGAGGTACGGCGTGGCAAGGCTCGGCTCGGCTCGGCTCGGCTCGGCACGGCTATACTACTCCGTTTATATGCTGACTCGAGCCGTACCAGCGTTGGTACAGCTCGGTATGACAATGCTTAATAAACAAGGCCTTAGCGGTCCAGAATTCTACAGTAATACGAAGGGCTCTATGCTCTTTTTGGGACCAGTGAGTTTTTTACAAGGTAAGTTATCATATAGGCTCAAAGAGGCTTTCGTGCATTTTGAATGGCTACTTGGTAGGCTTTCAAACCCTGTAATTGAGAAGTCTTCAGTGGTGTCCGCCTTTGAATACGGTCATAATCTAAATACGCGGGATATCGCCAAACTCTAGAAAAGCTAGAGATGGACAATTCCAGTAAAAATCAAATGACACAATGCCGAATAGTTTAATGTCAGGCAACGATAATATCGATACGAAACCGATATGATACAGTAAAAACCCGCTATTAAGAACCTTCCACCTATAAGAACCTTAGGCTGAAATTAAGACGTTTGTGCCCCTTTAAACAAGAACATGTTTGCGTTTGATATTAGAAATAGGTTCTTTTGTTAAAAATACAAAGTGTTAAAGTTGATACCACGATCTGGTTATAGTTCTTTAATACTTTTACTCAATACTGCACAACGCATTTAGATCTCAAATTTCTAGCTCAGTATATCTAGTCTTTTAGATCTCATTAAATCATAGCCTGTGTGCAGACGTTTGCCGTTTGCTTATATGTTTACAGGGATTTAATAAATCATTAAAGAAATCATTATTAAAAGTACAGTACTACACTCTACACATACTTTAACTTACAGTTTATAAGAACCTAACACCCTGATTTTTTGATAGATATCAAATATATAAGAACCCATCCCAGGCTGATTTAGTAAAATGTAGCTTCTTAATAGCGGGTTTTTACTGTATTTCATGACATCACATTCTCGTTCCCTGGATTTCATGAGCGAACTGGAAATCAGAGTCCCTGGTAGAAACGATGGGTATTTCCATAGGCATACAGGCGAAGTTCATCCAGTTCAACCCGAATTTTGCCAACTGCTAAAACTGCCAAATCAATCAGTCCCTCCACAATGCAAGAATGAAATCTTTTGCCCCAATCTTGGGGGTGCTGCAGCCGTCCAGGCCTCCGCCTTGTACACCTATGAATGTGTCCCAGATTCTCGGACATTCGTGCGATCCCTTAATCTTGTCTAACAAAATCCTTATGCCTTCTCCAACGTCAGACACGTATGTAGGTTTGTCAGTATGCTGCTGGTATGTCAATTTTAAAACAGGAGGTTGGAATATCTGGCACATGTGCAATCCGAATGTCACAGAATGTGGGACATTTTCATAGTCTTCTACCAGGACCTTCGATTTGTATGGAATTTTATAATTGCTAAAGGAAATTTTTGAACGTCAGGATCTCATATTTTTATAATATGAACACATAAGATTACGACATTAGAAATGTGAAAATATAAGACTGACACCGAAGAATTCCTAACATCAAATACAAAATTCCACTTCACGCGATCGCAATGATCTTGTTTTCTTTTTTAAAGGCAGCAATATTTAGCTTGAATACTAAGACTTCCTTGAACATTAGACCCAATATTTCTGGGCCAGACAGTCCTAGTCCCCAAAATTACTGAGTTCCTTTCAGAAATTTGTAACACTGACTAGTCTAATAATGCAAATGAAAAGTATATGTACCCAACAAAAAGTGGCTAGTTCCAGGTTAAATGGTTATAATAATAATAAATAATAATAATAATAGTAAATAAAATTTATATAGCGCCTTTTTCCTTTAGCCCAAAGGCACTTTACAATAGTAAAAAAGAAATTAAAAATCAGAAAATGATAATAATAATAATTAAAAAGTAGAACCAGTGTAAAAATGAAATCAAATGTTAAAAGCTCTCTTAAATAAATAAGTTTTTAACTGTTTTTTAAACATATTGAGAGAGATGTTTGTGTAATTCCTTAAATTGTCCGGGGGTAAGTTCCATAATCTAGGAGCTGATGTACTAAACGCCTTATATCCATAACTCCGTGGCTTATAGGTAGTTGGCTCAAGGTAGTTCTCAGAAGAGGATCGAAGTTGTCGCTTGGGTTTGTAAACATTAATCAATTCATGTAGATAGTAGGGTGCCAGGTTGTTCAAACACTTAAAGGTTATTAACAGAATCTTGAATCCAATCCTATATTCTACAGGTAACCAGTGAAGTTATCAATGTTATTCAGATATTTCTGGGGGTTGTAGTTTTTCAAACCTAATAAGTTGCCGCCTTGTACCTTGACTGACAAATTTTTGTTGTTTTTTGCAAGACAATCAAACCTACTTTTTGTGAAAGCAGGATAAAAAGTGGTTGAAGTAGTACTTTGCATGTAAAGAGATCACTCACTTTCTCTCTGTAGTTTGTTGATCCAAACATGTCATGCCATTCAGATCTACATAAGTTTAAATCATTACAATGATATGATCACTGAATCATAATAATTCCAATGATATATATATATTCAAAAAAAACAAACAAAAAACAAAAAAAACCTAGAACCTACTCCAAAATTTCCTTTGATATGGCAGGAATATACATATCTCCTCCAAATGATCCATCTTGACTCTCTGTAGTTTCATTAGCTTTCTCAACATGGAATGGGACAAATCTGGCATTTAAGGGATCAAACATACTTTCACCTAAAGCAGCAGTGAGGTAAATAAACATGGTTGAATTAAATGCTTAAATCTGAAAATTTATTAAAAATTACTGATAGTAAAACAGGAAGGGAAAACCCTTATATATTATATAAAAGGGGCTTGCCCCGAAACGTTGGAGAAGAAATAAAGATTTTTAAATGAGTTTTTTTATGGTTATTTTATGAAGTTTAAACTCAGGAACTGTATTGGATATCTGATTTATTTATATATATATATATATATATATATATATATATATATGTATATGTATATATATGTAACTTTAATAAAGTTAGAAGAGCGTTTGCTACTCGGAGTTTCACGTGTCTACAACACGATCATCAGGCAACTGACTGATGGTCAGTTGCCTGATATACATATATATGTACTTCTAAAATTCATTAAAAATTCATGAGGAAAATACAAAAGAAAATCATAACCGTGTCGTATCTTTACATGTGATCAAGAAACACGTGCCTTTATATGTGAAGTTCATTTTTTTCGGCTTACAAAAGATAAAATTCCAAACTTTCTTCGCGAATTAGCGTATTACGAGGTTCATTTTAGAAGACATCTAAAAAACTCACAGTACATGCTTTATCGGATCTAAAACATTTGGCTATAGCCTCGTGTTTTAAATCCTGATAAAGCACTCCTGCTCGGTTTTTTAATATTACATATATATATAATAGGTGTGAAATGATCACCAGGACCTGAAAAAAAGCTCTATACAAACGTGGAGCAAAGATATTACTTTCTTTAATAAAAAGGATAAGAATCAATAAAAATCTGTTACTCGAGTTTCACGCTTGTTGGTGGAAAAATTTTAGTTCTAAATAAAAGAATTTTTCTTACATATTATATATACATACGTACATACATACGTACATACATACGTACATACATACGTACATACATACATACGTACATACATACATACATACATACATACATACATACATACAATACATACATACATACATACATACATACAATACATACATACATACATATAAATGTAGGTGTTTGGTCTCCGAAAAGGAGAGTGCTCAATACAAAGGTGTAGAGTTTTAATAGTCTGTTTGGTTAATGTCTAAGCTTTGAGCAACTGCCGTTACACGGTGTTTCACGCTTAGGCGATCATCAGACGACTAATTACATTTAACTACGTTGTCCCTTTTATGCTCTTCAGGGCGCGGTGGCGTCATCCTTCAGGAATTTGAGGAATTTGTTAATTGTCCGGCGGTGTGTCTTTATAATTGCGAGGAGGAATTTGTTTATGTGACGGCAATTCGACAGCAGTTCGTTTCTTTTGTTTAGGAGCGGGATATTTAGGAAAATTATGTGATACTTCTCGGTGAGGCAAAGGTTGTATCGCTGGGACCCATTTCGGAAGGTAGGAGCTTTGTCGAGGATGGACCATCGTATGTTGGTGTTGTGAAGATTACTGTTGCGTAGATTCCAAACGTATTTCGAGAGTTCTGCGGAGTTTGCCTTGCTGCGGTGTTTCAGGGAGTTTCGGTGTTTGTACAGCCTATCTTTAAAAGTAAGTTCGGTTAGTCCTCTGTAGTTTACAGGTTACCTGATCTTGTCGTTTGTGATTTCTGCTCTGTAAATGATACTTTCGCTGAGACACTTTCCTTGGAGCGGGCACAATTCTTTCTCCATACAGTTGTATTTTGGTGCATGGTTGCATGTTAGGCATACAACTGTAGCTCCGTGAAGGTAAGCTACAATTGTATGCCCAACATATCAAACATCGTTAAGTCCCATAACCGCAAGGTCCTTCACCCCGAACCAGAAAACAACGCACCAAAATGCAACTGTAAGGAGAAAGAATTGTGCCCGCTCCAAGGAAAGTGTCTCAGCGAAAGTATCATTTGCAGAGCAGAAATCACCAAAGACAAGATCAGCGAACCCGTAAACTACATAGGACTAACCGAACTTACTTTTAAAGATAGGCTGTACAAACACCGAAACTCCCTGAAACACCGCAGCAAGGCAAACTCCGCAGAACTCTCGAAATACGTTTGGAATCTACGCAACAGTAATCTTCATAACACCAACATACGATGGTCCATCCTCGACAAAGCTCCTACCTTCCAAAACGGGTAACAGCGATGCAACCTTTGCCTCACCGAGAAGTATCACATAATTTTCCAAAATATCCCACTCCTAAGCAAGAGAAACGAACTGCTGTCGAATTGCCGTCACATAAACAAATTCCTCCTCGCAACTATAAAGACACACCGCCGGACAATAAACAAATTCCTCAAATTCCTGAAGGATGACGACACCGCGCGCTTAACGTAGTTAAATGTAATTAGTCGTCTGATGATCGCGTAAGCGTGAAACACCGTGTAACGGCAGTTGCCCAAAGCTTAGACATTAACCAAACAGACTATATACATATATATATATATATATATATATATATATATATATATGTACCACATGTGTGGCACATTTGAGTTGCCTATATAATGTAGGCTTCTCCATCCTGCTCATCAGCACTACACTGATGAGGCCCAATAGGCCGAAACGGTTCCGTCTGTAGTTATATATATATATATATATATATACATACACATGTATGTATGTATGTATGTATGTATGTATGTATGTATGTATGTATGTATGTATAATATGTAAGAAAAATTCTTTTATTTAGAACTAAAACTTTTTTCTACCAACTTTGGGTTATGCCCCTTTATCAAGGTGTTCTTGTTCAAGTTTGACAGTCAGCTATTTATAATCCAAAAATAATTAAATGAACATAAATCAACAAAAAATATTTATATCCAATTACATAAAATCCTGAAGGTTTAGACATTGTGGAACAAATCAATCAAGCTTAAATGCCCAAAATGTTTCCATTTCTGTTGGTTTAGAATCGTAGTAGTCCTATCAATAATCCATACTTTAACATTATTCAGACCCACATGGCCCTCTGTGAAAAGGTGTGAATACAAATACTGTCCTGATATACCCCTTTCCCCCTTTACATACTTAAGTAAACTACTCTTATGATTGTTAAATCTTTTTCTAAAAGAATTGATTCAGCTTCCAATGTAGTGTTTATGACATCACTTACATTTCAAAAGATAAATCACTCCCTCAGAATCTCAATCAAATCATTAATTAACATAATACACCTTGCCAGTATTGCCACAAAAAGTGTTTCCTTCTTTTACAAAATTACACATTTGGCATCTTGCTTTCCAACATTTCCTCATTCCCTTATTAGACTCATCCATCTAATAAGAGTACATAGACTCTGCTGTCTAATAAGAGTATATATAAGGCACTGTGTTCCCTTATCAGTCCAGGTTTGTTCCAAGCTGTACTGATGAGCTGTGGTACAGTGAAACGTCTGTCTGCAGATTGAACATATATACACTCCTACATTTCGATGTCATTGAGCACTCTATGGATATATAACGATAACCAATTGCATTAAGCAATTTCCACCACTTGAGTAGCAGTTTGAGCACTCTGGTCCCTTATCAATCCAAGTTCATTCCGAACTGCACTGATGAGCTGTAGTACAGCGAAACGTACGTCTGCAGATTGAAAATACATACACTCCTACATTTTGATGTCATTGAGCACTCTATGGATATATAACAATAACCAATAGCATTAAGCAATGCCCACTGCTTAACTATATATATATATATATATAGTCTATTAAGTTATAGCTTTGAGCAACTGTCGTTACACCGTGTTTCACGCTTACGCGATCGTCAGACGACAGTTGCTCAAAGCTATAACTTAATAGACTATCAAAGCTCTACACCTTTGTATTGAGCACTCTTCTCTTCAGAGACCAAACAGCTACATCTACATCTATATATATATATATATATATATATATATATATATATAGTGGAACCCTGCTTAACAACCACCTCAGTAAAACAACTACTTTAGAAATACAACCACTTTGGTTTACTCCCAAATCTTTGCCTATGCTGATGTACAGTAATTAGTTTTGGAAATGCGACCACTAATTTCCTGCCCAAATCTAAATTAGTCTCACATTTGCAACCACATGTCAAAATGGGTAGCAAGAGGAAGAGAGCAGATTTGAGTTTAGAACAGAAGATTGCAGTCATTAAGGCAAGCAAAGAGGCCTAAAGTCTTTTCTGAAGCATAACAGTACCATGCATCAAAGTACCTTAGATCATTTTTGGTGCATGAGTCATTGCTGCAACTGCATGTATGTTCATGATTATTATGCATGTACTATTATTGACTTGAGCTGGTATTTTTTTTTTCTTGCATTTTGTACAATGTGCAAATACAGTGTATACATCATAATCAATTCTAATTAATACAATAATGTATTTGATTATTGGATGTATTTGGAATATATTAGATTACATGTTCTCAGAATTAAGACCACCTGGAAAATAAGACCACTTTTCATGGACAGAATGGTGGTCTTACTTCTGAGGTTGTACTGTGTATATATATATGTATATATATATATATATATATATATATATACACACAAACACACACACACACACACACATATATATACACACACATATATACATACATTTCCATATACATATATATATATACATACATACATATATACATAGACACACACACACACATACATACATACATACATACATACATACACACACACACACACACATACATACATACATACATACATACATACATATGTACATACATATGTACATACATACATACATACATACATAGACACATACATACACACACACATACAAACATACATACATACATACATACATACATACATACATACATACATATATACATATGTACATTCATACATACATACATACATAGACACACACACATAAATACATACATACATACATACATACATACATACACACATACATACATACATACATACACACATACATACATACATATGTACATTCATACATACATACATTCATACATACAATACAGGCACACATTGACACAGAATGTAGTTACTATTCTATGTTCCACTGAGATGTCAAAACATCCATGCTGGTACAAAACTTCAAAGTTCAGATGCTTGTCAGAGTAAATAATATAATAAATATAAATTCTTTTGTTTATCACCTTTTTACCTGCAGAAGGGGAATTAACAGAATTTTGGTTGGAACCACCAATAGCAGATACAAACCAGGTATTTAGCAACTATAATATACATCAGCCAATATATAACAGTATAAAACATTCATTATGGAGGACAACTTCAAAGTTCAAATGCTTATCAGAGTAAATAATCAATAAAAACTCTTTTTATCACCATTTTATTGGTCACTAGAAAGGGAATTAATAATGTTTGAGTCTGAACCACTACCATAATACTACTAAGGGTGAGGGGGTATTAGCAACTATAGTATACAAGGTTAGGCTTACAGATCAGGTCAACCACCCATCTGGCCCCCTATGGGTATGATGTTGGGTGTTTGACCTCAGTCAGGTGTAATTTGTTGAATACCAAACATGATGACAGTATGAAAATAAAAAACACAGTTACAATTTATGAGGTTAGGATTAGGTTAGGGTTAGGTAATGAAGTCATATTCTGCATTTTCCTTTTTGTAAATTACACCCACATCACACCAGTATTACATCTGCATCAAACAAACCTAAGAACCATCACCAGAAAGTGAGACATGGAAGAGCAGGAAATATTACTCTTATAGCTTCCTGGGACCACACACAGATAGATGCATGCACAACCTTTATGGGCCCAGGACATCTACAGTGTACTCATAGAGGACCAAAGGTTCAAAGAATGTGAATTATTTATGAATTAACTGTGGTGCAAGCTCTAATTGAAAAACTGTGCAGTTTGGAAGAGAAAATCAATAAAATCAGAGGCTTCAGAATTTCCAGGGGGTCATGACCTTGTACCAGTTCTGGGTTCGGCTCTTCAGTGGTCATCTGCACTCCCCAACAAAACATCCTCATTGTAGGCCTGCCTGAAGAGTTCTTTCTTATAAGACAAACTTAATTTTCATTTAATGTGCATTTTAACAAAATTAGTGAGTTGATTGACAGGGTAGTGATGTGGACATCTTATCAGATCCCAAATAAATGGCACGTGACCAGTCATGGTAATGGAGAGGTATCAAGACAGACATAAGTAGAAAGGTTGCACAATATCAAGTGAAATGGGTAGAATGGGTTGTCAAAATTGACATTTACTTCATTCGTTTGGAATAAATTAGTTACATGCAACTGAATACTAATGTAACTCTGTTATAAATTTGTTAAAACGTGACCGATTGGTAGGAACAGCGTTCTAACTTGTCTCTGATAGCTAAGACTGGAAGCTATTGGATCGAACATCCAAATGTCAGTCAAAAGGTCCCAAGACGAAATGCTTCCTAAAATATCGAAAGTGAAACTGATTATTGCAAATTACAGGGACTGACTTGATGACAACTGTCCATCTTTATTAAGATTTCCACATGGTAGGTTTGAGTATTTCTTAGCCGCTAACCTTTTTGATACAATTATTAATCAATTTATTTGGCTGGCTCGGTTACTTTAATAAATTGCGACCTAAATTACTTGCACCATTTGCTCAACACACCGTGTCCACTGAAAAAAATCGAAAAAGAGTCAATGTAATATATGTGCTCTCACATGACGGTTCGTGCGAGAAGTTGTTTTAATAGTGATATATTAGTCTCTCGTGATTGTTAACTGTTAAAGTTATATACATTGCTATGCAGTCTAGTAGAATGGCCACGTACACATACCGGAGCCATTTACCAAACTTCCATGGCGAACTTTTCAAATTCATAACACCCTTTGGCAACGCTTGGTCTACATTATCATGTACTTACTGTAACTTACCACTTCTGGGTCTGGTTACCCTTGTTTGAAATTCATACGGAGGACCAGAACCGAATTCATCCAGCGTTTTACTAATTTCTTCAGCGGAAATTTCTTGGTGTCCTAATGCAGAACGTGCAGACATTGAATCACTCTTCCTGGTAGCTGAACTGTGTGACATGGCGCAGTCAACCTGAACGCTACCAGGGGGGGCATTGCCAGACGGGACGCAACAGTGGACAGTTTGTTCGGGAAGTAACAAAAGTAAAATGAATTGCTTTTACCACTCCTTTACTTCCCATCATAAAAATTGTTTTCTTTCTAATATAGGATGACGAGTTCAAACGTTCAGATTACTTTTGACTGAGTTGGTCTTTGCCGTGTATTATATTCTGAATTAAATTCTCGATTATATTTATATTGAATTATAGCACCCAGTTAGTTTAGTTTGACTGTCGTCGTGTAGCGTGCAGCTTAAAAGGAAAGAAATAGAATAAAAACGATGAGTTTAAGCCGTAAACAATGAACATAATACCTTGGAAATTCTGACGGTAAAAACGAAGTACTCTAGCGATTTAAATACAAAATTTTTCAGAAGATGACGAAGTCGAGCCTCATTAGCTCAGGGGTTAGAGCACTGGTCTTGTAAACCAGGGGTCGAGAGTTCAAATCTCTCATGGGGCTAACTACCTATTTTGATAAATTTTCAATTATTCATATCGTCCTTTGTGTTTTCTGAGAAGGCTTTCCTTGTTTTTCTTCCTTCAGCATACCGCATTCAGCTTTTAAAGCAACGTAAAACCTCCAAGTCATTTGACAGGATGTATCAATCGACTTCGTATATGTAATAAAATCGGCGCTCACACTGTGTGAGCTAGCCAGCATGGTTCCCAGGCCTCCCTTTTTGAAGACAGATTATTTATTATAGTACGAACATTGAAGTGAAGGCAAATGTGAAGGCATGACTATGCATGACTATGCATGACTATGCATGGCGTTAAAATTCAATCTTACCAATTCGTCAAAAAAGTAAGCCTTTCTGAAGCAAGAATGCATCGAAGAAACGCCAAAACTGATATTTAGCCCGTCAAATTAATTTCATCAAATTTGACATTATATCTCGAACAGCGACGGCGGAGCGGAATTTCGAGGGAAGGGGGCTTGAGATAAAAATACAGTGGAACCTATATATAACAACCCTGTATTAAGCGGCCAGTTTTCAAAGTGCCGAATTTTTGCCCATGCAAACGCTGTAATTGTTACCTGTATTAAGCGGCCACCCTTTAGCAGTCCCATGTTTGTCTTTCTTTGTTCTTTTTACCTGTATTTAAGCGTCCACCTTTGAACGGAAACCGAAAGCCACATGTTGTTTCACGCGGTAATTTATTGTGTCTGATTGCGTTTAAGAATTGAAACGATCAATCATCACTACAGAAATGACAAAGTTAATGTTTATAATTAACCGTTCGTCAAGGTTAATCCTTTCCAGATGTCCGCAATGAGCAGTAGTACAAAATCACGGGACACAAAAATATTGTTCGTTTCAAGTTTGCTTCCCTCTAGCTCTACTTGAAATTCCTTATTAGCTAGCTTGTTCTTCAGCCTTGTGATTGAGAAGGAATCGCCTTCAAACGTATACTTGCACAAGATTTCCAGGCCGTACAGTAACTTCCACCTCTGTTAACGCGCTTGTCCTTTACAGTGACTGTAAAGTCACTGTGAAGTCACTTTGTTTGTTTGAATTTTATTGCTTACAGTGATACTTTAGCAAAATTTCCGTTTTAACTGCATGTTGTTCGTAAGAACTATGAAATGATGGTACGAGATGTCTTTCGTTGTGAACTTTAACTCATAGGAATACTGTATAGTAGATCAGAGGACAACTGATTTTATCTTCACATAACTTTACGTTTATTTGAAGAGAAACTTTTCATGACAATCTGACACTGAAGAAGTCAACTGAAAAATGTTGACTCGAGTTGCACCGCCACAGTTACAAGTTAGCAGCTTTGTTGAGAGTAAAGATCACCTGAAAGAGCGTTGTCTTATTGTTTGCTTGAATGCAGTGTAGTATGACACGCTATTAAAATTGACGTTTGACCACGCCCAATGAGTATTTTTAGTGATCTTGTGTTAAGCGGCCAGGTTCTAAAGTCCCGAGAGTGGCCGTTATTAGCGTTGTATACAGGTTTTACTGTACAGCATTTTGTATGCTTCCCCGGAAAACTTCACAACGAAGATTAACTTCACTCGAAATGATCAAAATCACCCCGACGATATCATAATACTTCTATCCGACCCCTGCCCTCCGAAATTCCTGGTTAGTGGTTGAGCTCGTACAGATCATACATTAACTGGAGGGGCATTGTAGCTACATGTCACTCAACCGCGGGAAAAAAGTTGATAGTCGCAACGTTGGATAAATTGGGGAGCAAAAGGAACATGCCAGGATAATAAGTTCAAGGTCAAAGGCCACTTTACTTTTGTCTCTTGTTTTTTTTTTTTTGTTTTTTTTTCCTTCCCTTTTTTTAAGGAATGTAAAACAATTAAAGCAAAAGTAATATCCAACTAGTTCCCTGAAAAGCAGTTTTTTAGCTATACTGAAAAATTAAAACAAACACGAAACAATTTCCTAAAGATCAGTTGTTCCAGGATTAGGATTAGGAGCGGGGTTAGGGTAAGTTAGGATTAGGGTTAGGTTTGGGATTAAGATTAGGGTTAGGGTGAGGGCAAGGGCTAGGGCTGGGGCTAACCCTAATCCTCACCCCAAACCTAACCCTAACTCTAACCCTGATAACCCTGATCCTCCTTCTCAGGTATACATTCTAGCCACGACCCTCTAGCCACTGCTACATTAAGCATGTGGGAAGCCCTGAGGCACTTTTGGTTTTGAGGGCCCCTTTGGGGGACACCGCAATATCATTATAGATTTATTCAATCACAAGTGTTTTAAGAATGCTTTGTTTGGGCATGGAAACCTAGAGCGATCACCTAAAACCGTACGTGGAAATTGAGATTGATACATTATACCAGAAATGACCGACGGACCAATAGTTTAATTCCGACAAAAGCTGTATAGTGAGCTTGATTCTAAAATATAATCTTATTTATATATACGAAAAATCTCACTGCCCCAGCCGGGAATCAAACCCAAGGTCTCCGAATCTACATATCAGTGCTCTGACCTCTGAGCTACTGAGACACGGCCAGTAAAGTCAGGAATTTTCATATATACTGAATTGGCTAACCATTCTCAATTCTCTAACCGGAAGACATGTCATCTTCACAACGTAGAGTGGAGCCTCTCGGGCGACTTCCTCAAGTAGCGAAGTGATACACGACTCTTGTATACAGGAGGTTTGTAAACTAAAGTCATAGACAAAGAGATGCAATAATTCCTAAGGTGGTATTTCAAGTCTTGACCTTCCTGCGCTGTCATTCCCTCGGTGTGAGTCAGTTGAGGTCATGGAATATTGATATTTTCAACTTCATTTAACCCTTTCCCTACCAAGGACGTATATATACGTCCTCAAACAAAATATTCTAATTGGTGAGGGTGTTTGTCCCTGGTAGGGAAGGGGTTAACGAGGTTACTTTGACAAGCGAGTTGCAGGAACGTAGCCAGCTATGTTTCGGTGGTTTCGAATACACCCTGACAAGTGGTGCCCCCATTCACAGGTGCACTTTTTTGTATTACATGTAGATCTATGTAAAGAATGAAGCCCTTCCCCCTCCCCTAGGACCTGTCGATGACTAACGAAATGAAAAAGTCAAGTTATGACGTTTCGTGATCTAGCTCTTCGTCTGAGTGAACTGTATACACAATAGAAAAACCCAGAACAGTGCCGAAAATAATACGACTACAGGCTCGTTTGATGTTTTAGGATTACTCTTTTTCCACTATCCACCCCACTGCCTGGTGGCAGCCACCAAAATCTTACCCTTTCACATGGTAGACAGCACAGACGTTGCACTCAAAACAACATAGACATTGACTCGTGTATCGTTAAAACGTGAGTTTCTATTTCGAGGAATGTTTGGCATTACTGTTAGGACTTTATTACAAAAGAAAACACCTACCTAGAACAACGTACGAACAGCTGTACAAATATTCTGAGTTTCAACATTTCCCAAATATTTACAAGTATTTCAATATACATAAAGTTACACGATGAAGTTTTGATACATTTTTAATCCTTTTTTTCACGGTAAGCGACCGCCATTCGAAGAAATATTCTTGTCAGGTTCCAAAAATCCACCCAGCATTGTGACGGACTAAAAATGTTAAGGTCTCACCAGCAAAATTGACAGTTTAAGTCGAGAATCATAAATTCGTAGTTTGGAATCGAGTTGGGAATATTTTGGATACACTAATGGAATCAAATGGAAATCGAAATTTTGGTTTGTTTGGGTTTAGTCTGAATGCCAACTGGAACGAAAGTCTTCCCCACAGTAAAGTTGAGAAATGTAATTCAATTCAACATATGTAGAAGGTACTCAGTTTGACTAACACATAAGTACAATATACCGATTTCGAAACACTTTTTTCGTCTGCATTAAAACGAGGCCCAACGGCAAACCGTTCTCTTAAAAAAAAGAGATTTAAATTTCAACTCGATGTCCAATCCAGAATTTCATATATCCACCGCTTATTACTGCACGAAATAAGATTACCTGTACAGCGAGTAGAATTGCTTTGACACGAAGAATTGCTTAGACTAATCGATTCTCAAATTCTTTTCCTTTCAAAGGAGTTTGCGTACAACACATTTAGCTACCTATTTGATATAAATAAAAAAAGTTTTAAAAACTTAATGACAGATTTGACCATAGGGAAGATCTTTGTTGCCGATTATTTAAGATCTGACTTATCATAGTCACTGTCCAGTTTAAACATTGTCCGTCACTAAAGCTGTCTTTAGTCCAAAAGCGACTAAGTGTATTCTTCAGAGAACTTCTCATAACTTCGATTAGTTGTCAAGTGAATTTGCAGTGCAGTCTTTCAATGATGCATTCAGACGTTGCAATCTTCTAGGCTGATTAGTTATTTTGATGTACGGGACTCACTCTAGAGCGGGTAGGGTATTGCTACCCTTTCAAGTGAATTGGATACGTAAGATTAATCGGCCCGATAGATCGTAATTTGCACTTATACTACACCAGGCCCGGTAGCTCAAAAAGCGATTTGCTGAACTCTCGATTCATTAACATTTTGAGAGCAATTTTGACGATATTGCTAATGAGAATCTGAATATATCTCATCAGACTTTGCAGTTACTCAAAAAGTTTTCATTCTGTGAATTGTTAAACTCCGCTAGCCAAGATTAAGATATTAAAGTGATTCTATGGTTCAAAATTCCATACCATTTTTTTCAAGTAATCTTAAAGATATTATGGTAATTAGCAATCACACGAGATCTCTTACTGAAATTCTGTTAAATAAAAGTTGCATCTGATTAAAGTTAGCATCAAGAGCTGCTTTGACTAGCCTCAACAAGCTTGGCTCGAATCACAGACTTATGCCACTGTGACCTCTAAACTCTATTATAACTGGAATATAGTCTGACTACCAATAAAAATGTAAAGCCAAAACTGGCAGACATGGAGCCCGTTTTGGACTTCAGTTTCAGCCCCCAACGCGGTTATTTGGACTTCAGTTGGACTAATAACTGACAAAGACAAATAACTGCATGAGGCCCTCAAACTAACGTCCAAAAAGGCTCACGTGTCTGCCATTTTTGGGTTCTGATTTTGGGCCTATCATTCACTGAAGCCAGCCGTCCAGCTGCAATAGAGTTCAGTGACTATCACTCGGCGTGAAAAAGTGACATCAATTACTGCCAGCTTGAAGCCTGTTTGGCGGTCAATTTCAGGAGCTCACTTTGGCATTCATTTTCAGCCTTCCGTAATCTGCCTGAAAGCCCTCTATGTTCGCCGGTAGTTGGCTTCATTTCCATGTCTAGTCATCCAACTGGAATGATCCAGTATGTATGGTGTTTAATAGCTCTGAAACAGTCTTGCGAAACGTCCTATTTCAATGGCGCCGTCCAAAACTTGAGCCTTGCACATAAAGTGTAACTTTTATTTCAAGGAATTTCGAAATTAAACTTCGCATGATTATCCACTACAGTAATCGTAAAATAAAGAGTAATGCCCAGCTGAGGATTTTTAAATGCAAACCCATGATTAAGGACAACTTGAGAACATTTTATAACACATTTACTAAATATATTTTAAAATTTTCTCAAGTTGTCCTTAATCATGAGTTTGCATTTAAAAATCCTCAGCTGGGCATTAATCTTTATTTTACGATTATGTTTTCCGCCCAGAATATCGATAGCCAAGATTATATCCACTACAGATATACCTTTAAGATTATTTAAAAAAATGACAAGTGGAGTTTTCGAAGGGAACCACTAGAATAGCAATCGTGTTTTAAACAACCGGGCACAAAATTTCAAAATTTTGATAGAGATTACAAATTCATCCGCGGACGTCACACGAAGACGAGTAATGATGCATAAAGGGTTTGTTTGACCATTTCTGTACAAATTCGAGCAGCGATGATCAACAAAGACATGCATATGGCTATGAGTTATGACAGCGAGTCCCATCATGATTAAAGTTCATACATCATACAACATACTTGTGGTTTAAACGTTCTAACTCGGATCTAGTCTTCTCGATTCTTCGTTTTCCTTCTTGCTTTCTTTTGTCAACACTAAATTGCACAGGAAGCACCTCGTAATCCCGTGCCACTGCTGCAACGATTGTCCCGTATGTTAATAAAGAAAAGCACATATCATGATGCCATTCACTCTTCACCTTCATAACTTGATTTCGCACAAATATCCTCCTACTGGAAATAGACAATGAACTTCGAAAAACTAGTAGACGGCCTCCTTACACGGAGTGATTTTCCAAAACGATTGCCGCCTGCGCTTTTCTCTCTAGAATAGACTGTCCGTTAGGAAACAGAGACTTTTTGTGACTGTTGTCCACAACACAAATTACCTTTTACGACGAGAAACCGGTTTAGAGATCAACGGCATCTTAAGAACTGTTTTCCACGTGGCAATATAAAGCCACCTTTGTTCTGTGTAAACTAATTTCGAGTGATGATGAATGTTCTGGAGACGTTGGGGTCTACTGAAAGCTGCTCGAAAGAGAGACTATCCGGGAAAATGTTGGGAAACTGACAACATGCTGTACTAGCAAACGTGAAAAAGGCTGGACGCCTCTGGTGGCGGATATAAACTAACCAAATCTCACATATTTCCGAACGGTGGACCAGCGGCATTGCGAGCCTCTACTCGGATTCAAAGGAAGATTGTCGGTGATTTGTGCAATTGTACCTACAGTTTTTGTATAGAAACGTTACTCCAGGCGGTGACTAAAATTACTAGTAGAAGGGTGACGATCAGCTGGGTACAACTGGGATTCCTTGTAAGCGATGATCACATCTTATTCTCAACATCCAAGCGATCTCTGTGTCCCTGATTGTTTGCATGTCTGTACATGAAGTATTTCCGATCATTTTAGAAATTATGGTGTATATATTTACTGTCACGTGATGTCTTGGCCCTTCACTGTACCACCGTTCACCATTCCGGCCACTACAGCTGGTGTTTGCGCTGATATAATGGTCCTTTCGCCGACAGAATTACTATAAAACAAAAAAGAATCTTAAGTCATTGAGATACACGCTTTTCAGATTATGGGCATTTTAATGTAAGTTCATTATTAAGCTTTGCAGGTTGTAGCATGGTTGATATACTTATGAGTTTCCGTCCGTGCACTCGGGTCATTGTCAGAGAAGGTCAGGTCGTCCTGCATACGTGCGTTGTAATTACCATTTTACAGGAAATCAATGCTTGTGTTAATTATAACATCAGAAATTGACGCGACTTAATGCTAATTAAAGAGATCAATACTTTAGGTTAAAGCAAATTAACGCGAAAGAGGAGATAAAATTTCAAAATGAAAGAAATTCACTCGATTTACTCCTAGGAACAAATTTTGTGGTGACAACGGCGACAACTTTTATTTCATCACCCATTATTGTGGATTCAGATTTAGTGTTCTGATTATTCGTTTCGTTGTGGCGTTGCTACCGTTGAAATTAATACGATTCGAAGGAATGAAAACCAATGAGATCTTGATAATCCTAACAGTGAAATATACACCAAAGAAGCATCAAGTCTGATACTTGAAAACGAGAAGGAAAAGAAAACCTATTGCGATCTAGGTGTCAACCATGTCTGGACAGGATCCAGAATTATCGGTCACAATAACTGAAGATTAGGTCGTCGATTTTAGTGCTCCACTTGATTAATGACGTTGAAATTAACGCTGCCAAATATTTAGACTTTAATGCCAGTTTTTCGAATTCGCGTGAATCTCCCATTATAAAATAAAGATGATTCTAAGAGTACGTTCACGCGATACCAGAAAAAATTTGTGTTGGCACCAATGTAAAACATTATGTACATCACACAGCGCAGTCGAGCAAATAGTTTTCAGCTACAGATACGGGTTCACTCCATTTCGCACCATACCACGGTCCAAACGCAAGGCCTATCTGTGTCATTTGATTACGTTTTCATACAGTACCGGTATTTCGTAAAACGAATTGTAACTGAAACTGTTAATCTCTGGGCAGAAACTGGAATGAAAATTTCTTTAAAGAAGTTAACCTTTTTCCCATATTGGGCGGTGTAAGTGTATTTCTACTCCTTCTATGATATATTGATATTAATTCTACTACATTGATTCTGAGTACGATTCCACAGCCAACCATGAATGCAGAGAATCCAGAGGGTAGTAAAGGTCGCTTGAGCATCAAAGTTTGACGTAATTGCCTGAAGTAGTTTAGGTATGTTTTTATGTGGCATAAGAAACTACCCTTTCGTTTCAAATTTATTTTGAAATAATGACGCGATAGGTTAATTCGTAAATGACCAATACATAACATGGCATATAACTATGGCTTTTTAATTGCAGACAAGTCACATTGACTTCTGGAGTGGCTCAGATTTTGGGGGAAGCTGGTTAAGTTTCGCGTATCCAATCACACTTATTACGTGGAGGTACTTCAATATGCAATTCGCCGGCTGTAATTCAATCCTTTGGCAATACATGGTAGTCGTAGTGGTCTAACTGTTGTGGAAAATTTGAATTGTTTAGCTCGAGAAAGAAAGTTACAGTTATCGGTCCTTACACAAAACCAAGATGTCTGTGTTTTTGAGAAAAGCCTTCGGTTCACGAGCAGTCATGACACATTCAAACATCGAGAAAATATCTTTGCGCAATAGAAGAGTATTTACTTCAAAGAAGAATCTGTAATCTTGAAGAAAGTTGAACGCATGTTTATTGTACGTTCCATATCGTCGTAGTCTTGAGGATTTCTTATTCTGGTGGTCTGCAGTCTTTGACAACTCAAAAGATACGGACAGGGATCGCCGTCGAGCAAGGTAACTAACCTTTTAAGGTAACTAACGAGCAAGGTAACTAACATAATCAAACCATTAACGACATTTTTAGTCGGCGCACAACACTTTCAAAAGTCCTACCATAAAAGATACCGTGATAAATACAATAAAGTACAGCGTATTCCGATGACTGTTATTCATGCTTTGGGTTCGGTTTGAGAAAGTGTCGCTCTACTGGCTTCCATGTACCATACCAATTTAATTCGGCCTTCCAAGCAAAATCATGGTGTCAAATATCACTCCTATGTAACTGTTGAAATAACAGCGGAACAACTCTTGAAAAAAATGTAAATAGTGCTTGATATCATTGGATGACCCGTGTGGCAGTTCGTTTCACGAATGAAATTAAACTCTGTAACATCTCTGACATAAAAGTAGAAGAGTTGACTGATTACACTATCTTGTAGTTCCGTGTAACAATCTACACTTGTCTCACTGATTAGTTTGTCGGTCCAACCCGATTGACGTTCGGTATATATTACCTACTTTCCCCCGCCTTAACAACATGAACTGGTGGATTTAGAGTGGGGTTAAGCACTCCATATCTCTCCCATGTGACGAGGTTAACAAATGCACTTTTGATATATTCAAAAGGTCAGCGTTGAATGAATGATAGATGAACGACGTCAAGATCTTACCTCGGTAAAACGATTTCTCAGCCCCAGACAGTGATTGAACCCGCAACCTTCTGATGACCGGTGAGACGCTCTAACCATTGAGCTACCAAGACTCAGATGGCGAGCTAAGGTGCAAGTTCCATTCAATATCGTTCATCTATCATCCATTCAAGGTATCTCCAAACTCTCACATTTCCAACATATATATCGCAATAAATATATTAATAACATATCGTGGCTACCGCTTTGGGCAATTTTTATACGCCCACTTCAAGATGGCGGATATTTACCGTGGGAGCCGGAGAACTATTCACGCTCGCGTTATGTTATAATTCAGCATGTCCTCTAACCTAAGATTCACGTTGGGATTAGAGTTAGGGTTAGGATTACGCTTAGGGTTAGAATTACGGTTAGGGTTAGGATTAGAATTAGAGCTAATCTCGCCATCCTGACGTGCGCGTTAGAAAAAAAAAACAAAAAAAAAACACTCGCCCACCCGTTGCTTTGCTTAGCTCGCACATGTCGAACTTGCACCTTAGCTCACCGTCTGAGTCTTGGTGGCTCAATGGTTAGAGCGTCTCACTGGTCATCAGAAGGTTGCGAGTTAGATCCCCATCTGGGGCTCAGAAAATCTTTTTTCTGAAGAGCTCAACGGTCGTTCATTTATCATTCATTCAAGATTCTCCAAGCTCCCACATTTCCAACATATACATCGCAAAGGTGTGTGTGTTAGTAACTATTAATTGGTAATAGACTAATAGTTTACATCAAATTCTTGTCTGTCGCTCTATTAGTGTTTCTTCCCAGAGATTCAAGTCAAAATTTGTGAGGAACTCTCCTATAGAAGTGAAAACTTCTGATGCTATTAATTGTCCAGGCGAATAATTAACTTTGTAATCAGCATAACGCTCCAATGAGCGCCATGAATTACATAACTTCATGAAATAATAAAAAAGGTAAAGGATATATCAATAAAATTGTGCGGAACCTATATTGCCATTGAAAGACAGCTTAGGTTCAGCGGTAAGTTAACTAATTCGCAAATATAATTCGAAATCAAAATAGCAATAGCTGATAATTTTTAAATCATCTGAAGAAGTAGGACGTTTATTAATTTTATTACTATGAAAGAATACAAGCGATCCGAGTTTGTTTCGCAACCCTGTAAATTTCACCCCCCAAAAATTAGGAGTAACAATCTGGTTCACACTGTATCTAGGCATGCTCCTGCACTTATCAGCAGAAATTGATCGGTAAAATTGATTATCATAGAAGAGATAGTACCACAATCGATGGTGCGTTATGAATGAATATGTCTTTTTTAATCCGTAACTGTTAGGGTATGTTTTTTCGAATATTTGGCAAGTTTTTCCTATATGTTGTACTTATATTTATTCAAGAAGCGTCCTTTTGAACACAAATTATGCTAATTTATGGATTATTATGCTTAAAATAACATGCAAGTCTCAGGAGAATACTTCATGATACCTACACCACCAAAGTCAACCAGAAAAGTTAACTTGTGCGGGATTAGAACTTGCATCTTGCGGGTTACGGGACCGCTGCTCTGCCAATTGAGCTTTGGAGTTCAGCTGTCTCCCATTACCAACTTTAGAAACCCATAACCTAGAGATGATTACCACTATCCCACTGAAATATGTCAGTATCGAATACCTGCCGTGGATGAGGGTCTCTGGCATTTATTCGTATCTGTCCGCAAATGGAATATCATGGTCACTATGCACTCAATGTCGGCGTTTATCTTCGACATGCTGATTACATGTGTAGTGACAAACGTCTGTGACCTTGTTCAAGATACAATTTGCTGAAGTATTTGGCTCCTGTGAGTCGGCTTATTATCTCCACTTATGTTGGTACTCGATACAGTGGTTTACAAGTCTCTCATTCGGTTTCTCCACATTTACGAGTGTGCACTAGTATGTACCAATACAGTGGGTAAACATTCGGTTTCTCCATAATTTCTAGTACGCCGCATATCAAACTCTTGCCCTATTAAGTCGAACATTTGATCAAACTTGTGCCCAATCTCTTTCGGAACAAATCGCGCGGCCCAGAAATAATACAAGTTTATACAGTGGCACACCTGGAGACATCGTAGCCGGTAACACGATATGACTTTTTGTTAACAAGGAGTTTGATATACTAATATGTACCAATAGATTGGTTTCATCAGCTGTAGCCAGGACTTCGTCTGCTTCGATACGACATAGTTCTTCGTTTACCCTTCTCTTTAATGCGCCTAGAATCTTTCACGGGGGACCGTACCCTAGAAGTGCGTTGGGTTCCATTACCAGATGGCAGGGTAGCTCCACCTTTTCTGGGCTTCTAAACGCTTCGCAAAGTAGTTAATTTCTTCTTCTCAGATACCATTTATTTACACTGTTCCTGTAACGGTATCTTCAACAGCTGTCGACGTTATAACTCCTGCTTTTGACTGGATCGTTCCATTTTTGCGAAATAGTTCCCCAAATAGCACTTGCGACATTCTTTGTTACACCCTGAAAATTCCCATAACTCATATATTCGACCAAAATTTCGTCACTGAATCAGTCTCGTACTTCCCTAGTTTCTTGCTTGAGTTTCCCTGTAAACCTTCTGTGCTTTGTCTGGTGTTGTTCACCATATTTCACAACTCTTTAACTGGCGGCATCTATTCCTTTTTCTCCCGAAAATGAGTTACTTTGTCGTGGGGTAATTTCGCCTAAGCGGAAAATTTCAACTGTCTGTTCATGAAACAGTTCTGAACCTTCTCCCAGCAGCATGTCTATGGATTCTAAAGTGTTAGCGGACTCCTGGCACCAACTGTCTCATAATCACACCATCTGTGAGTGGTCCGAATTTACATAAAGCAGCAAAAGTGTTTAATTCTATAACGTGTATGTCAATTGGTTGGATTTTAATGAGATATTTTTTTTCGCATGTCAGAGATTAGAGATACCACGGATGATAGATGAACGTTCGTGAAGCTCATATCTCTGATCAAACGATTTCTGAGTCCCAGACGAGAATCGAACCCGCAACTTTCTGTTGACCGGTTAGACTTTCTGACCATTGAACTACCAAAACTCAAATGGCGAGCCAAGGTGCCAGTTCGAGGCACGTGCTGCCTCTGCGGCTGCCTCAATATGCTAGTGATGTTTAATGCGATAAATGTTTGCTCGCACAATAAACAATAACATGGCTCTTCAGGCAAACTTATTTCGCTGACGACAGCAAATACTCAAGCATTGTTTAGCTCTCAACGCAATTACTGACTTATTTAACCTTATTTGAAAATTACCCATTTTAGACCATGTGATGTTTTGGGTTTTTTATTTCATTAAGACTGTTTATACAAATTATACTTTTTGCAAACTGACTTTTCATTTCGCCTCACGAGCCCTCGACAAGAACTTAAGGAGTGATTTGTTCAATTTTAACAAAGGGATGTCGACTCTTGCGACGATAATGCTTTGACGCGTAACTAAATTCAATATATTTACATTTCAAACAAACAATTTTGGTCGGTACTAGAACGTAACCACTCAGACCAGATAACCGTGTGAAGACTGGGACTGGAAAATTAAGTATTTTATTTACCCCATACCCTCTCATCTGAGATTCAGGATAATCCTGAAATGTCAATGGCCCTAAGACTCGCAATTATGCTGAATGTTATGGTTAAAATTACCGTAAGAACTAGGGTTAGGATTAGGTTTGGGGTTAGAATTAGGATCCTAACCCGTCCTAATCCTAACTGTTGACGTGTTACCCCTGGCGATATTTTAACCTAAACCCCAACGATTTTGTCCAAAAAGTTATCTGGTAAATAAAATACTTAATTTTCCAGTCTCAGTCTCCACACGACTACTTGGTCTTAGTGGTTACGTTCTAGTGCCGACCAACAATTTTTCAGATTACCATCACGTGGTCTGAACTAGGGAAACAAACTGCAAGGCTAAATTGGCTAATCGCTTCATCACTTTCTGAGTGGCAAGCAATTTATTATAAGCCTGGACACATATCTTTGCCAAGGTGCAGTTTTGTCTTGAAGCAACAACAAATATGCGAAATTATACCGCGGGAAAACCTAAATCTATTTGATTAACGTTAAGTGGTTGAAATGTTAGAAGACCGAGATCAATTTCAATTCGATTGTCTTCATGAATTTAATGCAATATATAATGGGCTGTTTACACTTGAAATTTTGTGCCGTGCGATGGACATATTGGAGTATGCGTTAAATTGACGAGACCATCGAGGACAAACGGCAGCAATTCATAAGCGAATATCTAGCTGGATAGACTGTTATGGGTTTATTGCATACAACAAGATGTCTATCGCAACGTACAAAATTGCACATGTAAATAAGCCTTAATGTTTCAACTCATAAAATTTAAAATTCTACAGGGGTTTCATGGGAAACTTAGAATTCTCGAACGGATGAATGCCTTGAAAAAGGTCGGAAACACGTCGAACACCTAGGTTGACCTATTTTTTCCTGAACAGCGGAGTCTACAATGGGAAGCTACCGTACAGTAAAAAGACATATCTGAAACTAAACTTACCTTCGACTGAGTGCAGTTGTTTGTTGATTAAACCGATGACCGGAGGAATTACGAAGGGTATGTGGGTGTCGGTTCGTGGTAGTAAGAGTTCCGTGCTTATTGGTTCCTTTAAATAAATTATTTGATAAGATAACGCTAGCATTTCCCGAGGACTGTGGAAAGTTAAGCGCGTAAACCGCCTTCATCGGTGCCGTAGAAAAAATGTTTTTATGCGGCGTCAAACTCGTCGTTCCGTTCCACGATATTTGCATAGAATTGTTATTATTAACCGTAGGTCCGTTGGGTATGACGTCACGTTTATCCCGCTCGTTGATATCAGTAGGACTAACGAAGTTCGTGTGAGGTGGTATGACGCCATTGGAAAAACCAGAATTTAATGTGAATTTCGACGTGGGTTGCGTTGAAAACGTTCTCCGAACTTTGGCGCGAGGTTTGTAGTCGCAGGAATCGGTTAAGACATCATTGCGTAGTACCCTGTCCTCACTCGTCCTCTCTCTTTTACATATGTTGTCTGCCCTTGTCGTTATCCCGAACGGACTAT
This sequence comes from Heliopora coerulea, assembly GCA_030142905.1. NCBI lineage: Eukaryota > Metazoa > Cnidaria > Anthozoa > Scleralcyonacea > Helioporidae > Heliopora > Heliopora coerulea. The sequence continues at coordinate 687,209 of JASJOG010000006.1, read as the reverse complement.
CAATCGACGGTACAGGACGAGGACTACGAGGTCGATAGTGCCTCCTAATCAACAGAATGGTAAAATATTTGATAAAGAAGTAAAGAATGGTCAACCAAACGAATGTGCTGGACAGGTGGTGGACTAGCATTTAGAATCTTAGAGTGTGTGTTGCACTCCACACACTCGCTTGGTTCGTGTGTGGCCTCTTCAACCATCTCCCGTCACTTCAGCAATTTTCACCACGAGGTGGTAAGAATTTTTTCTCAAAAACAACAATGAAAATGTAAACAATTGATAAGACGTGAAAAGCGAAGAAAGCAAAAACTTGGTGTATCTCAGAATACAGTATTCAGAAAATCAAGGAAGATCCTGCGTATTTTAGTATCAAAACAAACAAAGGATACGACGTTTTTCTTAATAAGGCAGACGATTAAAATAAAACTTCAGGGGAGATATCAATTCGACACTCAAACTCGTTGAGCATAAAACGTACGCTTTAAATACTTGCTGTTCCAATTTGAATCAAGTCTCTACATTTCAGAGAGAACATGTTAAGGCCTTTGACTTTAAATCTGTCAAATAAATCTTTGCTTAGATCCTGTTGTAACAGGAAAAATGCTTTTTAGCTTAAAATTGGGAAAACTGTTTTCAACTTTGATGGCATATGGGAACGACACTTTAATCTTATAATGCTGAATGGTTTAAGGTTTTTATGTTCAACTGTCGTGAGCCCCTACAAAATACCAGACATTTTCGAGACTTCGACAGATTTGAATCATCACGTCTACTCTCACACAAATAAAAGATTAGGACGAAGCCATTTTGTCTTGTAGGAACAAGACGGCCAGATATCTGCCCATGCGTTTCATTTACAAATTCAAGGTCTGCAGTTTCCGGCCAACGACGGTTTTTTATCCGCCCATAGAAAAATACAGAGCATATCTCTTGGCTCTGCATCAAATTTACACGGCCTTGAGATGAAAAGTAATGACGTCACGGGATAGCTTTTTGGAAGATGTGGTACATTTCAAACACGAACCCGAGCGAATGTGTGTAGTGGGATATGGGGTGGTTGGGGTAAAACAAAAAGTGAAATGGAAAAGATACAGTGGAAACATTAAAGGGAGAGTGTGTCGACCGATATTTGTTTGCTAGGAATGACACATCATTTTAAAGAGGTAGGTGCTAAAGGATTACGACGATACCAGAAGTTCACCAGACCACCTGGTGTGGAAGTTGTGTGGTTCTTGTTTAGTAAGGTGGCCGACGCTGCGTTGCAGACCATTTGGAGAGTAACAAGATTGTCAGCAGGTTACAATTTTTTAGTATTATTTTTTCTTCAACTACACAAATGTGGTGGGCACTGAACCAGCGGCTTCCTTGTTTAGATCCAGTGACCTGACACGTTTGATTGTCAAACATCAGATTAGGCTGATGCAGTATTGAAAAAAAAAAACAAGAATACCGATACCGGAAAAAAAATACCGATAATACCGATATATCGATATTTCGCCGCAATTGAAACTTAATGAATATTAAGTCCATTAACAAAGCGCTCACTAATAAATGTAATAAATAATATGTTTCCAACGTATAAAACAAAAAAGAAGACTGCACTTTCACATACTCGCGTCACGGCAACTTACGAGCTGAATATAATTGAACGACTTTAACCGAAACTATTTAAAAACGGTATGAATTAAAAACGGAATAACACCTGGTGTCATGTAGATGGGAATTTCGATTATTTGCAACGTAAGTCGGCAAATTTGCTCTATTCTTTTCTTTACTCTCACCGGCACTGTTTGGCAGACGGTCTTTGTCATTAATTTCATAGTCCTTGGTCAAATCTTGGTCAAATAGCAAATGTAAACAAGCAAAGAAAACCAATAATCGCTTGTAGCATACGCGCAATACCGATAATACGGTATATCGATATTTTGCAAATTAAAAAACCGACTAACCGATATTTAAAAAAAACCCGATATTTATCGGTATATCGATATACCGCATCAGCCTACATCAGATACACGACAATGTTAAACAATGACGGAGGCATCACTTCAATGTCAAGAGGGTACTTTGGATTAGCACTGTTGTCGTTTAATTGAGTAAACAGTTTGGCGAAGGTAGCAAGAACACGTTGCATGGACAGTAGGACAACTAACTAAAGAACGGTCATAAATTTTAGAGTAGATTTCAAGCTAATATTTAACTCACCAGCTCGGTGTAAATTCATCTTGATACTGGTCAGACTCGTGAAAACTGTTCCTCAAAGACATTGAAGAATCCAGAAACGATCCCAGTTCGTCCAGTCGATTGTCTAAAGACGAGCTAGCACGATCTATGAGCACTCTAAGAGAGTGAAACAGCAGGAACAATTGTCATTAACGTTAATTAATTACGGTACTATTTTACCAAGAGAAACTAACATATTTACAATTGTTAAGGTAATCTTCCAATAGGTGCTGTGCACAAAAGCCCCCATAATAAATTATAAACTATTTATAAACTATTTATATTAAAAGTTAACTATTTACATAATTAAAAATGATTGATAGGTTTATGTAATTTTAATAGACTTCAGTTTAAGTTTAAAATTACGTATTGATGTTGACTATTTAATTTCATATGGGAGATTGTTCCAAACTTCTGCGCCTCTACAGCTGACAGACATGTACGCATACATATGTATATGGCTAAGCTCGCTATCCGGTCTGCACGCAAAATAACTCACGCTGATTGGCTGCCTAGCCGTGCAACATGTTTTTCGTACAGACCGCCTAGTTTTGGCGGGAAAATTTCCGAGTTGATTTGAAGAAAAACAAACCAGATTCGGGTACCTTTTACAGAAGATTTATAAAAACAAATTACGGAAAAAGAAGTTGAACGTTCTCAACGATAATTTTAAGGAGAAAACTAAAGGAATAGATACCAAAAACCACGATTTAACAGGTAAAAACAAGTAAGTAAACCTAAGCCGCTTACTCACAAACAAAAAGCTTCGTTAAAAGCGATGAAAAAAGAAGCCAAAAGCCATATAATAAATTCCTTATTAACTTCGTTTGTTCGATCTGTACGGGAAAGTATTTGCCCTCGGTTTTTTCAACACAAACTTCTTTCCTTCGTCGCTCGGTCTGTACGAAAATCTCAGGCAAATACTTTCCCGTACAGACCTCACATTCGGTTAATAAGTAATCAAAATATATATATATATATATATATATATATATATATATATATATATATATATATACATATACATATACATATATATATATATATAAATGATAGATTTTCAGTTGACAACAGAGTGCTCAATACCATAGAGGTAGAGCAATGTTAGGGCGACATACAGGTATATATATATATATATATATATATATATATATATATATATATATACATTCATTTATGTATCACAGAAATTGAGAGAAAGAAACAGAAATTGCGAATGGAATACAAAGGTACGAGAAAGAAAGTGGTGGAACCAAAAGAGAAAGAAAGAAGAAGAAAAAGTAAGGGAATGAAATAAGAAAGAGGGTAAAGGAGGGCACGTGAAGGGATAGCGACGGAAAGTGACGGGAGGGGAGAGAAGGGAAAAAAGGTAAGGAAAAAGCAATGGAAAAAAGATTAAAAACATGAAAAGAAATGGACAAAACGATTAGATGAAGAAGAGGATCAACGAGGAAGGAAAAAGAATGGATATAAATGGAAGTACGTAAACAAAGATAAAACAAAAAGAAAACAACGGGAAGCAAAATGAAAAAGTACCAAAGAACAATGGCACGCAAAAGCAAAGGAAATAAAACAACGGGAAGTTGTTTCGAACGAAATTATCTCGTAGGTTCTTTTCTTGCACGGCAAGTCCTTTTTATAACTTGGACGGTAATTTAATACTTTGTTCAGGGAAAAGGCGATAGAAAGTTAGCAGATTTACTAACCTTCCACCTCTTCCTAGCCTTCTCCTTGCGAAGCCAATCAACCTTGAAGGTCTTGACAGCGATGTCAACGAATATCTGTACCGAGGATGTCCGGGCAACTCCCAAGGCCAGTTGCCATCTAGTCGAGGCTAAATAATGAAAAGTAACATGGAATTCTTCAGTTCCCTACCCATAACAAGAAACTCAATTGATTCACTTGCCTGTCCTTCTCTTGGAAAAACAATTATTGACTGTCAGCGGTTTGGCTCAAAACTTTAGCTAGAGGGTCGTTTGTACCAATATATTGACCTGTTCGCCTCGTTTGTAGGCTTTCGAAAACAGAACATTTCAATGCATACTCAACGGTATTGTTTTACGAGGGCAGCTTCAGCTGATCAGTACTTTACACCCGACATACTTCTTGAACTATCCGTACCAAATGGATGTCAGTCCAGAGTGCTTTAATCGCCTGAATAGAAAACTGTAGTGCAGCTATATATGTGAACAAACTGGTGGCACTTACCGCTAAGTACCGGCAACCTTTCATTCTTTTAAAAGCATAAACACCATCAGGTTCATCAGCATCATCCTCTGGTTCAATAGGAAGATCAGGCTACACAGGCAAACGAAAAATAAACCACTTGAAGCACGTGCAAAATAGGAAAAGGTTAACATACTAGCGAAACATAAGCAGGAAATACCACATTAACCTGTCTTTCCGAGCGAGGGCCCTTCCTCAGAGAATGAAACGTTTCACTCACAGCTAACAACACCTTCGCTCAAAACGTCAGGATTTTTCTGCTTTTAATTTTGGCAATTTTTTCTTTTGGTTTTTTACACGTTGTTAATACGGCCTATTACCATTAATTTTTATTATCAACATTTGAAATTGAATCTTTACTAAAGCAAAAACTGTTTACTGCAATGAAGGGCTTTCACTCACAATGTTTTTCTTTCTATAGTGCGTGATTTCACTTTGTTTTTCAGTTTTTGTAATGAAGTGTACAAAGGCTTTATAAGTGAACAACATTACATGGCTGAGCACGCTATCCGGTTAGTACATTAAATGACGCACGCTGATTGGATGCCTAGCTGCACAATAATTTTTAGTACAGACCGGCTAGTTTCGGCGGGAAAATTTATTCCAAACAAACAAGGTTCTAGTATGTTTAACAATAGATTTATATCAACAAACAACGAAAATAGAAGTTAAATCTTCTCAACGATCATTTAAACTGGAAACTAGACGAATAAATATAACCCCCCTAAAAAACCCCCCACGAAGTAATCGGTAAAAACAAGCAGGTAAACCTAAGCCGTCCCCTCGCGAACCGTAAAGTTCGTTAAAAGTGATGCAAAAAGAAATCAAAATCCAGATAATGAATTCCGTATTGACCTCATCTGTTTAGGAAAGTAATTGCTCTCGGTTTTTCCCGCATAAACCTTGCTCCTTCGTCGCTCGGTCAGCACGAAAACCTCAGGCAAATATTTTTCCGTACAGACCTTACACTCGGTTAATAAGTAAGCAATATAGCTTTCGAGAGAAAAATCCAGGAGAGATTTAAACTCTTCCTACCTCCTAAATCGGAAAGCATCAATAACATTTGACGTAAGCCCCGTTTGAAAGTGTTTCAAAGACAAGCAAAGAGACGCTTGGAGAATCATACCTGATTGTAAGGACTACCAATGTTTTGAGGAGCAAGTCTTTGTTTTCGCCTAAAATCAGCGTAAAGAGAGCTAAGTATATCACTACATTCACAAAACCAGGAAGTGACAAAGTTTGCATTATGCAGCCAAATGATGAAATCTCATTGCCAGGATCTGCTTACAGTACATCAAGAAAGCTTGCCTGACGACTGGCTAGGAATGACTGGAATGACTGTTCATTCGACTCTGAAGATGACCGCCGCTGAGGCTGTCGAAACTTTACTCATTAACAGTCTTTCTCAAGATTACACTTCCCTGGACGATCAACTTTCACCAAAATGTACAAAAGGAAATAATATGAAATCACTTCAGAAGCTCACCATTTTTTTTTCAGCCTGGGCCACTTGGACACATTCCGCGCATTTCTAGCGCATGAACAGTACAAAATACCCACTTGTTCTGGGTATCTACCTTTAAGTTGGATTTCCACTTAGTGCAAAATGTCGCGCTAGCGACTTTTGCTTTTTGTCGTAAGAGCTCTCGAGTGAAACCAAGTACAAAACTATTCACTGTTAAAAATACAGCAGTTGCATTTCATACAAAGAGACCTTTAAGTATTGCTTAACCAAAGGTCCAATTTTCTACACAACGGATGCAAAAACAAGCATTAACTTACTTCAACTCGGCCAACACCTCGTTCCTCCTGTATTTACCATCTTCACCCTACAAAGCAAAAGATTTTAAACTTACGTAAGTAACACGACTACCAAACAGACTTACTTGTCTCCAGACTCCCCAGCTGCTCTACGAAAAGATGTGAATAAGTTACTTTAGCGATACAGAAAGGTTTGGGACGTCACAAGTACACGTTTCTTGTTGGCTTTCTTCAACTTTTCATAATTCTGTTGATATTTATTTGGTACGGAGGGAATATAGTGACAAAGTATACTAGTTTAACTGCTCCCGTCACTATCCATTGTTTTCAAAAAATACTGAAATGTTTACTTCCATTATTTTAATTCAGTTGCGGATGGCCACGTCTTACACACGTGCATCAACTAAGGAACAAAACTAACAAAATAAATTTTTCCTAACTTAACGCGGCTGAACACAGTTTTGTCGGTTTTTTTGCATATCATAGTTCCCTTGGGCATAACAGTAGATGGGCGAAGCCCGTAACTCCAGATTTAACAAAGAAGGAGAGCATTTATGACAATTTAAGCTTGGAGAAATTTGGAATCATGGGCTATAACTATTCCATATGTATCTCGAAGGGGAGCATGAGGTGCAAAGAACCAGCAAAATTGTGTTCAGCCACCTTAATTGGCAAAACACTACAAGCGATAGATTGCAATTTGTCACTCCTGAACTGCCCAAAAATATCAAAATTAGACTTGTGCAGACAAAGTCATCGTGTTTCTGGTCACTATGATAAGATACTATGACAACTACATGTACATGAAAATTTTGCTCAACGTTGTATGCCAGTCTCTGAGCTTTGACAGGTTTGACCATTACAATCCTGCTACTTCCTGCTGCCCCACCACCTCCAATGAACTATATGACATCACAACTACTGTATGGTCCCAGAACGTTTTCTTACTCGTTCATCCTTGTCATGTGTATCAGGTCCTGGTGTTACCCTACTTCCAGTGGCAGTTGTAGCTCCTCCATACAAGGCAGCATTACTGCCTTCCTGTATCCTTAATAATTCTAAACATTGAGCTAAAAGTTGTCCAGTAAAGTCGCCAGCCTTGTACCTAACAAAACGACACCAAATTGAAGTAAATCACGGGCAAGTTTAAATACACCTTAGACTGGAGACCCCTGCTATCACCTGCTTCACATTATGACTGGCTTTAGCAATGAAGCTATTAGTATAGTAACTGATGGGTTTACCCCCAAATTTTCCTCATAAGAATCCCTGGCACTCCTAATGAGAGGTCTAGGATTTCACTTGGAAAAGCAGGAGTGCTATTTATGTTAGCAGTGTTTTATAGTGGGTCAGTTGTTCAAAGGCTGATTACTCCTAGTTCAGGATTGCCAGTTAATCAGTTTTATGTAACATTTATTTTAGTTGGCTAATCAAGTTTACTTGTCAGAATAAAATCACTTTGGATCCCCTCAAAGTCTGTCATACAAACTTTCAGATTTTTATCAGAAGCATCCTTGGAATCAATCCACAGAGCTTTCACCAATCCAACTACTACATTTTGCTCAAGCCTGATTGTTTGAATGGTGATTAACTTAATCCTCAGTTAGCGAAAACTTTGTGGACACATTCTAAGAATGTTATTGAATAAACATGAAACTTTCTGTTAGACTTGGAGAGGATTGTAAAAGGTTTTATGCTGTGGAATTTGAATAGGACTTGCCAACAAAAATTTGCAGAAAAAAGAAAAGGTTAACCAGTTTTAACCACCCTGGACTATCACTAATCATCCTTTCAACAACTGATGACAGTGGTTAATGCCAGGCATGTTTTACATACCAGGAGACACCTAGACAGGAAATTGCTTTTTAACCACCCAGGCCCTGGACTGATCAACTTTCTGTTCCACATTTGTTGTGATTTTCAAACAGGATGCTCATTCCTGTTGGACATTTGCATGTCAGGGAAAACCCTGAAACTGTTTAATAATTAACAGTTAAATGTATTATTTATTTATTTATTTTGTTTGTTTTTTTACCTAGAATCAAAAATATCCACTGTAATTTTAAGCACTTCCATTTTAGTTTGTTCCCGTCTCTTTACCATGTCAAGAATTGTGCTATGAAAAGAAGAAAAAAAGACCACCATATTACAGTTACTGGTAATGAATATGGTAGCTTGGTTTATGTAGTGAATGTCACTCAACATTTATAAAGTTACAAGTACAAGTAAACTAGAACCCCAGTGTTTTGAAACAACCCTGATCACTGGCCAAAAGTGATTATTATGATAGGGTGAGTCATGGGTAGAGAGACATGATTGACACTCTAGGTACTGCAGTTTCTTTTATGAACTGAAATAGCTTGATCTCAACTTAGCCATAGATAATGTATCATATTATGTTATGGTACACTGCCCAGCAATTTAACATTTTGTTACTGTGTCCAATTTTTGAAAGCTTTTTAGTAATGGTAATAATAATAATATAATAAAACAACAACCACAACAACAATAAACATCTTTTCCTGATTAGTCTTGAAAAGTTATTTTCAAGGTTGACATTTTTAGTGACTATACTGATCAATTTACCAAGACTATATAATTAACTCATTAAGGGGCTGGGCTCATCCCTTTGATGGAGATTATCCCTGGATCATCCCTGTACAAACTACAGCACAAACTACAAACAATGGCTTACACTGGAAAGTTGGTTTACCAACTTGGAACCAGAACCACTAAACCAATCACAACAATTACCAGCACCTTACAAAAGACTTATTCAAAACTTAAAACAAATGGCTAGACAATACACCAACTCTAACAATGCCAATGACGCACACCCACAAACTGCAACCTTCCACAACCACCCAAACACATGATATAATGAACCAGTTATATAAATAGGCTGACTGTCCCTGGCTATTCCTCTTTTTGACTCTGAAGATGATTGCTGCTGAGGCCATTGAAACGTCAGTCACTAACAGTCTTTCTCAAGACTATAGTAACCTGGACAATCTACTGTCACTAACATGTACCGATTCTCCCAGGTTCAAACCATTTACTCTATTTAACAACACTGTTGTCACTACTCTGGAACCATCTGTTTAAGCACCAAGATCTTAATGTCTCAGTGAAATAAAAATTTAGTAAGTTTGTTTTACTTCAATATTTTTATATTACCCTCTAGGTATTTATAAAATGGGTTTAAGGTTCCAGTATTCTAGGTATTAATAAAATTGATTTAAAATTACCCTCCCCAGTGTCCACCTGAGTTTTACACCTTTTAATACACCTTAATAAAACTTGGCAGGTCATTACTTATGCTACTGAACTGGAAGATTTTATTTTAGCATTAAGTTATCATACCAAGCTGTATTCATCTCTCTCCTTAGCTTCAGCATCTTTTCATATGACAATTCTTCATTCTTTCGATTCTAGACAGTCAACAACAATCAATCAAATGAAAACTTTGACAACCTCTTACTGAAATGTTCAAGAAAATGAATGAGAGTAGTAACTGTTCACATCAACACAACAGATTTAATTAAACACCTTTTTGCCAAGCTTGCTTAGAAATTTAAAACACTATTCCTGATTTATTTACAAAAGGTGATTTGGTCAGTTAAGCAAATGTCTGCATTTGCTTACTGCCAAAATAAGCATATAACTTTGCATTACTTGGTTTAATCAACTCTCTTCATGTACAGTAAGACATCATCTTTACAGTAGCTGAATAAACTGATTAGCATTAGCCAGGATAAAATTCTATGTCCCACCTCAGGAGAGAAAAGGTTATGCTTTGGAATCAAGGAGATATAATTTGCCAGTTCCCAGAAAATTGCAGAAAATTCCAAAATACAGTTTCAATAACACTCTAGTAAATAATTGACAGTTTTTTACTTAATTAAATCAATTTTTTTTGTGGGTATTAATTGTCAAAAGCCTGGGCCAGGACTGAAATTTGTACTTTACCTTCCTTGTCTGCATCTTTTCAATCCTTCTCCTGAATGCTATGTAAGGGTCATTAGGTGATTGTACATCTTTCTTTTCTGACTTCAGTTGAAGAATTAAGCCATTCACATGATTCCTTTTATGCTTTTTTACCCAGTAACTGTACACAGGTTCTAAAAATTCTTCATCCTTGATCAAAGCCTTGGCTGCAGCAATTGATAAAACCTTGGTGGAGAAACAATGCACATGTGAAATGAGTCAAGTGTCACAGAATACAGAAACTGATATTTTTTAAGCCACAGCCCTTCATTATCACAGTTGTCATTGGTTCTTCCCATTTTTGGTTGTACTAAAATTGCTGTTATTAAATACCTCATTTCCAGATCCTTTTTCTAACTTATCTATCAGTCTCTCAAAGCGTAGTTCAGTTATCTGCTCCTAGAATTGAAAAATAAGGAAACAAATATAAACAGTTTGATATAAGTATTAGTACATGGGGTTTTCCTTTACTACAGTTCCAAAAGTTTATGAAATTTATAGCTGTAATCCAAACATGAAAACTGACAATGTTAGTACATTCATAACCATAACAGCATAACCACAGTCCAATATACAAACAGCTTGAATCCCTTTTACCACAACAGCATCATTGTGTGATGCTAGTTTGGTAGTAACACCCAATGTTGTAACTACAACTGGTACAATCAACCACAAACATTCATCAGGGCATGAGATTTGCAATTTTCGGCAGATTGGATACAAGTTTAGGAATCTGGTATCCTTCTCTGTCTGGTATCCCTTTCCAATGTCTGGTACCCCTTCCTGATGTCTGATATACCTTCCCAATGTCTAGTTTCCCACCTATGAATACTAGACATTCAGCTATCTTAACATGAATGTCTTAACAGTTCTGTGGAGCAGCATTTTAAACTCTGTAACAGATTTACAAACAAGTTCACTTTTTTCAAGAGATATCTAAGAGTACAATAACAACACTAGTTCATTGCACACCAATTGCATTAAATAGTCTACTTTAATCCATTCTATTAGTTCACTGACTGCAAAGCTCTTTCACCTGGATTAGTCTGTAGTGTTACAATCTTGGCAATGTATGATGATACAACCATCAGGACATGATGCACTGGACAGTTGCCCACTATCCTGATGTTAAAATTTTCATAGCATGAGGTCCTCTTGGGACACTGACCTTGAGACACCTAGTATTGAAATTTAAATCCTAGTACCTGATGGGTGTTAGGATACTACACTTTTCACACCCTGGTCCATCTAATTACAACAATAACCACTATTCACACAATCACTGTAATCAACAAATCCACTGTAATAATCATTGTCATCCATAAAATTGACACTGTCTAATGTTTGCAATTTCAAAATTACTTATAATCAATGTCCTTGTTACTAAAATAACCATTACAATTACATATATGAAAAAATTTCTCAAATCTGATGAGCTAAGAGCAGTGCAATTTCAAGGTAGCACAGTGCTGAAAAAAAGGTAATACAGTAATTTGTACTGAATTACCTTTTTTTCAGCACTATATTACTTTTTTTCATGTATATTATCAATTGGTAATAGCATGATTTCTCATCACCTTGGAAAAACATGCACTTATAAGTTTTTCAAAGACCTCAAATAGCACTCATCCTTAGGATTCATACTATTTTAATAGTCTTTGAAAAACTCACTTGTGGATGTTTTTTCCAAATTACACTCAAAACCATGCTATTACCTATACTAATGACACTCACCATAGCATTATCACAATTACTTTAAATATTTTGTACAGTCCTAAAACACTACCAATCATTGCACAGCTGCTAAGGTAGCCATCATCTTTCTTACTGTCCCATTCATGAGAAACTGCAATTTCTTCAGTCACCATCACAACAAAAAGGCACTGTCATAACATATTTAGCTACCAGAGATTCAAAAGTGGTCAACAATTTTCCCATTACTTTCAGTCAAATCAAAGAGAACTGCATGTCAATGAATAACTACAAGTATTATCATTATGTCTCATGCTATTATCCAAACCTCTACTTTAAACATTCCACTAAAACACCTGCTAGAATTGCCTTCAGTTACTGTACTGATCCATCTCTTTACCTACTTAAGTTTCATGGGCTTAATGATTTCACTTGCCTTGTCCTTATTTACATTTGCCAACCATTCTGAGTCCTCTTCATCCAAGTCATATTCTGGTTGTTCATCTTCAAAACCTAAAGCTAAATACATTGTTGTACATTAGGTTCAAACTATCTGGGTATTTAAAAATGATAATACTATTTGACCAGGAAGCTCTGCTCACTGAAATAATCTGCAGGGTTGTCCTGTAATAACATACAAGGATGTACTATAAAATTGCTTGGATAAATACAGAATGAATTATAAAGCTGGAATACAAATATTTCACTTTTTAGTTTAGATTTACAATTATATAAAAATTATTATAAGGCAAAATGAAACCTAACTTTTTTCCAAATACTCTTCAGTTTAGATTTGAAAATTCCAAAATCAGTTGTTGTTTTAGTCCTGAATTCAATGAGTTTCAACCTGACAATGCGAGATAATTATTGTTGTGCAATCTTCACATCAGGTCTCCCCAATACAAAACAGTTATTTAAATGTAAATGCTTTAGAAAAAGCTCTAAAAATGTTTCTATTAGCTGGATCTCAGTTACCTTACCATGTAAGGAATATGCAAAGTTTTGATGACAGTTTACTGAGAAGCAGTACCCATTCACAAGTATTTGAAGTATCAGTTCTTACTAAACACCAATGCACAGGGTACATTCAAATTATTTGTTAGACTCCCCCTCACTCCAAATTCTGAGCAGACATTTAGTATATGATCATCTACATGACCTGGTCTTACATCATACTTCATACTACTTCTACAAAATGGACCAATGAACAAATGTTACGTTTGCTTGCATTCAAGCTATCGCAGATGATAATAGCCCTAAAAAGAGTGATAAAATACGGGGATGTAGCCAGGAAAAAATGAGTGCTAGGTAAAAATATCCTGATTCAATTTTCATGATGATGTCTCACCATGTTTTCAATATGATGTTCTCCCCTAGAAATTTTTGTAAAATTGGTACCCTAAGTCTAAATAAGGGAAAATTTCTAGTACTTTCAGTAAGGTCCAATTAAATGTACTTCTAATATTCTGCTTCTTTAGGCAAACAGTTGTCACCTAGCAATGTTATTTGGTGTATGCCTTCATGTAAAAATTTGGACAAATTACGTCTTTACAGCAGTTAAGACATTGACTACGTAGCAGAAGCTCTTTGTGAGGAATGGCATATGAGAATCCTGCCAAATTTTGCTTGTTTACACTAATTTGGGCTCTTATCTTCAAGCTTGATGAAAAATGGATTACATTACACTGATATCTGCTGCATGGAAACAGCATATTATGTTTGGGTTAAAATGTGCTGGGGAGAATTGATAAAACTACTATAAGTGTCAGGCACTAAGAATTCATGCTGGGTGGTCCCACCTGGCACCACCCAGTGTGACTACATCCCTGAAACAAGAGTCTTGTAAAAGTAGAGGTATAGGCACATCATCAATGGGCAATTGCAGCTATAATATTTATGAATAAAAATGTTCCAACCTTGTACATGGATGTACTGCTTTGGTATCTTAAAATCTCCTTCTGCATTATCAGTAAGAGAGCTATGCACATCAACTGGTTTAGTTTCAGGAGTAGGGATTACAAGTTGTTGTGTGTCACCATACACCTGCTGTGCTGAAATAGCTCGTTGAAGATGATGTTCCTAAAAGATGAGTTCCTCGAGATCAATACCAGTAAATTTAAATAATCAAAACCAAATCCCTGGTATAAAAAATTACAATGTTCAAAGAAATTAATGATTATAAACAAACACTGAGAAAATATTCATAATAGTACGGGTGTGTTCACAGCAGAATTCTCACTGTAGTGTTTCCACATGCCAAATCACCCTTGTTCTCACCACCAAACACCTTCAAATAGTTCAATATTTATACCAAACAGTTACAGTATGGTACTTGCTATTACAGGATTATCCACAATGTAAATTTAACACATTAAGGATCAGGATCATTGTCCTGGAAATTTTCATTGATTGGACATCCCCTAAAAATGAGGCAATGCAGCACTGTGATCATACCACAGTGTTTGGGGGAAAGAACAGATGTCTATTTAACATTATAGTGCTTTAACTTTAAAATTAGTATGCTCTAATGCATGAATCAAGCAGTTCCTAACAGATGATCCGGGGTAAAATACCTGGGAGGAATGGGGATGACATCACAATCTCAAAATCTTTTGGAATGATAACATCTTCCTGAAAATCTGAGCCAAAGCATTGTAAATCACACATGTATTTGAATCTTAGTACAAAATTTGATGACAAAAGTCAAAATCAATTTCAAGAACTAATACCACTATCATCTAAGCATGAAAATCATCAATCAAAACATGTTCTAAATTTAATGCCTTTTTTTTTTAAATCAACACCTTGAAATAACACTGATCTGATCTAGTCTGAGGTTGCATTAAGGTGGCACTAACCTAATTTGAATGAATATATGTCACATGCGCCAAGCAAACATTTAAATTTAATGTTTGGGTAGAACATGTTTTTATTTGTTTTTTGATGTTGGGATAGATTATATTTTTACTTACTGTAACAATAACCCTAATCCTGAACCTACTGTAACCCTAACCCTTATTTTCACTTTGATAACAAACACCAGTCACTTAAAATTTTAATGTCACTGGCACCACCACTTTGGATTTGATGACATCACTGGGCTGCATCTATTGTTCTTCAACAAATACAGGTTTGTTTTGTTTGTTGCAGGACAAAACAGTGGATTATACTGTAGGTTTTGCCACTTGCAGAGTATATGGTATAGATGTTATCAGATTCCATACACACTATTTTACCCATCCACTGATACTGACTGGTGAACTCTGCCTACCATTAGCAGTGGACATAGTAAAAGGTTAAGAAAATACTCATTTCTTCTCTTTGACATGACTGATCATTTATTATAACTCAGAACCACCTGCAAACTAACAAAATATGCTTTCCTCAGCTAACAGGTAGTTATTTGGCAGCTGGGCTTAACAGAGAGATATAAATTCACATTATTTAACTCCCACTGGTCACAAGGATATGACTTCCTTTGACCTACTTGCTTGAATTTTCTTGGTTTTGTAACTTGTTCAACATCATTTGAGCTAGCTAACAGAACTTATCTTGAATCATCAAGTCTAAATATCAGATAAATTACTTGTGAATAATCATTTTTGTTTCTGAATTCATGTTTCAATAACCAATCAAATTACTGTACTTCTACTGTATCATAGTCTTTTAAGTAATGTAGTTGTGTATATTCAGACCCATGTGGAATTATTCATTATACAGTAGAACCTGAGTTTTACAACCACCCCCTTTGCCAGGCAAAAGTGGTCATAAATGCCAGGTGGTCACTCAAGACAGGTAGTGTGTCATGTTAGTGGCCACCCTATTTGCACATGCAACTTCCGGAAAATGCGTAAATTTAAGCAAAATGCGCATTATTATGATTGAACAAGCAAACCCAAATTTCATTGACGATTACTTTATTCAACTAAGAATCACACAAGAATTTGCTTAAGTTAATCTACTTATTAAATGAAAAGAAATTGGTCAGCATGAACTGCTTCAATTTCCTAACTCATTCTGAAAGAAATTCACAACAGCATAAGTATAACTGCACGGAAGTGATGAAAACTAGATCGAAGTGGTAAGTGCGTAGTTTTTCTTGTTTCCTGTATTCTCTTTGCCAAGACAGTTGGAGCAATTGTGGAGCAGCATTGATTCAAACGGCAAACTTAACTCACAAAACTTAATTATGATTGATCAAATTAAATCTGCCCTGCCTATTAGATTCGGCAGAAGAGGATGCTGATCTTCTGCTGAACTTAATTCATCAATCAGGTTTGGCACATGAGTTGAGCGGTCAGCAATTTTAGCTTGCAGTGGTTGCTCATGACAGGTAAAATTTCTTATTTTGACCACTAAAAAGTGGTCGTTGGTCGCATTAGACAGGTGGTTGCTCACGGCAGGTATATTTTAACTACAAATCATCTGTGCCAGAAAAACTGGTCGTACATGACAGGTGGTCATAAAAAGGGGTGTTGTAAACCTCAGGTTCTACTGTAAACACATTTTCATGTTGAATGCTCAGCTGCCTCTACAAGTGGTCAAATTACTGTATTATCATAGTCTTTTAAGTAATATAGTTGTCTTTATTCAGATCCATGTGAAATTATTCATTATAAACACACTTTCCTGTTGAATGCTCAGCTACCTTTAGGTGGATGAATTTTTTTTGTCTTCTCCAAGTTTTTCAAAGATGAAAAATGTGTGCTAGTGTGGTACAAGGATTGAACCATGTAAATAATGAGTGCTGGTTAAAATATGTTGATTTGATTATTTTAAATAGAACTATTTTCTTCCACATAAATGTCACCATTAAATTTCATGGTTCAGTTAAAATGTGCCATGAATTATTACAGTATAAAGCTCTCAAAACAGGAAGCTTGAAATTCATAAAGCTTGATATTATCCAGCAAAATCCAGTGTGGCTACATGACTATGGTAGTTCTGTGTCAATGCAATACACACTATCAGCCTTTCTCATATTTACAGAGTTAAGAGCAAACATACTCATTATTTCATACCAACATCCACTAGCCTCCTTCTCTTTACTGAAATATAAATATTTAACAGGCACTATTTCTAGAGTTTTACTAAACTATGAAGAAAGATCCCACTACTGTGACAAGTACAACAATAGTTATAAGCGACTAAACTAATGGAAGTTTATCAAATCTGAAAGGAGCAGACTTACTGTAATGCTAAGCAATATCCTGTATCTGGGACAGAGTATCAAGGGCTAAACTAATGTTACACAACTGATTAAAGTATAAAATGGTTTTCCATGTTTATATACAACTACTATGACATAAACATGTGGGATGTTGATAGACTTAAAAAAATTATGACAACAGTGCAAGCTGGAGGCAAGTGTTTTTTAGCTTTTTTTCAAGTCTTACAACATCGCAAGTGTTTATATCACAGTTTATCAACAAAAAAACTGTTTTATAAAATAATCATATGGACTTTTCATTTCCTTGAGCTGATAAAATATCAATGAAATTGTTTGGTCAACATTCTTTATCTAGAATAACAACAATTCAAATACCCCAAAAAAGGTAATTACTGAATTAATTCTTGCCTATCTCATATACAACTGTGAGTTGTTTGTATGCATATATACATGACTATTATTAGTTAAAGTCACAAGTTTCTTCAATACAAATCAACACTTAATATCTCTCCGATTTTGGCGCGAGTTTTTAATTCACAGATTGTCAACTTCCGACGTAAATTAGTATGTGTCACGTGACTTGTAGATTTCAGAACAGTCGTAAATTCCTAATAAAAGCTCAAAAAAATGTTCAAAAAAATACCTTAGATCGTGCATCGTTGTCTAGCCGAATGAATTCAAACTATTGTTTTTTTTTCTAGGATTTACTACCCAAATCAGCTTTATTTACAAAATAATAACTTACGGTTTCCTCTTCTTTCTCCATTCCCGTAGGCATCTGAGGCACTGCGCGATTGATTGTTGATATTTCCGATAAATCTGGCAGTTCCTCCACCCTGTAAATGGGGAGCGGCTTGTTTGCATCAAGCTGGCGAGCTCGAAACGATAGTTTACTCATCCTGATCTTCTTCCTTTTGGAGACAAGGCAGAGTTCGAAGGAAGTTTTCTTCCACCACTTGGGCGAAGCTTCACAAGCAACAATATGATGCTGATTTTTGGTACTTTCTCTAACGCATGTTGTACTTGTTTTTGATCACTAGCGGCCTTTCTCAGTCATTCTGATAAGGTTATGTTTTTGAATGCGAGTTTTGAAAATCCATCATGGCGGCAAAATGCTGTTGCTTTCTACAATACCCATCATCCTGTTCGAATGATGCCCACGCATGCTCATTAAACAAAAAACTCTGTATCCATACGGTTAACTCTCTCACCTAATGGAACTTTTTACTGGCAGGTGTAGAACATTACTGTTGTGTTTCTTTTTACCTGATCAGTGATGTTCTGATTTTTCTATAACTCAAGATGGCAACGAGATGATCGTTAGACGCTCAGACTGTCAAATGTTGAGTAATTGGGGCCGAAAGTTTGGCGCGAAACTCCATATGATGTTAACCGTGATGATATCTATCCCCGTCATTCCATTTCGAATTTGTTTGGCCATTGAATAAGTGTTTTAGCAGGTGATTTTTGCGAATATTTCGATTGCCAGATTTGGACTTATTGTCCGGTTGGTAGAACCTGCAGTGAAATGCGATTTTTGCTTGTGCAGTGTCAGCTTTCACTTTGCTTGAGTTCAGTAACGTAGCAGTAGCACCATGGCGACCCTTGGGCAGGAGTGACTGTATTAGCGCAGGAAGTCCCCGCAACTTTTCACGGAAGCGTTATAATGTGTGTACCAGGAATGTGACTTGCCGTCAAAATTCACAGAAGCAAGATTAGCTTTGTGCAATGTTAATAGAGAGACTGTCGAACAATTGCATGGAGTATTACTAGGAAAGGTCATGTGGACACACCCAATTATAAAAAAAACTGCGAATGTTTGTCCCCATCAAAAGATATCTATGCTACTGATAATGATCTATGTTGTCAATAATGATCTATTTACACTGTATTTATGGTCCACTTGAATGGATAAAAATATAAATAAACTAAATTTTGAATTGGAATTTGCTTTAAAGTGTCAAATTGCTGAGCTCAAAGCATTGCTTGGGAATGTCTTGGACTGCATTCCGATTGTTACCACTGGGAGAGCAGATTATTCACACTGGCAATCTTGTCCAGATTCCCTGTTCCTTGAATATTGATTTTTAAACATCACATAATGCCACCCACCCACCCACCTACTGGTCTCTTTACTGCCACAAATACAAGTAAATTGCCCTTTTTACTGAGAAGGTGCCTATGCAATCCAGTCTGAGAGGTACTTCAACTGACATCTTGTTATAGTTGCCTTACAACTGATTGTATGCATGGAGCAGGTATAGCTCCCTCAGCAGGAGCAACAATTTCATTGTTGTCATCATGTCGTCATTACTATCATCATCTTCATTTTCTGATATGTAACAGCCCTCAAGCTCGTCACTGTGATGTGAATGATTCCTGTTGTGATTTGCACTGTCCTCTCTTGAATTTTTATAAGCAGCTATGCTTCATACTATACACAAATTATGTATTTTTTCTTTCCTGCAGACAATAATGGCAATTCTTGACTTGCACATGATGTCATGCCAGCCATATTGGTGGAACTTTCACAGAAGTATCTCAGCTTCTATTGTATGTGGCACCAACATGGTCACCATATCACTGTCTTTTGAATCCTAAGGAATTGATTGCAAGTCATCATTAAGAGATTCAGACAGGATGCACGCAGTGGTGTAACTATCAGGTGGTCCTGGAGGTCCTGTCAGCCTAAAACACATGCTTGGACCACCCTATGGGCCTTCCCAACTGATGAAGAAATATAACTTCTGACCACTATCAAATTTGACATTTCTACAATTGCAGGCATACAAGATAAGATATTAAAGTGTTTAAGATGCACCACATCAAATCGGTACTGAAGGTCAGTCGCCCAAAATTTTTCAAAGACCTGTTAAGTGCCTCCAATACAAATGTCCCAGTCAAGATGCTGGCTGCATGCAGATTTCACCAGGTATTGGGAAATTATTCAGTATTTCTTATCAGGGTAGTCTGCATGCATGCTATGATTCAGATGGATGCAACAGATGCTGTTGCAGTGATTAGATTTTGATTCTTTTTTGCACACTAAAATAAAATTGAGATATGCAGTCATATTAACTTTGGTTTGACAATTTAATGCCTATTTGAAACTAACCTTCAGTACATCATATATAAAAAAAACATGTATTTAGTGGATGTGGCTTGGAAATTTTCATGAATTTGTAACCCCAACTCCATAATCTTGCACCCATCAGAACATTAACTGGCTCTTGCCCCAGGAGGTGCCTTAAATTCACTAGCTCCTCTACTTTTACCTTGGCACGAAGAGTGTCATATGAGTGAACTAACAGTTTCTAATCATAATAACAAAGTTACTTCTTTTTTGTTTTGATTAATGTTATCATAACATTGCAGAGATAAAACACAACTGGTGGATATTCTGATGTGTTTTCATGAAAAACTCCAAACCTTTCAATGCTCTCTGGGTCATGAAGTAGTCTGGAATACAAAAAGAGACATAAAGTAAAACTATTAAAGATGTTTACTCACAGGTGAATCAGGGAGGAGCCAATAGGTCCATACCCCAACCCAGGAGGGTGCACTTTAGCATTTTACTCTGGCCAGTTACCAGATGATTAATATACTCTTCACAGGGATGAGCCCTGGGAACTAAATGGTTAAAAATATGGGATTAAAAAGTTAAGAAAAGGAAACTTAGGAGCTGCTGCCCTTTCTTATTCTCCCCCAAATACACATGCATATTTAGAGGGGGCCATAAATCATGAACCCCCTCATGTGTTGTGTTGGCTTAGATAATTTACCCATTTGTCAGATTGATTTTCTTGTTGCTACTTATTGGAAGAGATCATTCCTTTTGGATGAATTACAAAAATTAACCCAGACTGATGCAGTATCAATTAAGTGGTCTTTGAACCCTTTGTGGTTGGGCATTGATCCTCCTAATGAAAATCCTGTCAATGCAGCATGTCTGCCCATACCACAAGTATAGTTCTGTTTTTCTTATTACTCTTTGAGGTCTCCAATCTGTTTTATTCACTTGCAAATTTATATTGCAAATCAAAAAGGTCACTCTCTACATCTTATAAAATACCTTTGCTAACCTTCCTTGTTCCATTTAAAAAAGTTTACATAAGGTAACCCCTCAAAATCTACTGCTAACTTTACTACAAAATAAAACAGCCTCAATTCATTAAGGGTCGGGGCTCATCCCTTTGATGAGTAAAATCATCTGGCATCATCCAGAGTAAAATACTAAAGTGCACTCTTGCCCCTTCATGGGTTAGCAAAAGTACATTTTTTGTAAAGCATAAGATTTTTCAAAATTCAAGTGAATATTTAAAGGATTAGTCACCTTTCAAAATTGTCAGTTTAAGAAAATTCAGGAAAAAAAAGAAAAAACAGGTGAGAAATGCAAGCATTGTTAATATGTATGTAAGGGTTCTTCATGATGAGCCCTTTGATTGGGTAGTGGCAAACTGCATTGCCCACAGAAAATTATTAGATCTCTGTATACGTCAGAGGGTATTCACCTTACATATGCCATATTTTAAAAAATCGTTTGATGAAGTATTTAATTTCGTTCAGTGTTCAGAAAAAGTAAATTAAAATGCCTCATAGAAATGATAAAGATAATAACACAAGTGTTGCTAATGGTAGTTAATGATTTGATTAACAATTTTACACACGTTTTCCTCACTAGTGCCAGTTTTCTTAACAATACGCGTACAATCATATCGTTGCATATTAATCCCTTCGGTTTCTCAGTTAGTGAAAGCGTAACATAAATTATTGGACAGATTTTTGTCACTGCAGAGATCTAAAGAAAGGAATGTAGCACTTTTATTAAAGGGAATTTCCTTTGGCGATTACTTGGAGTCGTGGCTTTTTAGTAAGGACTAATTTCGTAGCTTGTTTGACGACTTGGCGTCTTCCCCTCTCGCCTCTCCGTGTAACAGTCACGTAGTGCAGCCGTGGCTCATTATTTGGAAATGACTGTTGGGAATCGGATATACACTTGGGGAAGCATTATTTTATCAGAGAAATAAGTGTCAAGCCGTTTCCACGAAGGTATCTTAAAGCAAAAGGCAATCTCGTAGAGACAACTGGTCCGTTGTAATGTGATCGCTATCACCAACTGGTTCATGCATGTTTTGGTGATATGAATAAAGTTGACGAACCAAGGAAAAGCGGTAATGAGGTTACTTGTGATCTTTTTGTTGAAGTTCCTCGTGGTTGGAGCCGAGGACTGGAGAAAGATAGTGTTGTTTATATCAGGTAAGAAGCTACCGTAAGTGGGGGATTAATGTGGAGAAGCCAGCATCAGTTCCGTCGAGTACTGTACTTGCTACTCCATTCTCCAATAGCAATGTAGACAAGTCGGTTACAGTCATATTTGGAAATCTGAACAGCGATACTTGCAATTTATGGACGTTCTAATGGCTTTTCCGGGAAATGTTATAAGAATGTTTTTGGAGTCACTGCTATTTATGTTTATATGTAAAACTTCCTGAGCAACTAACATGAACTACTAACTTGAAATGACTTCAAATCAATTTCTCAAAGTATTTCATCTACCGTTCAGAGCTTACAACATGTCATATAAAACTTCCTTTTTTGATTATTAGTCTTCAAATTGTCTGCTTGTTACGAATGCTTTTTAGGAAGTCATCAAAGGGTGACAAAATTACCATAACCTTTTTTTCTTGAAATTATTTTTAGAAAGATCCACACTAAGTTGCTGTCTCACAATGCAAATAAACCTGAGTATTTAGAAATATAAATGCCCTTTTTGGTTGTAGTTTCAGAGATTCTGCTAGGGTCTACAGTTAGCCAGTACTCTTTACCAACATGAATTTTTTTTTGGCAGACTCATATACAGATGGTACACCTTATGAGATCACATTTAACATAAAAAAAAACCCAAAAAAAAACTGTTACAGGATTCCACTACACTTTCTGTTTTGGAACAGATGTAATACTTGGTTGATGAAGTTTTAAATTCACATATTTAACCTCAAAAATTAATTTTATCAGTTGTTATTTATACAGGTATTATAATCCTGGTAACTCATTTCTAATTATGTTTTCAGTATATATTTATGTTCAGGAACAGCACATGTAGTCCATACTTACAGTATTTATTCACCAATCTGATGGTGACAATTTCAACTCAAGACAAAATGGTTAACTTTAGTATCAAAGTTAGATTAGTAATCACATTTTGATTGGCAGTGTACAACTGTAGTCTGTATTTAGGCAAAGAGTAAAATCTTAATGCCAGAAACAAGATTTATTGGTGCAAGAAACTGGCATCTTAAAATTTTTCACATCCAAGATGCTATTTTACTGGTAAAAATCAGCTTATACCAGTCTAGCTGGAACTCTACAGGGTCTGAATTAGTGCTTTGCAATTTGTGAAACAATTTTGAAAATTGCAAAATCTGCAAAGTGATTTTACTGGAAACTGCAAAGCTTATTCAGCATTTTTAGTTTTTGACTCACAGATACAGCATAACAGTCTTTGTAATTCTATGCAAGTTCTTGCACACTTTCCAAATATTCTAATGACACTAATGATGACACAACAACCACGCTGCTTTGCTGATTCCACGATCATCGCTATGATGATTTTTAAAGCAATGTGTTGCCACAACAAATTTTGTTGATTGTTGTTCACAAATTGCATGTTACATACACTAATACTAATACTTTATTAGAATACTCCTTTGGGGCTTTTCATTATCAAATTTCAATATCATCTTATAAAAGCTATTGATATCTAAAACTAAGAATTTAACTGTTAAAAAATATAGATCAAATTCTGATTTAAATATATGTATTTTTATACAATTAAGACTTGTCAAGGAGTAGTGCCTGGAGTTTCTTTTTAAAGTTACCTACACTTATGCAGTTCCTTAAATCCTCTGGCATAGAGTTCTATGCTATTACTGCTCTATAGTGAAAGGTCTACTGACTAGAAGTAGACTTGCATTTGGGGATCTGTTTCTTGTTCTATTGGAGTGTACATCAGATCTTTTTACAAACTTTTCACTTAAGTATAAGGGAGCAAGGCCCTTCACACACCTAAATGCCATAACACTTTCACAAAGCTTAACATTAAGACAAACTGGTAACCAATTGAGATTTTGTAATGTTAGGGATATATGCTGATACTTGTTGGTGCCAGTTAAAATGCAGGCAGCAAAATTCTGAACTTTTTGCAATTTAATGATACAGTGAAACCTGAGTTTTACGACCACCCATTTTGCCCACAAAAGTGGTCATAAATGACAGGTGGTCGTTAACCGCAGGTTGGAATATGACATCATGGCAACGACTTTAAATAATATAACTTCCGAAAAAAAGGCACTGTCCACAACTGATAACACATAACTATACATGTATTTATTGATGAAATACTTTATTTACAACAGTGAACTATAATTTCAGACTACATATATCTATTAAGCTTATTTACTAAGTGGAAAAAAAGTGGTTAGCAAGGATTGTTTTGATTTCTTAACGCGTTCAAATTTTAGTTCCTGTATTGTTCCCTCAATTTGAAGCATGGCTTCGATTATTTCTGGCTTGTTGTTTTCAAGGCCAAAACGTCGCAATCCTTCCACCATAGCAGCGGCCTCGTCAATGGTCACAGCTGGCGGTTCAGTTTCCAACTCCAAACCTTTCTCCATCTGTGATATCAGACGTCTGAACTTAACTCATATTCTAATTTTAGAATTTAAAAGAAATGCCACCTATTGTGTCGCCGTCGGCATAAGGCATTAGGACATTGTTTCGAAGGTGAGATTTCTCTACAGTGAGACTTTTGTGGTGAGATTTCTCTACGGTGAGACTTTTGTGGTGAGATTTCTCTATGGTTAAAGCCCATTCTAAATATTAATGGTCGCAAATCACAGGTATTTTATTCCATTTTGACTGCTAAAAAGTGGTCGCTGATCACGTTAGACAGGTGGTCGCTCACGGCAGGTATATTTGAAGGATAAAGCGTCCGTGCCTGAAAAAGTGGTTGTTAACGACAGGTGGTCATAAGGGGAGGTCGTAAAACTCAGGTTTCACTGTATTTTGAAGAACATACTTAACCTTGAACTTTCTTGATATATGACAGAATCAAATTTACACCTAATTAGAGCTACAACTCAAATGCATTTCTTTGACAGTAGCACAGGGTATTGTCCATCACACAACTTGTTTATTGATGATGCAACTCATTGTCCAATAAATTACAAATTGTCCTTGGTTATTTTTTGCAAAAGTTGTTAAAACTTTGTTTCTATTGCTGCTACCAGTAATAGCCATTAACACTCAGCCATTACAAAAAGAGTTTTTCACTATGAGTTATTTCATGAAGTTCTATTTGTTTTTGATAAATCAAAAGCTCAGTAAAAAGTCTTGCCAAAATACTGCTTGGTGAAACCTCACTTTTCTGTTCCCAGATTTTACTGTGAAAAGTCAATCAAAAAAACTTTATTGCAAAATATAACACGACCTCATCCATTTTAAGCATGAACAGTTTGCATCAAGTTTGGTGTAAAAGATTGTGATCTAGCTTGTGCCAATAGTTCCCAACATAGCTCAACAAAAAATTGTAGGAAAATGGGGATGTGATTTTGGTGTTAATTTGATAAAACTGTCCATGCAAAACTCCATTTTAGATGTAAGCAAAGTGTATGAGTAGTTCACTTAATGGCCAGATAAAGGAAACAGGATGTTCAGGAGAATCTGTGAATGTTCTTCTTTATCCCAAAAATTTTATTCTTTGGAGGGGAGTGTTAAATGTAATTTTTCAAAAAACAAACAAAAAACAACTTGCAAAGCTGTTTTGGACCACAAATTCAAACCCTGCTCTGAGTTTACTTATGTTGTGTTAGTTAATGGGGATGCCTGCTAACACTTAGTAATGAAAAGATAGTAAACTTGCCAGCCAAAAATCCTTAATCTTGTACAATTATACTACCCAAAATCCTGAAATGCATACATGTTGGATATGAAGTACCAGATTCCATTTGAGTAAATGCAGTAAAAAAACATGTGAAAGCTGAATAAATACATTTATGAACAATTACAATTAACACTTTAAAAATAGAAAATATATTATGATGACTTATAAATCCTCTGGTTCTACTGATTTGCAAGTTCCAGGAGCTAACAAGATTTTTTTTTTTTTGGACAAATATAAGGACACAGAGATTGCTTTGTTTGATTGAGATAATTTTCTTACACCATATACCCTTAAAAAGAACTCTCCAGCTATACAGGCAAGGCACCTTGTGAATCACGTTGTCTAGTACTCATCTGTCCACAGATTCCCAAAATTAATGACAAGAAAAGTTATAAAATTTGGAATTTTGAAACAGATAAGCCAAAACGAAGAATCACACATGAATATTTAAAAAGGATAAAACAATCCAGCAATGTCATTCTGGCTCTTGACATTCAAGGAAATCAGGAAATGCAAGAATGAACTTAGTAATTGTAGCAATATTTTATTTTAATTTTGTAGTCATTATAAAACCAAAAGAATTTACAAAATCTGATCAGAATGTTACATACATATTTTATATTTTAAGGCTCAAATTTTATTCTATCCCAAGCCAAAAATGACCTAAATAATTTGTCTGTACATAAACCATGTTCAAGTATCATTTAGAGTGCCAATTTATGCACAGGAATTTTAGTTGGTTTGTGTTTCAACTATGTACCTTCACAACATCCATTTGTACAAGCAACAATTTTGCATGGTATTGTATTCAACAGCACAAAGTTTGACATTATGTGTTGCATTTACATTGGTCTCACAAACAAGGAACTGTTTTTGAACTTGATATTGGTGGCCCTAAGCAACATTAAGGAGTTCACTACAATTCCATTTTCCTCTATATATTCTAGTCAGTCTCAATTGCATGGTTTTTTCAGTTGTTACCCTTGGTGTTCTGCCACCACTTTTTTCTGGAATTCAGCTTTGCTCTACATTTGTATTTTCCTAAATTGACTGTACAGGTATGAGCAGTGGCTGTTTCATCAAGAGAATTATTGTTATTAGTTGGTTTCTTAGAAGGTGCATGTTGCTTCACTCCTATGCCAAGCAGTGTTCTCCACATACGTGTATTTGCAAATAGTGAAGACAGCCAATTGTATCATCATATGTTTTGAACCTTGAACACGTGTTGTGAGCCTGTGTACATTGCCTTCAAGCAAATTTCAACCAATTCTGGTAGAGTATGCATGCAGGCTATTGATCTGAAGCATCTTTGAAACACACCACACATTATATACAATCAATTCATGTAGAATCTACAAAGATTTTAGAATAATAACAAAAAAGGTTTACAGATATACAGTAACTGGTTGTACAACTTGGTCATCCATAAAGCAAATTTAGCCAGAAATTCACGTAGTTACCGAGATATGTGTGTGTGCTTTCCTGAAATACCCATCAGGGCCAAAAGTGGGCTTGAATTTTAAATACAATTTCATTTTATCCTTGGCCATTTTCTGTTTATCAGAGGCCATGGCAACAATGGCCATGATAAAATTTAAGCCCTGTATTTAAAGGTGGCATACAACAAAATAAATGATGCTTGGGTTCTAATATTTTGATTTTGTGAATGACAAGTCAATCAATTAATTAGTGATGATGAAATTCTTGTGCATATCTATAATTATGTGTGCACATGAGCCCATATACATCATAAGCCCCCAGGGCAAGCTATTAATCACATGTATAAAAGAAGATCAAGTCCTTGTGAACAGGTGAAATCCATCTTTTTATCCAACCTGGAAGAAGTAAGCATGTATTACCTATTTAAACAGAGGGAACATTTCAGGATTAATATCATCATTAAAAGCTGTCTTGACTGCAAGTCTGATCGTGATAAATTCAACCCTGTTCCAAGTAGATTGTTATTGCAATTGATGAGTTATTGTGATTGACTTGTTGGATACCAGTCTCATTCCAGATACATGATAACATGCATATGCCATTATTTATCATGTGTGCTTTCATCAACTTCCATGTGATTTTACATTTTTGCAATTCTTTGTCAATATTGTATATTCATAGAATAACTTAGTGCAGGTAACTAATAGGAAAAGGCAGAATTTAGAGCATGTTTAAGGGGAAAAATTCAAAAATTTTGATGGTATTGTTATTTATGAATGTATTTTGGTTAACAAGAATTCATTACTGAAAACTAGGTTTGCAGTAATGCAGCAGTAATGCATGTTTTGTCACCACAATTTTGGACAGCCTGGTTACCCATTGGATCTTTTAGTAATAATGGCTGCT
Source organism: Heliopora coerulea (assembly GCA_030142905.1). Taxonomy (NCBI): domain Eukaryota; kingdom Metazoa; phylum Cnidaria; class Anthozoa; order Scleralcyonacea; family Helioporidae; genus Heliopora; species Heliopora coerulea. The sequence continues at coordinate 658,866 of JASJOG010000006.1, read as the reverse complement.
ACAATACTCAAGTTTTCCTTTAGTATCCAATTCATGATCAGAATTGTGCATATAAACACAATGTAACTCATGAATCTTTCAACACATAATATTTTGGGAAAAAAATGGTGTTAGACTAATACACTAATACAGCACTACTAATATAGCACTATCATGTGCCACTCCTCATATCATGCATGTAGCTATGGGGGTGCACAGGGGTGCAATCTACCCCCCAAAATTTGTCCTCACCCCCCCAAAGAAAATTCTGGAGTAGTTTCAAATATAATTTAAATATGCCAAAATCCAATAGATTTTTAAAATATCTTATGGAAAATATTTTTTCGCTGACCATTCTGACCTATTTTTGTAATGTTATACCAAGTCCACTACATTTGACAACATGATGTAGTCGCTGAGTAGTCTGGGTTTTCAGCTTATGTTGACAACTCCCCCCCCAAAAAAAGGTGCTGCCCCCCAAAAAATAGTGCTGCCCCCCAAAAAATAGTGCTGCCCCCCAAAAAATAGTGCTGCCCCCCCAAATTTTACATCCTAGCTACGTGCCTGCCTCATATCTATCTGTCTGTCTGTCTGTCTGTCTATCTATCCATCTATCTATCTATCTATCTATCTATCTGCCTGCCTGTCTGTCTGTCTGTCTGTCTGTTTATATATATATATATATATATATATATATCTATAACATCTACACTTAGTAAGATGAAATTTACTTATACATATATATATACATACAGGTTAATCAAGAAGACCACAAATAAACATTTCGACAGTATGTCTTGTTTACAATAAAATTTCTGGCTATTACACCTTCCCTATATAACAACTAAAACAAACAATTTACCTAAATTTCAAATTCAAATAAACTATAATATAAAAAAATTAAAATTATCATTAAAACAACACCATATTAAGTCCCTTGTACTATACATATACATATACATACATACATACATACATACATACATACATACATACATACATACATACATACATACATACATAAATACATACATACATACATACATACATACATACATATATATATATATATATATATATATATATATATTATTACTGATGAAGTCACTCTTGTCAATTCTCACATTATCATTTCCCTCTTACAACGTTAACTATGTAGTTAAAAGTGTTCTGGTAACCAGGTGGTTATGATTTTAAAAACAAAACCAGTTACTCTGCTTTAAAAACCGATGTTTTACATAAAAAAAAGCTGTCCCAACATTTCAGCCGTTGCTCCAACTTCATCAGGGGTAAAAGTGACAAGGTAATTTTAAAAGTACACAGTTTAAATTAAAAGTTTCTTGATTCAAAGTCTTTTGTCTTCAAAGGTTATATGCAGTAATTCTCAAGGGAGTAAACTTCCACCATTGTGATTTAAAAGGATTTAGGTTTACTCCCTTGAGAACATTTATTTTTAACCTTTATAGACAAAAGACTTTGAATTGATTCCCTTTTAACTTAAATTGCATGCTTTAGAAATTACCAAGTCACTTTTGCCCTGACAAAGGCTGGAGTAATAGCGGCTTAAATGTCAGGATAACTTTTTCACGTAAAACATTGCTTCTTGAACCAACCCAACTAAATGGGTTGTGGAATCTAGGGAGCATGACAGGAAAATCAAGTGAAGTAGTGGAGGTGTTGAAAAGGCGGAGAGTTGATGTACGCTGTGTGCAGAAGACACGATGGAAGGGTGGAAGCACAAAGATGGTGAGAGGAAAGAGTGCACGGTACAAGTTTCTGTGGCAAAAATGTCCTGAAGGGATTCATGGTGTGGGGGTGTTAGTGTCAGAGGAGTTTGTGGATAAGGTAGTTGAAGTGAAGCGTATGAGTGAATGTTTGCTGATGGTGAAGCTGGTGATTGGGAAATGTCTGATCAATGTGATATCAGGTTATGCGCTACATGTTGGACGGAGCCAGGTTGAGAAGGACATATTCTGGAATGCTGTGTATAACTTAGTAGGAAGGCTGAAGAAGGAAGAGATGGTGGTTTTTGGTGGAGATTGGAATGAGCATGTTGGTAGAGAAAGTGATGGGTATGAAGGAGTACATGGAGGGTTCGACTATGGTATTAGAAATATGGAGGGTGAAGTGATCTTGGAGTATGGAGATGCAATGGATATGATTGTGTGTAGAACGCAGTTTAAGAAAGATGACAACAAGATAGTGACGTATTCGTCGGGTGGATCGAATACCACAGTTGACTACCTGATGATACGTAAACAGGGTAGGAAATGTCTCTGGGATGCGAAAGCAATTCCTGGTGAAGAAGCAGTATCACAACACCATCTGATACCGGCCGATATGAAGGTGAGGATGCAGTGAAAGCCCAGAGGAAGAAATTCCAAGCAAAGAGAAAGGTGTGGAGGGTGAATGATGAAAATGTGCGAAGGCAATTCCAGGATAAAATAGTTCTGGGGGAGGTAGGGGAGGGTGATGCGAATTTGGTATGGGAGAAGACAAGAGATTGTTTGTTGAATGCGGCAAGTGAGGCATGTGGATGGACAAAAGGACCACCAAGGCATGCGCAAACATGGTGGTGGAATGAAGAGGTTGAGAAGAAAGTGAATGAGAAGAAGTCGAAGTTCAGGCGTGGTGTCGGGCAAAGGGTACTGCTGTAGAAAAGGCAGTGTTGAAGGAGTATGTAGTAGCAAAGAAGATTGCAAAGAAAGCAGTTGCTCAGGCCCAGCAGTGGGAGAGAAAGAATTTAGGAGAAAAGCTCAACACTGAAAAAGGGCAGAAATCTGTGTTCAAGATAGCAAAGCAGATGGCGAAGGAAAGGCAGGATATGGTTGGAGTGAACTGCCTGAAGGATGAGTGGAAATATAGTTGTGAAACCGGAGATGATAAAGAAAAGATGGAGGGAGTATATGGAGCAACTATTGAATGTAGAGAATGATTGGGATGGAATTGTAGAATGTGGGATAGTTGAAAGACCAAGAGAGCGTATCACAGAGATGGAAGTAGAGCAGACAATAGGGCAGATGAAAAGTAGGAAGGCAGGTGGTCCGACGGAATTGGTGGGTGAGATTATCCATGCAGCTGGTCAGGTAGGGGTGAAGAAGATGACGGAGATCTGCAATATGGTAGTGGACGAGGAAAAGATACCGAGGGACTGGGAGCTGAGTACCCTTTTAGCCATTTACAAGGGGAAAGGTGATCCATTGGAGTGTGGGGCACCAAGGGCAATAAAGCTGTTAGAACACTGGATGAAGATACTTGAGAGAGTTCTGGAGAGAAGGTTGAGAGGGAAGGTAAATATTAATGGCGTGCAGTTTGGATTTATGCCAGGAAAGGGGACGAAAGATGGGATCTTTGTGGTACGACAGATGCAGGAGAAGCTTCTGGCAAAAAGAGACCATTGTATTACGCATTTGTGGGTCTGGAGAAGGCATTTGATAGGATACCAAAAGAAGTGGTTAGGTGGGCATTGAGGATGCTGGAGGTTGAAGAATGGCTGGTGAAAGCAGTGAAAGCGAGAACAATGGTGAAAACGAAGCATGGAAACAGTGAGGAGTTTGAGGTGAAGGTTGGGTACATCAGGGATCGATTCTGAGTCCATTACTGTTTGTGGCTGTGACGGAGGCGCTGACGCAAGACGTTAGGGAGGGCCTGCCGTGGGAGCTGTTACATGCTGACGATTTAGTTCCAATGGCTGAGAGCGTTGAGGAACTTAAGGAGAAAGTGCTGTGGTGGAAAGAGTGCATGGAAGCGAAAGGGTTGAAGATGAACATTGGTAAAACAAAGGTGATGGTGTCAGGGAAGAATTGTGGTTATGTTTGAAAGACTGGGGTAGTGGCCATGTATTGTATGTGGAAAGGGTGTTGGGAGCAATGCTATCAGATGTACGGGATGCAGTGGATGGGTACACAAGCAATGCTCAGGTGTGAAGGGCTCTCCGATTAGAGCTGAGGATACGTTTGTATGCAAGATGTGTGAAAGAGTAGGTGATGAAGAGGATAGGAATGTGGAGGAGAGCTTGGATCTGGAAAATGGGGTTCACTTAGAGAATGTTAGAAAGTTTTGTTACCTGGGTGATATGCTGAATGGGGGTGGAGGAGCGAATTCTGCATCCGTGGCAAGGGCGCGTTGTGCGTGGAGGAAGTTTAAGGACTTATCAAGGATCTTGACAAGGAAGGAAGTGTCACTTAAGCTGAAGGGGAAGCTGTATGTGACGTGTGTGAGGAGTGCTATGGTACATGGAAGTGAAACGTGGACTATGACGGCGGAGCAGAGTGGGAGGTTGGAACTTACGGAGATGAGGATGGTGAGATGGATGTGTAGTGTATCGCTGAGGGATAGAGTGCCGAGTGCAGAACTGAGGGGAAGAATGGGGATTGAGTCAGTGTCTGATGCCGTGAAACGGAATAGGTTAAGATGGTTGGGACATGTGCTGTGGAAGGATGATAATGATTGGGTGAAAAAGATCATCTCGTTTGAGGTGGAAGGTAAGAGAGGACGGGGAAGGCCGAGGATGACATGGAGCCAGGTGGTGAAAAGGGACATGAGAGAGTGCGGGTTAAAAAGGGAAGATGCGAAGATAGGGAGAGACGTGTGAATATATAAATTATATATTATATATATTATATATATAATTTTCAACAGCCTGATTGACATAAAGTTAAGAATAAAATATATCTTCAAAATGAACTTTATTAGAAATAAAAATGTATGTTTCAGGGACCAGCCCCTTTGTCAGCAAGTCAACAACTGAGTTGAGAACTCAACAAACAACTCAACATCAGCAACTGATGAAAGGGCTAGTCTCCGAAAAGTTCATTTTGAAGATATATTTAGATATAGATATAGATACAGATACAGATACAGATATAGATATAGATATAGGTAAGCGTTAAAGCCCGAGAACGGAAGCTTCACGCCAGATACATCCCGAGGGCGTAGCCCGAGGGTTGTATCAGGCGTAGAGCCGACGTTCGAGGGCTTTAACTAGCTTATTTCATGAAACGATGCATTTTCGAACAAAAGGATTTCATTTGGGAAAACATGTTTTTGACATGTGAATGTATAAACATTGGACTGAAATAAAATGGTTGATTGGCATTTAACAAAAGGTTAATGTATTTGCTAAAAGGATTTTACAAGTAATGATTTTTAATATCAAGACTGTTTTTTTTACTGGAGGGCGTCTTACAAATGATCAGAGTTATTTGCATTTGGTCGAGTCGCAAGTAAGGAGGCTATGAATTAAAAAGTTTATCACGTCATGTTTTCGGACCAAAATATTCGCTCTGAATTTCATTGAAATGAAAGAATTTTTTGCTGGTATTGCAAACGATGAATCAATTAAAGAAGGGAAAAGATGACAGTTTGTCAATAAATAATTTCAAAGATGAGAGAAACATTTCATTTGTGACGGACGAAGAGCTGGAGAAATGGAAGGCGTCGAGGATTAGTACAAATACTAAGATCATATCTGCTTGGGGAGTTCGTTGTTGGGCTGAATTGGCAGGCGTATGTAATGTGAAATCTAAATCCGTTAAAGAATAGTTTACCGATCGATATGGGAAGAAGCGCTGTCAGTGAGATTAAGAAATCTTATCAAACTTATAATATTAAGGGGAAATTCCCGTTGTTTTGAAAATCCTTCACTTCGAAGGATTTTCACGTATTTTCAGAAGGAAAATGTCGAAGTTGTTACAGTTGGTGTATGTAGTGTTAAAATCTTAAATTGTGTGCAGAGGAATTATGCGTTTAGTCAAAGTGAGTTTAGTAAATTAAATAAGGTTTCAAATTATAAATTCAAGGGATGTACATCATTTCCTAGGGATGTATACATATACATCCCCGGGAAGCTCAGCATACATCCCTTGAATTTATAATACAACATTATACTTAATTCACCAGCCCCACTCTTCCCTGCTGAATATCAAACTCCCTCCCCGGACTATCAGTCGCTCAATTGTTTAATGAGTATGTAAGCTAAATAAAGGATCATGAATAACAAAGAAAATGCTGTCAATCATGAAATAAATATAGATATAGATATAGATATATGTAATGTTTTATATACACAATATCTATATAGAGTAGAAATATTACCATTATTATTGGTTCTGTGACATTTCTTAAGTATTATCTTTATGGAAAATACACTTTTTGCTGTTCATTACCAAAAAATATACTATCATTAACACCAACCTCAAACTTATTAATGCAAAAATACATTAATTTTATTCCATCAACATTCATTAGCATAGGTGCACAACCTTTTGCATCAAAGGGTATCCCATAGCACCAACAGATGACATATTTACTCCATTCTACTATACATTAGGGATAATAAAATTTTGATTATGCAAGAGAAATATTTTACCTGATTGAAATTTTATTATCCCTAATGTATTGTAGAATGGTGTTAATGGTCGTCTGTTAGTGCTATAGACCGCCCCTTGACACAAATGGTTGCATATCTACACTAGCAAATGTTGATTGAATAAAATGAATGTATTTTTGCATTAATGAGTTTGAGGTTGGCGTTAATGATGGTATATTTTCTGGTAATGAACAGCAAAAGGTGTAAATACGTCAGGGTATAATTTTAATTTCTGCCGATTGGTTAAATAATAACCTATACCGAGTTTTCCAGAGGAAAACCAAGGAATTTCAGTTCTTAACACCAAGATGTTTCACAGTTACAGTTTGTAAGACAAACACAGAAGTGAGTAGATTCTGCCCCCTTGTTACATACTGTATGGTTAGATGAGAACTGAGACATAGAATTGGATGTTTTAAAGAGAATAGCAAATTTCTATACAAGTTCTTGTATACAATACAAGGGATCTGTGTTCCAGATAGACTAAATTAAATTTGAATAATTTTACTGTGATCTTGATACTGTAAGTAAAAATCAACAATAGGTTTACATTAGAACTGAGATGTGAAACCTGTCTGGTTCTTTGGGCCAAATTTCTGGCTTACAGTAGTTTGTGGACCACCAGTTCTTTCCTTTGCTGCCCATTTCCCTTGGTAAGATCAATTGTTCTATTCCAAAAGTGCTATTTACTGTAAGAGTTTATGTCCTAACAACCTTAACTCATTAAGGGGTAGGGCTCATCCTCTTGATGAGTAAAGTTGTCTGATGTTAACCGAAGTAAAATCATAGGCTGTACCCTTGCCCCTCAATGGGTTAATAAAGGCCCTAGTTTGGAGTTAAGCAAATTGAGGTGCAAATGTTATTTTGGGAAAATTTTTGGATTCTGACCCTTATTACCAAAAGTTTGAAGTTTTTTGATACAGGAAGTTGTTTTTTTCTACCTACATGTACCGTACAAGTCTCTGGGTTGCATAAACAACTTTGGAAGGCTGCAGGTTATGCACCCCTGCATAAGAATTACATCATGAAGAAAAGCAACTAAATTTGCTTTATTTACAAAAAATGTGAAAAAACAACAACACGTTTCAGTAAAGAATCCTGGTCCTCTCACAGCTTTCTAAGGAAGGCTTTGAGAGTGGTAAACAATTTTAGGTATACTGGTACATCTACTTACATTAATTATAAATGTATTTGCACTATGTTGTTAGAGTGTCTTTTAGTGGCTATTGTTGATGAGAAATTGAATATAACCTGAAATAGGCTGAAAAGAAGCTTTTGCAAGGAACAAAACTGCATGCAATTTGTGTATGTCCTGCAACATTGGTGTGTGAGTGAATGTGAGCAAATAAGCATGCTTTGCAGAAGTTTTGAACATTTTTTCTAACAAAAAAAAATTATTCTTGAATAACAATTTATTGACTGATTGAATGGCAAAAACCATTGGCTATTCCATTCATTTGAACCTTGACAGAACCAATCTTGACAGATTAAACAATTGAGATTCTTTAAGTTCTCATTTCACTGATTGAGATTTATGTAGGTGTTCATTTAGCTCATGGGAAAGTCCTTGAGTTTCTTCTCAGCTTAATAAAACCATCTGTTGCTTACTAGTTCATCAAAATCTTTCTGATGAGATGGCTTGCTGACCCTTCTGCTCAATAAAATGGGTTAACATTAGCTTCAAACAGAAAGAAAAGGCAGTGTTAGGCTGGAATGGGTTAAGCTGATAAAAATCAGCTTCACCAGTCAAAGAATTAACTCTCTATTACTAAGACACCACCCTCTGCTATATAATGCGGTCTGCCATTCACAAGAATAAACTTCTAAAGAACAGCCTTGGGGTGGAAAAGCTTGAATGAAAAGGATGTCTGTGGTCCTTTAGTCACCAAGTGCATCCATCTACTGCATATAGTCACCAGGCATTGGTCAGGGTAAAATTTTAGGGGGCCTTCTTGAGAATGAAATGGTTTAGTTATACTTTGATGTTTTACTATGCTTAGCTATAATTAGCCATTCTCATAAATGAATGTATCTGAATGCCCCTAAGTGAATCTTTACATTCATTCCTGACTTGACTATGCCTTACTGTAGTCAATGTGACGAATATGGTGATTCCTCACCTCACAGTAGTTTATCCTTCACAGTTTTATTCCAGCATAGACCAGATAATTCTATACAGCACAGGGAGAATGATGTTTGAGGGTCAAAGGGTAACATATAATTACTTTCTGGAAAATCAATGCACAGTTATTTTTCAATTATATTTAACAGATCATCATTTATCAGAGCTTCTTTGAAACTCAATCTTTTATATTTTTATATGTTTATTCCATCTTTTATATTTTGCTCTAGCAATGTTATTCACTTTTTGAGGGCCTCTGTGGAATAATGTGTTAGTAATAGTTGGGAAATAACAGCCTGTGACATAATCCTGGGAATCTGTTTGATTATGTTAATCATTCCTGCTCATAATCTGCCTAAGCCGAGTCCTACGTTCCAGGTTCCTCGGAGGGTCTGACAATCTCTGACAAAGTCCTCTTATTTTCTTGTGCAAAGAATGAAAATAAGAGCCCAGCACAATAAATGAGTCGTCTTTCAAAGTCAAAGGCAAGCCACATATAGGTTTTATACAAGATCTATTCACACGGATTTATCATGAAGCATAATAAAGAAGTTCAAGTGTTTGACTTTACACCTTTTTTTTCCCGCTGCCAAACAACGTGGCCATTTCTAACATAGTATATATGTTGGGTTGATGTACGTGTTACGATTGACACATACACTGTACAATTGTTCATTCTGATGTATACGACTTAGTCACAAGAGTCTTTAGAACTTATAGCAAGAATTGTGCTCTAATGAGATAATTGCTTGCGCCAAGGTGAAGAATCGTATGCGACATTTGTCTCGTGTAGATGGGGCCGAGCTCTATCTTGAAAGCTTGTGACCTTTGCCAGTGTCAGGACATTGGATGCCCAATGTGAGCCTTTAGTTCTTCGTTCCCACCCAGATAAGTTTAACAGTTAGGTATTAATACCAAATTCTGGGCGTTACCGAGGCTGTTAAATTTGGTCTCTGTGCCGGGAAGTCGAATCGTATTGTCAAAATTTCTACACTGTGCTGTGGTATGTGACGACGGCACGTACCGCCAAGGAGTGGGTATGGCCTTGTAAATTTTGAATTTTTAAGGTTTATGAAGCATGAAATCCCGCATCTTTAGAACATGTTTGCGCAAAATCTGAGCAAAGTGGAGTTCATGTTGTTGTAAGGCTGGCTACAAAAATTTTCACGGAAAGTAAATAATAATGATGATAATAATAAAAAAATAAATAAAACGACTATGCTATCAAAACGTCTGTGGTTAGCTTTCACCAAACACAACTTCCTTCAGCGTTCTTAATTTCCAGTAGCTGAAACTGTATTCAAAACTAGATGTAGTTTCAAAAGTATTTAGTGGAATTCTGTAAGCTTCTTTTTACTGATTCATAATTAATATGATGAATATGTATTTCTTCTTTGATGCTATGGTAGGTCTAGATAATTTGTTCCGAAAGTTTTGACAGTATGGTATATCATCTATTTATGTATCTAGAATTTCTAGGATGAATCAATGGACGTTTTCGCAATACTAAGAATAAACATCATAATCAGCTGTGTACAATTCCATGCAGAAATGGTTGTGTTCATGTATTATCTTTTACTGTGTTACACCGAACAAGTGAAAAATACCACATCGCAAAATTGATCTGCTTCCATTAAACGTAGAAAAATACTGATAAGATTTTTTTGGTTGCAACTTTTTTTTTTCTGATTGATCAGCACAGTATGGACATCCTACTAAATAGTTATATAATATTGATCTTTTCAGCCCCTCTAGTGAGTGCCTCAGGTCAAAAGAAGACGTTGTCAAGTATTTAGTCTCTCAAGAAACATGTAAATGTGGTTTAGATTGTCCTCTATACGTGGACAAGATATTCAACTTTGATGCCAATATACCAAGTCGACATTTTAGAATTACTCAGTGGGACAAAGCAGGTCACAGATCCACATGTAAACATACACTGGGGGTGATAAATGCCTTTAAACACAAAGCGGTTGCAAGGGCACAAGCAAGTGACAAAAAGAAGGGTACAGCAGGAGTATTGAACAATTCTTCGCCAAAACCAGAAAACGCAGAACCGGTTTCGAAGTCTGAAAATGACAACACGAAAGTCCAACTTCCATCATTTGAGACGTTCACTAGATTGTCTGACAAAGTACCCGACGTCACATTGCAAGGTATGATAATGAAGCGTTTCTATTCAAATTTCTTTGACTTTTAATGGTTTGGCCTGGCTTATAGCTGAATTGGATGGGCATTGTTTAAGAATATGTCAGTACATAGTCTGCCGAAACTAACGAAAATAGAACACTTTGTTTACTTCTTTACTTTTTTTTGAGGTCGCATTTACGCTCTCCTGTCCAAGAGATCTCACCTTGACGAGTGAAATTGCCTGGCATTAGCCAGAGTAAAATACCAAAGTCGGGTATGGACCTGAAAAGATTAAACTAAATCTTTACCGACGTTTTTACTTTCCCAGAGAAGTGATACCGTTATCAAAGCAAATGATATCAAGCCATTGAAATAGTTATGGTCAGACGAGGTGACTTGCTGTATGTCACCCTGCCTGGCTATCACTATTTTAAATATTTGCTCTAAAAACAACTGCTGCATGTCGAAAACTGCTAGAAAGGCATCCAGTCTAAATTTCAGCCGCTTTGTTCTAGGTGGTTACTTTTCCTCTACCAGTTCTTAAGGCATTTATACTTCACAGTTTTCTAAAATTTTACTTATTTCTTAGCATTAACCAGTTTTTAAAATTTCTCGCTCTGAACGACGGACACGTGGAATATCCTTCTGCTCATAAACAAGTCAGGTTGAAGTGTTCTCGTTTTTGGACCCCTATCCGGGGACGTTACCAAGGATGGGACCAATGGAACCCTTGCCCCTAGTTTAACAGTTGTCGCCTCCGTAATATTTATGGCATCGACATTTTGAAAACAAAGTGTTTTTTTGAATAATTAGTTCTTTTTTAATTCCTTGCAGGCCCTTACGAAAATTTCACATATGACAATAATATTTTATGTGTGAATTGTTTCAATTCCATATGTGTAATAAATATTTCATATGTGAAATTAATTTCCATTTGTGAGTGTTCCATTTCATATGTGAAATGCATGTTTCGCACACCAAGATTTTATAATTTTGAACTTGTTAATTTTGAACCAGTTTATTTCACATGTGAATTAGGTATTTCATGTGTGGAAACGTTCCCATTTCATATGTGAAAATGTTCCAAATCCATATGTTTTTCACATGTGAAATGACATGTGAAATTTATGCATGGGGAACGACCTACATTTATGTGCACATTTACTATAGTGTAGGATGGTTGGTGTGCGAGACGTAATATATCATACACGAGGAGTGTTTCATCAGATATCCAAACACCGAGAAGTGAGTTGAAAAACTAGGCGATAGCCGAGTTTTTCAACGAACTTCGAGCTGTTTGGATATCTGATGAAACACGACTTTCGAGTGTATCATATTGCATCTCAAACGAATCCGTATTTAAAGAAAAAATCGGGTTTAAAGTTGTCGAAATTTTATGCTAATTAAGATCAGATATCCAAACTACGTCTCGGTACTGATTTCCTTTGTGTCTTGCTCATGAATCGTTAATGAGTTTGAGATGTAATATTTCACAAACGAGTGCGAGTGTTTTACCAGGGTTTCCAAACACGACAGAACAATGAAAATCACGAGGCCGTGAACCGAGTGATTTTCATTGTTCTCTCGTGTTTGTAAAACATGAGTGGATAATGAAAATCACGAGGCCGTAGGCCGAGTGATTTTTGTTGTTCTCGAATGTTTTACAAACGCGAGAGAACATTCAAAATCACTAGGCGGTAGGCCGAGTGCTTTTTATTGTTCTCTCGTGTTTGGAAACCCTGGTGAAACATGAGACACGAGTTTATGATATAGCTTCTCAATCGTCTATTTTGAATTCATAATTGAGAAATGTGGTAATAAACGGTTCTAAGTAAGAGCCGTTTATTATCTCATTTCTTAATTATGAATTCAGTTTACGCGATCTTTACCGGGGTTTCAAAACACATGGACATGACCAAATATGTTCGTCTGATTGGCTAGTTGGGTCATGAATTATTAATGAGTTTGAGAAGTAGAGTGTAAACGTTTGCTGAACACGAACTGCCAGTTAATTACAGCCTTGCTCCTAGAGCCTCAGCTATATAATAACAGGCTACATTGCATGGACTACCACTGAATAAGATATATGTATTATAAATTTCGATTTTAACAATCCTTGAGTAAATTGTGCATTTTTTCAAGGAATTGTATTATCAACTAATTTGATTCTCCGTATGGAGTAGTTCCTTTACATTTAGTTACCCGTCGTGCACATGAAAGGGGAGTTATACAATTCCGATTAAATCTTTGTGCTTTGGATTGTCCTTAGCAGTTGGGCCATTCATACAAGAGAAATACGACGCGCCCTCTATGAGGCGCGAAAAAGCTTGGGTAAACATTACAAAAACTCTTCTTCGTGCTCTTATAAACGGACCATGTTACGTCTACTACAAGGTGTATCTCATGTAAATCGCTTTTTATGTCACATTTCAATGTTTGAATTAATAATTAATTTACTAATAAACTCGATTTCACTTGAATGTTAAAAAAGGAAACTGGATCAAAACGATCATATGTACGAGAAAAATAAGACGGGGTTTACAGAAAAACTAGACCGTCTTTATTTATAGTAGATAACTCTATTAGCTAGCTAAGCTGTTTTCCGTAGAGGTCCAGCAAGGGCCACCACTCGTGGTCCAGTGTTATTACGGGAGCAAACCGGAGTACCCAGAGAAAACCTGCGATGCTTGATATAGTGTCAAACGAATAACACTCCTCTCACATGTGACCAAGGTACCTTTAATCTGATTAGTAACATGGAACCGGAATCAAACCCTAGTCGAAGTGGTGAAAGCTCTGCACTACCACTGGCTAATTTGTAGGAATAAAAATCTGCGTCTTACACTAGACACGACTTTCATGAGACACTTCCCGTTAGACTCGGAGCACGTAAGGCGTGAACATCATTTTTGTAATGTTTATACCAGTGTTTTCGTGCCTTATGTAAGGCAAATCTAATGTAAGCCTTATCTTCTCTTGTAAAGACACCCTTACTGTTTTTGACACCATCTAGGGCCATAACAGATGTAACTGCAAAGCATTAACCTCCCAGTTTTGTCACCGTTTGACTTTCCTCTGGATATACAAAAATTTAAAGGATAACTGGAGAAATTCGTTCTCTAACTTCCCCTTGTTGCCTTTGTAACAAAGTACCACATTCAAGCTGGTGCCTCCTCTTCCACCCTTCACTGCCAGCATAGTTTATCTTCCCTTGGTCACCTTAGCCTCGTTTGAGAGCAAACAATTTTTTTGAATTTCTTACGTAACGACCAGGCTGGTAGGACTAATTTATATGCCCCTAAAAGAATGTTAATAAAGCATCATTTCTGAATACGTTCTATTGGCATAAGACAATCCAGAGAAGCCAGTTGTAGAATGCAAGTCCGGGTTCTTATCGCAGTTGTGCAATGACACTATTTGTATTCTTCTACTTCCATGTACTTCTTTGTAGGACAAACAAAAACCAGAAAACCAAGTCAATCGAAAAGAACTGGTTGTTACAGACGAAAATCGAGCTCTAACGATCAAGTACCTCCAAGGAAGACAAATGTCAGTGAGGAAAGCCACAAGGTACAAGAGTGTATTACAGTGCACTCCACAAATACTCCCATACCTCACAGTTACGTGAAAAGTAACGTACCAATAACTCGTTCCAAAGACGTTGTTTCATCAATGCAGTATACTCCTAGAATTTCGTCAGCAGGCGCAGCGGTGGGACAAGGAGAACAGCGTCACCCTGAACTGAACTTAAACTCTGTTTCTTTCTTATCATTTCCACCTCATTTGAATGCTTCGTCTTATTTGGCTTCGTTGTCGTCAGGTACTTCTTCAGTGGTTCCCAACCGAACCCCCTCAAAGGATCTACCTTACTTTCCGCACGCGAGTGATATAACTCATACGTCCGTCTCCACAGCATCAGTTCTACGCTCGTTTTCTAATACAACGTCCGTGGATTACCCATCGTTTTCCCAAAAACAAATTACCTCCATTTTTGCTGGTGGTACCTCAACTACGAACAACATCGCCTCTTCATCCGGAAGCTCTCACACCAAGACCAATAACGAGCCAACGGTAACTTTCAAAGAAACTCCTAATCTGTCGAACGTATGCTCAATTGCCTCAAGCAAGAATAGTTTGGAAAAGGTGACACTTGGAAAGTCGAAAGGTGGCTTTTCAATGAAAACCGGAGCAAACGTCAGAGATCTACCTACTGCGACCAGCGGAAGTATTAACCAGTACTCACCTCAGTTTCAATTAACAACTGTGGCAGCTACTTTGCCTGTGTATTGTGGCACTACGACAACATCAGCGAAGTCTTACACTAAAACGCACGTGAACCAGCCAGAAACTGCACTTTGTATTAAGTCTATGGCGAGCGGTCATGTTCGGCAAACATCAAGAATAAATAACACCACACTTTCCGAGAAAGGCGAACCTGTTCCACCCAATACCGTTTACCCAGCCTCTATCATGACTTCCGCTGACAAGCACAAACAGAGGACGACCGCTGTTTCGTCCAAGTCAGGCGAGTCTCTCAATCAAGCATTCCAATATTGTGGAATCCTGTTGCAACCAACGGCAGGAATGATTCCCCAGGTACAAGTTGCTGGGACCAGTGGGGTACAACTGCAGCAAACCGGTTCTCGTTCTCCCAACCTCGGAACACTAAACATCCAAAGTGTAGATCCAAGTCAGTTTGCTAACCTTTATGCATTTCAGGGAATACCTTGTGCCAACAACGTCGGAACTCTAGGAAATTCTGGAGCGTTTGGTGTGTCTCCTGGAACTGTGGTGCCTTACGTGTTAGGAATTGCTCCGACAGGAACTACAACAAAGTCGACTACAGTGGCAGAGACAACGATTACTACAAAAGTTTCTTCTCCGAGTTCTGGTCCGTCAAGTGGTAGTGCGACGAGTACGGGGTCGGCTGCTATTGCTGCAGCATACAGTGCATTTGTATCAATAGCGCCAGCTTCAGCAACAAGTTCCAGCTACTCCCAACAGCTGATGAACTTGGTTAACAGCTACAACAATCCTTACTGGCAGCAGCTACTCGCCCACAGCACTAACTCAAATGCCCTGGCGTACCAGTTGATGCAGATGAATCAATACGCCGCATTACGTTGTTCGGCTGGGCAAGCTGTTGTAAATACTAAATCACCTGGCGTGAAATATTCAGTTACAACCCAGCATCAGGCTAAACAAGCTTCCACGACCACAACGGTTTCCAGCTTGGGATCTAACCGAACGGGGTCCCAAGGTGTTATGCCAACTCCTGTTGCATTAGTTGTGGTTGGCCCAAAAGATCTCTCTTCTGTTTCTTCTTCCAGTACGACAACCGACAATGTGCAGAGGACGACCACCAAGACGTCATCGCAGCCAACAACTGCAATGGGATCTTCTACTATTAAATCAATTGCAGGGGAAAAGACTAATGTGTGCGAATCTAGTGTAGCTAGCATCCTTAGTACAAGTGCATGCAAGATGAATGATGCAGTAAAAACCGTTGCCTGCAGTTCAAAAAACGATAATATGGCGCAACAGACATGTGCTGTACCTTCTAATCAAGATCCTGTTGATGTTGGCTTAAAAAAACATAGTAACCAAGTTAATAGTAGACAAAACGACGCAAAAATGATGGATACTAAAGAGGCTGTTAAAAGTGTTTCTCATATTTCACATGACCTTCCAAACAAGGAGGGTTTGTCGGTGCCAAATAAAAACGCAGGAGAAGCGAACGCGGATGATTCATTGACGCTAAGCTCCGATAATGATAGTAGAACGTGTGAAAGCTCTCTGCTTACAGAGGAAGTAACGCAGAGTAGAAATAGTACTGATGAAGGTAGTTCGGCTCTCACGACAGACTCAAATTGCGTCGACGTCTTAGTCGAAAAGGATAAAACGGATGAATGTCAAATCCCAGACGACGACAGTGTAGGCAAGGGTTTTGATGTTACAAACACAGTTCAGGTCTCTAATTCAGGTGCCAGGTGTATGGAGGGAAACGATTTAACCCTTGAAAACAATCTAGAGTTGATGCAAAGTGACGGTTCTGAAGAGAACGAAAAAGACGGAGATGAGCTGAGCTCAAAAGTGACCAACATTGTTCAAAATGGTGAAGCGGAAAACACTTTAAACGGTATGTTGATAAGTTGTTTATAATTTTATAACTTGAAGGAAACAATACTTTTATAATTTCAAAGCTTGCTAGTGTCCACAAATACAAATGAATATTTCAGCAATTTTTTTATGGGCGACCATATTTTTTGTCAGAAGTCGTTGAGAAAAGTCCGGCAACATAATGTTACATCACCTGGTATTTTTGTATGATACGTACTTTCGGTCTCGCATAATCGCATTCCAAACCGAGCAGGAGTGCTTTATCGGGATTTAAAACACGAGGCGATAGCCGAGTGTTTTAGACCCGATAAAGCACGAACTGCGAGTTTTTTAAATGTCGTATGAAATTCACCTCTTAATACGCTAATTCGTGGAGAAAGTTTCGAAATTTATCGTTCATAAGCCTAAAAAATTGAACTTGTTCTTCACATATAAAGGCACATGTATCGTTATGGCATATATAGATCCGACACGCTTATGATTTTCTTTTGTCTTTTCCTCCGGAATTTTTAATGAATTTTATAAATATATATATATATATATATATATATATATATATAACTACAGACGGAACCGTTTCGGCCTATTGGGCCTCATCAGTGTAGTGCTGATGAGCAGGATGGAGTAGCCTACATTATATATACATACACACACACACACACACACACACACATACATATATATATGTATATATATTATACGTTTAATAGAAATTTAATAAAAATATAAAAACTGTAACTCGAGTTTCACGCTGCACGGCGATCCTCAGACTAAAAGTTAAAACTTTTACAGTGATATATATAAGCAAATCCATTAAAAAATTAATATGGAATATATTACATAAAATATATATATACATACAGTACGTATACATATATATATATATACATACAGCAAATTGCAAAAATTATGGCACAAAACATATCAACGTATAAACATATCAAGACCATTGTATCTCCATTTTATTCTCACTTCAACGGCCAGTGAAGATATGCTGTGTTTTTTGGTACATTCTTTGGCCAGTCTAATGTATTAAGGTAAATTAAAGTGATCATAGTTACAGATTTACCGATACATGCTTTTTTCACGATATGTTTAGGTTTACCAAAATTTATGCAATTTGCTGTACATACATACATACATATATAGATATATAGATATATGCATATATGCACATATGCACATATGCACATATACACATATACATATAGACATATATATATATATATATATATATATATGTCTATATGTGTGTGTGTGTGTCATATAAGGTTCGTAAAGCAACTAATAAAATGGATCTGAAACAGTAGGGAACGTATGTACACATGTTGGGACCTGGTGATATCCTGGATTACATGTGGACATTTATCTAACTCATTTCCTCAGAACAACTATTTCTGTGGGACCAGACGGGAATCGAGTCCGCAACCTTCTGAAGACCAGTGAGACGCTCTGAACATTGGGCTACCGGGAATGAGGTGGCCGAGCTAAGGTGTAGGTGAGACGTGCGTGCCTGCCTATGCGATAGCTTGGTAGCAATCGTCCGTGTTACTTATGTAGCCCGGGTGTAATTATCTCTCTTGTATCAAGCAGCACAACAAAAGTTGTCATCTTTCTGCAATTATTTAATGACTTGTTATCCCCATTCCGATTCACTGAAGATAGAACCACCTCTTGCAAGAGGAAAGATGGGCTTTGCTTACCATGATTTGGCTGACGTGGTTGGTTTCACAATTTGTAAATGTATGTAGATGTTGGACGGTTGGGGGGGAGCCACAGGAATATACAGAAGTGGGTTTCTTCCCAACTGCTTCAAAACTTGTTCAACTTAACGCAGGCTTTACGTGACATTTGGTTGCCCTAAGATTTGCGCGAGAGTTTAGTGATGTATATGCACAGGTTAGAGCTAGACGTCTCGCATTTCTTTCTCCTTATGTCATCCACTCGAGTTGATGTGACCGCGAGTGTATTGCGAATCACTTGAGCATCGCTAAGTAAACACAATGAGTTGAGTTCATTTTTTCTTGAGGTGCATTTTCTATTTACGTGTAAAATATGTTTGTTCGTTGAGTCGCCAATCCAAATTTCAGTTTAATTGATATACATTTACGGATGGTTTAATTTCGATACCATGCAAAGTGTATGCAAAGTATAATTAATTATTCGAGAAATAGCACTTCATCGATCTAAATTCAAATTACTTAACTCTTTCTTTACCACAATTATGCATGTCAAGTAAATCCTGTATAGAAGGACAGACTTTGAAGTTCCATAGGTAAACAAAGGGTTAAATTATCAAAAGTTAGCGTTTAAGTATTGTCCTCCTAACCTGGTACCATTCTTAAATTGGTCAGATTTTCCAAACATATTCGTAAATTTGAATTATTTTGACGTACAAATATACAAATGAAATGAACAGATTTTGAAAAATCAGCTCCAATATGACGTTAAACTACCAAGAAGTACTAGGAAAATTCCGGAATTATCAGAAGGCGGTGTTGTGACAGAGCTATTTATACAAACAGCTGGAATATAAGATGATGGTTCCCATACTTTAAAATGGGTGATCATGATGAAATGGTCTGTGGTTACTCGCCATTGAAGTCTCTTGACTGAAAAGTAGTTTTGTTGACTGGTATGCACAACCTATGGAGTTTGACGTCTTATGTGTCTTCCGTGTTTTGATTCGTTTTCACAGCCAATGCTTCGTTCAATACTTGAACAAACTGTCTTCGGTTCTTGCGAAAGTTGGTTTCATGCATCCTTCTAAAGCACCTGGTGAATGTTTAAGGTGGCTCCATGCAGTTTCCATTTTTACCGGCATTATTAATCTTTAAAATAACTATAAGTTCAGTCACAAATAGTGTACGAAAATTAAAAATTCATCAGGAAAATACAAAAGAAAATCATAAGCGTGTCGGATCTGTATATGTGATAAAGATACATGTGCCTTTATATGTGAAGAAGTTCGAGTTTTTCGGCTTACGAAAGATAAATTTCGAAACTTTCTTCGCGAATTAGCGTACTAGGTGGCAAATTTCATAAGACATTTGAAAAACTCGCAGTACATGCTTTATCGGGGGTAAAACACTCGGCTCGTGTTTTAAATCCCTATAAAGCACTCCTGCTCGGTTTTTAAATTTTACTTAACACACGATATCTGTCAAACTAAGTTATTATCCTTCGTTATACAATGGTAAGAATAGCAAAATTTTATTTCAATAATTTTAGTGAGTTTTGAAGAAGTCTGTCGAATAAAAACTTAGAAATTCAGATATGTTGCTACACAGGTTCCTTTTACTATATTGACGGAGTCTTAAAGAAATTCATAGAAGCAAATGTCAAAAAAATTTAATATTTGCATTGACGCTAACAGAGGTGACGTAAAAAGATCATGGCAACATACTCACTGTCTTCGCATTTGTGCCAAGCCATATTTAGTTACCAATTGTTTATTGAAATTACCCAAGGGAGCTACCATGAGTACTCAGTCGTAACTTAAGCCCAGTTCAAACGTCGAACTTTACATGTGCCGAATCAAATGCAAATCAGTTTTGAACAAAGGATTTTGCTCATTAACATTAGATTGGGCACATGAAAAGTCCGACGTTTAAACATATTTGTTTTGAAAATTTTATTTTTTTTTCGTTCTCTTCACATTTTTTATAAGATGTTAAACCGGAAATTGATGAAAAGAAGAATGAGGAACCTGATGGTTATCAGCCTGCAGAATTTACAATTGGAGACGTAGTCTGGGCCCAGGCAAGAGGATTGCCGTCGTGGCCCGGTAAAATCGTGGACGAGCCAGATGTAGGAAGTGGAAAAGCCGATAATGGCAAGGTGAGAATTCTGTGTCAGCGAATTTAAGATCTTTTAGACTTATCCAATGCATAAATTTTGAAAACAGTTTTCCTCGTTTGGTGCAAATCAGGTCTTTCACATATCAGCAATCCAATCACGGCGGGAATCGTATTCGTGTAACAAACATCAGAGCCCAGCATATAACACGAAGGATAGGCATTTTAAATTGAGAAGCAACAAGTAAATTTCATTATAGTTTCATAGATCTAACGTTTCGTCGCAAAGCTTGCAACATGTTCAGAGATTAAATTACAAACACAGTGACACAGATTAAATTACAAACACAGTCAAGCTTTTTGTTATTTGGTAAGCTATTCTATTATTTGACATTTATTACAGATCTTTCACATAGTGACTTTTTTCCACACTTATTTTAAATCTTAACGAGGAAACACGAATTTTATTTCAATTCAGACGTAGTTTTTACAGTTTAATGGATAGTGTTGCGTGTTTTCCATAGATCATAATCTTCTGAGTTAAAGTAAGAATTTAGAAACTTAGAATTTCCTACTTATTGTTCATAATCCCTTGCAAATTGGTTGTTTGGTGAAGTGATATTTCGTGAACTAAAAGTGTCAAACGGCTTTTTTTGCAAATCTATATTCATTTGGCTTGTAATACCTTCGGGTATCGCTGGAATTAGTGATCTTTTGGATATTTTTATGAGGAATATTGACAAACCCATGCAGACTCTTTTTTGAGAACAGACGCTTTCAATTGTCCTGAGGTGTAAATTAGTTCCGATTGTTTAAACACGCGCTGTATATTCCTTTAATATTATTAAGAAATGGGTCATGTGGTTTGGCGATCACACGTTCAGTCAAGTTGAAGTTGAAAAACTCAAGACTCTGAGCGATGGCTTGAAGACATTAGACGACAAAGGAAAGAAACGCAAATACAGGTAAAGAGATTAACTTGGCGAGTGCAATTTTGAGGATGTTTTTATTTATTCCGCTGGCAGCTGACAATGTAAAGAAATATAAGATTAATCGAAGATAAACGTCCTCTAAATAACTCAACATATGAGGCGACAATACAAGATATGAGCTTTGCTGCCTCAAAAAGTTTATTCTTCCTCATTTTAGCGAAACATTATCAGACCGGAATTATGAGACTGAGAGCGTCTCGACTGAATAAGGGTCAAACCCCAGGGTGAAACAGTTGCGATGAATAGCAATCATGGCTCGAGCTGGAAAAGTACTTACGCCCAACCTAACGTTGGTATTTTACGTGTCAGTGATACAAAATACAAAATAAGCAACTAACGTTATACATACTATTTACAAAATGATTAGCCATTCTGCATTGGAGTATAAAGACACACGACGAAGCCAAATGTCCACATATCGCGATACATAACTGACGGGAATTTTGTAAATTATTTCTAAAATTTGTTCTTACTCGTCTCTGAGAGATTGGAAAGGTAACAAAAAAATCTATTTTTACTGTGAAAACCGTAATGCAGAAGGCAGCAGCATTGATTGTACATGCGATACCGAACACGTTTTGATTAAACATTAATCTCCTAGTTTTCTTCGTGAATTATTGAGATTTGGTGTAATAATAATTTTTTTACTATCCATCTTATGTTTAAAAAATACCATATCTTTACAATCTTATATACTGTATCATACCTGTTCACAATTAAAAAACTATTTACAGTAAGATAAAATAAAAACTCTAATTACAATAGGGAAATTGCTCTTGGAATAAACGAAAGTTCATGTCTTTCAGTGTAGGAGAATGCATGTGGTCGGACTTTTCCCATTCTTAGTTCGTAATGATTTATTACTGGATTAGGAATATGTTTACTACATGGGTGAGTTATGTCTTTACAGACTTTTTCGTGCTCTCGAGTGGTAAAAGTATCTCTTCGCTGCTTCAAAGGTGGCACAGTATTACTGGGTACGTCCAGAATTCTCAGACTTCTAGCCTGGATATTCTCTATCTCATCAATCAGATATTGTGGTAGTCCACCCCATATTGCGGCCGCATATTCTAGCACAGGTCTTATTTTTGTTTCATAGCATTTAAGACCTACTTTGGTAAGTAAAAATTAGCTCTGCGGCATTTCCTGAGGTATATACTATACTCTACAGCAGTGATGTAGCTAAGGGGGAAGGGTTCGGGG
Organism: Heliopora coerulea; assembly: GCA_030142905.1. NCBI lineage: Eukaryota > Metazoa > Cnidaria > Anthozoa > Scleralcyonacea > Helioporidae > Heliopora > Heliopora coerulea. Next base: position 636,153 of record JASJOG010000006.1, on the reverse strand, counting down.
GGGTTCAAACCCCTCCCATAGCTACAACGAGCTTGAGTTTTCACTTTTAAGTAGTAAGTCATAATAGAGTATCTCAATCTAGCCATCTTTGATTTGCGAATTTGAAACCACTCTCGGCGTCGGGATAAATTATCGATACGTATTATATAAGTGCTGAAGTGAGGATGTGAATGTTTGGGCAGTTGTCAGCAGCCAAAATTGTCATCCTTTTTCTGCAGCAAAACTTTCGTAGTGGTGTTTGATGGTGTTACCGTCGATTGCATTTGTTTGCGAACACCTCCAAGAGAATCATCTTTCTAGTTCTGCTTTACTAGGCCTAAACTTGGCACTTAAACTGCAGGAACGTTTAAATCCGTATATTTTCGTACTTCTTGTCCATTAAAATATCGAATACAAAATACGGAAATTAATTCTCATGAATATCCAGACTTTCGAGTTTAACCCTGTTAAACCCAAGTTAGACCCTGCTTTTTGTATGCCAATACCTGGAGCTTGAGTCCCCAAAATTGACCTTAGTTCGATAAAAAAAACCCGGAGTGAACAAAAAATGTGACGTCATCATTATCTATCCGTGTCTTCTTCAAAAACTCATAAAGGCATGGTTGCGAGTCCAACTCTCGTATGGCATTATGCGCAGAAAATTCTGTTATGTGATAAACTAGTATATAAAAAGAAGTACCTTTCTGGAGTGTTAAAAATTTTTAGTGGCAATAGCTGCTCGACATTGAACCCTCTTCCCCCAAGAAAAATCTCTGGCTACGCGCCTGCTCTACAATACTTTGCTGCACTATATATAAGCTATGAAATTACGATGCCGTCTCATGTAATATATATATATATATATATATTATATGTATATATATATATATATATATATATATATATATATATGGCCTTTTATTATATAAAATTTTTCCTAAATATTTTTAACATGTGCGCTGATGGCTCTTGGAGTATGTTTAAACATATAAATTTGATTCGACGTAAAAAATTATATATAGTAAACAGCTTAATTTTGTAGCCGGGAGAAGAATTGCATAGGACTCCAAGCAAGTTACCTATTTTAACTTGAGCCGCAACTTAATGTAGATATCCCCCGCAAGTGAATGAGGTCACCACATAAAGTGGGTAGCTCCCCAAAAAATAACACGTTATAATACGATGTGGAGTCACCATCAAAATGGGTATCTTCCCGAAACAAGATAGGATGTACTGGAAAATTTGAAAACGGGGTTAATCCAAGATGGATCTCTCCCAGAATGTAAAATAAAAATTAATTCAGTCACAAGGGACCACTAATTAGAATGGAACAATGTTTCCATCATAATCTGCAACCCACACTATTTCCAAAGGATTTGTTTGGAGGCGTGTTATATTAACAATGATCCGTTAAATAGGGACGACGGAAATCCATATCCTGAAGCTTAAAGACACCTTATTAATAAACATAAGAATAACACTACTGGTACTGCATATAGGAGCCCTACTGTCGTCGACCATTTTCACCCCTGATGAAGGCACCGAAACTTTGTGTCAAAACATTGGACCTTACCGTTAACCAGTCTCCTAGTCAATATTCTCCAATCGAGAAATCTTTTTTATTTTTATTATTTTACATTTTGGGAGAAATCTACCTTGCACTAATCCCCTTTTATAACTCATTTTTGTATATATAAGTGAATATAGATATAAACAAATACCTGCGGAAGTATAATCCGAAGATAAATTCTTTTAAAGCTCAATCAATGTAGACGGGCGATTTTTGTTGCGATTTGATCGGTGACTTTTCAAATCACACGTGTAAACTACCGGCGATTCCATGGCGCTTTTATTTCGATTTTGCGGCGGTGATCGGGTGGTGGAATAAATAGCACACGCGCTTTTCTCATGAATCATGACGTCTATTGGGAAAATAAAGAATGCAATTGTTGCTAATGTAGATCCAGTTTGATTTCTTCTCTTGCTGGGCTTACTTATCAGGAGGCTCATAATCCGCAGGGTTTTTCCTCCAATAGACAGTCCTTCTCGGCTGAGCAGCTTACCAGAAGCTCCTCTTCTTCCGTCGTCCAAATAACTCTCCTCCCTTTTTTCTTGTTGTTTGAATTCGTCTTGCTTGGTTAGTAGCTCGGGTTGTTTATAATTTTATCCGCCATTTTTTTGTCACAAAAACCACCATAGGGGGTACGGCAAAGGCACCTTTTGGTTGTTTTGGTAGTTAAAAGTCGTCACGAAATCTCATTAAAATTCGATCACGCTCAAAACAGTGGCAATTTCTCGGCAATAATTCGCAGTTATATCGCCATGAAATCATCAGTGGTTTACATGTGTGATTTAGAATTGCGCTTTAAATCGCCGATAAAATGGCCGCACAAATCTCAAGAAAACTCGCGCCGTTTGAATTGCTTAGGGTATTCACTTTTACCTTAGGAAAGCCTGAAGCATAGCGTTTTACCATGGTAGCTCTAAATAAAGACATCCAGTGTAACACTTATTTACTAATATTGCTATCAAGTTTTGTTGCCGTAATTATCAAAATTTCGTATTTTTCATTGAGTGAGCCTGTGTAATTAGAGACCTCGTTAACTCTTTAGCAACAGGGTGTCCATCCTTCACAAGTAAAATCATCTGGCGTTAGCCAGAGTAAAAATAACAAAAGACTGATTATGCTAACAAAGATCTAAGCGAAAACGTTCAGTGCTTGTATCAAGCCAATGGCAAATGATAGAGGAAAAGTTTAAACGGGATCATCCGTCATTTAATGCTATCTCTCTTCTAATTGTATGATAAAAATTTAATTACTATCATGTTCAAACCCACCCTTGACTAATATATATGAATAAGAAGTTGACTTATTAAATTAGTACCCATCCCTAACCGAATTTAAGTAGTTAAATGTTTTTTTTACTTGGATTTTTACAGAGGGAAAAAGACGAGGATAGGCTTGGAACAAGCCATTGGTGAAGCTTTAGAAGAACTGGATCAAGTAAGTAATGGATATTATCGTATTGCTGAGATAATGAGTTCTATTAGCGTGCCTCCTGGCCACTTTCCAAAGTCCTCAGCAGTTGAGGATCATACTAAGGAGAACGTCAAAGAAATTTAATGAACCAAATCTCGTCTCTAGTGCAATCTTTAAAGGAGGATATCCCTCCAAGGTAAAGGAGCCTTAATATTATACCTGTAACAGTTTTTTTCGTATTACTTAAGTTCTGACTTGCTCTTAAGGGGCTTGCTTTTATTTCTTAATTGCCATTGTAAAACTTACAATCATCCAGCATTTAATTACCAATGCCAAGTCTGTCAAAGTTCTAAACCGGATCACGAGACGAAAAAGCGAGGAGAAATATGGCAGCAACCCCCTGCCAATTGAGTTTTTTAGTGAAAACAGAGTGAATGTAATTCCGAATATAGTGCCATAATCACGAATAGATTAATGAAGCACAATACTGATAATAAATTTTCGAATTTAACTAAGTCATATTCAGAGTAATTGAATCATAACAGTCATACGTCACAATTGACAGTTACAAATAATGAAGAACTGTCGCATTCAATCACTTGATGTTTGTTCATGTCATTGCGGTAATTTGTGCAAAGTGGGCGAACAAAAGTAGTTCTCTCATAGCTTTGAGTCCATTATTAAGGCATTGCGACCGTTGTCTGACATGGAACGCTTCTTTATAGAGAACACTCCAGTTATCTGCAGGGACAATCATTCTTGCACAAAATCCTCTGTTCTTCGACACGATAGCTCGTCGTTATTTGAACTTGCCAACTGCAACGTATAACCGTTATAATTCAATTAGCCTGTAGATGACTTACGTGACATCGAAGATTTGTTGTTAAAATTGTGCCTCTTTAATTTACTTGTGATTATGCCCACTATATTTGGAATTACATTCACTCTGTTATCACTGCAAAATTCAGTTGGCAGGGGTTACAGCCATATTTCTCATCGCTTTTTCTTGTCTCGTGATTCGGCTTAGAACTTTGACAGACTTGGCATTGGTAACCATATATTGGATAATTGTAATATTTAATATTGCATTAAAGAAATCAAGGCTAGCCTCTTACGAGCAAGTCAGGACTTAAGAAATACCAAAAAAACCTGTTACAGGTATGATATTAAGACCCTCTACCTTGGACAGATATTCTCTTTCAAACATTGCATTAGAGACTGGGATTTGATCCTCCTTTACACCTCGGGTGGTAACTTGAGTATAAAGTACTCGGGGTTTTAGAAGTTTTGCCCGTCAAGAAAGGTGTGGCATAAATATCAAATGTTTTATAAAAAGGTGTTCTGCTTTACCTCTCATTATTACATAGTTTAATGACATGGATTTAGGGCTGAAAATTAAACTCGTACACAGGATTGCTAAAAATTCCACTGACCATTGTCCGAAGGGACGGTGCACCCGCTGCACCTTTGGTTGTAAATATGAATGAGAAGTAACAGTCATGATTATTTTTAAGTAGAATTTAGAACACGAAACAGGAGTTCTTCATCAAGTTTAAAAATTCGAGTGAACTACGCAAGAACATGTAGACTTGATAAAATACGTGCTGCAAGTGTTTTAAACAGCATTGAGATCAACCCTTATATGTATTTTAATGACATTGAAATAAATGGTTGTCGGTTGGAGATTGCATTTCTGCCGTTATTGGTATTCTTAAAGTAGTGGTTGATTGAAAAGCGCTGATGAAAAGCTACCAAATATCAAAGCTTTATGTTAATTAGGATGACAATTCTATATTGGGTTCCATATTTGTTACTAATCTTCACATAAATCGTTCGTCTCAATAAGTTTTAGCAGGTATAAAATCCCTTGCATGTGATCAAACATGTGCAGCCAATTGGAGAATTTTGCTTTGGCTGTTAATGATGAAATGTGTTTTAAATGTATGATCGGCCGACAAAACTCGACTTTCACCTTGAAATAAATGAGGTACTGTGCGTGTGATACGAAAACGATGGAATCGATCTATCGTTAATTCTGTCACATCAAATCTTTCTGGCACAATTATATCCTACCGATGAATATTTATTAAGTAGCGTAGAGATTATTTTCTTTCAGAAATTCCCGTCCTTCTGAGGTGATGTCATTTTAATTACCATCAGCAGATAGTACATAGCGAGTTAGCATATAAAATTCATGAATTGTTGATATGAAACCGTAAATTTATACCGACAGAATTTGGAAAAACAAGTGCATACCACAATATCTGATCTGTATGTTAAACTTTCAATTTTTTATTTTTCAGAGAGACAGATTGAGATCCAGACAAGGTACGGTTACTTAACCTAGTATATGTTTAGGAAACTATTGGTAGTTATCTGTTCTGTACCCTTTTCACAAAGGCATGATTCAGTGACTCATGCAATAATTTAAATCCGAATCAACGATTGCAGATATACAGTGTTTCAATTTTGCTCAGAATCTTTCACGCACTTTTCCCTGTTGTGTTGGTAGATTTCTCTGAAGTTTGGCGGTTATTATGCCATCGTTTTTCAGACTTTGGTACGAAAACTCAATGTGAGCTGTAACATGTTTTACTTAACATAACGATGAGTTTTTTTGCAATTAAACCTTTAGATGGAGACTTTAAAATTTTACTAAATGTTATAAATAACAAACTGAAATGAAACATATTAAGAAATAGGCGTGCCACGTTTCTGTCGTCCACCATCTTGCTTCTTCGACAAAACACCTTGCTAACGAACACTATTGAACAAAGAAACAGCTCGTAGAATTGTAGGTGAATAGAAGTTTAGAGTAAGAATAAGGCAGATAACGTAGCTACATGCCTGAACACGACATTCGACTTTTTCCACGTACAACCGCAATCATTCATGGATATTCTGCAATACCGTATAAGCTCTGTGGAGTATACAAATTAACGGTCACTCCGATCACTGAAAGCATCTTTATTTTCTACACCTTAACTAACTTGTAAGTTTTTGAGTTACCTTTGTTTTGTATTTTATTCTAATATTCAATGGTTACCGAAACGTCTGTCCTGATCTACAAGTTACGATTGTCACATATGATTGTTACTCTTGATGTATACGATTAAGCCACAAGGGTCTTCAGGATGTATTGTGTATAAACCTTCGGGAGGTAAAGGGTTAAGGCTGATCTACAAATTACGATTGTCGCATACGGTTCTTACTCCTGATATATGCGGTTCAGAGTCAAGGGTTTTTTGAGCTGTTGCAACATTTGTGAGCGCATGGTACGCAGGAGTTGTGGTTTTAATACTTAATCGCATACGCCAGGATGAAGAATTGTATTGAATCAACCCAACTTCAAAATACGTTAGTACTCCATGAACGAAACATATGAAGTGAAATAAAAGTAGAGTGCTGCGAAGGCTGTATTGTACAACGTGTAAATAGCCCAGAGAGTGAGGGAACTGCTCAAACATTCGAGAGATTATACTGACGTTTCCAGCAAAGGCCCGTCGTCGGTGTGAAACGTGAGTATCTATTCTTAAATTTTGGCAATTCCCTCACTCTATTGGCTTTTCACATGTGGTACCATCCTTACTCGTGGCAATGCATTATTTGGTTCCGACGTAACTAGTAGGCAGAAAACCCTAATTTCATTAGCCTAACGAATTGTTCCGTAGACGTCTCAGCGAGCACTGCGCGTGATTACCTTGCATGCACAACTGTAGAAAATAAAAACTAAATAAAAGGAGATAGCATATGTCAGGGATATCTTGACAGAAATTTTTACTGAGTGAAATCGCCGAGACATCGATCAAATCTCTCAACATTGACGTCTGGTGTTATTACTAGGGATGATGATTGCTCCATGACGACTTAAGTAACGAAATGCTAATTCTGTATTTCGGTTATCTTTTTTTTTGGGGGGGATGGTTATTTTTTTTCCTCATGCAAATTAAAACGCGTGATGCCCCTTCTTTAGGTTTTCACCGACCAATTAGTAAGATGTATAAGGGACCGTAATTTTGGTTTTCCTATATGTTTCATTTCTATTTATGAGTGATAGGCTTCATTCAGAACACTTGAGGATCCCAAACCACTTGTTAAACCACAGTAGCAAAGAAGTTCATCATGTTCTTTGTAATAAAATTGGAACACTATACATAGATCTTGTCTTGCACTTCACGTTTCTTACTGTCATAAATATGCTATATTTATTGAAATATGTTAAAGTATTGTAAGGCTTGTAGGATGTTTATCTTGGAATACTAACCTTTTGTAGCTCTGTTTTCAGGTTCCAAGGCAAAGAAAAGGAAGCTGCGTCTTTGACCCATTGACCCAGTATTTGGTCCTACTCAACCAAAGTTGAAAAGATAGCAGCTGGCGTTCGAGGTGGCTGTCTAATGGAGACATTTTTTCTGCCATGGCAATTTTTGCCGTGATTTTTAACGACTCGAAGTCGGGAATCAAGCAACAAGCAATTTTCTTTTCCTCCTACCAAAACTTGTAATTATTCATCAAGATTGCCGAGCGTCAATTCGTCTTATTGAAACAGGTAGCACATTCTTTGTGGGGCTTCCTCTTGCCCTGTTATTTGATGCCATTTTCACATCTCCTATAAACGAATATTATCGCACGTCTAATCTACACGGCATCTATTCGTTTTCTTCGGAAACTTATGCGCTAAATTTCTGGTATGTATCTGACGATCCACTGCTGTTTGCGCGAAATTTAATGATGAACTTGAAGGGTTTTTTTACCAGCGAATGTATGACTTTGAAAACTGTACACGAATTAAAAGCATCAACTATATTTCATTATAGGGCATATAAAATGTATAAATAAGTTAAGGACAACTCTATCCAGTTAAAGAATTTTTGAAAATATATGAAGATAATCCCTTATAGCTCTCCTTTTGTATCACATACAGCTCCTAGTTTCATTGTTATGAATTAATTTTTATGTAATATTCTCAAACTCATTAATAATTCATGACCTAATTAACCAACCAGACAAACATATTTAGTCATGTGCATGTGTATTGAAACCCGATAAAGGTCGCGTAAACTGAATTCATAATTAAGAAATCAGATAATAAACGGCTCTTAGAACCGGTTATTACCACATTTCTTAATTATAAATTCAAAATAGACGATAGAGAAGCTAATTCATAAACTCGTGTCTCGTGTTTTACCAGAGGTTACAAACACGAGAGAACAATAAAAAGCACTCGGCCTACCGCCTCGTGATTTTGAATGTTCTCTCGCGTTTGTAAAACATTCGAGAACAACAAAAATCACTCGGCCTACGGCCTCGTGATTTTCATTATCCTCTCATGTTTTACAAACACGAGCACTCGTTTATGAAATATTACTTGAAAAACCGACCAGCAGTGCCGTATCGAATTTAAAACATGAGGTGATAACCGAGTGTTTTAGATCCAATAAAGCACGTCCTGCGAGGTTTTTAAATGACTTAAAAAAATCCCTTAATACGCCAATTCCCAAGGAAGGTTTGGAAGTTAATGTTTTCTAAGCTGAAAAAAATTGTGGAGAAATGTAAGCGAGTTTTTATCAAATTTAATAACACGGCACAATTATGATTCTCCTTTGTATTTTCCTCATGAATCGTTAATGATGTTTGAAGAATTATTAAGTAATTGTGGTAACTTAGTGGAACTCACTTGATACTGGGCAGTGAAACCAACGAATCTCATTAACTTAAACTGTATGTGGCACCAGCGTGGCCGCCGTATCATTGTCTTTTGAATCTCAAGGGGTTGATTACAAACCACTCACATGTATCCCTTGTCAAACTCTTTAATAATTCATGAGGAAAACACAAAGAACTTCAGTACCGAGACGTCGTTTTGAATTGTGATTTTAATTAGCAAAAATTTTAAGAACCTTAAACCCAGTTTCCTCTTTAAATAGGGATTCTTTGAGAAGCTGTATCGTACACGTCAAAGTCGTGTTTCTACTGATTTCGAAACACCTCGAAAATGGTTAAAAACGTGCCTATTGCTTCGTTTTTCAACTTCTTGGTGTTTGGAAATCAGATCAAATATTCTTCCTTGAGTACGATATATTACATGACACTCAGCAAGCAAAATAACAACTAATTTAATTGTAATAAATAATATCAAAAATTTACCCTGGATTCCTCGAATGTGGATCGTGCTGATTCTGTAATAATACACATGAAAAAATTTGCTCATTCTGATTGGTTGAAAGCAATGTAAATTCAAGGTAACACAATGAAGAAAAAAGTCAACGTCAATTTGCACTGAGTTACCTTTTCTGGCACTTGATTACAATTTTTTCATTCGTATTATTGATCAGTAATAGCGTGGTTTGTCATGCAATTTGGATAAATACATCGTGACTTTTTCAAAGACCTCAAATAGCACTCGTTCTTCGAGCTTGTGCTATTTTTATAGTCTTTGAGGAACTTAAACGTGAGTGGGTTTTTTCCAAATTGCATGAGAAACCACGCTATTACCCATAAGAATTATCTCCGTCGGGGGCTTCCTGGTAAAGACCAGAAAACGAATATCTTGCGAAGTATGCGAAACAGGAAAAAATGCTTTAAATCGGAGTTGTTGTTTCACAAACCTCCATTTTAAACACTTCTAAACTGAATAGTTTAATTTTTCATTTTTTATGTTCATATAGATTTTAGAATTATTATTCATTAGGTATTTTAAAGTTCCTTGACTCATAGCAACATTTGTGGCTGAAAAAGTTCTAAACTTCCATAAATATGTTATTATTATTATTATTATCGTTTTAATTTTTATTGATTAATATCACTGTTAATAACTTAATGGCCGGTTCCCTTACTTCAGTGCTGAATACAACTACCAAATGCTTTTCTCAATCTTTTTTGTTATGCTAATGTAGCAACTGTCTTTCCATTCTCTTTGGGTACTAAATATTTGCATGAAAAAGAAAACGTCATAAGATATTCTTGTGTTCAGCTAACGTAATAAGGCCATTTAAATCCGGAAGGGGAATGCGATTACACGCCCGATATGCAGTACGATGTACGTAATTTTCCATTGATTCACTAAACAATGTGAGGTGGAAAGAGTGGCATTTTGCATGGCAAACAAATCTTAATATATCAAGAATGAAGTGAGAAAAGGAAAAGATGAAAACCAGTCTTAATAGTTTCGAAAGTTTTTTTTTTCGTGTGGGAGTTGTTTCAGGACTTATTTTTGCAAATCATATGCCCTATGATCGTTTTTTTTACAATACCTGTCTAAGATTAAGGCCTGGTTTACGCGTGCGACATATGCAAAAGCTGAAAATACTTCATGGTTACTTAATTCTGTCGTACTTGGAAAATACAATGAGTTCAGTTGACCGTGACCGTGAAGTGCTATCTGCGCTTGCGTATCTCGTCATGCTTATGCTTATGTCGGACGTGTAAACCAGGCTTAAGTAGCGATGTACATTAGGTTGATTTGATACGCGAAAATTGGTGTATTCTTCTTTTACTGTCGCGCGTAAGATGCAGTGTAAATTAGCTGTGCGATTTTAAAAAAATTATTTAGTTCAGGAAAATTGTAGTTGCTTTGCAAAAGAAAAAGTGCCCAGGCGGCACTGGAGGAAATACAAATTCCTGGAAAGTTGGCACCAGTTTTAATGCGTGGGTGTTTGGAAAGCGATTCAAAATCGCTGGTTAAATTTTGAATAAAATGGCGGCAAGTTAACTGGTGTAAACTGGTTATGGATTAAGTTTTAAAAACAGTGAAGTCATTCTTGTGTAGAGACATTTCCAGCTCTACGTTTTCGTTGAGCATTCCCAGTCAACTGTTGTCTAGTCTCATTCCGTTTGACAGAATCCCAAAGAGGATCTCAGCTAAAAACCTAACAGACTGTACCGAAAATGGTGGTGGCTTTGATTTAAACGCAATGCTTAAACTTGAATTAGCTCAAATAACAGCTGATGAATATTACTATGACTCAAGTGCTTTATTCATACCAAATTTGATCTGTTTAAGATCTTATCCTTTCATATGTCAGTAAGAGAAAACATTTACTGCACTCAAAGAATCATGATTAGATTAACAAGTCACCATCTTTTTACATACGGTCAATTAACAGTAAATTTATGGGCCTATCCTTCCAGTTAGTGAATGTTGACAGTTTTCTTATATCTGCTGTTGTGCGGTATAAATCTGTCTTTCTGCTTGCTGTTTGGTTGTTCGTTGGAGCCGCCATTTGCGTTTTGCTCCGAGCCTAAAGATCGATACAGCGGTGGTTTTGTCATTTTGATTCAGATGTCTGATCATAAAAGGAAAACAAAATCTATAAAATGTGTTAGGCGTTGCAAGTGAAAATTAAACGTCGTTTGTCTTATTGTCCCTAAGTAACTGGGCAAAAGTGAAATTGGCGCCGTCCATGGAGGACAGTAGGGACCTTTAACAAAAACAACTAGAAACCTTAACGACGACGTCCTTCAAAGAACAGGCCTTTTCGCGCCAAGCAAACAGAATGAATAATATTTAGTCCCAATCGTCAGTCCCAGGCTATTGCCGTTCGGCATTACAACGTTACTGGGACCATTTTCACAGGTTCAGAACACTGACCTCCACGTAACATATAGAGGTCAGTGGTTCAGAACGACTTTAAGTCATGGAACGGTAAACATTGCCAGCTGATTTTAACGTCAAATCATGGAACAGAACCACTTTGCAAGCTGTCAAGCTTTTCAGAGATTGAAAACAAATGTCAAATATCCAATACGATGTCAGTGACCGTAGTTTCTGTTTGATTCTAAAATTTTGGTTAAATCCTAAAATTTAACCAAATTCTAAAATTGAACCACTCCTTGGCTCACCTGTTAAAGGTCCGAATAACGTGACAGGAAGACAAAATTTTAACTGTTTTTTACCGTTAACTTTGGTTTGACGTACTGTGTTGTATATCACTGAAGACAAAGACTGGTGTTGTAGCGGAATGACTTAATGGAGCATGTTTGGAATGCAAAACAAGCTATATAACAGAATGAGACAAAACTTAGTTTTTCTAAAATTGTACTAGAAAGTAATTTGCATTCGCGTAATAAGTCGAATAGGGACATAATAGTGCAACACTATGTAAGATATATAAATGTTAAGTAATTCTTAAACTACATCTCTTCACTGCCAATTTTTTGTCCCATTTCTTCACGGTCAGATCACTGTGGTTGCTTTGTATTGACCTGAAGACTGAACTTCTTTCAGCTGAAGTATATGTAGTATCGGCTGTATATTTTGTTGAGATACGACATGGAACGCTACCTTGTCGTATTGACCATGATATCGCAATTGTATAAATTTTTTGATTTATTTCTCTGTTGAAAGAATCAGTATCTGCAGGTGGTAATTTTAATCCATATATCTCTTTGAGAGTTTTGCATCATTCAAACATTGTACATGTATAATGTCCAAAATTGATCCGTGTATTTTATTTAGTTAGAAGAACCAGTGTAAAGTCACCTTTGAGTGATGATTAGGCGTTCTCAATTTAATAAATATTTACGCATAACAATGGAACAATCAAAATAAATTTTTAAAGAATTCTTTGGAGTGCAATTTCAGGTTTGATTGATTTGTGAAGGCTTGAAGATAGTTACGAGTGGTCAGGAGTCATTTGCAATGTTTTAGTTTTAGTTTTCTGTTGGGTACTTAAAAGAATCGTTCCAAGGCAAGTGTATTTTTAAATTGTGCAGTTTTACAAACAGAGGAAGCTTGTGACCAAGTGGTTCCATGACTACATCGTAATGAAAAAAGAGAAGTATATTTTCATTGTTACTTTACTTAATGAAATTTTCAACGCTTTCTACCGATTATTTTCGGGGATATTCCTATCTGCAGGTGTCGAGAATATGAGGTTATACGGCAATTAAGGTGCTGGCCCAAAAACCTGAGAGTCTCTGGAACGAGATGAGATATAGAGAAATCAAGAACGCTGTAAGGTCTCCATTCGGCAGCATTTTCAAAATCTTGTACACCTTTTACTGTTGATCAGCGGAAATGTACTGCCGTTAACACCAACCTCGAACTCATTAACGCCAAAAGACATTCATCTTATTGAAACGACTCACTCAAAATTTCGTTTAAAATTTTTGCGTTAAAAGTGACATTAGCATAGACACGCAACCGTTGAGATGAAGAGGCATTTAATAGCGCCAACAGACGACCATTAACACCATTCTACTGTACATTAGGAAGAATAGAATCTCAATTGCCCAAGATATTCGTCCAGTCTGTTACAGGGTCGATTTAAGGTTATCTGGAATCTCGACATGTATAAAAGATAAGGGAACGAAACTATCAAAATTTGTAAATAAACTGAATTCATGTTCTTTGAAACTTTGCAAGGAGTAATCATAGATTTAAATAATTGGTAGATACTTTCATGTATTATAAAAGAAAAATACATGGAAGTGTCTAAAAATTACTTAAAACTGAATTCGTTTGGACAGTTCGACGAGCTGCTTAGCCCTTTAACGGGCCACCTTAAACCCCGTTTATACTGTTGTTAACATTTTGGGTACGGTACGCTAAAATTTTGGCACGGGTGAGGCTATTTTGGGCGCAGCATGGGTAATTTTCACGGTGTAAACGGTGCGGACTTCTTAAAATTTACCAATGTCGACCGCCTCTGTATATGTAGGTCTCGACACGGCTAATTACAGCCATGCCGTGCCCAAAATTTGCCGTACCGTGCTCAAAATGTAACAGTGTAAACGAAGTTTTAACTGACAACATCAAAAGGACATGTTTTGTTGTATAATAATAACTCTAATTATTTATCTTAAGTAAAAAAATACAAAGGATTTACAAATAGAACATAACAAAATATGAATATATACAGTATGAATAATAATAATACACATAAATCATAAACACAGTTTACTATGTCGATGCGAAAAGCCTTGCGACTTTTGCTATAAATGAGTTAGTATGTCTTTGAGTTCCTGAACATGGTATTTTCAGACGAATAGGTTTAGATCTTAAATTGTAACTGTGTCTTATACTTGGTCAGGAAGAAATACTTGATATGGATGCTTTATATCGTTCGTGATTTCTCGAAATACCTGTTATATTCAAGCTCTTGTGTTGCGCATACTGTAAGTCATCTGCCAGGTATTTTGGTAGTCCATCCCAGACTGGTGATGCATATTCAAGAAGCGGGCGGACTTTGATGCAATATACTGTAGTGCCAATTTCCGTTGGTTAGTTTGCATTCCTACGTTCACGCAGATAATACAGTCTCTTGCTGGCTTTCTTAATTGTTTGTTCAACATGGTAATTCCAACACAAGTTGTCTTGTTGCCCTACCCCAAGTAGCTTGAATTGAGACACCCTCTCCAGCTGTGAATCTTTTATTCACAGAACGTCCGGGTCAGTGGAAGTTTTCCAAAAGAAATCCACATGTCTTTGGTTTTCTTGGAATTTAATAGCATATTATTTGTAGTTGCCCAGTCTTGTAGTCCATCGAGCACTTTCTGTATATTCGATTTGCAGCCGTTCGTTATACTCTCAAACACTGTGCACTTATCAGCGTGTTTACACATCCGAGCTCCTCCTTCAATTCCAAAGGTATGGCATCATCAAAGCCATCGATGAATATGTTGAATAGTAAGCGGAGGGACATCACAGATCCTTGTGTTACTCCTGCTGGGCAGGGCTTTGTTGTTGGCAAAGCACTAGGGCGCTTCAGTTGTAATTTGTTTTGAAGAAAACTTTGAATCCTCTGCCACAGACACTTGTTGATGTTCCTGTGCTTTAGCTTTGACAGAAGAATCAAGTGGTCGACCAGGTCAAAGGCTTTACTGTGAAATCGATAAATAGGGAGTGGATAGCTTTCTTCCCCTCAGGTCTATTGTCGGTGTCGTTGAACCAAGTTTGTGTAATGTTAATAAAAAAACATTGTTGATCAACCCTGTGAGAAGGAACGTTGATTACGTATGACTCTCAGGGCGTCCCTATTTAGAGATACTTTAACTTTTTTCATAACTTTGCCAAGAACGGGTACTACCGATATCTGTCTAAAATCTGTTTCGATGTCTTCAGGCGGGCGAAATTTAGGTACAGGGCTGACAAGAACATGCTTGTATAGCGTGAGATATTTTCTCTCAGTAATGCTTGCACAAATAATGTCGTGGACAACGACTGCCAGTTCTTCAGCAAAGTTTTTCAATATCCTGGCACTGATGTTACCTGTGACAGTTGCTTTTCTTAGGTTAAGGTATTTTAAGGTGTCAAAAAAACGCTACCCTATTAAAAATGCAATTTATTATAAAATATATTTTAGAAATCACCGGTTGTACAAAAGGTAATTTGTAAAGAATATTAATGAGGCACGAATAAGTTAGCCTTCCTTTTGGGACACACTGTATCCGGCGTAGATTTTTTCTATTCCCAGGGGAGGCTGAAACCGAAACTGGAAATGCCTGACTCCACGATTGAGAATGATTGGTCGCTAAGATTCCAAATTTCGGTGTTGGATTTAGTTCATTTTTTCAGGTGCATCATGTGTACCACTTGCTTGAAGAAGTAATAAGGCTTTGACGGTTATATTATCCCAACCAGCTCGTCAGTAACCCTGCCATTCGTGAATCACATATCAATTAATGTAAAGTCCCAGGGGGGCTAAGCTCCCAAAGTTATTTCTGAGGGGGCTGAAGCCCCTTAGCCCCCCTATACTCTCCGTCTATGCATTGTATAGTAGAATGGTGTGAATGGTCGTCTATTGGAGCTATTGGATGCCCTTTCATGCTATTGGTTGAGTATCTTTACTTATACAAAATGAAACAAACCCCGAATATTAGCTTAGATAGACACCGTCTATCTGTCATAAAGAGCGTTGTTAAACGAAAAGGTCATTTTGGTGCAAGAATCTAATAATAACTTTTGAAGACTACGTTTCTAAAGAGTGGTGTCAATAACTTATCCTTGAAAATGCGACTTGATATAATATTAATTGTTCTTTTAAGTGGAAAGTTAGTAAATAAAGATTCAATATCAAAGGAAACAAAACGATAACCTTTAGAAAAAAGATTTCTAGGAATCGACTCAACGGCAGAAACAGCAACAAAAGAATCAAGAAGGGTAAAATCATTAATGGTTAAAGGATTTAGTAAGGACCAAAAGGAATTTACCAAGGTCGTAGTGCGGCATGTTAGTGGTGTCGATTATTGGTCAAAATTTAGGGACGGATGTAAAAGACTTATGAGTTTTAGGCAAACCACGTGCTCGGCCAAAACAGGCTGCTTTGGGACGTAAAGATTTGAATTCGGAATCAGAAATTTCGCCTCGTTTTAAAAAGGAAAGCAGATATTTTTGAAGAGAGCTTAGCCTAGATGATGCAGAATCAACCTGAACTGCTTTAAACTTGAGTGAGTCTGTGAATATTGGGCTTGTGACATTGATTTCGTTCTAACAAGTTCAATGATTTTGACAATAACCTCAAATACATGGTTGACATTTTTCCTGATGGTTTTGTTTATTTTCTGGATTTGAAAATTTCTGAGTCTGCTATCGACGTTTTTCGTAAAAGTTCACATACGGGTCAATATACCCACTTCTCTAGTTTCGAGCCCTGGGGTCGCAAAACGGCATGGATCAAAGTACTTTTCGTTCGAGCCAAAAAGATTTCCACCAATAGTATACCGATTATTTTAACAACCAGATTTCTAGAATTAACTCCTTTATGTCGTGGAACGGCTTTCCTGCTACCATACGAAAAACACTCATCAATAAGCTCAAAAGGAAATAACTTTCGAATACAAATTCTTTTCTCGAACCAACCGATGACGGTTCACCAAAAATTTGGCTTCGCTTACCATATTTAAGAAAGAAAGGTGATTTCCTTGTCAAGTCTTGCGTCAAAAAGATCCGTCGACAGTTGACGACACCAGTTAATTTTATTGTTATTTATGAAATGACTAAAATATCTTATTTCACTTCCACCAAAGACAAAATTCCCGAACTTTCACAAAACAATTTCATATATCAAATCACTTGTCCCAGCTACGATCATAAGTATATCTGCAAAACTGAACGTTGCCTCGATGAACGGTTATCTGAGGATTCTTCTGATTTCCTAAATCTTGCGGTTGTTAACCATTTTACTAACTGTGAACACGCTCAGTACCTAGTCAATCTGAATAAACTCTATGATAATGTTAATAGTCTCTCTTCATGTAATACTTCAGCTAACTTCAAAAATCTTGTCGTCAATAACTTCAAAATACTTTATCGTTCCAATTCTGTTGCTTCCAATAAGCTCCTTTTGCTGGAAGCACTTTACATCAGGGGCCGCGGAGGCGGGGGGCTGGGGGGCTTTAGCCCCCCACTTTTTCGAAAAGAAATATTTCAGTATCGCTTTGAAAAACGTCTTAACCATGGTTTCTAGTTCTGAAAAGAACTAGAGGAACCAACGCACACAGAGAAAGTAAATACTAAAAAGAAACACTATGCATTTTGGCAGACCACTCTTCAGTTGCAAACGTCTGCTAACTGTTGAGAAATGAGTTATCAGCTTACATTTATACCTGATGTAAAAGCAATGATGTCTTCCCACGTAGGAGGGATTAAACATCAAAATAACGCAAATATACATGGATTCCATAATTTTTAGAAAGAATGCTGAGCGGCACTTTTCCATGATGCTAAATTTGGAGTGTGATTAGTTATTGGCACATCTGTTTGACAACAAGTGTCGACCGATTGCCGAGTTACAATTAATCGTTTGAACAGAGGTACATTGCCTTTTCGGTTGATTTCTTAATGGTAAGTTCTTGTTTCGTACAACACTTGGCACATGTTGCTTGATCCTTTCACTTAACCGTTGAGTTGTTCTACCTACATAGCGAGAACCACACTCGCATTTTAGTTTATGATTTTAAATATGGGATAAACATATCCCATATTTGAGTGACCAGATGATCGTAAATGAGTTGTTCCTGTTAATATAACCAGTGTTTTGTGATTTCTGAGAAATCATTAAAATAAGAAGTGTTCACGACCGTCTCAGAAATATTGAATATAATTTTTTCAGGGGGGTCATACAATCGCCCCCTGTCAGCCCCCCACTAAAAATATCGTTCCGCGGCCCCTGTACATTAAATTCAACATGCAAACCAGAACTAAACTGTGCCCTCAAGCCTAGCAAAGACCTGTTATTGTTTCCGTGAACACCAGATATATTAGCACCTCTTTGTTTAGTGGTCGCTGTGTAATTTATTCTTTAGATCCTCCTGCGTCTGTCGATGATGTCATCTCTCTTAGGCTCATGTATAAATATCAGCTTGCTTGTAATTTTAATAGGTTTGACAATGATTTTGGAATAAAATCGAAATATTACCGTTTCTTACTCGTCTTGTTCCTTTTAACTAAAATCTAGAGTTTACAAGATGCTAACATTCGAAGTTTGTTTCATTTTGTATTTCTGTAAATTGTCTGCTGGTAATGGTTTCTAGTCAAATCTATGCTAATGAATGTAACTTTCTACGCAAAAATTTTAAGTAAACGTGAGAAAAGCGTAAATGAGAGTCGATTCATTAAAACGAATGTTTTTTTTCGCGTTAATGAGTTCGAAGTTGGCGTTAATGATAGTATATTTTCTGGTAATGAACAGTAAAATGTGTAATGTTAATTTGGGCCCTAATCCGAAACCTTAATCTTGATACGAAACCCAAAGCTTCAAGACAAGTTTGATAGCACATCACTTGAGTGCAACCACGCCTTTTGTGTTTATATACGTAGTGGATCTTGTTATGGAAATTCAAATTTAATCAGTGTCAAAACTCTTAGGACCCTTCCATTCGTGCTACTACATTTCTTCTTATGGTTTTCTAGCTCCTTCGCAATGTCGCAGCTGCTGTTTTACTACTTCACATTGAATAGCGAGGATGCGGAAAGGAAAGATCTGATTTTCAAATAAAGTTTAGTTTACACCATCTGAAGGTTCAAAAATCCAAATAGTTGGAAGGTGTTATGTAACTTCTTGCAGTTCCAAAGCATTGTACTTTCCTGCCATTTAGAACGCTGTTTAGGGAATTCGGGGACTTTAAGGGTTAAAATTAGATTGCGTCATCTTGATAAGGTGCTTTTGTACCCGTTGACTGTCGGCTCTGGTACAAAGTACTCCATTCCTGTGGTGTACTTTTACGGAATCAAATAAACCAACAATGGCGAGTTTAACGAATCTTTTACGAAGATGTAGACATTTTTCAAAGGTATTATGTACTGGCTTATTGTCTGCGACGTGTCAAATCGAGGCACCTTAGTCTTTTAATAAAAAACTACACCAGATGTTACATTGTATTTTGTGTAGGTTTCGGCCAAATACTTCGCTCCATCAACCATACTTGTCAGTCGCTTTCAATCTACTGCAGCATCGGTAAGTTATGTTTTCTGAGTGATTCTTACTTCGAATATGACTGTTGGTGTAAAAATGAGGGGATGGATTTGTGTTGCATACCGATGTCTGATGGTAAAAACTCAACTCTGAAGTTATATACCACACACAGCCCATATCGTACAGGTAGAAACGTTTTACTTGCAACATAATTTTTAAAGTTACCCGTATATTTTAGACCATTACTGAGGGAGAAAATTTATATTAAACGCTTTATTATGTTCTGGAATGAACGATTGCTTATTTACCAGCGGGGTTATTCTTCAACTTAATTTTATGAATGAACATTGACATCTTGCCAACGAAAAGCTTTCCCCTAGACTCTATGGACAGTAATTTTGAATTCTCCTTACAAAAGGAAACAATTTCAGTGTAAACAACTAAATGCCTATTTTGATTTCTTTTGAGGATGAGACCATTTCAGTGGTATAAGAGGCAACAAATTATTGGAAGGAGGGGCAATTAACTTAATACTACAAGATCACCCTTTGCCCTGTTCTTTTAGGGGGGTGCAGGGGCATATTCCCTGGAATGTTTTAAATTCAGTAGTATCTGAGATAACATTTCCTTATTCTGTGAGCACATGCAGTGCTATAAATGAGAAAATAAGCAAGTGCAATCACTCACTCTTGCCAGCATTTGGTTTTGTATGTGAGGGGCACAATTTGTTTTCTGTAATAAACCAGCATACATTCATGTCTCCAGCAACCAAGGAATTACCAATATTAGATTTTGGAGTACTTAAATTCAAACTGTCTGTCATCATAAAAGGGACTCAAAACTTACTTAAGTATTTATTTGTGTTGTGAACAGTGAATGGCATGATTCTAAATTTTTAAAGATGGTTTTTATAGGTTAAATCATTACAAGAATCTGTTTTGTTGACACAGTGTAACAATGTGCATTAAAGTAGTTTGTAATTTCTTATGGTTCACTAAGTTCACTTCTACCTTAGGAATTGTTCACAAAGTTTTTGCCATTGATAAACCCTACCACTGAAGTTTTAATGGGCCCTTTGCAGTTCAGATGCTGCATAATGGCAGATTTGTTTCTGGCACAAATCTTGCTTAATACAAAGGTTACCACTTCCAGCTCATTACCAAGCCTGGATATTAGCATCCAGTCACGGACATTGTCCGGTACAAATTTGTCATTTATAGAATTTTGACAGTCACAAATTTGACTATGTCTGTCACTTTGTCCAGAACGGTTTTGGTAACATTGATTTCCAGTTTCATTACAAAACCAATTATTAATATTTGTCTTTAATCAATCACTCTCTTCATTTGTATATTAAATTGGTGAATGTGCGCGAATTGCTGTGGGTAGTTTTGTGAGTTACCTGCAAGATCGTGTGCGGGTGAATATAAAATAGCAAAGTGTGACTGTCTTGGATATTGATTGTTTGTAATCACTCTAGCATTAAATTATATACAATATATCAAAGAAAATAACTTCATTTTTCATGTCTGCTGATATAAATAGTGTTAGCAATGATAGCCATATTGATCAAGACTTGACCACTGACAATGACTTACATGAGAAACATTTGTCTGATTCGGATGATAGTGATTCTAGTTTTGCAGGTTTCCTTCCTGGG
The DNA here is from genome assembly GCA_030142905.1 of Heliopora coerulea. NCBI lineage: Eukaryota > Metazoa > Cnidaria > Anthozoa > Scleralcyonacea > Helioporidae > Heliopora > Heliopora coerulea. Next base: position 615,182 of record JASJOG010000006.1, on the reverse strand, counting down.
AATTTACTGTGACTTTGAGGATTTAAATTGATCAAAGAGACATGTGATGGTTCAAGAATAGATTAATTGTTGATGATTATGATCTTTTTGTAGTGGTATACTACATGTATAAATCTACATGTTTAATACTTTTTAATAAAATTGTGTGCAGTGCATGTATCATTCATACTTTTAAGTTTTAATATCCCATACCAATGCTTGTATACAATAACAATTATTAATATATGGCAAATGTATGAATATCAATCAAATTATAGTCTTGTTAAGTGACAGGTACATTTTGTTTTGTGACAGGCACAATCTGATTGATGCTGGTCATTTTGACAGCCAGAGCAAAAAATAATATATCCAGGCTTGCTCATTACATACTTCTTGCTTGTGTCCAAAATCCTGACCCAGATCCCATTTTTTTAATGTTGTCAACAGGCTGCTCTTGTTTTTGCTAGATGATGCGGCCATCTAGCAGACTGTGATATACTGTGCATAAAAATACACGATTTCCTTATTTCCAAAAATAGCATATATGGTACAAGTCAAATATGTGAATGATTATGCTGTGCAGACTCCATTTAAGTGTTTGAAGTAATGAACAAATAGTCTCATTTTCAAGTGACATTTCTCCCAAATTCTATGACCAGGTGTTTTTATATAAAATAGATGAAAAGGTTTATTTAATTTGCTTGGCATCTTGATAAGGTTCATTTGCAGAAGGACCATGTACAGCATGACAGGACAAAAAATAGAGTAAGCAAAAGCTAGATGCTGGAAATATGCTTTTATGTATTTCTCTTGATGTGTGTTGAGCATGATTTATGATAAGTTGCTTATTGGCCAGCAGGATTAATTGTACTGGCTGATTAAAGATGGGAATGTGTGAGCAATTATGATAGCACTGGCACTCACCTCATTAATAGCACTGACATCAGTGCCAAGTTAAAATGACTTAATAATCAAAAAAGTTCAAAGTTAAGACACACCCTCTCCTATTTACACCTTTTATATTTCATTAACAAGAAAGCAGAGTTTATACCTTTGTTAATTCAAAAAACTTTTCCAAGTTTGATGAAGGTAATCAAATTTCATTAATGCCAAACTCAGATTCATTTACAACATGAAATAAACAATTCTGTTTAAGTGAAATTCAGCATCTTTGATCAAAAATTGACAACATTTATTGAACACTCATTAACTCAGAAGAGAATGACATTAACCCAGAACTAAATTTCGGAAAACAATAGGATGTGCTTTTTAGATATTTGAGAGGATCAAAATTGTTGAACTGTGTATACATAATAAAAACACCTGTCAAAATATATTTACTGTATGTTAATGTTACTAATGTTCACCCATGGATGAATCCATCTGGAAAAATATCTGGCTAAATATGCTTGCAAGTGGTAAATTCATGCTATGCATGGAGGCATATAGCTATGGTTATGCAGTATAATCCAAGTTTGTATCTGCTACATGTATTACATTTAAGTGATGCTATTGATATCCCTCTAATGGAAGTGAAGCATTGCAAACCATGTTCCTCTCCCCTATTGTTGTTTATTGGACATACCACATCAAAGCCCAGTAAGTATTTGAAAATTATTGAACAATATTGGCTAACATCTGTTAGTCCAACAACTTAAGTCAGTTGAAGGTTTGGTTTTGGTTAAACATTTTGCCAGGCAAACGATGAGGTTCACCAAATGTTGGACTGTTTACCCACTTTTCTGACGTGTTATGCTGACAGTTATGGCTGATATTTAAAATTGTTCAAACATTTTGCCCTGGTTTTAGTTTTACAGTTTGTTAATGTATGTTGATGAACTTATTGTGCATTTTCCTTATTGAATTTGCTTCCCACTGATAAGTTCATGATGAATGTTTTAGTTTTCTGCTGGATGTTATTAAATTTTTCTTAAAAGAAATAGTCAATTTATTTTTGTTAAAGAATTGTATTTGGCATTAAAACCTTATTGAAATTTGAAAATTTGTTATTTACATTAAGAATAATTCTAATGAACACCATTTTCTCTTTTATAATTGGGAAAAGGTGCAACTCTTTACTGGTCATTTTTGGTTTTTATCTTGTATCAAAATAACAATATTCAAACATACTACATGATTGATTCTATTTCAGAATCATCCTCAGGGCATTATGAAATGATAACTTCATAACTACATGATTGAGCTTATTGATTTCATTTACTATACAAGTTTTAGTATATTTAGAACATGTCTATAGTATTGTGAAACTAAATAAAGTCTGAGGTAAATAAAATATGAAATATATACCAGGTTTCATCATGTGAAAATTGAAAGAGTGCAACCATTTGCATGTGTTGTTGATTTGAGGTGTGTGATGCCATGCAATGATGTAATAACACCTTAATGCAAGGCCAGCAGAATTGGTCCAGCAAGTCCAATGGCAACCACTGGACCAATATTTTGGTGAATTAATAAATACAAATTTTGTTTATAACAGTATGTTGTTTATCTAAAAGTTCATCTATATACACCAACAAGCTTACTATAATCATTCAATGTTAATGTTTTAATTTAGCCAAACCTTAAGTTTTTCCATACCCCAAAACCATTCAATAAGCAATATGCTGGACCAATGACAAATAGCTTCTGCCAGCTCTGTAAAGAGAGTGTGAAGGGGTAATCATTGTGAAATGACTTTGTGAAAAATGCAATAGTTTTACTTCAAGATAGTTTGACAATGCTATAATTCTTCACCATGCTCATAACTGTTTCCTCTTGAGCCAGTAGGTTCTCCTTGTCAGATAAACAGTACACATCTGAATTATTGCTAGTCAAAGGATCTTTGACAGTCAATCCAATGTCCACTGACTTACTGCAACTACATTAATTTGATGTTGATCTCCTTGCATTCAGTTTCCTTCCAAATTAACCCATTATGAGGCAAGGGTATACTTTAGGAATTTACAAATGACTGCCCCTTAATGAGTTAAATTGATTTGTTTTATTCTTAATTGCATTTGATTTCTATTACGGTGTACAATGTTTTGAGCTGATTGTCCAAAAGAATCATTATAAAAATTGTAATAGCCCTTTCAAAAGGATTTGAACCAGATAAAGTGAACACAAGACCTACTAATAAAGATAAATTCGGGAATTCTTTACCCTTATAATTAAGAATATCCTCACAAAGCATTTGTTCTTTGATTCCAACAAATTTGAGTTGCACATAACATTTAAATGACTTCCATTTAAGTTGGATTACAAATTTATTGAAATTAAATTGAGTAACTAGAGACAACAACCATGCTAATAATAATGAACATGGTCATCTGTTTAATGCAACTTTCTGTGTTGCAGCAATGATTACAGCTTTATTGATCCTGAGCAATACTGTTATCAGAATGATAAAACATGCTGCAGCATTAATCAAACAACAATGCTATATAAACTGTGACTTTTTGCACAAGTGGGCAGCCACTGTGTCCACCTGACCAACAGCACACACACATCACCTTTGCAATGAATCTGTGTCTGAGTGGAATAATGTCTTGAATAGATTATTTTACTGGTGATAAAAAGGTTATACAGATTTTAGGCCCATCTGGGACTCTGAATCATTTTCAGAGTTAAGTAGTTTTTGATTATCTAGCACCCCATGCTTGAATATGCATTAGTTTCTAATCATCAGTCTAAATCATGCATCTTTTGAATGTGATAATCTGTATTAATTAATATTGTTGCAACTGTATATCAGTTGACCAGTAACTGTACTAAATAATTTTAGCATAGCGCTTTGCAGTATTGTATGTTGGGTAACTGGTACAGACGTCAAACAAAAATATCTTTATTTGGAACCAGAATCTTAAAGATGTCATGCGAAACATAATCCCAGAGAAACAAAAACAAGTGATGGAGTTCAGGAATGAGAACGCGGGCAAAGTAGCTGGACAATATACTGTTGATCAGGTAAGTGTAAGTAGGTATTCATCCAATACATGCACAAGTATTATTTTTCACAATTCAATTCGTTCGGCTGATGGGGTACTGGTACCGTACAGGATTTTCTCTGGTTCGCTACTGGTTATAGTATGGTTTTAGTGAAGGTTTTAGCTCCAATTTACCCCTTACAAGATTTCTGTTTTTATACATGTAATATGGCTGTGGCAGCGAGAGGTCCGAATACGTAAATCCTGCAATTTGATTGGTTCATGAGCGGTCGGATATTTCCCGAATTGCCTGCTTTGGGTGGCGGTATTTAAAAAAGCCTTGCTTGTGTGGAATAAAAATTAAATTTTTGACAATATGTGAGATGAAAATGTATTACGAACAATCAGGAAAGGAAAAGTAACACTTTGGTATGAAGTTGATGAAGAAATTCTTTATGAAATAAGGACAGAATTGCAAGTCTTCATTTGGTGTTCTCTACCTTTGCATTTGTCAATTATATTTCTGTAAAGCCACATAATAAACTACTTATTGACCTCGCTTATTCGGTCTCAACTAGTTAAATATCGGTCCCCTGTTTCTGCACGGACCGAGACGAGCGCAGTGAGTCTCGATCCGTACTGGAAGATCGTCGATCCGATATTTCACAAGTACAAACCTCACGATCGGTCAATATGTGACAAGTCACACTTTCAGAGTTATTCAAAAATTTGAATTGTTGACTGATTGCAGTTCTACCAACATCAACTATTAAAATAATAGTGAAATAATTTGAGAGTATTTAATCTTTAGATATATGGTGGTATGCGTGGAATAATAGGATTGGTCACTGAGACATCACTGTTGGACCCTGAAGAGGTAACCTAAACCTGATATTTATCAGTTACCGTTATAGGTGAACTCTTGTCCCTGGAGCACAGAGGGGCAAGTTAGGACTATCTCATTACATTTCACATTGAAGTGCAGGCAATTTGAATTGGACAAAGCTAGATATATTTTACAATTAGACTATGAGACTGAGTTTCATATTAGCATAGAGTCAGGAAAGGCAAAATTCAAGCCGACTGTTTATTGAAAGGATGTGTGGGTGGACTCAATTTTAGAATAAAATATAAGTCTGTAAATTTGTGATAAAAAATCAAAAGTTTTTATGATAAATTTGTTCAGTTTAGTTGGTCAGTTTGTAATAGAAGCAGGATCTTCATTAGCTTAACCATCAACAGATAGTATCTCAATGAAAAGCACATATTTATAGCGTAAAAATATGTGAAAGCAAATTAGTAATAGTATTTAGATAATTGATATGAGTTATATACCTGTGGGTAATAGGCAGAGTTACTTCATCATTAAAGACCTTTGGTATAACAGGCTGAAATGTACCCAGAAATTGAAATCTAGAACCGATGGTATAGCCAAGATTTTCTTCAAAGGGAGCCAATGCCCAAAAATGAGAGGCCAACAGCTGACCATGGTTAACGAAATTTCAGCCAGTTCATTAAAACTACGGTGACCTGGGTTAGTTTTTGCGACTCATTGAAAAGGTCAAATCTCTTCTAACAAGTAGTAACAAGTGCATTCATCTAACACATGCGTAAACTTCTATTGTGATGCAGTACACGAGGGGGTTGTGGGCGCCCTCTAAATATGCCAGTGTTTAAAACAATGTTGGGGCATGCTCCTCAGAAGATTTTTGACCTGGTCCCAAGTGATTTTGGACTCTTGACCACAAAATAGTGTAGACTATGGCCTAACAAGCTTCACCAACCTTTACGGGTAGAAAGAAATAATCAGGTATTAGGTAATATTAGACCGATCGTGGAACGATCGGAAATTACCGATTCTTGCATTTTATCGGCCGATTCCGATTATATCTCGCTCTTCTCATCTGTTCACGCGTTGTTACTCATGTGGCAGCCACAAATCGGAATTAAGTTTGTTGGATTGTATCTGAGAAACAGACAATTTTCAGACATCGTAAGGAAGAATGAAATGGTTAGAAAAACAGTTGGACCTTTGCTTGTTTATCATTTTCATTGACTGGTAAAGCGTTGGATTGTCGTTGGACAATCTTTGTTCCAAGACTAAATAACAACTAGTTATTTGCTTCCCGGTTAACTCTTGAATTAGTTTTGCTACTGAACAGAAAGAAAAAAAACAACTTAAACGTTGAAACGCCATCATAGCAATCGAAGAATGCTTCATGTTGTCACGCCGCTGCTTCGTTGTGACTTGTTCTTTAAACAGCTCACTCATTTATTAGTGTCTTGTTCCTTTTATGTGACGATTTCAGCGGTAGTTCATGATTTGAAACCCACCAATTCAGCGCGCTACAAGGAACTAAAAATTAACATTTGTGCGTCATTCTGTGTTTGAAATTTCTTAAAAATCGGTTTTTCACAATCGGGAAATTGTACATAATTGCCCGATTTCGATTATGTACCAATTACTGCAGTAATCGGTCGGATTCGGATTGTCAAACCGATTATCGGTCGGACACTAGTGTTAATAATACTGTGCAGTGACAGACATGACTTGTTTTATGCAAAGATTAAAACTACAGTGTCACTTCTATCTGTTTTGTAACTAGTTTTATTTTAGTTATCAGTGGCTAGTCAGGCCATTAAGGGGCAGGCACTGTGCTCTGCTGAATTAAATTATCTGCCATTCGCCAGATTAAAACTCTAAAGTTCAACCTTGCACTTTAATGGGTCAACGAAATAGGCAAGAGGCAGAAGCCTCCCTCTGCATTACAAAATCATTTGGCATTGGCCAGAATTGAATTCTGAAGTGCACTGTTGTTCCTTGATGGTCAACCAAGTTAGCTGTTAATCCACAAAGTAGGATAGATGTCCTGCTCTACTGAATAAAATCATCAGGCATTGGCCAAAGTGAAATTCTAAAGAACCCTAGCCACTGAATGGGTTAGACACTATAGTTGCCATTCAAGTTATTGACTTAATCTTTACAATTCCAAAATACTATATAGTGTATCTAAAACCTGGATTTTGAGACCCAGAGATGAACTGTCAGTGATGTACCTGTATGCCCTCCTAATTATCGAAATAAATATATTCTAGTAATAATTTATTGTATTTTGTACTATTTTAGGGTATTCGGTTTAGGGGATACTCTATTCCTGAATGTCAAAAAGTAAGTTTGTCAAGACATAAAATTGTACTGGATGCAGTAATGTGAGTTCTCCTGGTGGAGGGGGTGCACTATCCATTAAAACACGATTAAGTCGGTTTTCTTTGTTCTTTTGAAGGCTTTATCCTTCAAAGAAACCTATCTAAACTAAAGAGCTTTTGAAAAGCTGGCGGAGACTGTTTATACAATACCTGAAATAGCTGGGATTGTATATACAATTGTTGACAACCATTAATTCAAGAAGGAACAGAACCTGGAAACATGTTTTTTACTTCTCAAAACAAAAACGAATCGTGTCGCTTAACATTTCTCGAAGGAAACCTCCTACAGTCGTGTTTTAAGACGGATAAATACCTCGAACATCGGCTCGAAGTCAGGTAAATACCTTGGGGCCTTCGGCCCCTCAGGATGTATCTGACTTAAAGCCTCCGTTCTCGGGATTTATCCCATACAAAAATCATTTCTTCACAGTCAAACGTCTATGACAGTAACCCGTTGTTGGGATATTGTATCAAATATTGTAAATTTTATAACTGCTATAATGTCTGGTTACACGTAAGAACGATAAAAAATGGTGGCCCAGTACACTATATAGTTTTCTTTATTACACTGAACTTTGGATAAAAGAGGAACGAAGTACACCTTTTGCTGTTCATTACCAGAAAATATACTATCATTATATAGCGCCAACAGACAACCATTAACACCATTCTGCTATACATTAGGGATAATAAAATTTCAATTACGCAAGAGAAATATCTTGCCTTATTGAAATTTTATTATCCCTAATGTATAATAAAATAGTGTTAATGGTCGTCTGTTGGCGCTATGGAATGCTCTTTGATGCAAATGGTTGCGTATGTACGCCAATGAATGTCGATTGAATAAAATTAGTGTATTTTTACGTTAATGAGTTTGAAGTGAGCGTTGATGAAAGTATATTTTCTGGTATTAAACAGCAAAAGGTGTAGTAATTCTATGAAGGTAGAACTTGAATCAAATGATGTATCAAAGGATGCTTTATTCCGCCGAGTTTTCTGTTATTTTAATTCCCAACTATTACCATTCCCTTCGATATGTCAACTGCTCATGTAGTTTTTAACACTTTGTTACTGATTTTCGCATTTGATTGGATAATTTCAATGTCAGATGATTTAAGGTTTCACTCTCTGACCAAGGGCTTGCGCACGAAGTGTTAGGATTTTCTATTTCAGTTCTGGCAGTTTTTTAACCTTTTGGGAGTTTGACACGTATCGTAGTATCGGCTAGCTACGGCACATATGTTAGATTGCGTTGAAATTGACAGAATCGGCCAACGTCCATTTATGCTTGTTGCCACTCACTTCACTTCATGAGATAAAGCACCTGGTTGGTCACTAGGTAATCAGCCACGTGAGTCATGCCTTCATGTGCGTTGGGTGGCAACAAGCGTGTACAAATGTTAGCTGATTTTGTTTCTGTCGCATGGCCATTTGCATCGTGGCTGTAGAACGAATACGAACGTATGAAACCATATTCTATTAGAACTGTTGCTTTATCTGACTTGTTCTTGCTGACTGTCAAATACGATAAAATTTGCTTTTCCAACAAGTATTGATGTCTCAAGAACAAAGTAAAACGCGGTATTGCTCTGAACCTCCGTGTTTATTTTTTAAAAATTTCTTTCAAATGACATTTCAACAAACATTTTTCTTTAGCTTCTTCCTACAGCGGAAGGTGGAGAGGAGCCGCTTCCAGAGGGGATTTTCTGGTTGTTGATAACTGGAGAAATTCCAACAGTGGCACAGGTAAACTCTATTTCGTTTTTTTCTTCGTCATAATGCCATAAATCCCATAACGTCATAAATTGGTTCTTACTTTTACTTCTGCCATTTTAAAAGTGTGCCATTTTAAAACATGACTTGCTAGTGTAAGAGGCCTATTCTGAATCGACGTTACAAATGTTGCGCTTCGTTCTTGTTTATGTGCAGGCTAAACATGAGCGTTTATCTAGCCCACATCCTCTGAAAATGTTTTTTATCCACAGCTGTGCATCGAACTAGTCACCTTTTGATGGCCGGCGAGGTGCTCTAATTTTTTTAACTGCCGAGATTCAAAAGGAGATCAAAGTTGTCAAATGTTTGCTGGTTTGATTGATGGAGAAATGTGCTGCTTCCTAATCGGCAGCCTCAACGTGTCAGTAATCCTGAACTAAATTGTGATGTACATTATAGCTGTACATCACAAGTTTGAGCTTGTTGGAGTTAAGGCAATATACACATCAACTTTCGTAACCACAACACATCTGTGACCTTCGCTCTCCATGCGAGTTTTGTCGAACAATAGTTGATGCGTCTCGCCGGTCATCAGATTTTGGGTTTAATCGACGTCCACAAAAACATGTCGTTAACATTTTACTTGAGTGGTACTTTGGATAGATTTGCATTTGGAAGAGAGCCATTGCAATTGTTCATTGCGTAAACTGAGCAACGCATGCAAAAAGAGAATGACATCCAACAACCAGATGCACCCATAATCACACACCCAAGTGACAACTCACGTACCCCAACCGCTTACACACATACCGACACGTGTTCCACTTCCTACACTTGCATGCCTCTCTTCAGCTTGCTTTTCTCTTCAATTAGATCACTTTTAGGATGTTCGTCACTCATATCTAATGTTGTCACCGCAAATTCAATTTGCTAATCAAAGTATTCGGCAAATTTTTTCTTTATTATAGGTTAAATCTCTTTCAGAGGAATGGGCCGCGCGTGCTGACCTTCCTCCACACGTTGTTCAACTATTGAACGACTTCCCAAATAATCTACATCCAATGAGTCAGCTAAGTTCAGCAGTGACGGCTATGAACAGCGAAAGCCGTTTCGCCAAAGCTTATAGCGATGGCGTAAAGAAGACTGAATACTGGGAGGTAAAATTTCAGTATGCTTATCTTCGTGAAGTTGTTGGTAATGGTAATAGTATTGGTAATTGTGAAGGTAAGGGCGGTGGTGGTGGAGGCAGCAAGGGTAATGATGATTGATAGGATGGCTTTAGTTATGTAGCATTGGCGTTGCAAGGGTTTGTGATGCCTGGGGAAAAGTCTCTTCTCGGAAAAGACATCCGGGGACTGACGAGACTTGAGATTATTAAGAAACAAAATTATTACACCTTTTGCTGTTCATTACCAGAAAATATACTATCATTAACGCTCACCTCAAACTCATTAACGCAAAAAATGCATTCATTTTAATCAATCGACATTCATTAGCGTCGATACGCAACGATTTGCGTCGAAGGGCACTCTATAACGCCAACAGACGACCATTAACACCATTCTACTGTCCATTAGCGATAATAAAATATTAATTAGGCAAGATATTTCTCTTGCACAATTGAAATTTTATTATCCCTAATGTATAGTAGAATGATGTTAATGGTCGTCTGTTGGCGTTATAGAATGGCCCTTCGATGCAAATGGTTGCGTATCTACGCTAGTGAATGTCGATTGAATAAAATAAATGTATTTTTGCGTTAATGAGTTTGATGTTGCCGTTAATGATAGTATATTTTCTGGTAATGAACAGCAAAAGGTGTGCATTTCATGCATATTTGGCCAAATATAATTAATAACAATAAAGATAATCAGTCAGACTTTAAGCACAGTAAATTTACATTTTATGAACGTAATATTTTTACCTTGTCTCGAATTGATGTCTCCTATCGTAGTGCTTGAGGCGTATGTCTCTCCCCTTTTGCCATTCCCACGCGACGCCGCTGCTTTTCTCAGCCACATCATTGACCATGAGTGTATAAAGTAAATTATCTTGAGCCATAATGTCATAAACGCTGGGACGCACTGGTCTATAACCTGTCTTGAAAAATTACATAATAATGTAAATGGTTGAACCTCGGAGTATCGGTGAGAACTGGTTGTTGATCGTGTAGGTTGTTGTAGTCTAGGTTTTTGTAGTTTTGAGGAAGACTCTTATTGGTGACTTTCCACGGCCTCAGTGGCGGTCATCTTCCGAGTCAAAAGATGACTGCCGTCCGCCGCTGAGTCCGTCGAAACTTAGGACACCAACAACAGTCTTTATGGAGACTAAACAACCCAGTCGATCAACAACCAACTGCCATTTGAAACACTTCCAAGAGGTCATGTTTCAATGTCAGTTACTTGTTCATAAATTCAAACTCTTGACCTCGGACGTAAAAGGCATACACTGTCAAGGCAGACTCTCCGAATTTTAAAAAAACTCTAACGAGAATCTTCTCTGGCCTCCTCCATTTGCGTAATCCTGTGAAATGCCTTGTTATAATTTATTTTGTTTTTGCAGCATACGTTTGAAGACGCGATGGACCTTATTGCCAAATTGCCAACTGTTGCCGCTGCCATTTACCGTAATGTATATCGCGATGGTAAAGTCGCCCCAATTGATCCGCAAAAGGACTGGTCTGCAAATCTTGCTACTATGCTTGGTTTTGATAGCCCACAATTTGCCGAAATGTTGAGGATGTATCTGACAATCCATGCCGACCACGAAGGAGGCAATGTCAGTGCTCATACAACGCACCTTGTTGGAAGTGCTCTTTCTGACCCATACCTCTCGTTTGCTGCTGGGGTGAACGGACTTGCTGGTCCTCTTCATGGTCTCGCAAATCAGGTACGTGATGCAAAATCCTAATGCAACAATTACGCACTTATCACGATTGAATGTTTCTGACAAAAGTAAGTCTGTTTTCTGGATTAACTCTTGACGGGGCGGGACTCATTCTCCCAACGAGTAAAGTCGTCTGGCGTCAGCCAGAGTAAAATTATAAAATGTGCCCTTTCCCCTTAATGGGTTAAGGAGGTTGCGGTTAAGATGACCGACAGAAACTGGTGCGAGCAGATGTAGAAAACGGTTGATGGTATAATTATAGGGAAACTTCATTCACATTTTGTTACCATGATGATATCAGATGATCAGATCCGGAGAACCGGAAATTACCATTTATAGACTTGTAGCCTCGATTTTATTTTTGTGTTGGTTTTACGCGCGAGCTGGACATGTTGACAATCGATCATTACCGTCGTTTTAACTTGTAAAATAGTGTAAATAAATCAATTTGTTGGAAACCGGTGTGAGTTTATCCAGTGTTTTGGGAATGTGGCGGATGAGGTGAGGTCGAACAAAAGTTAATTTCTGGGACTGTACAATCAATAAAATTCTCCACACAGAAATACGATAAATAAAGCACGTGTAATATGTAACCGTGTCTAACTTGGGCGGCCTTTTCGAGCTGCGTAGGCGACAACATGAATGAGCGGAAAGACGATGAATGTGCAAGAGTTTTGAAAATCAAAAACAAGATATGAATGTCTCGCCTGATTGATACCAACGAGCGATCGATGGTGTGTCTACGAAGAAGACGAAGAAAAATACTTAATATGATGAGACTTCTGTCCTCTCGTCTCACAATTCTTCGGTTCACCCTCGCTATAATTATTCAAGAAAATAACACTCTGTCTCAAGAGACCGAAAACGACGAAGTGCGTAGCCAGCTGACAACAAATCAAAATAAACAAGTCCTTGAAGCCGGTAGTTAAGTCCGATAGTTTGACCTTTTAATGCCCAGTGTCCAACATATCGGATACCAAAGAACAAAAGAACCACTGAGAAAACAAAAGAAAAACAGAGAGAACATAATTAAAAGATTAAAAGAAAAAAATTCAGGTATTAAAGGGTTAAGCTTTACGTTTGAAACCAACTTCGAGCTCAGTCGAATTTAGTATGTATTAGGTTCGGCATACGATAAGTTCGATGTCTGAACTGGGCTTTTAGATACTTACCGTTGGCTGGAAATTGATTTGGCCATTTCATTCTACGGTATTCCCTCAGTAAGTCCGAACACAAAGCTACTGAGAGATGTATTTTTTGGATTATTTTGTGGGCCACTTGATACATACAGGGCTCGACCGTTGTTTTTTAAACTACAAGGACAAAAGTGACCTGGGATATTTTATCTCCAGAAAGCTACCGTGGACATTACTGCCTGACGTCGACCAAATATTTCTTTACTTGATCAATCAAAATGAGATAATGAGATATATCGTTAATAAAGAGTAAGTACTAATAAGAAGAGATAAGGGTAATTGCAGGGATAAGCATGACGATCACGCAAAACGTTTTGCTCGAAAAAATTCTTCGTTTTGAGTTATGATTGTTTTTCCATATTAAAAATATTCACCATTTTAAAGAATTAAGTCGACGGCCAAATCTAGCACACACAATACTGACCAAAACTGGCTCACGTCGGCCATTTCCCATCAAACGTCGGTCACGTGCATCTCAATGTCCACTATAAAAGTGAAGCTCTGGGATACATAGGACGAAAAGTGCTACAAAAGTGAATGATTTAACTTGTGATATTTTCTTGATAGGAAGTGTTGGTCTGGGTGACTAAGTTGGTGGAAACTCTGGGAGAACAACCAACCAAGGAACAGGTGGCAGATTACTGTCGAGAGGCCTTAAAGACCGGCGTAAGTAATGAAATAAGCTGATAAACTCTAGTGTAACATCATCTATCTTGGATGTGATCATAGCTGTGAATGCATTCGATATTTACACATAGTTTTGAAATAGTACGTCACTAATGGTTTTGCCCACCATTCAAACCTTGTATGGACTCGCTTAGTTTAAGTGGCTGCGAAGTTTCTATCCATGAACAACTTTTTCAAATGTTCTATCATTCGTTCTTTTGAAATGGTTAGTGGAAATAACGTTAGCGACTGCGAATTTAGTGTCCATGGATAGTAACTGCCAAATGTTTGTATGAAATTGTATCATTCGTTCTATTGAAATTAGTGCGGTAGTTCAATTTTCCAGCAACATACATTTTTAGCCATGATAGCAGATTCACACTTTTATTGAAAATAAACATGTTTACAAAATAGCAGTAGATTTCCTATAAAGTTTCATAAATATGATGGCAATATATCACAAGTACATTATACGACAATCCATTTTTGTCTGGTTATGTGTACAAATGCGAAGGCGCTAATCTGAACCATTTATGTCTGAATGAATAAATGAATACATATTCATGGCTCATTCAGGGAAATTTTAATTTCTTCATTCAAAACGCTGTAAAATATGTTTAATTTTTTATTTAGGTTATCCCTGGCTATGGACACGCTGTTCTCCGTAAAACAGATCCACGTTATATTTGTCAAAGGGAGTTTTGTCTCAAGCACATGCCAAATGATCCCTTATTCCAGGTGGTTAGCAACCTTTACGAGATCGTTCCTGAAGTACTTCTACAACAAGGCAAAGCTAAAAATCCTTGGCCTAATGTGGACGCACACAGTGGAGTTCTTTTGACGGTTAGTATATCCTATACGGAATTTTTTATCGTCATTGTATAAAACGTGAGTAAGTCTATGTTTTAAGGCGTAAAACGATTTAATATTATTAAAGTTATTCTTAAAAAGCAACTACTTTATGTCAATATTTTCTAGGAAAGAAACCCTAGTCTACCAAGCATTCTTATTGATTATCGATTTTTATTCTTTTCTATAGCATTACGGACTTAAAGAAATGAATTTCTACACTGTTCTCTTTGGAGTTTCCCGTGCTTTGGGTGTACTAGCTTCATTGGTTTGGGATCGTGTTCTTGGATTACCCATCGAGAGACCAAAAAGTGTGACGACAGAATCCTTGAAAGCATTGGTGGATAAAAAGTGAAGTCTATTCATAAAAAATAAAAAGAAGCAACAAGTTCTTGCTCTTTTGTAAATTTTGAACGCACGTTGACCGATCATTTTGGAGCTTAGGTTTCTTTTCAAGTAATTAAATTATCCATTCTTATCACTCGAAGATCTTTTGGAGATTTCTTGCTCTATGGACTGGAAGATGGTTTTAGATGGACGATACGTTTACCGGTAGGGGATGATTTGAGGTAGGAATTTAATTATCAGTTGTCGAAATCCATTCTGGTTGGTCTGTGAGTATTGTAAAATCAATAACTTTTATTGCAACAGTAATCGATCTGAAATTTCATTTAACCTTAGAAGATGCAGTCGTACTTGCCACGTAGTTATAAGCTTTTAATGGCACTGGCTGCGGCAATAAAAGCTGCAATACCCTCTATTTATCGCGACAGAACCCACAAAAATGCCCAAGAAAAAAATTGAAGGGGAAAAAGGGTTCAAGCAGTTGAATCTGTGTCCGCAACCGATGGTTTGCACAAGATGTCATGGCGGCCATGATGGAACTTTAGCGTGAGGATCTCTGTAACTCCGGTTGTTCGTGACACCAACGTGGCTGACAAATCCGGACATTTAAAGACTGGCAGAAGGTAAAGATCATAAAACATTGGCAAAGCCGCCCGGTATTGCGCAGTTAGGAAGCTTTCGGTCAGGTTTGCGTTTAAACTCGAAGCCGACTTGATATATTCAACATCGATCTCGGATCGTCTGGGTCGATATGGTTCGATCCAAGGGTTCGCCTGAAAAATACTATTTCGATAAAATCGATGACAGGTCTATTTTTGCTCTGCAGTATCAACCTGCTTCGTGCCCATGCTCTCGCGATGTGTCATATATCACGATATCGCGAGAGTGTCATAGTTACACGACAGGCTGCCAGATCTTGTAAAAATTTTACACAGAATAAATTGGCGATATCGGTAAGATAGAAAGACATGACTTACGAATCGGAAGGTTTTAAAGTTTTCCAGAGTGAATTTATAAAAAACGTGCTGCAATTTAAGGAAAATTTGGATATTTCGTAGGTGCAGCCTGTTGTTTTCTAGGCCTTGCTGAGTATGAGAATGGTGAACTGCATTAAGAGTGGCCCAGGAAAACGTATTTGTGCCGCAGATTTGCCCCCAAATTGCCTCTTAAATTTCTCTCAACCGGTTGCGTTTATACTATCAAGTGCATTCTTGTTCTCCTCTATCTGTCATAAGAATATCGCGAGACAAGCGCGAAAGCGTTGGTCTGTTGGGGCGAATTTGATGTAAAAATGTCTTTTCCATCAGCCGTCTCCCAGTTCAGTTCGTAATATGGATCCTGAACAAGAGAGGCCTGGAAATGAGGCTAGTACGCTAAAGCCTCGTGTAGCTGGAGGATTTACTGATAATCCAAAAGTGAAGCGAAAAATGGTGGATTTGTGGTTCTTTTGGCCATCAATTTTAGCCCCCTATTCATCATTTGAACGTTTTGAACGGTTTGACCAATGTCAAACCGACGTGGAAATGACCACATGGGGAGTGGCGTAACTGGCGTTTTTTTTGTGGGGGAACGAAATCCTAATTTTCCCGACAAACTTTATAACATGTTTAAGATTGAATATCCTTGGAATTATCTAACCCTGGGAAAGGGTTAGAAGGTGCACCAGGTAATTCATACGGAATTTGTTTACAATTTAAGACTAAAGTCTTATGAAATTTCAAATTATGTTTATTGCGATAGTCGTCAAAAATTTCATTGCAAACCAAACAACGAACCTTTCGTCGCTTTTTCGAAGAATAAGTTGACAAATCAATGATTTCTTAAACGATTAAGGTTGATCAAGTTAAACTCCCAAAGTTCTCTCGATGCAGTGTGTCTGGTATTCCAGATCCCAAAACTGAGACCTATCACTTGCACATTGTAAACAAATCAACACGGTCAGCGTACTGCTTCATTCTGCTTTGCTTAAAAAGAGCGCGAAGCTGAACCGTCTGACTCATAAAATCCGGCGAAATGCAGTTCGATTTAGTTCAATCTTTAAAATATGATTAAGGTATATTTCTTTGAATAGCGAGACCGTGAGCAATATAAATAATTTGTTGAAAAGAGCTTCTATAAAACCTAGCCACTAAAATACGAAATAACCGTTTCGGTTATTCCCGACAAAGCAAATTTTCCCGACAAAATTTTCTGGTGGAGGGCAAGTCGCCCCCCTCCAACCCCCCACCACTTTCGCTACTGCACATGGGAGAGTGAAGCTGACAGCCGAAAGAGCCTCCATAGCCGCATTTCATACTGCGAGGAAAACCAGAAACGAGAAATTGCGGACAGAAGTGAAAAAGTATGTGAAGTTCATTAAGATATGACAATTAGCTGTCAGCAAATTTTGTAAGGTCACTTGGAAAACTGGTTGAAAGTATTTGGTGGTTAGAGAACACTCGTTTCTTAGGTTGCGGGAAATATTTTTACTTTTATCTGGAATTATGAAATCTAGTAAAGTCCGCCATCTTGGATTCACTTTTTAGTCCAATCATTAAATGAAATCAGCCTTTCAGTTATATAACTGGTGAACTGCTGGTGGTGCATGATGTAACTGGTCACCATTTTCGCTATGGTCTGTGGAGGAAGCAAAGTGTGAACGGGGACTTTTGGTAAACTGAATTTGTTCCAAGTCGTGGTACTCTTACCGTGATGTTCTTTATCCCTTTTCCCCTCCATTGTCATGGACTGGTGGTAATGGACCGATACTACAATAAAAAGTGCTACACTTTTGAGTGCAAAATATGCTCTTGTCTACCCTTGACAAGGAAAATCGTCCATGGTTAGCCAGAGTCGAACAATAAAGTTACACAATTGTAACTGCGTCAAATAATAGATTAGCTCAGATAGTTTTTACCTTCTTTTCGCACGTTTTTAGGAAGCCTACCCTTGACAAGTAATGTCCTCTGGCGTTGGCCGGAGGACCTAAGGTAATGGTTATGGGTGGGAACTAAAATTGTCCACCCGTCTCGGACAAAAATGACTTGAAGGAAAAAGCTGGAGGAAATAAGGCGGACAACCTCGTGTTTATATATGTCTGAGTAAGAAAAAAAAAAAGCTTTAGGGCAAAAACTGAAGGAAGTGAGGAATGTGAGCTGACATTTTTATCTGCCCATGATGGACAAAAACAGTTAATGAAATGATTCATAAACTTGTGATAAATAAAATGAAACAAAAACGTTATTTAATTCCACGCGGGAGAATGCTTCCTAGTTTGAATGTAAGACGGTTTTTCGCTGGATTTGTCCTGAAAATGTGGCATAGAGGCTCCGGCTTGTCAACTTCTAAGCTTCTTTTGCTGCTTGTTACTTATTACTTTTGCTACTTTATTTGAACGATGAAGGGAACTCGGATATTGAAGTCATCAAGTTAAAACGTCAAAAGCACGTGGCAGCAACAAGTCCTCTGGCATTAGAAGGTGATGTTGGTGAAGAACTCGAAGTTGGACATATGGTGGCACTAGGACAGACATCACTGGTCTGACTGCACTGATACTTACATCGTGCACACACATTTCCACATATCGTTCCTAAAATCAAAGCATATACGCGGTTTAAACCAGGAAGAAATAAATATGGAACGAACCTGACAGCAAAAAATGGATTTAAACTCCAGTTCCTAGTGTTGGCAAGTTAAGTTAAAAATCAAGTAATATGGCCTTTAACGTCAGGGTTTGTGAGTAAATAATGGCCCTTTCCCATAGCAAAATTTTACTTTGCGACTTTTATTGCTGACAACATACAGTGGGAGGACAAAAGAGTGACCATTTTGAAAGCATAGTATATTTTGTGTTCCTTTTTCTCCAGAGGAAAAATGTATAAAACTATTTGTTTTTCGAATGCATGTACCAAGATCTGCCAAACTATGGATATTGCATCTACCCAATTTTAATTTGAATTATTCCAATTTACGCATTAAAATCAAAAATGAAAAAAGGATGAAGTTTCTTTCTGTTGCGTCTTATGTTAGTTTGTACTGATAGCGCATGTCGGGGAGAAAATTTCGTTCTTGTGAGTGTTTTTACAGTGCTTTAAGAAGGTTCGAAATATTGGGGTAGCGAAATTGAAAATTTCTACATCTAAAATGGGAAAATGGTTTGATTTTTTAATGTCTTGGAAAGGTTCTGGCGCTATCAGGGTAATAAAATATGCTCATTTAATAAGTTAATTAAACTTCAATAAATACAAAGTTTGATCTACGATGGGATGTTGGGTGTGTTTGTTCGGAGAATTACGACTTCTTAGGGTCTGTTTATATAGGAAGCCGGATGAGATTTTTGCCGGAAAGGTGTTTTTCATCTGGTGTTTAAAGGCTGCTTCTACGGAAGGCGAGACTGGACGTTTGCCGGGACGATACGTTTTTCATGACAGGTTTACATCGCAGATTCATTGTGAAATTAGCATAATATCGTCCCCGCAAAGCAGGACAGAATGTCTACTAGGTGACAATTGGCTCACAGACCAGGCCAAAAGGCCGTTTGCTGGCAATCCACACTCTATATATGTTTTTTCTCAATCCTATTTGTATTTTATCTACATCGCTATATGGACCTTCTACGTTGGGCACGCGGAATAGACTAGGAGACATGTTTCGCTGAAAAACACGCAAATTTGTTGATCATTATCGAATATTTACCGATAAAGGTAAAGTGCCTTTATTTATACTGGATAACCCTATCAGCTACATTAAGTTCTTCCCCTAGAGGTCCAGTAAGGGCCACCCCTCGCGGGTCTAGTGTTACTACAGGAGGAAACCGGAATATCCCGAGAAAACCTGCGATGCTTGGTAGAGTCAAACTAGACAACACTCTTCTCGCATGTGACCAAGTGTGTGCACGGAGTCGGAATCGAATCCTGGTCATAGTGCGCTACCACTGTGCCACCAGCACCGATAACGTAGCCAGTAACACGTAGTTCTTCCAGAATACCTATCTCTATAACTTTTTATTATTAGGTTATTCTGCCTTTTTTTGATAGTTGCGGACCCTCGACTTTTGCTGCTACATTACCGATCGAATTATAAGCAACAGTTACCCAAGAAATATTGGAATATGTTGCACGAAAGATTGACTTCAACCGAAATTCATCAGAACATCTTGCAACAGGGTGATCTAACGAGTGCAACATTTACACATGACAGTATTGTACGATAACATGCGGACATGTTTCTGATATAAAGCTACTCGTAACAAAGGTTTTACTCTACCGTTTGGATCTAAACATTTGCCGTAGGACATGTCATAATGTCGTTTAACTCCTGTGATAATATTCACGGCAAACAGCATTTTGCACTTTGCCTCGTAACTGTCAAGTGTTCCCGCTTTTCCATCATCCCCATTGTCTAAAACAAATTCAAAACATGCAGTTCAGTTTGTCATGTTGCACTTATATGCAACGGTCCTCTCATAAGGACAGAGAAATTTGAAAACCCAGTATAATACAACAAACATGTTATCTTCAGAAATGGTTCATGATTTGGCGCGCTCCATTGAGTTAGAGATGCACGCGGGAGGTTGGGAAAGCACGAAAAAAGCGCATTACTAAGAGTTGCTAGAGGCGATAGCTGAGTGCAACTCTAAATTTTCGAGTGCTCTCCCAACTGAACCTGAAAAACACTCAATAAAACTACCGTGAATATGCATTCATTTTATTATAAATTTAAAACACACGAGGCAGCTTTTAAAAGACATGCTTCGGCGCTTCATAGGCCATCATCAGTTTAATAAATAGAGTTACAGCATGAAAATATAGTGTTACGATATGAATAAATTATAGCTATTTGCAAAGGCGGTATGTTAGTGGTGGTGCTGGCAGAATAATGACAATAACTAGGTGTCATAGTTAGCACCGACTAAGATATCATAGGTTGACAGTGTTGAGTGTGTTGAACTTGAGTGTTTAATTGTGGTTTTTCACTTTTGATGTATAGTGCTTCTTTTAGTTTGAGACAAAAGTGCTTTTTTCCGAGTCTAAGATTTTAAAGCATTCAGATGTGTATTTACTTTTACAATCGGCAGAATTATCGAGATATTTATAAACATGTAAATTTTTATCACTTGAATCATGCTCTTTGATCCTTGTCAAGAAATGGCGAGAGGTCTCCAATATAGCGGGCATTACATCCCGCCCAAGTGAACTGATAAATGACAAATGATTTTAGAGCATCTGGAATGGGATCTTTGAAACTGAAAAATTTCTTGAATTTGTAGGTGGAAAATACTAGCTTAATGTCGATTTCCTTGCAGAAACGTTTGCATAAATGTTTCACTTCGAGTTGTGTGAGTGTGGAGTATTTTCCAATATATGGAAGTTTAAAATAGAATACATTGCCTTTTTCTGTGTTGCTGGGATAATCTTGTTTTGTTTTCGTAGAATACTGTTTAACGATTTTGTCAATTAAGTAAGACGGGAAACTGTTGCGCTTAAAAGTTTCGTAAAGTTTTCCGAGGTCTTTGCGGAATCCAGCTTCGGTGCTATTAATTTTGAAAGTTATGTCAATTAGACTATGAATTAAACCTGTTTTGTAGCTGAGCGGTGCAAAACTGAAAAAATTTGTAAGAAGTCCAGTACATATACGTTTTTTTATGAAACACGGACGTGATGCATGAGTTATACGGAAGTGAAACACACCTCCGCCACTTAGACCTATAGCATCATCAATAGGAACATACAACTACAAATTAGCAAAATATTTAGGTTCCTTACTCAGTCCACACATTTCCAATAAATTTACTACACAATATTCGTTTACGTTTGTTCAAGAACCGAAAGATATCGATCTCAACAATAAGTTTCTTATTTCTTTTGATGTGCAAAGTCTTTTCGCAAACATTCCCCTAAACGAAACTATAAATATTGCTGTCGGCACCATTCTAAAACATAATCCAAATTTCCCTATCAACAAAACGGACCTTAAAAAGTTATTCTCCATTGCCACATCCGAAAGTCATTTCTTATTTAACGATTTTATATACGACCAGATCGATGGTGTTGAGATGGGTTCACTTCTAGCTCCAATTTTGGCTAATCTGTTTATGGGATTCCATGAGAAATCTTGGCTTAAAAATTACAAGATTCAGTAGTTCAGTTTTATCGAAGATACGTCGACGATATTTTTTGTTTATTTGATAACGATGATGATGTCATGTTATTCTTTAATTACATCAATTCCAGACATCGCAATATCAAATTCACATTCGAAAAACAGTGTAACGGCAAACTTCCATTTCTTGATGTTCTGGTAGATAATTCATCCAACTCATGCATCACTTCCGTGTTTCATAAAAAAACGTGTATGTACTGGACTTCTTACAAATTTTTTCAGTTTTGCACCGCTCAGCTACAAAACAGGTTTAATTCATAGTCTAATTGACATAACTTTCAAAATTAATAGCACCGAAGCTGGATTCCGCAAAGACCTCGGAAAACTTTACGAAACTTTTAAGCGCAACAGTTTCCCGTTTTACTTAATCGACAAAATCGTTAAACAGTATTCTACGAAAACAAAACAAGATTATCCCAGCAACACAGAAAAAGGCAATGTATTCTATTTTAAACTTCCATATATTGGAAAATACTCCACACTCACACAACTCGAAGTGAAACATTTATGCAAACGTTTCTGCAAGGAAATCGACATTAAGCTAGTATTTTCCACCTACAAAATCAAGAAATTTTTCAGTTTCAAAGATCCCATTCCAGATGCTCTAAAATCATTTGTCATTTATCAGTTCACTTGGGCGGGATGTAATGCCCGCTATATTGGAGAAACCTCTCGCCATTTCTCGACAAGGATTAAAGAGCATGATTCAAGTAATAAAAATTTACATGTTTATCAATATCTCGATAATTCTGCCGATTGTAAAAGTAAATACACATCTGAATGCTTTAAAATCTTAGACTCGGCAAAAAGCACTTATAGTCTCAAACTAGAAGAAGCACTATACATCAAAAGTGAAAAACCACAATTAAACACTCAAGTTCAACATCTCAACACTTCTGCCTTTGTAAATAGCTATAATTTATTTATATCGTAACACTATATTTTCATGCTGTAACTCTATTTGTTAAACTGATGATGGCCTATGTAGTGCCGAAACATGTCTTTTAAAAGCTGTCTCGTGTGTTTTACATTCATTTTATTGAATCGACACTCAATTACCGTTTTGTCTCGTTCATTTAAGATCTTTTACACAGAAAGTTCCATTCATTAGCATATGATATAAAAAAAAATAATACTGCATTGACAGTACAGTGTTAAATAAGGCAAAAAGTTCAAAGGTTGGTAACTGCCGTGACTGGTCTTAAATAGTTCCAACGTTTCGAGCAAATGCCCTTCGTCAGAGAAAGAAACAAGTTCTGAAATAGGAATGGCAACTAGACCAGGTTTTATACGAAAAGGCGTCATGTGATAAAAGGTTAACCAAGGAAATGCGAGAAACAAAAACAAACAAATGAACAACTAGGTAACGACTTGGAAGTCATTTACCAGGGGTGGATCAAAGTAAAGCGAGACCCTGGGCCAGTATGTCCCGCGGGGCCCCATGAATTTAGATTATAAAATTACAGCAGATTTGAAATTTGTTGTATCCTGTAAGAACGTTGTAGAACCTACAAGACACATGTACAAGTAACTGTTACAGATGGTAAAGAATGAAACAGATTAGCGAGCCCCGCAGATGTTGTACGAAAAGAGAATAATAATTAAAAATCTTGCGTAATTGAAATTTTATTTTCCCTAATGTATAGTAGAATGGTGTTAATGGTCGTCTTTTGGCGCTATAGAATGCCCTTTGATGCACATGGTTGTGTATCTACGCTAGTGAATGTCACCTTCCATGCAAAAATTTTAATTGAACATGACAAGCAGTGATGAATGTTGATTCATTAAAATTAATGCACTTTCGCGTTTATGAATTTGAGGTTGGCGTTTATGATAGTATATTTTCTGGCAATGAACGGCAAAAGGTGTAATACCATGACATGTAGGGAAATGAGTGATTAAATGTCCCCTCAGGCCTCGGCAGCTCGAGGTTTGTGAAACTCGCTCGGGCTAACGCCCTCGGAACTTCCCAAAACCTCCCTAGGCTTTCGAGGAAATTTAATAACTTATTTCCCACATGTCATGGTATTACTTATAATTAGACGAGTTACGCGTTAAATTATGCCAAAAATTAGATTTGGATGCAAAAATGACGGTGGTTTGACTAAGAAAAGCACGTGTTACAGCGGGCTCGACCGCAAGAAAAAGTGCCGGCTGGTAATCATGAGTTTTGTTTGAGGGCGCTGTATACTAAACAATCGCGAATGCTTTTGTTACGCCGAAAGGAAATCAATGGATTATCCGTGAAAATAGACGAGGGTCGATTTAAGGTTATATGGCATCTTAACATGTATATTTCAAACTGTTAACGAACTTTAGAACATAGCACTTTACTAACTCAAAGATGACTGCCTAAGATAAAGATTAAGATGACTGCAAAGATAAAGCTTAAGATGACTGCCTCTGAGATCGTCGAGGCGTCTGTAACCAACAGTCTTTCTCAAGACTACACTAACCTAGACGATCTACCTTTACCAACACGAACTAAAGTTCGTTAACAGTTTGAAATACACATGTTAAGATTTCATGTAACTTTAAATCGACTCTGCAACAGATTGGACAAATGTCTTGCGTAAGTTGAAAATTTATGGTCCCTAATGTAATAGTGGAATGGTATTAATGATCGTCTGCTGGTGTTATCTAGTGCCCTTTGAGTGATGACGTATCTATGCTAACGACAGTGGCGCAACGGGTTATGGTCAGGGTTAGAGCAACTCCTAAGGGCTCCCGACCTCTAAGGGGCCCCCGATGAATCTGTAAAGACAATTGAGATTAAAGTCTTGAAATATATGTCGATACTGTATAAGGGGTGACGGGGACTTCCGAACGAAAATGTCCTAAGGGCCCCCAGTAGTTCCGTTACGCCACTGGCTAACGTATGTTAGTTTCTATGCAAAAAATTTTAGAAGAACGTGACTAAAGCGTAAAAGAGTGTCGATTCAATAACATGAATGTATTTTTGCGCTAACGAGTTCGACGTTGGCGTTAATAACGGTATATTTTCTGGTAATGAACAGCAAAAGGTATAAAGTTCATTCACATTTTGAAGTATACATTTTAAGATTCCTGAAAACTTCAAATCGATCCGGTAACAAACTGCACAAATGTTTTACATAATTGAAATTTTATTTTCCCTAACTTATATCAGAATGGTGTAACTAGTCGTCAGTTGGCGCCATTGACAACAGAGGATTAATCCACGGGCCAAGTGGGCCATGCATGGCCCCACGTTTGTCGCCTTGTGAGGAGACCCCGCGCCTTGCGTTAAAACAATCTTTAATAGCTTTTCCGAAAAATCTTTCTTGGTAAATGGCGACGTCTTGTATCGCGTAATCTGCTTTGGCTCTTGGTATAAAGCTTGCACTTGTTCGTTATCCACGTTGTCGAAGCCATTCTCGTCGTAGTGTATTAAGTATTCTAGTCACGTGATTCACATTCTGCAGCTGATCAAGCCACAATTAGAAAGCGGGGTAAATCAAATTGAAGAGTTTTTGTCAAAGACGAGGAACTAGGTGAAGTGTGAGTTATGGCGCGAACCGCGAAAGACAAGTACTTTAGTTAGTTAACAATGGAGCGGCTAAAATTGAAGTGAGCAATAGATTGAAGGGGCCTGCTGGACACATTGTCTCAGAGCCACGCTTTACATCGATCCGCCCCGTCCTGCAAATGGTGGGGTATCTTTGCTAATGAATGTTACTTCCTATGCAGAAATTTTAAAAAAACGTGACTAAAGCGTAAATAAGTGTCGATTGAATAAGTTCGAAGTTTGCGTTGATGATAGTAGTATTATTTTCTGGTGATGAACAGCAAAAGGTGTAGTCATGACTTTTTCGACTCAATTTTATGATCATTTCACCTGAAAGTTTTCCCACTGCGGATTTCACAAGCTTGCTTTAAAAATGGTTACTTTAAACAGTTCAATAGAATCTTACCTGTTGACTAATTCCTACAAATTTGTTCTGCTGATTTCATTAAGATTTTAAAATCGTTCATAAAACTTTGTGATACTTACTGAAAAATATATAAATTCCACTGTTGTACCTCTCTTCTGGTCCGTCCCAAGGAGAATTTTTAAAAGTAACACCTAATGCTCCTCCATCTTTTCCATCTCTGCATGAATATAAAAGGTCTAAACACAAAGTAAAAAAAGGTGCAAGTTAAAGTAAGTTAATCATGAAATTTCGATAATAACCATTTTAAATATTTCTAGTTTTGCTTAAGAATTATTGACTATTATTCCAATTCAAATCACTTTGATGTGGATATCATACTAAGAATTGCCTTCATGTGTCAGTTTGTATCCCTAATACTAGAAGTCTAGACTATTATTCCAACAGATAATGGCTGAAATTTACGTTATACTAATAGCGGCCGTCACTATCAGTCTGCACCCAGAGTATTAGAATTCTTATTCATGCTGTTCGTACAGCAACAACAATTATGTATTACGGTTTTGTTGTATTTCAGTTTTAAACATTGGTTCAATTTTTTTTAAAAATAATCGATAATATATAAATCAATTTCGTGAACCAATCTAATTTCATTACCAGTTTAATTTTCAAACATTGTTTTGTATTGCTCTTCAAGCTGTATTAAGCCTTTGGTACTGCAACCTTCTGAGTGCTAACTACAGGGGTACAAATAGAAATTTTGAAGGACAGGCGTCGGATGGTCGTATCAAGGCACCGTGGGGGTGAGTTTGATCATGTCGAGTGAAGTAGATCTACGAGGCTCTTGTGAAATTAGGCCAAAAACTGTTACTAAAAGGGCACATATAAGATTTACCACAAAAAGGGCAGGGGTTGCAACCCCCCCTCCTCTAGTTGCGCCCCTGAGCTAGACGTTTTGAGTTGTAGTGGTGCTGGAACTGAGATGTCAGAGCAAGGCCACTTACGACAAATTTACTTATGGATAAAGTGTTACTTTATACTTTGACAGTAATAGGCTATAATTTATAACATATACCACAGTTCAATTTTGTTGTACAAGTTCAATTATAAACAATTCTTCCGAATTTAAATTAGTTTTTTCCAAAAACTCTTTCCCGATTTCTTTTTCTCTCACTTATTCTTCACCTACTTTTCCGCCACCTTTCTATCCTCGTCCACTATTCCTTTCCTCTCCTGACTTCTAACATTGACCTGTATAATCTATCTTGGTATAGTCACCAACCTATTTACCAATGGAACACATAACGTCAGACATGCCAACATTTTAAGAGTACAATACTCCTTTTTTCATTTACTAACTCAAATACAAGGTTTATCGTATTCACAAATCCTGAGCAACTACAGTAGATGTTACGCTAACGAAAAGATATACAAATTCGGACCATTAGTTAATATTTTAATGGTCATATAAAGAAGCGTAATGGATTATCATGCCTATATAACCTAACCCTAACTCTTTAACTCGTATATTCTTTGCATACCACTCGCAGTTCTGTTGCAAAAAGGATCCAGTGTACCGTTCCTTATACGATTCTTTAAATCATCTACACTTCCTGACCATCTTCTTCTGAAGATATTCTCATTCATTTCTGCTTGAGGTCGTGAGTAGCCATCTAACATCTTCACGGCAACTTTTAAAGTTGGGCACACAAAATCAATGCGATCGTAGGAAGCTAATTCTGGAATGGTCTGCCAATTACACTTGCAAGATAGTCTGAAATGGTTAAAAAGAAATCAAAAATACCACCATTTACCTCATTTCGTGATGTTTCTAATGCCATGGTTTTTGTTTGGAGAGCTGTACAAACACCACCTGTATGTAGGTCATTTCAGCCCTGTGATGTCAAGAATATCATCTTAAAATTCAACATTTTCACCACCACTTTTTTTTTTATTGAGAACTATCATGCAACATTGGCAAATCTGCAGAGTCAGTAGTTTTGTTTTTATTCCACTAGCCATCTAATAATTGCAAAGGTTGGCATTTAGTTCTTTTTTGTGACTAACTACAAATTAAACCTGAAGAGCATTTAGTAAAGGAGAACTCCACCCCTGAGACAACTTGACCTTAAAAAAAAGATAAAAATTGTAAGAAACTCCTTGCAAAGTTTCGCGGTTTGTCTTTGCATAGTTCCCGAGAAATTTCTCTCCAAACTATTCGAAATTCGAATAAATTTCCGCTATTTTCGAGGATATACCATCGGCTTACAAAATGACCAGCTGATGCGCCCATTAGACTTTTGTGACGCCAATGCGTGAAAATTATGCCGCCATTGGAAAATCGACACAAACATTAATAAAACATTTCCAAGTCATTCAGATTCAAAAATGCCTCACTACATGGTTCCCGGCTGTAAAAATTGCCTCTAACGCAATGACGACTCAATAAGCTTTCACAGAATCCCTACAAATAATAAAATAAAAGAGCAATGGCTTAAAAGAATACGTCGTGTTAACCCTCGCTGGCCAGCGTACTCGTATGTTTGCTCCGCGCATTTAGGTCAGTGAAATAAATTTACTACATATGTTGTTACTAGTCATTACAAACAAAACGTGATTTTTGGTCTTTGTAAAGATGACTGAGTTCCATCACACAGGGCAGCTTGAGGTGTTCCACTCTTTGATCTTCCCAAACGACAACATTTCTCTTACCAAGGCATGATTGCACGGACACAACTGGCAGCAATGGATCATAATTTCAACCTGAACAGATTCCAAATGGAATCCAAATCATATGATTATGTTTTTCAGATGATGTATGATGTCATCCAGGCAACGATGGAAGAGCGTGAACAGAGCATTGATCTATCACCTCATTCCGAGAAACATTGCTCCTAAAGCCAGACCGGAGAAGAGCGTTGTTGTAAATAGGCACAAGTCTCGTTTTAAAAAACAAAAATAGTAACTTAAGCTGAAAAATCTTCATCGTCTGCATCGTGGTACCCTGTATATTCGCCATTTGGATCGGGAAATGCGTCTCGGATTGACCACACAGCATAAGGCAATTCGTACATAAACTGAATTCGGTTAGACCTTTCGAACCTCTTTCATTTCGCCAATATGCTGATGACTGTTTTGCCATCTTTCGCTCAGCCGACCATGTTCTATGTGTTCGGCTGAGTCCTTTCAAAACTATCTTAATTCACGACATTGAAATATGTTTTGTAGTGGGATGGAGAATAGTTCTATTCTATCTTTCTTGAACGTCTTAATTGATCGCACACACGGCTTTCAAGTTTCAACCTCCGTTTATCGGAAGCCCATGTTCACCGGTTTGTCTATAGATTTTGATAGTTTTATTCCCTTATCTTTTAAACGAGGTTTCGTCTGCACATTCACTTAACTGATATTATAAAATTTTCTCATCATATCTCATTTTTCCTGACAAGTGTAATTTTAAGCTGTTAACCAACTTTAGTTTACAGCACTTTGATAACACACAACTTTTACATCTTAGACAAAACATATTTTGTTGTCAAAGCTTACAATACACGGCGGTACTGGACTGCGTGAAAGCATCGATTGCAAGACTTTATTTAGCCGCAAAACAGTTTGTTTTTTTCTGGGACGCGAAAGTTGATGTGTGTTAACAAAGCGCTGTGAACTAAAATACAAGTTAAGATTCCATTTTGTCCCTGCAATAGACTGGACGACTGTCTTCAATTGCATAATTCAATGTTGTGAGTTAAGACAGTTCTGAAAGGGCTCAGCAGAGCATTTTATATAGCAAAGCAGTCATCGAAATATTGGTGAAATAAAAAAGGTTTGAACTGTCTAACCGAATTCAGTTTATGTACGAACTATGATAGTTTTATTCCATTATCTTTTATACATTTCGGGATTCCATATAACCTTAAATCGACCCTGCAACAGACCGGAGAAATATCTTGCGTAATTGAAATTTTGTTCTTCCAAATGAATAGCAGAAAGGTATTAATGGTTGTCGGTAAATATTTTCCATTTTGCCAGCTCTGAGAACTTCAGCCTGGTTGAAATCTCACCTCCGGGGGTTTGTAATAATTCAAGAAGTGCGTCTAAAAACGACGTGAGATGTCAGTCCGTACTCTTGAAGAAATTTCTTTAAAAATTTCTTAATTATGGATAAAACTTCAGTCTCAGCAGAGCTGTTGAAATTTCGACCCAGATATACTATAGAAGCAAAGAAATTCTTCCATGCAATGAATTTCCGATCTCAACCTAACTTTGATACTGAAAGCTTTGCGGCCTAAATGGAACGCAGAGTTTGAGGATGAGTGTGCTTGCGATAACCATAGATAGGGCAGTGCACCTACATCAGTAAAACTTATGTCCTCACATCATTTAATATGTCCTTACTTACAATGGGTTTAAGTGATCCCAAACCACCATAGGAAGAAATCTTGTGCTCTTCCCAAATCGATGAATAGAGTAAAAGACTAAGACGACACGAACAAGAAACTGGACCATTCCCGTTGATGTAAGAGACCAAACACAGGGAGGATTGTTCGATCTAATTCTCAGGCACCAAGAAGTGAATTGAAAAAGAGCAATGCCATTCTTTATTAATGTTTAAGGCGGTCTCAAGAAAACAGGATTTCCAGGGATATTATCCGGCCAATCTGAAACAACCGGATTATTTATAGAATTATCATCAGGATGAGGAAGAGTAAATTTTCCCTTCATGTTTTTCAGGGTATGAATAACATCATTGAGCCATACTCACAGATCCGAGTTAAGTTAAGTTGTCGCAAGGATCTGTCGTGCACTTATAATAGTTGAACGAAGCATATTGTTCCCAGTTGACTCGACAGCTCAACTGTTAAAACAGCGCGTGAAAGTCTAAAAGGGTTGGGAAGCTGCCAAATGCACAGGAAACAGATGCTTTTAATTGAAACAGTGAAAACGGCGTTCTTCTGATCAAAGTATTCTATTTCGAGCTTTCGGTCACCAGGCTGTGACCTTCGTTAGGAAGAAATGAATAACAAACAAACAAATTGCGAGCTATATATATACATATCTGTGAATAATTATAGACAGAATTAGATATGTATATATAATATAGCTCGCAATTTGCCTCAACCGAAAAGGCAATGTACCTCTGTTCAAACGATTAATTGTAACTCGGCAATCGGTCGACACTTGTTGTCAAACAGATGTGCCAATAACTAATCACACTCCAAATTTAGCATCATGGAAAAGTGCCGCTCAGCATTCTTTCTAAAGATTATGGAATCCATGTATATTTGCGTTATTTTGATGTTTAATCCCTCCTACATGGGAAGACATTGCCTTTACATCAGGTATAAATATAAGCTGATAACTCATTTCTCAACAGTTAGCAGACGTTTGCACCTGAAGAGTGGTCTGCCGAAATGCATAGTGCTTCTTTTTAGTATTTACTTTCTCTCTGTGTGTTGGTTCGTCTAATTCTTTTCAGAACTGTCTTGTATAACCATTCACCATGGTTAGGACGTTTTTCAAAGCGATACTGAAATATTTAATTTCTTTTCAAAAAAGTGGGGGGCTAAAGCCTCCCAGCCCCCCCCCCCCCCACCCCCGCCTCCGCGGCCCCTATGAAAATGCTCGTTGGTGACAGACGGAAAAGAAAGAGGATAGATTTGTGAGTAAAGGCACTGGAACAGAGCTTACAAATTTGGTTGCATATCTGGACGCTCTCGCGACTTCGCATCTTAATGAATTTCTTGCTTGGCGACATAAGAAGAAGTCGACTTGTGGCAATTCTACTGAAGGCTGTGTTGTCCTATGAAAGGAAAGGAGAAAGAAGTTATCTCTTTAGGCGCAAGGGAAACTTTAGGATTAGAGCAAAAAGTTTTGTTCCAAAACCAACGAATGGATTTGTCTGATAGAAATTTGGGGTTAAGGATAAACACATTCGTAAAATTTTCAAGCTCAAAATGAAATATGAAAGAAATATGAAGAACAAAAATTAAAAGTAACCATTAAAAGAGATCAAAGTAACCATTAAAAAACTATCAAAATTGGTATTTAATCCAAGAGCGGCACAACAAGTGCGACTAGTGCGACCTTGGTCACTCGAATCCAACAATTTCCCCAATGTCCAACAATAATCTGCAAGCTGTGTAATGTTATAACTTAACTTGAGTAAAGTTACACGAAT
This sequence comes from Heliopora coerulea, assembly GCA_030142905.1. NCBI lineage: Eukaryota > Metazoa > Cnidaria > Anthozoa > Scleralcyonacea > Helioporidae > Heliopora > Heliopora coerulea. The sequence continues at coordinate 583,207 of JASJOG010000006.1, read as the reverse complement.
TGGAACTTTCGAAATTTCTCAAGAAAGTAATAGCAATAAAACTAAATTATTGGCATGGGAGTATGCAACAACCTAAAGAACTGAAGAAACTTAAACTGAATATTTCGCTCCTTGAAAACTACGGATTTGCCTTCGGGTTAAACTTAGCAGACAAAGTTCCCATGCCGTTAAGGCTGTTTTCCACTAGGCAAACTTTATCGCGCGAAGCGAAGTTTTATTTTGTCTCATAGGCTTTCGACTTGAACTAATGAGAAACCTATTCAATTTATACAGAGAAATGTCTTTTCGCGCGATAAAATTCACTTAGCGGAAAACAGTCTTTAGGTCGCTCTAATAGTAAAAGGCTACCCCCGCCGCCGTAATTCGCTGAATGGTGGATTAACAAATTTTCAAAAGTTATTTGTGTGTTAAAAAAATTTTATATCGTTATTGATCGAAAAATAAACAAGACGCCTGCTAGGCGTTAACTCGGGCTACCTTGATCAGTGGGCAAATTAGGGCGATGGCGCGCAATCGCCTGCTCAGATGGGCATATTAAAAAGCTGAAATTAGGTAGCCCACTCGCTTCTTTTACAAAGGACAATTTATTGATTTTAATTTTATTAATTACACTATACTATCAACTTGGGACCTGCGTTAATCCTGCATTAGTCTTAAATCTTTATAGGTTTACTCTAGCTAATGACATGATTCTTTTATTCCCGCAGAGGCAATTTGGTGCTGGTAAGCCAAGGATTAATTGTATCCCTATTAAATTAACCATTTGTTGCCAACAGGACCCCAAAGTCCATTGTCCTTGTATTTCCATTCTGATCTCTGGGCTGCCTAATGCCAGATTCTCTCACCTAGCAAAGGGAAGGTGCTGGTATCAAGCAAAGAGTAAAGTTAAAATGAATGAAAGTTAACTGACAATTCATAGACTTTCTCTTCAAAAATAATATCATCTCAAAGAACTCATAGGGTATTTAGGTCTGGTGTTTGCAATTCTTCTGTATCTAGCTTCCTTCTTAAGATGAGGTTTGTTTGATATGTAAATGGCCTACTTATGACGTCATATTGTATGACTTGTTTAAAAAAATATCCATTTTGAGATTGTTCAAATGTATCACACACAACTTTGCCTGTTCAGAGATTAATTTTGGGCTAATGCATGTAAATGTACAGTTTCGTATGATTTCAGTAATTACCCCAAAAGAAAATCATGCAAGAACAAAGCGAGATAGAGAAGAATTTTAAGTTTAAACTTGTAGCAATTCATCATGTGGTTTAAGTTCTTGTATAAGGTATTTATAGCACTAGTTGCTGCTTCAAGATTATTTGAATCCAATGGTTTTGTTCATGAATTTTTACTAGCTTTAAAATGAAATGCAGAAGTTTTCGATGAAGTCATAGGTTGTCATTTGTTGTCTTTGAAATGAAATGCAGAAGTTTTTGATGTTAAAATTAAATGCAGAAGTTTTTGATGTTAAAATGAGATGCAGAAGTTTTCAATGAAGCCATGTGTTGTCTATGTTGCCTTGAAGTAGATTATTGTTTTGATTCCCCTGGGCAATGTTGTGCATTGTGCTTTTATTCCATATTATGCTTTTCTACTATTACAGCATGTAGTTACTGGAATGATCAGACATTAAGTGCTGTTGCAGAGTATGCCATGTTGATTTACCAGGAATCTTTGAAAGATGGAAATGAGTTTACCTGTCATTATATGCCACAAGTTATAAACATATATGGCTGGACAAGCTGTCACCGGAAACCAAGCAAACAATAACACCAAACACTTTACTCCTTGGTCGATTAGAATCGATCTGCATTCTAGTTAGTCTGGGTCTTGGCTTCTTGTGACTTCAAAGTAATGATGGGCTTACATGTGAACAACTGACACATGATTGTTCATTTACCGTATAAGCTAACTGGCTATAAATAAATTAATTTGCACAATAATTAACAATTTTCAGCCATAACCAAACCTCTGACAGGGTGACTGTGTCTAGATTGCACTTAACCTTTGACTGTTAATAAAGGCGAAACTGGTCTGTATTTGCATCTCTAAAAGCACATCCAAAAGTGGACGGGTATTCTACTATCGTTACAAGATATACTGACAATCAGATCTCAGTGAAAATGTCAGAGTGCATCGCCAGAGTGTAAACAAAATTTAGACTGACGATTAGTAATAAAGCGAATGTACCAGGCAGTCTTAGCACAGTAACTTTGTGGAACTATAAGCCATTCATTCATTTAAATCGTATCGTGTTTATTTTGTATTACCACCACAAAGATTCGAAGCAAACAATGAAACAAATTACAAAGATAACGCCAAAATACCTCGATACAAGGTTTGTCCACTGTCACGGTGAATCGTGCTTATATCTTCGATAATTATATTTGAAATTGTTTGCAGGTTTACAAGGTTCGAGTAGCCCTTTCTAACATGATTCGCTGACACATTGAAACGATGGTTTTGTTGAGAGAATTACTCGAAAGCTTGCTTGAAGTTCAATGCATTACGTAAGCATTATGAGCGTATTTATAACCAAGAACAGTCACAGTGATAGTGTGCTGTGTCCACCATTGACCTCGTTCACATTGTGCGCTTGTTTACTGAGCTTATTTTCCATATGATTCGAGAGTCAAAACAGGCTAACAACTGACTAGCAACGTCAGATAGCTTTGTCAGTGGGAAAGTCATACAATACAATACAATACAATACAATACAATACAATACAATACAATTTATTTAAACACGGTAAAAATCTTCGGTAATTACAAGCAAATAATATAAAATTAACAAAATAACCTAAAGTGTCTAATACTGGTTTACAAGATTGCCGTGTGGGAGTCGGTTTAAGTTTCTAAATACTTGTCTATTGCTTTCATGAATTGCGAAATCGATTGAAGCTTTCGTATGTTTTGAGGGAGACTATTCCACAATAGTGCTCCACTATAACAAAAGCTTCGTTTTAAGTAATTTGTTCGCGGCTTGGGCAAGTTTAATCTCATTTCAGAATTTCGTATATTATAGCCCAAACCACGAACAGAAAAATAATCTTGTAGATAAGTGGGCATATTTCCATTTATTGTCTTAAAAACTAATTTAGCCCTGTGTTTTTTCCTTCTTAAGGAAAGATTATCTAAACACAGGGTATCCAAGAGTATGCCTGCACTGGTATCATAATTAGTTCTCAGGATGACCCTTGCTGCTCGGTTCTGGAGTTTCTGTAATTTACAACTAAGTGTTTCACCGAGACCATCCCAGACCGAGCAACAATAGTCGAAATGAGGTTGAATTAATGCTCGATAGATTTGGACCGCTGTGTCAATTGTTATAAGCGGTCTTATGCGTTTTAGAGCGCCAATAGCAGAAGCAATATTTTTAGATATTTTGTCAATATGAACTGTCCCGGCAAGATGTTGGTCAATATATACCCCTAAGGCCTTAACTGAATCAACCCTATTAATCTCATAATCATTGATTTTTAGGACTGGCTCATCATTTATAGTTGTCATTTTTTGCCGAGATCCAATTGTCATAAACTCAGTTTTAGCAATATTTAAGCTCAGCTTATTTGCAATAAGCCAGCTGTTGAGACTTTTTAATTCAGAGTTAATGACATTTTGGAGTTCGTCAACTGACTTTGCCGCCTAACTGACATTTGTATCATCTGCGAACATTCTTGGCCTTGAATAATTAAGGCAGTTTGGGAGGTCATTAATACAGTGGAACCTCTACTAACGGACACTCTATACAGCGGACACCTCCAAACAACGGACTGTAAGTCCAGATCCCGATTTTATTTACTTTCAATCCTTATAATGAAAACCTCTGTACAACGGACACCTCCAAACAACGGACAACGGACACATTAGTTCGGTCGAACTGAAAATATGTAATTAAAATTATCTCCATATAACGGACAGTCAGAGCAAAAATCCTTATAAAAAGAAGGAACGGATTGTTCAGCTGGAAGATTAACTCAGCCCAAACGATCCAATATTTACATACACTGTATAACATCATTTGTCTATTGTTTATCTGGCTTTTCGCTTTCTGCTGGTTTTCCTCGTAAACATATTTTTTGAGATAGCTTCTTCGTGTTCTACCTTACGTTTCAACCATTCAATGGAAAAACTGTCTCCGGAAAACATGTATCTGCATGGTACTTCAAGACCCAAGCCCGCACCACGGTTTACTTTTGTGCCTGTAACCTCTGTTGTTGCTTTGTTTGTGCTTTTCTTTAAAAAGCGTGAAACACTTGGACAAATATAGTGGCACATGCCCAAGAATACACGAGCTATGATCGCTGTTTACTGCAACTGCCTCTGAATCCCTTATATTGTTGGGTTCTCGACAACAAGTTAGTATTTCTCCAATCACAGATGTCCAAACATCCTATAAGCGTGATAACCCCTGATATACGAGTTAAGCACAAGTAAGTTATTGCTTTCTTCCGACAGTTGGCAAGCCATACTTTGACGTCTTTGAACAATGTTTGGATGTTTCCTACGTGACTGAAATGAGTGGCATTCAAGGTTTCCCACGCTCCCAAATCTATTTTTATCATCTTCAGTTTGTTTTGGTTCTGAATGTACTATGCAAAAAAACAAGTTTATCCAGCAAAAACAAGTCAAGCCATACTTTGACGTCTTTGAACAATGTTTGGATGTTTCCTACGTTACTGAAATGAGTGACATTCAAGGTTTCCCACGCTCCCAAATCTATTTTTATCATCTTCAGTTTGTTTTGGTTCTGAACGTACTATGCAAAAAACAAGTTTATCCAGCAAAATGGGTTCAAGTCAAAAACGAAAGTTTCTAACACTCGAAGAGAACGTCCAGCTGATAAGATACACTGATGAAAACAATGTTGCTGGTGTCCAGCAAATTGCCGAAATGATCGGCATTGGAAAAACACAAGCTTCGTTTATTTTGAAAAGTAAGCAACAAGTGATACAGTTATGGAAGTCAAACAGCTGCGTTGACATGAGGAGAAAGAAAAGGCCTGCTAAATTCGAACAGATAAAACAAGGCTGTATTTGACTAGTCTTGTACGGCTCGAGGTTCGAACATACCAATCAGTGGTTCAATGATCCAAGAAGACGCTAAGGAAATAGCTACCAATTACAAATTGACGATTTTAAGGCATCAAATGGATGGTTACAGAAGTGGAAAAACTATTATAACATTGCCAATTTTACCATATCTGGAGAAGAAAGCGACGTCAATGAAGAAACTGTTAACTCTTGTACTGAACGTCTTCGAGAACTGACAAGGGGATACGAATTGAAAGATATATGGAATTTAGAAGAAACTGCTTTCTTTTAGAAAGCTTTACCTGAAAAATCATTATCCCGCAAAGGAGAGAGATGCAAGGGAGGAAAGAAATCTAAACAGAGGTCGACAGCATTAATCATCGTTAGTGCTGCTGGTGAAAACGAGGAGCCCTGTCATAACTGGAGAAAGTGCTTTGCCGAGATGTTTCAAAAGTTTGAAAGATAAAAACCGCCCTTGTAGGGCCCACTATTTCAACAATAAAAAAGCTTGGATGGATTCAGAACTAATGCAATCGATCTTGCGAAGGCTAAATAGGCGATTTGTTGCTGAAAAACGAAATATTCTTCTTTTCATGTACAACGCCCTGTGCCACCCTCCAGACCCTATAGGAATGTTTTCTAACATTAAAGTGTCCCTTCTGCCAAAGAATACGACCTCCCGCTTACTACCATTCGATGCCGGGATAATAAAAAACTTTAAAGTCTGCTATCGCCGCTTTTTGTTACGAGACGTACTTGCTCGCATTAACGAGTCTACAACTGCTACAGATGTAATGAAGTCCATTGAGTTATTGCTCGCTATCAAGTGGGCTGTAGAAACGTGGAATTGTTTTAAGCAAGAGACGATCCAGAACTGTTTTGGTCTGTGTAGTTTCTCGGTACAAACGCTACAGCAGCACGACGATGATGACGACCCATTCAATGAGCTGAATGACCTAGTTCATGAAGTCGAACCGACTTCTACAGCAGAAGAATATCTTAGAGCAGGCGATAATGTTCCAACGATGCAATTGCCTGTAGACATCACAAACCCCACGTGGAGGGAAGATCTTAGAGAGAATATTTTAGCGTCAGTTACAAAAGATGACTAAGAATCTAAGGGAGAAGGTTCAGATGCAGTGGTCGATGATTTTGACCCAACACCTGTGGAACCTCGAGTCTCAACCGTCGGGCAAGCACTCCAGCTGCTTGATGATATCAAGTGATTTTGCAACGTCTAGGATTGAAGAAGAGCTGTTCGGCGCCGTGTCAGATGTGGGAATCAAAATTGAAAAATTGCGAGAAAGAAAGACGAAGTAGAAAACTATTACATCCTTCTTTGAACCGATAGTTTGATGAAATTTCGCTTCCCTGTTTAAATTCTCAAAATTTGGTTGTTTAAATATGGTTTAATTTTCAGTTATTTTCAATGATTAACAAAGAAAGTAAAAATAAATATCTATCAGTCATACTCGATTTCCTTTCTTCTTTGTTTCATGTTAAGTACATACACCTTTTGTGTACCAAGAACAGATGAAATAAAGGGTAAACCTCTGGACAGCGGACACCTCCGAACAAAGGACATGTACCTTTGGTCCCACAGTGTCCGTTATATGGAGGTTCCACTGTATAAACAAGAAACAGTAATGGTCCCAAGTTGCTGCCTTGAGGAACGCCGCAGGTGACTGGAATGGAACCCGACAATTGATCATTAACCCAACATTTTTGAGTTCTATTGGCGAGATATGATTCAAACCATCTCAAACTGTTGTGGTCAATTCCGTAATTTTTAAGTTTTTTTAAGATAATTTGATGATCAATTGTGTCGAATGCCTTCTTTAAGTCAATAAAGACAACTCCATTAACTAGACCATTATCAATATTTACAGACCAGCTATTTGTAGCTTCAAGTAATGCTGTTAAAGTACTATGAAAAGATCGAAAACCAGATTGACAAGGAGTCAATAAATTGTTGGTATTTAGATATTGATACAGCTGATAAAAAAATAATTTTCTCGAAAATTTTTGCGACAAACGGAATAACGGATATTGGCCGGTAATTGCTTGGGTTACTTTTATCACCATTCTTAAATACTGGTGATACCCTACTCTGCTTCCATTCACACGGGAATATTCCTGTTCGAATAGATGTAGCAAATATTACCGTTAAGGAAGGCGCAACCACGTCAGCCGCTATTTTTAATAATTTATTTGGTATTTTATCTAATCCTTCAGATTTTTTTTTCATCAATTGTACGCAACATTTGACGAACTATATCAATAGTAGGAGTTTGCAGAGAGAATGTTTTATCTGTACGTGTAAGATAATGTTCAGGGCTATGCTCAGGCAAAGCTATTTGAGCAGCAAGATCTTTCCCAACATTAGAGAAGTAGTTGTTAAATCCTTCGGCTATCTCGCTGGGTGAAGTCAATTCTTGCTCCCCTACAACAATTTTTGAAATTCTTTTCGATTTGTTAGGATTTCTAGAGCTCAACTCGTTTACTATTTTCCAAGTTTTTTTCATATTTCCTTAGTTTAATTCAAGGTTTTTTGTAAAGTAATCACGCTTGTTTATTTTAAATTCATTATTAATCTTATTTCGTAACTGCCTATATTGATGCCAAACTTGGGAATCCTCTGATGAAATAGCTTTCCTTCTCAAATAGTCCATAATAAATATTTGTTACCTTAATTCATTTGTAATCCACGGGGATTTCTTATTTTTAATTCGCCTCGATTTAAGTGGTGCATGTTGATTAATTGTTTCCATTAATAATTTTTTCCATACATTCCACATCTCGTTTGGGTCTTCGGAACAGTAGACATTATCCCACTGTTTTTGCTCTAAATCACTCAAGAAATTTGTTCTATTAAAGTTTTTCATTGTCCTAATATGTATTGTTCCAGGGCCTTCTCGTACATAATGAGCTTTACGAATGATGTAGACTAATGAATGATCGCTAATTGATAGATGTATAACGCCTGATTTTACAATAATGGAAGGCGTATTTGTAAGACATAGATCAATCAGGGTACTGGATCTAGCTGTAACTCGGGTCGGTTGTTGTATTAACTGTTCTACGCCATAATTATCCAATACCTCTGTTATTTTTATCCTGTTTGGAGACCTAGCTGTCGGTGTAAAATCCACATTTATATCTCCCAACAGGTAGTAATCCAAATTTTCAGCGTCCATTAAGCCGATTATTTGTTCAAAGTCTAAGAAATGAGTCACAGGGGAATCAGGAAGCCTGTACCAAGTACTCACCAAGAAAGACCTAGATCGCGGCTTTTTGATCTCGACAATCAAACTTTCGAGGTTTTCGGATTGTAAATCATCACGTATGTTATAATTTAAATTCGATCGAATATACATACAAATTCCCCCTCCATGTCGACCATTCACTTCTCGGTCTCTTCTAACAATTTCGAAACCTGGTAATTCGACCTCATGATTCCCGATTGTGGAGTCACACTTAGTTTCATTTATACATAATATGTCTATTTTGGTACTACTCATAAATATTCGTAATTCGTCAATATGTGGTAAGAGACCATTTATGTTTAAACAAGCCATAACTAAACCACGCTGAAATGGTATCTTATCAACATTATGTAAGCTATTTAAATCATTAGTTTCCTCTACGTTTACTGGCAAATCACTATTTACACTCATCTGCTCATCGATATTTCTTACAGACTCCCACATAGCATTATCCTAGTCTTTTCTATCATAAATGTATTTGGTGAAGTTACGCACCATCATGCTTGTTCCCACTTTATTCAAGTGGATTTTACTCTGATTGAGATGATCAAATGTAATATTAGTATGGTCAATAAATTTCCATTGCTTCTGTTGGCAAGATTGCTTGAGTACCGCGTTGACTTGATTTCTATATTTTTTAAAATCTTATCATCAGAACGAGTAATCAAGCCAGATATAGCTAGCTCTGTCACAGTTTTCGAGCGATCAATTGATTCAGCTAACGAGATTATTTCATGAGCACAGACAGTTGAACTCTCACGTCCTTTCGGGCTATTAGTACCCACATGCAAAATTAGCTTGTCAGGATTCTTTCGCAATATTGGGTTAATATAATCATGCTTAAAATAAATGGTTTGAACCTGGGAGAATCGTGACATGTTTGAGGAAGTTGATCGTCCAGGTTAGTGTAGTCTTGAGAAAGACTGTTGGTTGAAGTGACTGACTTTTCGACAGCCTTAGCGGCGGTCATCTTCAGAGTCAAAAGGAGAGTAAAGGTCAGGTTCGCCTGTATTTGTATCTGGCTCGTCCGTGATAAGTGGGCGGTCGTATTAGTCATGGAGGTGTGATATTTGGCGAGAAGCAATGGGTGTGGTTGTGTAGGCGTTAATTATCAGTTTGTCGAAGTGTAAGTCTATTGGCTGCTCGCACGTTTGACTTTGTGAATTAGTCGTTTGTAAGGTCCCGGTAATTGTTGTGATCGGTTTAATGGATTTTGTTCTAAGTTCGTATACCAGCATTCTAGTGTGAGTCGCTGTTTGTAGTTGGTGCTGTACGTAATGCATTTTGCCGAATCCCAGTCAATGTTGTGTTTGGTTTGTCGGTGGTGTTCGGCAATGTGGTTGGTTTTGTCTCCGTTTTTTGTTGCTCGTTTGTGTTCTGTTAGTCGTATATTTAAGTTTCTGCTAGTCTCACCTATATAAGTGGCTTGGCAGTCGGAGCAATTAATTTTGTAAATTGCACCTTGTCTTTCGTGCGGTTGTTCTCTGTCCTTAACGTTAGTCAGTACATGTCGTAAAGTTGTGATGGGTTTGTGCGCTACTCGTATGTTGTATGGTCGTAAGATACGCGAGGTAATCTCAGACGTACCTTTTATGTAGGGTATCGTTGCTGTAGTTGTTGTCGGACTGTTGTTTTTGTCGCGTTCATTGTCTTTGTAAGTGTTAAGTTTGATGAAGTCAGAGTTATAGTTGTTTTTGTGGAAAAAGCATTGTAGGTAGTTATTTTCTTGGCGTAGAGCGTCGGGTGAGTTACAACTCATTTGTAACTCACCCGACGCTCTACGCCAACCCATCACAACTTTACGACATGTACTGACTAACGTTAAGGACAGAGAACAACCGCACGAAAGACAAGGTGCAATTTACAAAATTAATTGCTCCGACTGCCAAGCCACTTATATAGGTGAGACTAGCAGAAACTTAAATATACGACTAACAGAACACAAACGAGCGACAAAAAACGGAGACAAAACCAACCACATTGCCGAACACCACCGACAAACCAAACACAACATTGACTGGGATTCGGCAAAATGCATTACGTACAGCACCAACTACAAACAGCGACTCACACTAGAATGCTGGTATACGAACTTAGAACAAAATCCATTAAACCGATCACAACAATTACCGGGACCTTACAAACGACTAATTCACAAAGTCAAACGTGCGAGCAGCCAATAGACTTACACTTCGACAAACTGATAATTAACGCCTACACAACCACACCCATTGCTTTTCGCCAAATATCACACCTCCATGACTAATACGACCGCCCACTTATCACGGACGAGCCAGATACAAATACAGGCGAACCTGACCTTTACTCTCCTTTTGACTCTGAAGATGACCGCCGCTAAGGCTGTCGAAAAGTCAGTCACTTCAACCAACAGTCTTTCTCAAGACTACACTAACCTGGACGATCAACTTCCTCAAACATGTCACAATCATGCTTGTCAAGGGTAGTACAGCCAGGAAACGCTGATACTTGGACCCTTGTATCGGACTTCGACATTCTAAAACCATTTATATGTTTCACCATTGAATCCCCTGCAATTATTACTCTTCTAGGCTTTATAGTATTATCCTCTCTACTATTTAATTCTTGATGCACTGTACCTTGATCATTGGGTTTCTCAGGTACTTGAGAGACATCTTTTTCAACATCGCAGTTTGTCGACGTTTGGTTTTCAGATGTTTGTACGGTCTTCCGGGGTTTGCGTTTTCTAATTTTCTTACACTTTGTTTCAACCCACGAATTTTCGCCATGGTCATTGTTGTTATAGTTAGTGCAATGGGAATTGTCCTCCTGAAGTATTCTAATCACTGTAGTTAAACTGGATTTTTCGCTTTCAAGTTTACTTAGTTTTTTCTGAAGTTCATTTATTGTAGCGTTGGCTGTTGCTAAATCATATCTTAATCGATTTTTTACCATTTGGCACGTATCAGCGCATGTATCGTTCACTTCTTAGGCTTCAATTCGACTTTTGGGAAGCCTTATGTCGCCCTGAATATCCTTGACTTTTAAGGCCAGCTCACTACAACGACACTGAGAATTTGAAGTAGAGTCATAATCACATTCTACAATCTCTGCTTCATCTTGGCATTGTGAACCACATTCTTTATATTTTTGACCCATATTTGCAGCCAAATTTTCGACAGCTTCGTTGTTGGCCGCCAAAATGCCTTTGCCTTCGTCTTGGCTGCATTGTTCATCACCTAGCCCTTGGGCAGCAATTTTGGTAGCTAGCTGTTTCACTTTCTCACTCAGGCTTTGTACTTCGTCATCCTGAGTAATCACAAGCTTCTTGCTTTTTCCATACCACTTTATGTGGTATGGAAAAATGCTTTTTCCATACCACTTTAGTCATAGACGTTGACACCTTCGAAAGGTTAAATCCCTCCTGAATCGAAGGTTTATGGCACAGAGTAAATAATCCAACCAGAGGTCCAACTCACTGTCGGCAGCTCTGATGTTTGTGTCCTCGCGTATGTTGCCTCGTGCATCTCATTAATTCAAACGCCGCCATGTTCCTGGCAAGCGTCTAGCCTACTGTCCTCTAAGTCAGTGGTCTAGCGCTCGCCGAGTGTAGGTATAACTTTCGTGCTCGTGTGAACTGAATTTTTGCATAATTGAAGTGGTTTTACCGTCTTCGTCAACCTTAAGTGTTATTGCAAGGCCAGAAGAGGCAAGCGAAAAAATTGCGGATAAGCACATGTATACCAGTTGATCTTTTACAGTCAAACCGGATGTTCGTGTATAGCCAACTTTTCGATGGTGCGTAGCAACAATGCAATCTTCATTTAGCAAGTTCGTCAAGAAATTTGCAACTTGCAAGTCATCCGAGAAGCATGTTACTCGAAGGGCGGACAACGCAACATCAGATAAAACATGATTCAAGTTATTTCATTTAAGTACCTCGCAATAACTTGAATCATGTTTTATCTGATGTAAACTTCGACATAAAAAACAAAAAAAACACAAACGCAACCGAAACCTAGACTCGCGCGACCACAGTAGCCCGAGTAAAAACAATTATTGACATTTCTAGAATGAAAAACAGGTTTAAAACCAGCTGGACATTTATCAAGATAAATGCGGTCGTGCTAAGAAAAAAATTTATCAGTGGAAAAGGGTCCCAGAGGGGAACCTATAACCAGCGCATTTAGCTTGAAAACTGTCCAGTACAACGCGGTCACGCCAGTGATCCCCCTTATCTTCCTAGTATGTTTAAAGTCCCTATTGCAGCTGAAAACCTCGTAAAAGCCCATAAGTCGAAGAAAATTGTCGTTTATTCTTCGTTAAAACCGTATATCTGGTAAATTAGATTTAAGGGATGATGATGGTACAATTTTAAATGAGGTCATAAGTAGTTTGAGTGATTAAGTGATTAACCTTCAGTTTTTTGGTACAGCATAAAACCACGGTACATCCTCCATTAAGCCCCCACATTGGGCGATGTAACTGTCGTTCTTGTTGTGTAAACTGTTATCTTGTAAAGGTAATGGCTTAAAATTTTCACTGAGGGAGCGAGGTTTCCGTAGGACGAACTTGTGGTTCCGGGCAGTAGTATACACGCTTTCTCCAACAACCAGAAAATGGTACCTATTCTACATAAGAAAGTGGAACGCGAGTCGAGTGTGTGAATACCCTTGCCTGGATTGGTATGGTAAATTTCTTGCCTCAAAAAGGGGGACCTACTAGAGAGCGAGGTGCTTAACAGAGGATTTGCGGAACACTGAATGAGGAAGAAGGAATCCTTAAAAGTTTTCTATTATTGTCTTCCTTTCGAACCAGCTGTCGAACGCCCCCCGAAATTGTTTGGAAACGGTTGAAGCTTCAATATTTGTGGATGACACAAAAGTATTCTGTGAAGAGAAATCACCCACAGGCATCGAATGTAGAAGTAATAGTGATTTTGAAAACGTTCAAAACACGAATAAATAATAACAGGATCACGCCAAAAATGAAACCAAATTACCGATAAACCCAAATAGTAGTTACACCCGCCCAAAAAGCGCTGTTTTCACCATGTTTATTTCAAAAAATGCCACAAGTCGTGTCTCACTCTTCCATTTGTATCAGACGAACAACCTTTTTCTTGGACGGGAAAACAGGCCTTCATTTTTTAGCAAATTTGGTTGCGTTGAATAATCGAATTCATAATTCATGTTAATTTACGAAAAATGATAATCTCAAATTTCAAATTACTAACAAAAGCTCGAATTACATTTTCTGATTTTGAGTAAGTATGTTATGCTGTTGTGCAAATGAATGTTATAGCATATTATTCATTGCTTCTTTATTGAGAAAATATTATAAATATTTATAATCCAGGAAGTAAATTCCCTCTATTTGACATAAATTATCACATGATTGCATTTTCATGTAATTAAATATGCATAAATAAGAATATAAAAAGTAAAATCTAAAAATATGGAAACATTTGAAAATACAGAAAAATCTCGAGTTTGATATGTATAAAAATAGAACAATTTTCTTATATCTAGTGTTCCCTTTATATAAAAACTTTCTAATTGCCTAAGTAAAACTGTCACTACCCACGTGCGTCCCCTTAGTTGAGTTAGCTCTTGTAGTCAGCGGTAGTACGATGAACTCAAGAGTAATTTTGATATTTGCTACAATGCAGGACGTTGAAGACTTGGTTTTGCGGGGTACTGCAGTATAAACCAACCTTGCAGTCCTTTTTCATCTTTATATAGCAAACGTTACAGTTACTAATCATGGTTTCTGAAACAATGGATATGTTAAGGCGCGGGAACCCAGTGTAGATATCTTCGATAAAACAACGACGTTCTTGAGGTTATACACTATCTAAAGGATAGAAAAAAAGCTTCTCGACGTTTCAGGCGAAAGCCCTTCGTCAGGAGATTAGTAGATAGTGAACGATAAGGACGCCATTGGATATGTTAGCCATTTTTCCCTGGATTTTTCCTAGCACACCACTGTCTACAGAATGCCATGGAGACAAAAATGCGCATCGTTTGAATTCGACCAAAAGTAAGAAGGCACGGGAGTAAACGAGTTTAGCAAAACAATACTTGAGATACATGTATACATTTTATATATCTAACAAGACGCTCAATGCAAAAAAAATCTTTGCCCTGTTATGAAGAGCAAAAATCTTTGTCACTCAAGATGCATTTATTGAAAATGTATAATTCGCTGGTGTTGCCACATTTCACATACTCAGTTCGACAGTTTGGAATAATGAGAACATTACGCATATTAATAAGTTCTATATAAACTACAAAAATGAGCTGCTTGTATGATAAAGGGAGCAAGCTATGAAATAAGTTCATCGGACATATTTGAAAAGTTGAAATGGGACCTAAAAGCAACGATTTTAAAGCCTAGAAAATCTCTTGAGTTATAAGGCATTACAAGTTCTGACAACAAACTACTTATCGAAATTTTTATAAATTAGCTATAACAAGAAGTACAGATCAAAAAATTGTGAGAGGAAACGTTTTCTTAGTAAACCAAAATAAAAATTTTTGAAATAAAGCTTTTCAAATATAGAGGAGCTGCGACCTGGAATACATTAACACTTGAAATTATTGATAAAGGCGATATACTTTCTGTCCAATCTTTCAAAACATTGATTAGCTAATATTACCAGAACATTGATATGAACGCATGGTATCCAGGTGACCCAAGTAACCTATAAAATTGTATAAAATTTTAGATTGTCGATTAATTAGTATAGTTGACAAGTAAAAAACAGCTTAAAGTGATAGAATAGTTGTACAGTAGTGAGTAAAATGCTGTGTTATAGTATTAGATTGTTAACAAACACAGCCTTTTGACAACCAGGAACCTGAAACGCTACCGTGTCAAAATGAGCTCAAATTGGATCATATTAAACCGGTGATCACTCTTTTGAAAGTATGTTCAAATTCTCAGTATTTCATCTTCCGCCTTTTCTCATGTCAACATTCGTTTTATTTTTCGTTCAACCAATCGTATTTTTCACTTTCGAAGAGAGAATTACTGACGGTCTGAAGTCTCATGTTGTTTATTCTTTCACGCGTCAATGGTATATGGCGATGTATGAGGATCGTACGTCCTTCCAATTACAAACATGAGTCTCAGATCATTTTAGAATCTCTACCCTTACTGGTAAAAATATTGTTAATCCAAAAACGTTTGGTGTTCTGTCACATCCTTCCGAAACTGGCTACTAGTGACCAACCAAAGGGGATCCGTTGGGTTCAAACGCAGCGTACCTCTATACTTACGACAAAACCTGAATTTTCGATCCCATGAAAGGAAGTTTATGCAAACACTACAGGAAGGTCTACGGCAATTAATGTGTTCTTCCATACATAATTTCATTCAAAACAAAAGGGCTGGGATGAGTAATTTGTAGTCTTAAGGGTGTTTTCAACGCTGTCCTACTTCATCGAGAGAATTGCCACTATTCAGTGCTACTTTGGCCTACCGTCGGTAGAACGTTTAAATGTTAACAAACTGTCCTGAGTTGCTGAAAACAATTTTCGTTGTTTATTATGTTATATTATTTAAATACTTAAAATTAACATATTTTGATGAATAATAAACGATATAAAGCAACCAGTGTTTGATTTTCCAGCTTGAAACAGCTCTTGGCGTTGCAATTCTTAATATTGCATCCCATACATTGTCGATACTTATTGAACTTAATCGCTGCCGAATGTCGATTGTACGACAAAGCACACTTTGCAGGCCGTTCATTATAGCCAGCACACAGAACAATAGTCTGTGTTATGCTCTTAATACCAAAATTACCATTCTTTTTCTGTCGCAAAACGTTTTCCCAAATGGCGTTTGAAATTTGCTGTTGTTTTATATTTTATAAAATAGATTTTTTTTTTATTTTATGCCGTTACCGTCAATCGACTGTGAACGCCCAAAGGTTCCCCAAGAGAACTTGGCTTTTCGTTGTAGAGATTCATTCGTCCACTCCTACTTTACTACGGCTAAACTTTGCATTTTTAAACTACACGAGCGCTTCACGCTATTTATTCTTATACTTCTTGTTCATTAAAATACCGAATATGAAATACGGGAATAAATCTTCATAAACATCCAGATTTTCAAGACGAACTTTGGTAAAGCCCATTCAGGCATAGCTTTTTGAAGTTCAATAAAATTAGTTCCGTAGAATAACAGGAGAGAAGCGAAAAATCCAAAGTAATCATCTTTCTGTCCGTGTCATCTTGTTCATTGAAAATTGGTAAGTGGAAGTGAAATAGGTAAACAAATGGTTCGACTTTTGTTTGCCATTTTACCCAGTACACTCCTCTGTTTCCAACTGTGGACTGGTGGTTGCGTGATAAACTACGGCATTAGAATGTAGTAATTTTTTCGAGTGTTAAACTAATTTGCAGTGGCAAAAGCTGCTCGACATTAAACACCTCGGAGAAAAATTTCTGGCTACTCCTCTGCTGGCCATATCGCACCACTGGACAATTTTAAACTATGTCTTCCTGCTTTCCAACCTCTGAGCTTGTCGTAAGAGAAAGCCTCTTAATTTCTAAAACTAAATCTTTAAATGGCAATCTTAGTTGGTGTGTATATGGAAGGGAGCCAGCCCTCCTAGTATGGCTGGCCCTTTTTGCCAAGATCTCGCCTAGGAGGGCTGGAGATTTCCCATGGAAACATATTAAGAAGGGCTGGCCCGCATATTACGCGTGCGTTCTAGATCCAACCCTGCTAGAAAGGCCAGAAAATTCTCATGTAAAAGCGAGGTGAAATTCAGCCTTCTTACTAGGAGGCCGTTTTATACGAGCCCGGGCTGGCGCCCAACCCGGATCAACCTGTCTGCGAATAAACTGCTGTTAGCAGTACGATGGGTTTCATTTGATGGTTAGTTTTCATTTTTGCACGTCAAGCCCAACTGTAATTTCTGTTGTCCGTCTGGTGGAAGCATGGCAAGTTCGTGCGCTTGAAAAGAAAAACCTCTTTTACGTCTCTGATCAAGCGTAAAGGTCGAATACTTGATTGTTTGTCTAGAAGACTACAAATCTGAGATGTATTATGAAAACTCGATCAATGATATAAAAATAGAATACTGCGTAGAAAGTGACAAATAAGATAAAAGATTATAAAGTTCTTTGCTCGAAACGTTGGAATTCTTTGAGATCATTCATGGCGGTTACCAATCTTTTAACTTTTTATTGTATTATGAAAACGTCGACTTCATATTCGGACGTGGTTGCGCTGTTCTCGCATATGCAAACGTATGGCGATTAAATTTGTGGTTGAACTGCCAAACAAATGACATGAATTGCCAAGGGCGAAAGAACGACATGCTTACGGCTTCTTTCAGAATGACTCGTGTCAATCCGGGTTGAGCAAAGCTGACATGGGTTGGAAAAAAACATGTCTCAAGTAACGACCAGCCCTGGTTCATGTAAACAAGAAAATAGAAAAGTCACGGGTGGTGAGCTGATCCGGGTTGGAAGTCAAAATGGCCCCTAGGGCTAGCCCTATCAAGATCGCTGGCTCGCCTCCATATAAACACCCCCTTTGCTCAGTTCCTCTTTTCCTTGTTTTTAGTATTTCTAACATATTTTATTTCCGTCTTGTGAACATCTTGTAATATAACACTTCTAAGCTATTTGTTTGTTCATTGTAAACTGTCATTTTATCCATGCTCTGGTGATGTTGCATGACGCGACGAAAAGTTAGTTGACTTAATAAAACTCATTTTTACCTGATTATCTGGTGTTACGTGCTGGGCTCTTACATCTATTCCAAGGTACGATACTTAATACTCGTTTAAGGCCAATTGTTTTCTCTATCGGTGCTCATTCCTCTAACATTGCTAAATATCGTGTTTCTTTCCTGCGACCTATTTCCACTAGCTCATACAATATAACGGATTCATTTTCATTTATTAATCCTACCTTGTTGTGACAAATTTTTGCCATTTCCCAGCTCTTTACAAACATTTTACTTAGAGATCAAAATCGTCCTTCTAAGGTTGGGATCTCCTTTGGTTCCCACCTAGGCAAACACTTTTCTGTCATCTCAAGAGTGAAATTGGTTGAAAAAGTGTTCACCCAAATTTAAAAATCTTTATTACCGACGCTGTGTCAATGATTTGTTTATACTCTTCCGCTCACGTGAACATATTCATCGATTTCTAAAAATTGAAGTACGTTGACTCTAAGGCATCCAATTAACAGATAAAGTTAAAAAGAATAAAATTTTATCATTTCGCAACATTAATATCCAATCCACAGACCTAGGTTTTTTACACCGTAGACTTCAAACTGACCTTAACTGGTTTGTTTACTAACTTTGAAAGCTGCATTCCCATTTCATTCTAAAAATTCATAACTTTAATGCTGCTATTTCGGTATTTTATTTTCTCCTTGGTCACAATATCCTGCTTCCTTTAAGGATTTTTGAACTTTAAGTTTCTGTTCGTCCAATTTCGAACTTCCATTGAGAGAAAGCCTAATTATTTTTAAGATGAATCTTCATTTCACTTGTAACATCAGATCCATTACTTTGTCGTTATCTTAATACATTCTTTCGCCATTCTCTGTCTTCTCACCCTAACCCACTAATTCTTTTCCTCACCGCCTTTCTGGACCCTTCTAGCATGGGCATATAATTCGAGATATTTTAATCCTAGTCATACTCTGAAGATGTTGTAAGGTTCACAACGAAACGTTCATTAATTAAATATCTTATGCAAACTCTCCTCATGTTTTCATTCATTTAAGCACTATTAAAAATAATTTGCTGGGCATTAATTTTTCTTTTGCCATTACGGCTCGCGCCTGGTATATCAGTTGCTAAAATACTAGGGTAGTTCCGTTTTCTTAGCGTGATTCTCTTTTGCGGACTTGTCTTATCAGCAATGGCACGAAGGCGTGACAATTTCTCTGGGGACCAATTTTGCGCGAGTTCTGTGTATTGGGCATTAAATTTTATTGTTACACAAGTCGTAGCGTTATTTTAAAATCTAATTTTTTGACTTATGAGTTCGCCTTGGGTAGAGTAGGAGCTAACTTATAAGCTAAGCCTCGTGAGAGTTTGGCCTCCAGCATTACGAAACACGGGAACTGGAAGGACAGGAATTCTTTACCAAAGAACTATTTTTGGCATTCGAAAGTGATTATCTCTACTTTAGACTTGTTTTTGGATTTGTTTCCCTTCCATTCTGCCTGCCCTGTGTATTTGAACGTGCCAGTTTATATCTCACCTATTGTAACGGTGCTTAACCGTATTATCTGATGTTTGGGCAAGAAGGTTCTTTCGTAACTAGTTTCCGCTTCATAGAGATGAAAACAAGGTATCAAGATCACTTGTTGTTTTGCCTACATGCACAAAAGCAATGGTGTTGGAAACTCGTTCTGTTTGAGCTTGCAGGACACGAAGTGGACACCGAAGCAATATAAACAAATTCTTGCAAGCATTAGGACAAATTTTGGAGAGATAGTTGCGGTCTTTAATCAAGAACTTGATTAAACGTGCACTTTCCCCGGCCTTTCGCTCCCAAATCCGCACATCTGATTTCCAGGTTTTCTGTTCGCAGTTGCCAAGTGTTCTTCGTACAGGGCATAGGTTCAAGCTAACAGGGAACGGCTGTTTTGTGATGACTCTAATCTGACAAGAATAAAATGCAAACTGCGTGGCCTCTCAATTTTCCAGGAAATACTTCGCTAAAAATAAAACGAAAATAACACCGGCCTGCTCGACGGTAAACAACCCAATTTTACATAGGGGCTATATAAAGCAACGACCGTCGGTAAATTGCCCACGTGTTTTAGCACGAGTACTAATTTAGCTTTCACGAGTTCAAATCAATTCTTGTTACTGGTTTATTTCAAGTAGTAATCAGTGTTAATCCAGGACTAGGAGTCAATCTAACTTCACGGTATCAAGCGCGTTTGGATTCAAACAAAGAACCGAAGCCTTGAATGACAATCATTTAATTGGATGAAGATCAACGTTCAAGTATTCGCCAGCAATTCGTTATTCAAGATTCTGAATTTATTTTATTCATTCATTCATTCATTCCTTCCTTCCTTCATTCTATAATTCATTCATTTCGTTAAGCTGACATAACGTTTATTTTCGACCTTGATAAATAAATCAAGCGAGGCGGACCAAATATGGTGCTGTTCTCGTCCCTGGTCTAATTTAAGTAATATATTGAGAATGGCGGCAAATATATTAATCAGGACAACTACAAGCGGGCGCGCATTTCTGCAGCCACGACATTTGGATAAAAGCGAAAAGATAAAAAATGAAAATTCAGAGACTATGTTCGTATAGTATTGTGATTTAATTAAGCGAAGCAATTAGCGTTACACACATTCTGTAAAGCAAGGGACAAGAGAACTTTCTTGAATTCAGTTATTATTTCATGGAATTCAACGAAGCCAAGCAAGTACCACTAGCAAAAGCCTCCTTCTTATGGAGTTTAATAGGCATTTTAAAATGTTAGAGACCAATCAAAGGATTTACTAGTTTTCTTTGGATATCCACTTTGCCTTTTCCAGTAAAAATTTTGTCGTCAGAATACAACTTTTTCAAACCAAAAGATTTTTCATGCTTTATTCAGAGAATATTCCCAGTATTTCTCCATCACGAAATATATGATACTCCTAGACAACAAAACAAGACTCTGTTATTAATTAGGACTAACCGAAACAGCCAAACAAGCAGCACAAACGCCAAAGCAGACTATCCCAAAATGTTTTGATTTTAAAAGTTAGCTCAGGGGAATCATAGTTGTTCAAAGTTTACAAATTGTTTCCCAGAAAGTTTGTATACTTTTAAATCTAAAACAAGCAGGGCTAAAGGTTTTGGACGGCCCTAGAGTATTCTTCTGTTTGGGAAAGAAACATGGTAAATGAAACTAACTCCTGGCAACTCCTTCTCCGAAATTTGATGACCGCAGGAATTGAAAATAATCATAAGAGGAGTATGAAACTACTACTTCTTGTAGGATGTCAGTAATGTGTTGCTGAATTATAAATAAACTAGGTACTATTTCAACCTCTGTAATGAGGTGCTGAGGGGGTAATGTTTCATCTTCGGCTGTAATAGTACCTCCTTCACTGGGATTACGAAGATTTGAGTAGGAAACGAGAAACGAAATATGTTAACTTTAGCGGTTATCTTATCATAGTCAACCATTATAACTAAGTCATAACTACTTACAATTTTCGATTATGATAATTGTTCACTGGTGTTTGATGAAGCACCAAACCCAAGACTTTCATGCTTTGTCAAACATGCACTTTGTTACATTCACTAGCAAGTGGGCATTTTATCTGGCTGACCAAAAAATAGCAGGATAATCGCCTCTGAACGGTAATTTTGTTTTCTAGGAGGAAAATCCTAATTTTGCCGCTGTGATTTTCAAGTCACTCAACTATTGTCCAATTAGTTCTAATCTTCTCATTCACCAAGTTTATTTTCTTAAAACCAAGACCATGTCGTCATGGGAACAAGTGTGGGGGTAGTATTCCCTCGAAAAACATAAAAAAATTTCCATTTGTCATCAACAAATAGGATTTTATTCGGTCTGAGCGGCTAGTTCACACTCCATGTTATTATTTTCATTGGCGTTTCAAATGCTACACATGTGATGGAGCCTAGCTTCCTGACTGGTTAAGAATCTCAAAAATTAATTGAGAGTTCAAGAAGCACATGTTACTGTCTCATAAATTTATTTTAACATAAATTATTGTCTTATACATTATGGGAAAATGAATTAGGCTTGCACATATGATTCTGCTTGTGCAATCAGTAGCCTAAAATTTGCTTAAAAAACCGAAGCAAAGCAATTTCACTGACACCAGATTTCTAAAAACTATTTAACCCTGTGAAGGTCTTTCAGGTTCACTTGGATTATGCATACAATATACAGTAGCTGATTTTTAAACCTAATTTGAGGCACATGTATTTGGATTGCAGATGAAACACTCATGTATTTGATCCAGTTTATCAAAAAAGTTTTTATTTTTGCAAAAAATTACTGTAGGTTGAAAGTTAAGAAACATTTTATGGACATGCTGTATTCAAACCTCTGTCTTGGCAATGACTTGCTTTGTTTCCATCCTATGGAATATTCATCAGGGTAGTTGAACCAACATAACTTGCAGCAATGTATTCAGATTTGCTCACAAAACAACCCCCCTGAACAACCTAAAGGTACTGTACACTGTACTCTGGGGCTATGACAGAGAGAGCTTGTGTCTTTTACTACCAAGAACCAGCCAATTTGAGGAATAAGGAAAAACAACTGAAAACTGCCTTCTGGCAACAAAATGTGCTTACAAAACTTGCAAGGGGACTGGCTGCCCCCTGATCGCTATGCCAATAGGATTATTTAAGATACTGGGAAAGTATATTCCACTTTTGGGAGAGTGAGTACACAATTGTGGGTACATAAATGCCATATGGATGGATGAAATGGGGTCCACACTAGCAAAAACTAGCACTGAATTACCAATACCTTTTCATCAAGGTTAATTTTGGTTCCACCATATTCAGGGAGAAGAACTTTGTCACCTTCCTTCACACTAACTGCAATAATATTGCCATTCTATGGAATGATAACAAAGCAGTAAAGATTTCAGTTAAATGAGTAACAGCCTCAGATGGTACAGTCACCATTATTGTAGCCATCAATACAGTTTGAGTGACAACAATGTTTTGAATGCTATCTAAGATCTATATTACTATGAGCAAGCAATGAAGTCTATGGTGAATAATTATAAGGGCAAAGAAGTACAGTAGCATGTGAATGACTTGTTTTCCTTCAAGGAATTTAAATTTAATACAAAAATTTGCTGCAAAAACTGATGGACATGTGTAATGACTAATTATGACTAGTTAGCTGTTACTGGACAATAACACAATGATAGGTCATCATTTTGTTGGCTTTTGCTGATCAACAGTTACCAGCATAATAACTCAATGGTACGTTTTGGTGCTTGGCAAGTGACAAAACTCCTTTCTTCAGCACTACTCAATCCCCACAACATTGCATTGATGTACTCAACTGTACAAGTTGGAATCATAAAACAAACTTGGAAAGGAATTTTGGAATAAAACTTGCTTGGAAAGGACTTTTGTACTAAACAGGGCCTTTACTGATAATAGCATCATATAGCTGATTAGATAGCTACCCAGTATAAAATGTGGAATTTGTATTTGATAAAGGAAATTTTTTAGTGTTAGTAACTAGAATCTGTTGCAAAAGCTAATTGGAACCTCACTACTGGTAACACAGTAGATACAGTAACATCTTTGGTAATTCTATGAGGATAAATACATTTACCATAGCAGGCCTGTAGACAGCCTGCATCCCTAGGGGGGGGCATTGATAGCTTTAGGAGGGGCAACGAACTAGACCCATCTGGCCTGATCCAACAACAACATATCATGACCAACCAATTCAAAAATCAAAATATCCCTTCAAAACAAAAACTTTTCAGAGCAAAAGGTGAAAGTGAAAGTTGGATTGGATACCAGTCTCTGATTCATAGGTGAGTGCTCTGTCATGTGATCAATGGTCCAGCTGAGTAAACAGGCAAACTGGCTATAGATAACCAACAAAATACATTACCTGATAGGCATACCTCATTTATCATATTCATTTATTTCAATGAACACATTTTTTAAATATAGTCAGCATTTTTTTCCAGGGGAGGAAAAAAATTCAGGAGGCATTGCCCCTTAGGCCCCCCTTGGCTATGGGCCTGTACCATAGGGACTGACATCATCCTGAGAATGACCACATTTATTAAGACACTAAACTGGAGTGTTCAAATGCTGGGTCATAAACAGTAGCTTTGTAAGCAACATCCAAATCTTTTCAAGCCAGAGTAGCATCAAACCATGTACGATTCTTCACCTGGCCACATTGGGAATTTATTCATTTCCATTTCATACTTAATTGTCAAAATCTGTATTACCATGCATGAACTGATATTACAGTAGTTAGTACCAGTTTGTTATTAAACATCTTGTGTTTTGGAAATAGACTTAATTCTTTGGCAGACAACCCACAGGGGTCCTCGAGCAATTGTCATCTACAGTACCAGATACTTAAAACTAACCAATCTACTGCAACATGCTGCAGATACTGTGCACAGAATAATTATGCCAATGATAAGTCCATAACATTAACCACAACTGAGTTGTACACATACATTAAATGTCTGGTGTTGTGTGCAAGGCATTCACTTGTGTTTATAGGCATTAGCATTGTTATGGTGCAATCCTCACATTCCATGTGATGACTCTATTTTCCCATTCAATGTATGATCTCTCCTGCAGGTATTTTAGCAGCTGTTCTTCACTGCAAGACCAATAAGCTCATTATACTGTAGACAAACAAATTAAACCCAACATTGATGGCAGTGGCACTTCAGTATCACAAGGTCAGTGGCCATGGCAATAGTAAAATCAGCAATAAACCGGATGTGAACAACAATCTTAAATGGTGCAAGGGAGGAATGGATAGCCCACTTCAAAATGTGTATAGAGTTAAACAAGCGCTATAAAAAACAATGTCGTCAACAGTCAACAGTTCAACTAAAGAGCCAAGCACAGGTAGTGCACATTGCATTGCACATAGAAAACATGCTACAAAAGATTGCTAAATGCTTTTTGACCACCAAAGAATAAAAGCACCACCAAAACAAGATTCCTTCAAGTTAGCATTCCACCAAATGAAATGGTAGAGCCTAAGAGGCAAAAGTCTTGAAGATTTAGCCAATAACTTCTGAAGCAAGGAACCATTGTTTGCTGAAGGTGAGCGCATCGAACTCTGGCAAACTTAACTGTATACATCAAAGTTATCCACATAAGCCCAAGGAGTCTTTATGAACCACTTTCCACAGCTTCACAGGTATTAAGTCTCCTAATCAATCCTGCTTGTCATTGAAAATCAACAGCAAAAAACTGCTACTGCCAATACTGGAACTGAATGACTGAAATTGTTGACAACAATGAGTTCACTGCTGCCATCAATCCAGTGGGCAACAAAAGCTAATATAGGTGCTGTGATTGATAGTACAATGACTATGTCTTATCATGTAAATGCTGTTGTTAAATCTGCTTTTTATCACCTAAGAAATATTGCTGAAATAAGGAGGTACTCATCTAGTGAAACTACAAAAATTTTAGTTCGTGCTTTAGTTATCTCAAGAATAGATATCTGTAATTGTTTATTATGTGGTTTGCTGAAAAACTTAATTGGAAATCTACAGAATGTCCAAAGTGCTGCTGGTCACATCATTCTTAAATTAGGTAAATATGAATATATTAGCTCTGCCTTACATGAACTCCATTGGCTTCCAGGGGAACAGAGAATAATTTATAAGACTGATTTGCTGACCTACAAGTGTTTGCATAACTAGGCACTGACTTACTTACATAGTTTGTTAGAACTATATAAACCAACTATAACCTTGCATTCTTCAAATTCTGTTTTAAGATTTAAACCTGTCTCTTATTCTCCAAAAACTTACAGATATAGAGCTTTTTCTGTACATATGCCAACTTTATGGAATAAACTGCCCTCACATGTATGCTTATCAGAGAACATTTCCTTATTTAAATCCAGGCTAAAGACTTATCTTTTTAGAGTTTCTTATGAATTTTAAAGAAATTAATTTTAAAAGTAAGTTAAGTTACATTATATTAAAACTTGTAAGAATATTATTAAATTTTAAAGGAAATTAACTCATAGTAAGCTAGGTTATAGTAGTTGGATGATTTGTAAAGCACTTAGAACATAACTGTATAAGTGTTATATAAATTTTATTATTATTATAATTATTATTATAACATCCTGGCTGGGCCCCATCATCATTTTGACCAACAAACGCAGCAGACGGAGCAGTTATTCAAAGCTATGACCAAGACATTTATGGGTAGAAGATGTGTCCAGTGCTACAAATGTGGGAAAATGGGACACTTTCAGTGGAACTGCTGATGGGTTGAATAAGTAGAGAATGTGGAGAGTAAGGGAAATGCCAGCAGATCAGGGTCCCATACACTGTTAATAACTCTGCTTGAGCCATCAAAACACAGTATGAACAATATCAACTCATGAGAATGCCAGTCAAGATGTGTAGCAACCATATCATGGTAAAGTGCAATATCCATAATGTCATTCAAAAGGTTGGAGACAATGGTGGAGTCAATTGAGCTTGCTGCTGGAGCAACAACAACCTGAACCCCTTTGAATGCTGGGATCCAGAGTTCAAGAAGTTAAGGAAATGGGTAGAATCGGGAGTTAGACCTTGACACATTGGCACATGTTTAGGTTATCTTTAATTTTTCAAAACATGTGAGCAAATCAAGTGGAAAGGATGGAGGGATGACCAGAAGATCTACAGTATTGCCAACAGTATAAAAAATGTGCAGATCAAAATCTTCCAAGCCACAAACTGAACATATTTGCACCCCTGGTGATCATCCAGTGTGGCCATCCTATGGACAGAGTGGCCATGGGCTGACATCACTGGACCCTTACCAAGGATCAAAAGAGACAAATTCATCATAATGATACTGAACAGATTATTTCTACAGATAGCCAGATGCCTATACCATAGGCAACCACAAGTAAGAAACAGTGGCAAGGAAGCTTATAGAAGAGTGGAAGTCTGCATTTGGTGTTATGAAATTCTTCCCTACAGATCAGGTGAGAGTTCAAGAACAAGGTCTTTCAAGCAAGGGGTAACCTCATGGGCACCAAAAAAATGTGGACAACACCATGCCATCCCCAAAGCAATGGCTTCATTGAAAGAAACTATTACAACTGTTGCACAATCCTCGTCTAGTTGTGCAGTGCTTGTTTGTTAATTTGGTAGATTCCACTCAAGGGACTGTATCTTTCATTTTGCGAATTAAGGCATCACTCTCACTGTATATACACTTCTCTCTGACTTCTCTTCACACTTTATGTATATTTCACAACCTACTTTGATAGTGTTCAAAGGACAAGTGCCAAGCCTAGGCTTTAGCTTGGTACAGGTTGGCTTGCAGTGGTTCTTGTTTTAACATCTTAAGTGTCCTGCAGCTAGAATCATGTTTTCACAATTTACTATTTGTTACGCATTTAATTAAATCTAATTTAACCTTTTAGTGGTTACAATTTTACTCCAAACTATTCTGCCATAACAACCATGATGACTGGGACATTTGGATTCCATGGGTTCTATTGGCTTATAGGACCACAGTGCAATCATCATCCGGTTTTATGCCCCACATGCAAGCTATTGTGGGGATAAAACTAGGAAATCAAGAACTGCTATAATAGTACAAGCATGGAACAAAAAATTCATACAAGATTGGATGTAATGTGTCTGTATATCTACTGTTGGTCAGTAGTGGACGGTCAAGAAACTTGTCTGACCATGCCAAGGCCCATACACAGTTGTAAGAAAGTTGTTTAAAGTGGTCTATAGTATTCAGAAAGATGGTGGGAGTTAGGTTAGTAGTCTACTTCAATCTCCTTAAACCTTGCTAGGCATAATTCAAGGCAAAATCAGCCATTCCAAGGCAACAGATACCCAAGGCTTTAAATCAACCAAGGGAGGATAGGAAGCTGGTTGACAAAGCACATGATTTGAGTGACACGTCAAAAGATAATGATGAAGAATGGAGTGTACCACCCCAAAACAATCACATTGGACATACATGTACTGCAGGTATCAGTGCAATACAGTATGAAAATTGAATCCACCACCAGAAGATTGACTGGAGGCCTGGGTCAGACCAACCAGTTGGTTGACCCCCATGACATGCTTACAATAGGGTACCTGGGCTAACTGATTGTGACTCAGGTGAATTGTCATCTCTACTGTAACTTAAAATTTGGGGCAACAACATCAAGGAATGAGAGTTATTGTAAAGCATGAAACAAGGAGCAAGGCTGTGTTGATTAAGACATGCTCCTACATGGTTGCAATACTAATGAACTAAGTAAATTGATCTGATTAAAGATGCTTAATTACCAGTAAGGAAGAGATTTAAGTGCATGGCAACTCAGTTGTGTTTTTACACAATAATTTTATGGTGTATAGTAGCAGTCATGCTACGTCAACATGATGAACATGCTTTTTTTTTGTTGTCTTTTATCTATATTCCAGACATTTATAAGCTGTTCTTCATTGTAAAGCTCTGTTGTTAAGCCCAATAAATTAGTTAAACACAAGTTTAGTAATTTCTTTAAATGATTTTGATGATTTATTTTCTGGCTGCATTGAATTTTTTCAATGATGCATGTCAAAAATCACCAAGTCTTACCTGATCTCTACTCCCTGGACCAGCAGCTATAACAGTTCCTTCTAGCACTTTGCCCATCCCTTTCTCAGGCAAAAGTACACCTCCTTTTGTTTTCTGAATAAAGAAGTTTAAGTTTAGCACCACATTTTGAGTAACATTGTTTCTTCAAAATTCTAATTTAAAAGTATTTCCTAAGAATGAAAATCAATGGTGAAGATCACATAATACCAAAACCTGTTTGTTTAATGCTAGTGAATTATTAAGCCAACCACTGCATCTACATTACTGGTTAAATCAAAATAAAATTAGATCTTTCTGTGCAGAGGTAAGAAAGAACAGTAAACTTTCCATCACATGTCACTGCACATTTCATTGGAACAGTATTATGAAACTACCTGTAGTTATCTTCTTGTGACAAAATTTAATGTACTTGAATCTGTCACTTTGAAAAAATATTCTGTAAAAATCAGTATTATAAACAAACTATAGTACCTTCCCTCAAGAGAATAAGGTGATAGGTTTGGGATTTTTTCCATGATTTTGTTGACCCAAAAACATGACAATAAAAGGTTGTATAGTGTACCAATATTACTAGTATACTTTTATCAGCACACACACTAGAGATACTGTAGCAGTGGCAGCATGGCCCACTTGGACACTAGGACATCTCCCATTGGGCCCCAAGAGTTTGCAGTGTGTGGGCCCCAATGATTTGCAGGTAGAAGGCCCTTATATAAAGCTTAACATCAGGTGCAAATGCAGCATAAACATGACATTTTGTGTAGAATCATGAAATTTAAAATTGCCGTAGGCCCTGCAGGGGGGTCACTTTATTATTAATGCATGTCATAATAGATCCATTTCATGATGTCAACTGTTTCTTCTAAGTTTTTATCTTAATGAATTTAATGTTTTCACATCAACAATTCACATTGTACTAAAGTGGGCCCTTAGCATACCATTTCCCAGCCCCTATTTGGTGAGCTACATCACCACTGTACTGGAAATATATTTCTTGTATCTATTTTCAATATTGACATAACATCTGATGGATTACAATGGATAAGACTGATGTGACAGTGACTTACTGTTTCAGGTAGTAGTTTTTCCACAATAACTCTATCAAATAAAGGACGTAACTTTCTAATGCTGGCCTGAAGTAAAAAGACAGATCATACTGAAGACACTGAATTAAAATTTAGAAAAAATAATTCATACTGGATCTACATTACAAGCTTGAAAATACAAAGCATGTGCTATTATTCACAGGATAAAGGAAATAACAAGGTGTAGTTTAATGAAAGAAATATGTAAAGGATTTTGAGTTTTTGCAGTATAATTATTTGAAATTCCAGCAAAATCACATATATGTATATGTGTATATATATATATACATACATACATATATATATATACATATATATATATATATATACATCTATATATATACATATATATATATATATATACATCTATATATATACATATATATATATACATATACATCTATATATATACATATATATATATACATATATATATATATATATATATATATATATATATATACATATATATATATACATATATATATACATACATATATATATATATATATACATATATATATACATATATATATATAGTGAGATTTTGCTTAAGAGTATATGGTTGCTACTCCGAGTTTCACGTGGATGCGATCTTCAGGCAACTTGCATCTGCATGAAACTTGGAGTAGCAACCATATACTCTTAAGCGAAATCTCACTACATTTAAGCTCTGCCCCATATGGTATCGAGCACTCTTGGATTCATCGTAAACATTACCATCTCAGTTATATACATATATATATATATATATATATATATGGGTCAATAGTAAAATTTTAATAAGTTCTACAGCTGAACTACATTCCAAAATCCAAATTCTGTATTAAGCCTGATATCAGGTCTGTTCAAGAAATTACAGTAATCCTTGAAGTCAGCATCAAGGAAACACAGGGTATTAGAACAAATAGATTAGCAGTGATAACATTATTAAGCAGTGATACTGATGTTAAATTATGCTGAAATGCACTTCTATGACATGGTCAGTGGAACCAACCCTGTAAAATGGGTACCAATATAATTATACCTACACTACTTTTAGAGCTTTTGCTTCATTGCATCTGTTGTTACAGATTGCAACAGTTCTGTGGATAACATGTTTGTATTGATCTATCACATCAAACTCATACATCACTGACAAACCAATATATGAAACTGATAATGCATCTGCATGTTTTCCGCAAAACTGTTCAGTCTGTACAAAGATGTAATAAAGCAACCATCCTGAAAGGATGTGATGATATCAATTTTACAGGAACATGTATGATATACATGAGCAGACCATACAATACTGTAGTGAAATTAAGCACCTAATGCAGATCTAAATCACGCTATCTTGTATTGCTTATACGTCAGACCTGATGCACTCTGTTGCAATGTTGTCATCAAGGGGTAACTACTTTTCTGGGCTGACCTGAGATGAGACCCGATATGAAATACAAGACAACTTTTTGCATACATTCTTGTCTTGGTATTGTAGTTTCCAAATACTGAGCATCAAATTCCGACTGGCATGCACTGTAACACTTTCCCCCCAATCTTCTAAGAACCCCCTGACCCTCGACAAAGGACATCGCACACTACAGGATAGTTAGATTTAACCAGTTAGTCCAAATGTGATTTGATTTTCAATGTTTTAATACTCTCTCGTGATGTATTAACACGCAACAGATATCCGAATTTTTTTCAATTGAAACATTACCCATTTAAACCGCACAAATTTACAATAAGCACGGATATATAATACCTACGTACCATACCATTCAATTAAAAAATTCTGTAACATTTGGACGTACAGTATATTTTTATCACAAGAATAGATTAATAAGCAAAACATTTTGGGGGGGGACTAATGAAGCAAAAGTGTATTAAAACGTCTTACCATTTTCTACAAGTGCTATTTGCAGTATTCCAAACACACGTGTATGAAAATAGACAACTGTAAGCATGAGCAATATCTGGAGATTGGTACTTAGGAAGAAGTGCGCATGAGTTTTGCACGGTTTGCAAGATTACGTAATACTTTGACGGGGGTAATAGAGAGAAAACACCCCAAAACTACCTTTGTGTACCAATAATTTAAATATGCGCATGACAATAAAGTACATGATAGTGTCTGATGCAAAGCAAGGTTGGTACTGCCGCACGTGCTCGTGATTCCTTCTGATTTT
Source organism: Heliopora coerulea (assembly GCA_030142905.1). NCBI lineage: Eukaryota > Metazoa > Cnidaria > Anthozoa > Scleralcyonacea > Helioporidae > Heliopora > Heliopora coerulea. Next base: position 551,353 of record JASJOG010000006.1, on the reverse strand, counting down.
AGCATACCTTTCGTCCACGTTTTCTTTGGTTATCAAGGTACAGCAATACGTAATATTAATGGAACGCTTTGTTTTTGCTTTATATACCATGCTTATAGTTGTTTGTCATGCACACTGTGCACGGTATTCTAATCTATGCGTTGAACCTGAACTTCTCGGACGAAATCATGGCGTGAATTGACCAATGAACAAACGTTTGTCTCCTACTTGTTGTATGGGAAATCTTGTTATTTTTTTGCGCAAAGTTGTTCAACTTGCAGTGTTATTTTGTTAATGACTCACAGGCCTCCCTTTCACTGAATTTCTCGCCGTAAGTGTGGATACGCGTACCACCTTCAAGTTTTTCTTACTTTGGAACTAACAAGCAGTTCGGATCATGTCAAAATCATCTCGGTTTCATTATTGAGTGTGGTGAAATTCCTGCCTTAGAAACTTGACCAAATTAGAGTTCAATTGCTATGTGACAGATGTATATAAATACTGAGCAGTAAATATACAGTATATATGTATAATTATAATGTATGTATGTACGTATGTACGTACGTATTTATCATAATTACATGTACAAGTGGTAGGTAATCAAACATTCTGCATAATAATTAGTCAAAGATTGTGCCATATTTTGCTATAGTAATCTACTGGTGAATATAACAGAAGGCACCTGTATGCAATATGGCAATTACTTTTGTAAATGTTGCTGTGAAATTAAAACCAATTCTAAGAATATGTAAAGTTTATATATATACATACATATCTATATCTATATGTATGTCTATGTCTATATCTATATATATTTGTAATAAACTTTGGTTTCGTGAATTGACCTTCACTGGTAAAGTCCAATGGAAAAGTTGACTAGAACAGGATTTGAATTCACCTTTTCTGGTAACTGGACCACTGCTCTACCAATTGAGCTATCAAGTCAACAATTGGTAGAGTAGTAGTCTGGTTACCCAAAGATGTGAATTCAAATGCAGCTCTTGTCAACTTTTCTAGGTGACTTTAGCAGTGTAACAGCACTACTCTAATGAAATTTAACTTTGAGAAAAGAGTGCAATTTGGGTTTGAGCAAGGAGTGAGTGAGGACTGAGAAATAAGCAGTTATTTTTTGAGAAATTTTCAAGAATCTCAAATGTTTTCAAGAAGTGAGCATGATTCTTGAATGTGTTCAAGTGAGGACACAAGCCCGATTCATGAATGTGTTTGCACGAGTGTGTCATGACTCCAGGTTTATTCACAAACTGATCTTACAACTCTGACCGAAACTTGATTTATGTTCCAATTTTCAAGATACTTCAGGCCCAGTTCACTCAGCAAATGTCTGCAAAGTCAAACTTAATTCTTTGGATTAAGTTCATGAGAAGTTTGGTGGCTGAGTCCGTTAAGTTTGACCAATTATATTAGGATTGGCTCAGCTGTACTTATTGATTGGATTAGCTGAAATTGAAGTAATGTTGATTCTACTGCCAATCTTTTTATAAGCCAAATCTTAGCATTAAAGTCTGTTTTATCATCACTAGGGGTAGAAAATCAATTCCCAGTGGTAAAAAGTGAAGTGAGCCTTTATAGTTTTATTCTACATGGGTAATGCTTGACAATTTGACTAAGCAGTGATTTCTTCAATATGCAATTTTATTTTGAGGTTTGAGAGATTTGAGAGCATCTCTTGAGGCCTCCTGTGTAATTTCACTATTACCACAATTATTTCAAGGATCAAGAAACGAGAATTGAGATTCAAGTGACAGCCAAGGATGTATCAATTTCTCAATTCTTACTTGATTCTTGCTTGATTCTCACTTGCAAATTGCTCAAACTTGATCCTTGAAAATGGTGAAGTTTCATTAGAGTGGTACTGTAGGTCAATTCATGAAATGTTCTCTTCATGTTACTCTGAGGATGATTGTGAAATAAACTTAGGTTTGTTTTGTTCTGAGTTTCATGTCCTTGGGTGATATTGTCTGAACTTGGATAATCTTGTCTCAAGATCATCCAAGGACTTAAAACTTGGATAACAATGAGCAAATGTGGGTTTATTACAAATTTTCTATGCTCTATCACTGAAGATATTAAACACTTTTTGTAGAACTGTTAGCTTATTACTCAACTTTCTCTTTCTCCCTCCCTCCCTATATAAAAGGAAAATGTAATTGTGTTTTGTCTTCATACAGGGCTTTCAAGCTTAATAATTTGCACATGTGGAGACTCACATGTGCAAAATCAGTTGTGCATGCAATTGTTATCTTGTCTTTTCAAGATGCTGGTAGATTTTATTTGTGAGCTAGACAACAATTTCATGTCTTGGAAACTAAAATGGATATTAATAACAAGAAATGTTTTATATTACTTGAATCTAACTAACTAATCTAATGTCTGTAGACTACAAACTATAAATTATTCTGATTCAAAGTTAGAATTTCCAGATTCACTGTCCATGATGTTCTGGCAAGGTTCAACTTTGGAGTCTAAGTTGCTCTCTTAATGATGGATGATGTGCTTACACACAAAGTTTGTTCCCTCGATGTAAGACTTGACAGACTTTTTGACAGGCCCTTTGCAGTTTGGATGTTGGAAGACAGAACTCCCATTGTACTTGCAAACTTTGCACCAAACAAAATTGACAAATACATGCTGATCAATGTGAGTCCTCTTGAATCGAATAATGCCATCTTTCCCCCACTTCATGAAGGTTGAGAGATCGACCTTATTGCTTTTGCTGACCATCCATAAGACACACTCTAGAATGTTGAACTTTAAAACTTGGAATATTACACCTGAGAAACTTGTTAACTGTCAACTGAGCTTTAACTGGTATACAAATGTTTTGTGCTATGTGTTTTGTTGAAAATGCATTGGCGTAAAAGCAGAATTTTGGTTGGTCAAGAATCAAGCATTGCTTTGCGAAGATGCTATTGCAATCATGCCATTTCCCTTGAATTCCATGTCCAAGTGGATTTGGGTGCACTGTAAATCGCACACCCAAATCCCTCTGGGTGTGTGAGAGCATGTGCTGGTGCGATTGCACACCCCCATTTGAAAGCCCTGTTTATATGTGATACAGACACATGTGGCTTCATATGTGAAGAAGTTCATATTTTTTTTTGCTTGGAAAACAAATTTCCATAGGCTTACTAGTTTTGTCAAATACTGATGAGTTGATAATTTCTTATTTGGAAATTAAATCTATTTCACAGGATGTTCCGTCTTCCAAGTGTTGTTCGTAATACTCGCTTTATGCAACGTGCTCTTGCACCACAACTGTCTGCAGCACTAACTACTTCTAGTAGCTGCAATGCTAAGGAAATAAAGTTTGGACGGGAGGGAAGATCTGCTATGTTGAAAGGTGTTGAAATCTTGGCAGAAGCAGTAGCTGTTACACTAGGGCCAAAGGTACTGTGTAAGCTTCCATAAAATTAGCATACAGTCTTTTTATGTAGCATTACAACACTTTAATACACTGTACAATAAACCTTAGAAACTGTGGATATCTTTAGTATATCGAAGTTCAAGTTAACAATTTGTGAGGAATAAGTTTCATACAGTACAGCACTTAAATAAAGTGATAAAACTTGTGAGAATCATATTTCACTGATAGCAAGCAACTATCACTAGTAATCATTTTTTAGTTTATGCACCATTATAGTCATATTAAGGAAAACTACTATGCATACATACGTACATACATATATACATACATACATATATACATACATACATATATACATACATACATATATACATACATACATATATACATACATACATATATACATACATACATATATACATACATACATATATACATACATACATATATACATACATACATACATATATACATACATACATATATACATACCTACATACATACATACCTACATACATACATACATACATACCTACATACATACATACATACATACCTACATACATACCTACATACATACCTACATACATACCTACATACATACCTACATACATACCTACATACATACATACATACATACCTACATACATACCTACATACATACATACATACATACCTACATACATACATACATACATATACATATATATTTATACATACATATACATATATATTTATACATGTGTATATATATATATATATATATATATATATATATATATATTGAATCACATGTCAGCCAGACACAAAATAGTTTAGTTTGTCCTTCATAAAAATAATTTTCCAAAGTTTGGGGTGTTACCCTCAAAACTTAAAGTCAAGATGAAAAATTAATCCAAAACAAGTATTTACCAAGATACAGTAAAACAGGTGCTTGGGAGAAACATTAAGTTAACAAAATCAAGGTAACTGCTCCTTTTTAAAGTGATTGTTAAGCTGCTATTTTATATTTGATATGTGTAATTCAGTACAGCTGCAAGAAAATGTAGCTCAGAGGTCAGAGCACCAATACATAGATTTGGAGACCTTGGGTTTGATTCCCAGCTGGGATAGTCAGATTTTTCATATATATATGTAATTATGATTGTATCAAATCCTCTCTTCATATAAATGTTGTTTAAAAGCCTCCTGTATCCAAGAGTTGTGTATCACTCTTCTACTTGGGGAAGTCACCTGAGAGGCTCCACTCTACATTGTGAAGATGAGATGTCTTCTGGTTAGAGAATTGAGAATGGTGGCCAATTCAGTATACATGAAAATTTCTGACTGTCCTAGCCATATCTCAGTAGCTCAGGGGTCACAGCACTGATACATAGGTTTGGAGACCTTGGGTTCAACTCCCAGCTGGGGCAGTCAGATTTTTTGTATATATATAATTAAGAATGTACTGTATCCACTAGGTTATGCTAGTTAGTGCTTACATAACATTCTTTGTTACATACATGTACAGTATTCCTAGAAGATTGTGTTATTCTTTGTTAAGATGCTGATTTGATGCCAATCATCTTGCTGGATCTTGCAATTACTAGCAATTGTATCTGGCCAGATGTCTGATGGTGAAAAAAATATACTACCCAGCTGGATAGTTAATCCAGTAAAACCCAACTGGTCATCTTTAAGAGTGCAGAGAGTCAGTGGGATATAGTATCAGTTAATTGTATATTTTAATTCATATTGCTACCAAAGTTTGAATAGTTATGCTATGAAGCAAATAATCCATTGTTTGGGAAGGGTTTCCCCCTTTTTAATTAATAATTTTTACTCTACAGTTGCTCAGAATGCCAGACAATTTAACTCATCAGGGGAAGAGATGTAGGCTAATTTGGGTAAAGTAGTTTGGCATCATCCAAAATCACAAAAGGCTGGTTTAGGGGTTAATGATGGGTTAACAAGTGAGAACCTACAGTACAAAACAAGTGCAGGTGGAAGAACAAAAGTGGACAGCTGAAAGTGTTGAGCTTTCATGCAGTTCTAAAAACATGAGTGACTCTGTTTCAATTGTTAATATCAGAAGGTGGCCTTAGGAAAAGGGAACATTCCCCAGTATCTTTGGTACTCAGTTACAATATTGCTGAATACTGTTATTCATAAAACTAGGGCCGGAATGTCATCATTGAGCAGTCATTTGGTGGACCCAAGATTACTAAGGATGGTGTCACAGTTGCCAAGGCTATAGAACTAAAGGACAAATTTCAGAATATTGGAGCTCGCCTTGTACAAGACGTGGCTAACAATACAAATGAAGAAGCTGGTGATGGGACTACAACAGCAACGATTCTGGCCAAGCATATTGCAAAAGAAGGTTTTGATAAGGTTTCAAGAGGAGCCAATCCACAGGAAGTAAGACGAGGTACTGTAAAGTAATCAGTCCCATTCTAGCTTTCTTCTCAAAATGTATGATTGGATGGAAATGAAATGATGGGATTTGACATGCTGATATAATTAGCTGTAGAAGTCAATACAGTATCTTTCAATTGTTAATAGTGAGTTAGGTGTTAAATTGTAGTTGGCATATTGCTTCACCCAATGGTGGATTTATTGACTTACAACCTCCCTGACAACACAAGACCCATCAACTTTGCTGGCATGCAGATTAAAGGAGATGGGAGTGAGTAGTTTCCATGAGACTGCAATGATCCTGTAGTAACAGTTAAATGCCTGTCACATCCTGTGATGTAACAGCTAACACCACTCATTATCAACTTACCATATTTTCAAGGGTGATGACCCACACTATGTACAGTATTACCAGCACTTGTCAAATTTATGGTCCAAAAAAATTTTGTCAACAGATTACCTGCACTGGAAGATTACCCACACTTCAACCACGCCCTTGTGACATTGTGGCTTTGAAATGATGAGCTGAACTCAAAGGAGTAGCTCTGGTGATATGATGGTGTTTTTCACCAAGCATGATGAAAAGCGATGATGAAGTGATGTCTTTGAAGAAAAGATGAAATGTTACAATGCAACTTTATTGTTTTTTTTCCTTGATTGGAATCTTGGATTCTACAAGATGTTTATTTTTGGGTTGTGTTTTATTTCCACAACATTAAATTTTGTTTTTTATTTTAATTTAGGAGTTCTTTTGGCAGCAGAAAATGCTGTAAATCTATTGAAAGAAATGTCAAAACCAGTAACAACACCAGAAGAAATAGCTCAGGTACCCACCCTCAAGTCATCAGTTGTAACAAGTGCTAAAAGCCTAAAAATACTCACTCTGTGCACATGTAAAAGAGAAAAAATTGTACTGGGTCCTACCACTACGTTGACTTTTTAAAAAATCTGTTTGGGTTTGTTTGCTTTTTTCAAACTAATATAACAGCACTGCTTTTAATGTACCAGTATAGTACCTGTACAGCATAATCTTGGACAAGACCGTGATTTTAATTCAATTTTACCAACTGACTGCTGAAAAACACATAAAACTTAGCCCTTCAAAGTCTTTTCCTTCCTTTCTAAATTTAAGTACTAGTTAATACGTTTTCACCTCAGGTTCTTAACATGTGGATGAATTTAGAAGGGTTACATGTGATATCATTGCAGCCTTGGTGGTGGTATTTTAGTAAACAGAGCCGTAGCAAAGTGCGAAAAAATTGGGGAAGAGGTTTGGATTGCTAGTTCTGAAGAGGGGGCCCAGAAGTGCGAGGAAAAAAAATAGCACTATTCTGACGTCCGATGGGTTGAACAAATTTAAGTTTAAAATATTATTAAATTTAAAATAATATAAGAGCTGATTTCACTTTGTGTTTGGTTACAAGCTACCTACAGTTGCAAGTTAATTTACATTACCGGTATTTGTAAAACAGTGTGTGCAGCACATCAAAAAGAGCAGTACCCCAAACAACCACTAGCAAAACAAAAATCAGGCCAGTGGTCGAAATAACGAAAATTCGGATTGCCGGTCATTTGTTATTGTGCCAAAAGGGATCGATATCCCGTTCGGCGAAATTCAAACCTAGCATGTTGCAGTGTTCAAGATGGCGATCAAACTACGAACGATGCCGGGAAAAAATCTTTCCTACGCTCTAAATTCTTTTGGATTTTGCAAAAGTGGAATAAATGTCACAGATTTCTTAGGTCTTAGAGTTTAACATTTATTTACAGTGGAGTTGCTTAAATTATTGCCGGTAATTCTGAGATTTTTGTTGCCGGTCAAAACGAAAATATTGCTAGTCACGACCGGTGACCGGTCATTATTTCCACCACTGCAGTCATAACTGCTTCAAAACTCTGGTGGCAAAAAGAAAACTACTGCACTCCTGTGAGCACAAGTAATATCTTTCAATATACAAAACAGAAAAGAAAGCCATAAATCCATACATATCATGTCAAGGCGATCCAAAAACTACACGGAAACGTGGTGTACCGTATAACAAAATATGCTAGAATTTATTCAATATTTAAACATATACGGTTTTATACCCTACAAATAAACCGACTGGATATCCTACAGTTTACCGTACCCAAGAAAACCTGCCATTCGAACGCCACCTTCAAAACAAAACCACATACTCTACACGGCTAACATTCACCAATCGAGTTAAACAAAAAACAGACAATACGTCACACTCGTATACAACTGTCAAAATTACATCTGAAACTTTAAAGCCAACCCTAACCTTAACCCTGATCCTAACTCTAATCCTAAAAAACACATTTGAGTTAATGTTTAAAGTGAAGCCATGTCAGTCCAACATATTGAAAGAAGTGCTTCCGTTGTTACGCTTAGAGGGGTGTCAGCATTTCGCCATTACTTGTTCATTGCGGAGAACCCGGGTCTGGTTAAGTGTAGAGTACCCACCGACTTTTTAGGAATTGATCTGCGGGAAAACTGGGGACAGCCGCCGTCCTTGGCCCCCATCAGCTGCGGCTGTGATGAAAGAATCTCATGGGCTGCTGTTGTATCCAGTGACAAACCCAGTGGGATAAGTAGGCACTTGGGTTGATCAATGTGCAATTTGTGTTGGTAGATCAGGATCCACTGATGTTGTTGGGTTTAACTAACTTATTGGTCAGTGACAGGCTTACTGTAGTAGCTTCACAATAAAGAAAAAACTAAAACCTTCAAAAACAGAGATGGGCCAACCATTGGAAAAACATGGTCGTCGTCATGTATCGTGAGCGCTACGCCATAACGAATTGTACTTCAAGTTCACAATGCTAACACGTACAAACACAACTGATTGCCATGCGCTCAACACTACTCATACCCCCACTTGAACGTGTCCGGTAAGGTCAATTTACTTGGCTTATTAGTCTTGCTTCAATTCAGGGACGCGCCTTTTTCAACGCGACCTCGCTCCTTGTTCCAAGTTTTGCGCTTCAAGTCTTCTATCTTGACATGGCGTTGTTTATTGTCCCAAACTTTCAGTTACACTTGATAATTCACTCTACATACTCATATCGGCCAGTCCAGATTCTCTGGGTATGTAATGGGTATCGACTGCTCAGACTCACCTTAGCCTTCTGTCGATCTACCGACGGTGCATTCTGGCAACTAATTGCGCTGTTTGCTGCGCCAGGTGCGATTCGTTTGCGGTGGTACTCGCCACTCTCCATCATCACTTGACCCATCACTTGACCCATCACTTCAATCGGCTGCTTATTAAACAACTTAGTTTCGGTTCTCTCTTATATTGGTTGGTCCGAAACCCTGGGTATCTTTTGCTGTTGGGGGTGACGGTCTCAGGCCCATCTTGACAAAACAATTAATTTCAGGATGGCTCTTCAGAAGTTTGTTTTAGCCGAAACCAACAATTTTGGTAAACAGAATAAGATTTCTGGGGCTTGATGAGTTAAAACGTTGGTGGGTTTTCAAATTTGTACACCCTTGGGAATGCAAACCTGGCTAAAACCTCATTACCATGCGTCGCTAAAACATGGATCTCAGTTTTTGCTTCACGTGAGCAAGGCCTTGAAATGATCAGAAGGGAGGCTTTAGTCTCTGTTTGTAGGAATAGTGACTACTGATATTGCTTAGGGGCGGATCCAGGAATCCTGGAAAAGAGGGGACGGAAAGAGGGTCCTGTAGTAGATTTCAATTTGCAGAGAATATCACCTGCAGCAGTTTTTAACCTAAACCTATGAACAGTTTCGTTAAAGTCAAGTGAACTTCAAACGCAAACGTCGATACCAACCATCAGAACTCCACCTTGTTTACACTGTGCAAAATTATCAGGATCTCGATTGCGATCAATATCGATCGCAGTCGGTATCAATCGATTCGATGCTCATCCGTAGATGGGTTCCGAACACCATCGTAATTCATTGTGTAAACAGTAATGAGACTGAGACCCTAAGACACAGTGATACAAGTTATTTTATCGCACAGCTGATGAAGTGCTGTTCCATCACGAGGATAAATTTCTCTACGGAGATCGAGTTTCCTTCCTACATTAATTAAACTATAACAATATTTTGGATAATAAAAATAGCGTTTTCATTTTCAAGAATCGAGTTACGCATCTGTTTAGAAAATAAGTTCCTAGAAAAAGGAGGCAGTGGCCTCGTTGGCCCCCCTCTAAATCAGCCCCTGTTGCTGCTCCCTCTTGGTCTTGAACTTCGAGGGATAAATTGCAACTGATCTGTAATTGAGTTTTAGTGATGGCAGGCAAAAAAATGACTTGCTTTCCGCACTCTACTCAGGAAATGATAATTTATGAGAAAGATGAGTAATAATAGTGAGTAATAACCTCTTAGAATGAATTGCATTCTAACTTCAGGAATGAGTATGCTTCTTAATGTTGCCTCACTCCTTTACACGTAATTTGTACTTTATAATGTTAATATGTTAATATTTTCAATATATTTTTTCAGGTTGCAACCATATCAGCTAATGGAGATAGATCTGTGGGTGATCTTATTTCATCTGCGATGAAGAAAGTTGGCAAAAACGGAGTGATCACTGTGAAGGTAATCCTTTTAGTAGCCAATATATAGATAATAAGATAATCAAAAACGTCTTTAGCTTTTAGTCGACCGATGAAATTATTTAGAGCCCACGTTTGCTCTTTGGAATTTTATCCTTCACAAGCCGACAAATCAAGTGACCAAGCGCAAGATTAAATTTGTTGCCTGTAGCATTGTTAAAAAAAAGACCAAATAAACAAAAAGAGACCCGTCTCTACTCCTGCCTCCTATCTCCCTCAAATGGACAATATTACCAGAACGGAATGTCTACAGAGCTCCATCCACACCGATCTATCCGCACAAGGGCTCTGAGATAGTGGATGTATTACTTTGCTAAATAGTCACTAAAACGTCTCGTTCCCTTCCACGTGGGAGTGCTATATCTTCTTTCAATGAAGATATCCTACAAAACTGCATATTTGGTGGATAGACCTGAAAGATCTCAAAAATCATCGCCCACTTAAAGGATTAACCGAATATCCTTGTACAACCGCTAAAACAAGTAATCAGTTTTTGGCCACATTAATTTCTTAAACTGGTCATAACCAACCAAAAAATTATAATCATTCAGGAAATCCACTATTATGGAAAAATTTTGGATGTTTGTTTTCCGTGTGAGGACTTAGTTGACGTCTGAAGAAAGAATGTTCGATTTGAAAATAGGTTTGTTAGGACTTAGTATATCTCTGCGTGTTCAATTTTGAAAGTAAATTTGTTAGGACTCAGCATATCTGTATGTGTTTCTAAATTTTTATCTGTACATGTTCCTATAGGATGGGAAGACACTTCAGGATGAACTGGAACTAATTGAAGGTTTGAAGTTCGACCGAGGCTACATATCTCCATACTTTATCAATAGTGCAAAAGGTTGGTTCTCCGCATTTACTTCAAAACAGTTCCTTTTAAGTGTACTCGTTTTTGTTGTTTATCTAAGGACACTAAACTAGTAATGCGTGGAAAGGTCTGCTCTTATTGGGTGATATGTGGCGTACAGTCTCGCAGCAGTTCCAAGATTTGTATTCAACGGCGAACTAGTAGCAGTCAAGTGACCACGGAAACAAATTCGGTTATTGTGAAAGTCAGTTCATAGTGGCAACCTCTGAATGATTTTTTTTTGTCTTTGAATAATCGTCTGGATGAAATATGGGTATCAATATGCTTTTCGAAAGAAACATTGATTTTTCTGTTGAGTTCTCTGCATCTAGCTTGATAGAGGCTCGAAATAAAATATTTTTAGTTAATATACTAAACCGTACTGTGGCTACAGATGACTAGTGGACTTTCATCCAGCACACATACTCAGGAAAACGTTTGCAAAGCCCCAGAAGGGATCGAATTCGCAACCTTAAGAAGACTGGTAAGACGCTTTAACCATTAAGCTACCGAGACTCAGATGGAGAGCTAAGGCGTCGCTTCGATTATGTGGTAACCACAACATGAAAATAACGATAAATGAACAACACAGATGTTACGCGCAAATGTGAAGTATGTGGGAGATTGATGTTATTACAGACAAGCAGACATTCGTCAAACTCTTGCACTCTGAAAACGTGCCGTTCATTTGACATTATGCTGTGGCTATCTCATAGGAAGCACATATGTACCAAACCAACACCTCGATTCCATTTTCATCTTGGTAGCTTAATCACCCGCTAGTCATCAGAAGGCTGCAGTTCGACCTCTATCTGTGGTACGGAAAATTAGCATATGAGCTTGACAAACTCCCACTTATCTGTTGTAAAACCAAGCTTTCGTATGGATAATATCCATGAGTAACTTTCATGCCATTCTTACTATAGCGGTTGACAAGCGTTTGTCCCTTACGTAAGGATACTTTCCTTGTTTGTGAGTGAAACTCGCACTCCGTTTCCAGTGGAACCAACTAGAATGCACTTGTCATTGCGTATTCCTCGTACAATCTGAAATTTATATGATTAATACATGTAATAAAGTAATTAGATATAAAAAAGGCCTACTATTTGCTTTTAAGGCCTCGCACGGCGTGGTATAAAAATAAGTTGGCTGACCATTCAAAACACGATCGCGGGTGCATTCTACAAACTTTAAGAAATCTTCTTCAATACTTGAGACACACGCAGAAGATATCAGAGGAGCCTTATTAAATCAGGCCTCAGCTTTAGGATATCAAATTATTTCGGTACTCAAATGCTACATTATTTTTATTTCCTTTTTTTATGCTGTATGTATGAAATTTTTCGCTTACTAAATCTAACGGCATCATATAGAATTTACTGTACATTACATGACACTTGCAAGTACGGTAAACTGGTAACGCGATGACCACCATCAGGCAGTAGGAATGCAATTCCAGTCCAAATCTGCGATCTCTCATGCAGCAGCTGGTAAGCTTAATTGAGTTGCACGTAAATATTTTCCCAAAGTTGTAAAGATATCGTGCTACTATTATTTGACACTTTCCATTGTCATATTACATGTAAACGTTCACGAATTCCCTGAAGACAACCCGAGAACATGAGCCTGAAGCCGGGGTTAAAATTAACAAGGTGTAACCAAACAATTTTTAATCATAGTATTTAGTGCCTGCTGTACAGTGATTGAGGATTCCACCCGTGTGAGAACCAGGGGTAAAAACTTTTGATCATTTTGCTCACTTGTGTTTACAGGACAGAAAGTTGAATATCAGGATGCGCTGCTGCTGCTGTGCCAGAAAAAAATTTCTACCATTCAACAAATTGTCCCAGCTTTAGAACTGGCCAATTCATCTCGTAAACCTCTTGTCATAATTGCTGAAGATGTCGAAGGTGAAGCACTCAGCACTTTGGTCATCAACAGGTGAGAGTCAGACCACTTTGGCATAGTTTTTGTAAAACCGGCCAGTACTATACCCTTCAGCGTGAAGAGTATAAACCTGAATTTAGCAAGTGAACAACTCATGAGAAATTACATCAATTTTTGTAGCAGCAGTACAGTAAATGATAAGTATGTAAGTTGTTTTCCACAACTACCCTAGGCTTAAAATTGGACTTCAAGTCGCTGCTGTCAAGGCTCCTGGATTTGGTGATAATCGTAAGAACATGCTTCAAGATATGGCCATTGCAACTGGAGGGATGGTATGATGTATTTTGTAGCTTTAGTTTTGTTTAGAAAGATAAGAAAATGTTCTTGTCAAAATCTTTCACCATAGATCAAGGGTAGTTAAGGCTTTTTAAAATTAAATACTCATTAACACCTTCCCGGCAACAGGCCTCCTCTTGACGAGTAAAATCAGCCAGAGTAAAATAATGGAGGACTTATCGTGCTATGAAAGAAGTAAAACAAGATATTAATATATCGTATCTCGGTGCGATACGATCATGAAAAAGTTCTCTCTCTGTAAAAACATTCATATGAAAAGTTTGAAACTTACGCCTATGTTTCTTAAAAATTCCGAATGGTCATATATCGATTTGTTGAACGGACAAGACGGATCACCGAGTTCGTATGGACCCTAATTCATAAATGCAGCCTTCTTTAATATACTTTTATTAGCATATCAACCAGCCCCTCTTGCTTTGTGTAACAAATTCAAAAGAATTTTTATCATAAAACGATCTAGAGAGGCCAATTAATTTTCGTAGAAATTAATGTCAGGTAAGAAACCATTTATGAAAAAAAATGTATAGCAGGTACCAGTGTTGTAACGAGTCAACACAAAAGTCAAGTCGCGAGTGGATTCAAGTCAGAGTTCTAGTTTTGATCCGAGTCATTTAAGTATCCGATATGATCGAGTCGAATCGTGACTTGTTGATGGCCTGGCTCTAGTTCAGTCAAGTCATACTGCTTGGCAGTCATACTGGGCAAAATTCGATAGTCACTCAATGTTGAGGTCAAGCCAGAGTCAAGTCAAGTAATTTACGGCAGAGATTCGCCAAGTCAATTCATTTGGGGTTAACGACTTGTGACGAGTTGAGTAATTTTTCGCAAAGGACTCGAGTCGTGTCAAGTTCACGAAAGCAATGACTCAGGTCGTCTCTAGTCCAAGTCAACTACCCGACTCGTTACAACTTTGGCATTTACCGTAGGTTCTATGTATATTTCACGTCTTAAAAATTGGTGCCACGTTGCTGTGGCCACACTGAGAGGAACTGGAGTGCGCTCATGAAAATGAGTTTCCAAATTATTTTTAAATCAATTCAAACCCGTTATGAGTGTTGGTTCTTCCACAAAGAAATGATAGAAATTTCTTTCATTTATGGACTATTTTATGGAATATTTTTGAACTATTAATGAAGCATGGTATTTAACTTATTCTCGTAAGGTATTTGGCGACGATGCTTTGGATACAAAAATGGAGGATATAAAACTTCAGGATTTTGGTGAAGTGGGTGAAATAACGATGACGAAAGACGACTGTCTAATTTTGAAAGGCAAAGGCCACAAGGACGACATTGAAGCCAGATGTCAACAGATTCGAGATGAAATTGAAGAAACAACTTCGGAGTATGAAAAAGAAAAATTAAACGAAAGGCTGGCTAAATTGTCAGATGGAGTAGCTATTTTAAAGGTTTGTGCGATCTTCTCTTCCGGAAGACTTCCTGTTTATAGAGAACACATCACTTAAATACGGTCTTGTAACATTTATTTAGCAAGGAGTCGAGTAAGAACGGCAGAATTTATTGAAACATTCTGTAATCCCTTCCCCGAAGAGTATGTGGTTGTTAGCGGTCTGGTGGGTGTTTGGCGAAACGTTTAATAATGTTGGGAAGTGCGGGCAGCGAGTGTAATGGCTGGAGTCATGAGAATACTTTATTTCCTCTGAAAGCTGTACCCCTCCCAAGTTGAAGTTGGAAGCCAGTAAAATCCATTAGATGCTTTGACAATTGATTCCATGCCATGTCCAATTAAGAAATGAAAATGCGAGTTTAATACATATATTTATTAATCGTATGTATAATAATATATATTAAACTATTTAATATATGAAGTGTGTATTGTGTACATAGGTTGGGGGTTCCAGTGAAGTTGAAGTGAACGAGAAAAAGGACCGAGTGACGGATGCATTGAATGCGACACGTGCCGCTGTGGAAGAAGGCATAGTCCCTGGCGGTGGAGTGGCGCTTTTACGGTGCGTAAAGCAGTTGGATGGATTAGAAACTGCTAACGAGGACCAAAAGATTGGAGTTGAAATTGTTAGGCGAGCGATGCGTATGCCGTGTCAAACCATAGCTGAAAACGCTGGGTTGGAATCGACTTTAGTTGTTGAGAAGGTATGTCTATTGTATTCTCATGTGCGAGTATTAACTGTGATTTATATTCCAAGGATTTCTTTTTACTACATAACAAAGCCTAAAAATGGATTTCCAGTTGGTGCCGAATATCGCGCGCGACTTTTTTTTATGTCTTGAGACCTCTCGAGTGCAACCAAGTGGAAAACTGGTCAATTTTAACACTTCAACAGATGCGCTCGTGACATTTTGCGCCGAGTGGAAATCTAGCGTAACTGTCCTTGCGCACGTTCGTTGACCGAGGCGACCTCGTGTTCGCGAGGAAATGGCGGTCTTTTTTGTGCCACAATTAAAAAAACCCGGTAACTGCGAGTGTAGAGGGTACAGAAGATCAGTCATGTCTATTCGTGTGGAGTTGTTAGGCAAAACAGATGACGAAATAAGGCCTAGCTCTCACATGTTGACGACCGGTACCGCCGAAGAAACTGAGCTTGAGGTAACTTTGCGAGCATGCTGGTGACAGAAAATCATGTGGATATACGACGTTGTCAGAAGTCTGTCGGAAAACAAATAGGATTACTAGCATTCCTGCAGAGTTGACTCAAGTTGGGCTTAACCGGTTTAAGAAAGATACGTGATCCCTAGGAATGTGTCGCTCTAGTTTACTTATCCTTGGAGATGAATGACATGTGCGAAAATTTAAATTTATTCTAATCAAATTAAGACCCTAAATCGTAATTCTAATCCTAACACTAATCCAAGCCCTAATTCTAGCCTATTCCAGACGCTAACTCTAATTCTAACCCTCACTCTAAATCAAACATTGTCGGCTACGTGGGTCGTTCAGCTCGTTTTAGGCTTTACCAGAATAACTGGGGATTGATACCTCAGAGTCACTGGCAACTGGGTTTTAGATGAGCTGAGGTCGCTTCTTCAAGGGGATATCCCCATAACACCCGGCATCTCGGTGGTAAGAGTCACGCTAATTTGATATGAGAACCATGCTTAGAGTCCTGTACAAACGACCTAATTTTTCCTTATAAAAGATGGAGTACTTTGTATGAAGTGTTAAAAAGCCTAAAGGTGACGGAACTGCGCAAACACGTAAGGAGATACTGACTTTTGAAAGGAAGGTCCTTTGGGCTAGAGTACAGTTCAGCGGATGTACCTAGATGCTGATCGGTATTGCTGGCTCAATAGTTGAGTGAAGTGACATTTGGGGGGGGGGGCGATTTTCAGACACAACGCAAAGAAAAATGGGTTTATTAAAAATTTTATGACACGTATTTAGTTAGGGTTAGGGTTAGGATTAAGGTTAGGATTAGGATTAGTATTAGTTGTAGAGTTTATATTTTGTAAATTGAATGATATCTTACGCTAAGTCCATTTCTCGTTTGACTGTGGTCACGGCTGCATTTAAATTTCCCGCTTTAAATTTAAAATTTTTGTTGTTGAGCCGACTGCAAAGGTCAGCGGCCTGGTGCGTCCGCTAAACTGCCCCTGTGCCGCTTACCCGTTAGGCTAACTTTCCTTGACAAGTTCCTTGGTAGTTTTACTAGCAAACTTAAGGCGTTACGTTCTTGAGTCACGGACGGCTTTTTCTTTCAACAGAATTTTTCTTACAAAACAAGAAAAATGA
Organism: Heliopora coerulea; assembly: GCA_030142905.1. NCBI lineage: Eukaryota > Metazoa > Cnidaria > Anthozoa > Scleralcyonacea > Helioporidae > Heliopora > Heliopora coerulea. Next base: position 534,192 of record JASJOG010000006.1, on the reverse strand, counting down.
ACAATTTCAGATCTCGAGGGCGTTCGTCGAAGATTTGACGAACTGGTGTTCAAAAACACCTGTTCGTCAAATCTTCCGGTTGATGTCCGTGGCTCAAGAACGTCAGTTGCTTAAGATTGCTACGATCACGTTTTGCATGTCGAAAAATTTGCTCGTGTGTACGAATGGTCGAATCATGTTTGTGGATGAGCTTGGAACAGAAATGGGGTCTACTTCATGGCGAACTTTTTGGCCTTTGGTAGCGACAAAGCTTGTGCTCGAATCTCATTAAAAATTTTTGGAAGTTTTTTTTTTTTTCATTATATTTTTCTAGTGTCCGGTCGGCTTTATAATTCTACTTCTTTAGCGTCCCGCTGTAAAAACATCAGTGTTTCTAAAACCTTAAATACAATTTTATTCAATTGTCATAAATAACACAAAGTAATTGGAAAGACAAACGTGAAACTCTTCTGCGTCGTAGAATACCGACGGCCATGCACACGAACATATTTCCTTGTTCAAAAGTTGGACATGTCAGCTGTTGAAAAAGAACACTAGACTCGAAAAAATTCGGTTGTCGGAACTTTGTGTATTCTTGAACCTGGCTGTTTTCGGCGGTGCGACATTTAAGAAGTACCTACTTTCATGTTCAGGTCTAAACCGATGGTTAAATTTTCCATTTTCCCTCGAAAAATGTTATTACTTTGTGCCGTACACACGAGTGAAGGAAAAAATTTATCAAGGAAAACTTGGTCGTGTCCATCTGATCACCAGCTGATCACTCGGTGTCTTCATCGATGTTTGTGTCATTCCAGGTTCTTTCTCTTGACCACAACATGGGATTCGATGCTGCGAACAACAAGTACGTGGATATGATGGAAGCCGGAATTATAGATCCTACAAAGGTTGTCCGAACCGCGATCACAGACGCAGCTGGTGTTGCTTCATTGCTTACAACTGCTGAAGTAACTGTAGTTGAAGCGCCTAAAGAGGAAAAAGAGATGGGAATGCCTGGTGGAATGGGTGGTGGCATGGGAGGAATGGGAGGAATGGGGATGATGTAAGCGTAACAAATCAAGAATTACTGGATTCGAAATTTCTGGATATCTTACACACGCAAATGCTTATCTGTTGCTGCTTTAAAGAGAATATTTTGGTTGGACCGCTGCTAACTCGTCGATAATTTCTCTCTGGTGGTGCGAAACGGGAACTAAACTATGGACGCAACGTCAAGTCAACTGGAGCGAGACTTCATTCAAAAAAAATGCCCTTGAGATTTAGAATGATTGTTTTGGATGTCACACTTTTTGAAATAAACAAAGAAATATGGGCTTAGTGTGGTATGGTCAACCGTGCACCGTCAACTTGCGTCAATGAGCTATCTCTGCTTGCTTCTGAAAATGACTGCTGCATGTCGATAGGTTTTATTAAAATCTCAATCTACCGGTGTTCTGTGGTGAACTGTCGTTATCAGATATCAGGAAGAACCGAGCATAAACACCGTAGCCAAATTCAAAAGCATTTCACGCAGTGCTTCAGGTTGTATATTGAGGAGCACAATAAGCCTTCACACCTGAATATTTAGCCACAAAGAATACGCTTCCAGCTTTTCATACTGATAATGAGTAAGATTGGTGAACATAACCTGTATTACCAACCTATAGATAACATTCACCATCGCTCGATCAGCAACACCCTCCGGAGCAGCGATATCATGACCAATGGCCGGTTCCCCTTAGGCCCAGTTCAAACGTCGAACTTTTCTTGTGCCGAATCAAATGGAAATCAGTTTGAACAAAGGATTTTGCTCATTAACATTAGATTCGGCACATGAATAGTTCGACGTTTGAACTGCGCCTTATACATCTGCTGAATACAACTATCAGAATGCTTTTCGAAATCTTGTCTGTAATGTCAATCGCAGCAATTGTCATTTCACTCGCTTTGGGGATTCAATGTTTGCACGAAAATGAAAAAAACCTGGAAGTGCTCTGGTAGTTGTATTCGGCTGACGCAAAGAAAAGGGAACCGGCCATATGTCTTCGCTGTGCTCCTCAAAACTGTTTCGGTTAGTTTATTATTGAATAGCGTTTTTTGTCCGCCGAGTGTTTATATTTGAAACAAGCATAGCGATTGTCGTTCGCTGTCGTTGAAGAACCTACTCCGAAAACGGCATCATCGAAAATGGTATAGGAAAAATGTCTGTTTTCTGTCGTTATTTCAACGGTGGACGCGTTCGTATTTTCAACGGGAACCAGGTTTTTCTATTGCCGGTTGTAAATAACCCAATAGCCAAAGCCTTCGGGTGCGGGATGCCACGATAGCTCTGGGAACGAGGTTGTCGGTAGAACATTTGAAAAGTTTCCTGGGATCGTGAATTCTATTTCCCCCAACCCCCACTGCGGCCTCGGCGCGTTTTTCGCAACAAATTCGTTAATTCTTAAGTCTTAATTACGAGGAGGAATTCCAGCTTGGGTTGAAATTCTTGTTATTGGCCGCAAGGTGGTTATTTTCAGAGACATCGTGTGCCGGGATTACATTTCAGCCCAAAATTAATGGTCTGGAGTCAGGCCAATAATGAGGATTTTCGTTCTCACACACAATCCGAAAGGTAGTCTTCCAACTTTTTACCCCCGTCAATTCTTGGGTCACGGCTTATGCCCATCTATCCCTTGGCAGTCCAAATCACGAAACCTGGTCAACCATGCTTGATATCAAACACGCGCTACTCCAGGTGCAAGTGCACGGTAATGCCGTGATGTGGTAATTTATGTGGCGAGGAATATCGTCCCAACACGACAACGGCTAGGAAGAAATAGATGCCGTAGATGTTTTTCAGTTCTTATTCTGTCCTATCAGTTCCGGCGGCGCCAGGATGGAGCCTAGGTGGGCATCTGCCCACCCAAAAATTTAGCGTGCCCACCCAAAAAATATTGGTGATTCTGCTATTTTGCATAATTTTCCCTGCTTAATTGAGCTGTAATAGCAAAATATCAGTGCGTCTTCAAGAAAGTTTCTGTTCAACACAATTCTGGCATACTGATTGTAAAAAAAGTATAATAAGCACTGCGTTGATGTTGAATGAGGTAATGAGCCGTTCGACCGCTGATCGTAGATATTTTGTGTTCGACCTGCCTGCCGGCATTAGGTGGAAATACAATAAGATGAAATACACACAAACAACAAAATCTTCATTAAACGGTTGCGGAGACAGTAAACAAAGTTTGCCGCTGTCGAACTCAACTTTTATGCCCACTCAAGATCCTTCGTGCACCTCCCAAAATAATATTTAATTCCTGGAGCCGCTTCTAGTCGTGATGTGTGTGTTACTCCTCAGGGAGCCAAACACCACGACTGACAAAATGTCTGCTCCCTAGTTCCGTTATGCCTTAAGGATGAGTGAAGAGTTTTTGTCCACTCTGTTCTGCTTCAAATAACAGATTGGACAAAATGAAAGGAATATTTAAATATTTACTTAAGAAGAGATCCAAGCTCACTAATCGTGAAAATATACAAATTTTAAATAAAAAGATTGGTGAGTTAATATCGAAAAACAGGAGCAGGAAAAATATGGGACACGTTGGCTCTTGAGTATGGTGGAATAAAGTAGATAAACTTTCTAATCGAAGGCATTTTCCTCGGCCGGTGTTAGATGTTGAAACTTTGAATCGACTCAATGATTATTTTGGAAATCTTTGTTTTGACCCGAATTATAAAGCCCCGGAACCTATTATAGTAACTTGTACTACGGATATTCCACAGTTTACATCACATTAGGTTCTTATGTCACTTGCTAGCATCAAGAAAACTGCCCTTGGACCAGATGAGATCCCATACTGGGTATGGCGGGATTATGCAGCTGAACTAACTCCAGTTGTACTCTATCTGTGGAATTTGTCGCTGTGCTCCCAGACGTGGCCATGTGCATGGAAAGAAGCTAATATTGACCCACTTCCTAAGGTTGACATTCCTGTGCAAGATTCAGACTACCGTGGCATTAATGTTACACCAGCAGTGGCAAGGGTTTTTGAGAAGTCAGTTTATAGAATTTTTTGTAAGGCTACTGTAGAAAGGCATCTCTGCGATAATCAGTTTGCTTTTCAAGAAGGAGGTAGTTGTATTGATGCTCTGCTTTCTATTCAGGATATGGTATATGGTCATTTGGACAATAATGACGTCAGAGCAGGTAGACTATTCGTAATGGATTTCTCAAAAGCGTTCGACTCTGTTAATCATTGGTTATTATGTGAAAAACTCAAGACTCTCCCTCTTCACCCGAATATTATTAATTGGTATATTAGCTTTCTTCAAAATAGAAACCAACGTGTTTCCTCGAAGGGGATTGCCTGCGATTGGAAGTATGTCAAAAGAGGGACGACACAGCGAAGTGTTAGTGGCCCACATTTATTCAATGTATTTATAAATGATCTCACAATTGGTGATGATTTTTTAGTCAAGTATGCAGATGATTCCACAATTGTAGTTCCAGTAAGTAAAAGCCAAGAGGGTAACTCAAGTCATGCAGATCAAGAATTTCTCAAAATGGGCAAATCAAAATAAAATGATCTGTAACCCAAAGAAATGTCGAGCACTTACTTTTCGGAGAAAAAGAAATATAGAACAGTATGAAAGCCTCCATAATATTCCTCAATGCAATGAATTGTCTATTTTAGGAATAACGTTTCAATCCAATGGCAGATTCAATTTTCATATTCGAAACAAATTAATTAAAGCCAATAAATCTCTTTGTATTAAGGTCTCTTCGGAAAGAGGGTTATAGTCAAGACGAAATAGACTACTTATTTCATGCATTAGTCATGCCTGATATTACATATGGTTTGTCCGTTTATGGAGCCGAGCTTAATAATGTTCAACACTTTTTAGTTTGGTGCAAAAAGCGTAGGTATATTTCTTACCATATTGAAATCGAACAATTGTTAAATGACCAGGATTGAAAGATTTTTACTAAAGTTAGAAAATTAGAGAACCATCCATTATACAATATTTTGCCAAAGATAATGAACACAACATATAACCTTAGAGGGAAACATATTCCAAAGCCAAAAGTTAACACCATTAGATATAAAAACTGTTTTAAGGATCGTTTAATTTTTAAACATGGATTAGCAATTTAGTCATTGAAAATGTTGACTGGTATTTGAAAGCTATTTGTATTATATCATTCTTTTAACAATGTAACATACGATATGTATTTTATCGATGAAATAAATATTAATGCCCAGCAAAGTACACGCAATAAGGCCGTGATTTATAAAAGAAATAAGTTTATTATTGCGAGACGCAACGAAACGTTAGTCTTGTTAATAAACTTATTTCTTTTGTCAATCATGGCCTTATTGCGTGTACTTTGCTGGGCATTAATATTTGTTCTAAGATTGAGTTTCCCGCCTGGTTCCTCGCTTGCAACAATTTTACCGATGAAATAAAGATTTAAAAGTTAGGGTTTACTCGGACCAGAAAGTTATTTCTTATCTCGATCCAACAACTGTCGTCATCTAGTTCTCCATGTAGAACAACTTTATTGAGCTAGAGTTAAACCTCTTGATTGGACCTTTTTAGAGACAGCTGTGTTTCATGAATACATTATTTTAAGGATAGGTCCCGTTTAAATGTCACTCTGTGAATCGAAGCGGCATAGATTGCCGAAACATTATGATCGGACAAAGTAAACAGTCACTCCGAGGAACAATATCCGTCAAAATGCAACATTTAATCTTAATGACAATCGTAGAGAGCACTGGAACAACAATTATTCTTTTAATCGCGAGTGTAATATTTCATTTCCTGCTTGTCAGCAAGTGCGAGGGAGCATTTTTATTCGTGCCAGTGGTTATATTTTCAACATAGATATTTGCTGTCCATTGCGGCAGATCTCTGTCTAATATTCTGAGACTTTGTTGGGAACATCTGAGACATCTTGGGAATTTGTATTTAAAGACAGAAAATGAACTAGGGGGGATTTCTATCGCAGAGATGTGTAGGGCAAGCCCTTGACTCAGACGAATAATGCAAATGAGACGAATTCGTTCTGTAGAATTTAATTGCGTAATTAAGATTATCGAAACAAACTTGACTATACGATGATCACATTTGAGCCCAACTTTCTGTTATGACGTTCTTAGCGACGGAACTGGCAAAACTGATACCTCATACTAATTTTAGATTTTAGGGAAGACAAGAGTATCGAACCCCAATGAAAACCTCCAACGCATCTTCGATGTTTTTGCGGCCTAATGACAAGCTTTGCGCTCATGTAAGACAAAAATAAAGCGGTGTTAAGTAAGACTTCTGAGCAGTAACATTGTCTTTCATATTCAGTTCACAACAGAGCATAAACACGTTTAAAATGTTTTTATTAGACAGATTTGAAGTGATGCTCAAATGTTGGCATTAACAAAGACAAATTCTAGTAGCCTCTGGCCAAAAATTCTGGTGGGAGGATAGGAGGCAAAGTAAAGAGACGATGTAGTTAGATCCACCCGGACCCGAAACACACTTTATCCGTCCTTGATTGTAAGACGTACCAGAGACTGATTTATTTGTCTTCAATCGCTTAGAATCTGATCCTCAACCTGGTTCTTCCACGTGCTTTCACCGGCGGTGCCTCGCCCAAACAACGCCAACGCAACGAAAACAGATAGTGTGCTTAGCCTGGCTCACGATTTGAACTTCGCATAAATATCTTTAGCAAAAGTGACAGTCGTGAGGCCGCTGACCTTGCTGTCTGATCGAATAGTCATTGACATTGGTGGTAATGTTTAATCCTGGTCGGCACTAGAACGTAACCACTGAGAACAGGTGACCGTTTGGAGGCTGGGACTGGAAAATTAAATACTTTATTTGATAACTTTTTGGAAAAAAAAATCGTCGGGGTTTAAGTTAGAATGTCACAAGCGGTAACACGTCAACTGTTAGGATTAAGATTAGGGTTAGGATTAGCGTTAGGGTTAGGGTTAGGACCCTAATTTGAACTCGAATTTTCACCCTAACCCTAACCCTAACCCAACTCTAATCCTAGTCCTAACCATAACATTCAGGATAATTTTGAATCTTAGGACCACTGACATTTCGCGATTATCCTCAATCTTAGGTAAAAGGATATCAGGAAATCTCCACACGGTTACCTGGTCTCATTGGTTACGTTTTAGTGTCGACCATTTATTATTATCTTCTGAAAACTACTCTAGAAACCAAGGAACTGGCAGACTGGTGTCTAACATTGTAAGTAGCTCAGCATCCATTTGCTCGGGAGGAAGTGGATCAACCCCTGGTTGGCGCAAACGAGCAGTGAACGGTGAATATTCTCTTTCTAACGAGCACTAGTCAGCGTAGTGACTGTTGTTGTAAATGTGGGAACTGGGAGTATCTTACAGGTGATCACCACTCATCAGAAGGTTGAGGGTTCACCCACCTGCCTGGGGTGCAGAAATCGTTTTTTTGAGGTTAGAGCTTGACGAGCGTTTATCAATCAATTAGTCAGCATTGTTTGCGACTGCAGGACTCTGTGATTGAATGAACAAATTTCCAGCGCTATCTCGTGAGGAATCAAACATAGGTAGACGATACTTGGTATCACTCGCAAGCTTGAATTTCGTCAATGAAAGGAACCAGGTACGGTGAGCTTCGAAAGTTCGATAGACAAAGAAAGTAATTTCTCAGATCCTGTATGGGGTTGAAACCATACTCCTATGGTTCATCATGCGAACGAAGTTCGTCCATGTGTCACATGTGAGGTTGAAATATCAGTCGTTAAAGTTGTAGAGAATTTGGCCTGACTGCAGATGCTCGTTTCTGCTCGCACAAAAGCTCTTAATGCACTGAAGTTCCAAGGGTGATTTAACACGAGCAAACACAATTATCATCTGCACTGAGGCTACAGGGAAATGAATGTTCTCTACCAACTGATATTCCATCAGAACAGGAGTATTTAATGACTTGGCGCAATTACGAGACTAGGAAACCTTGTCATCAAGCACAGCTATAATAAGAATACAGTCAAGCTGTGGGGCACAGTCTGAGATACGGCGCAATGTTAGTCTAGGACGGAGCCTCTACACCGTGGAAACAGGAAGTGACATTTGAAAGTTTTCTAACCCTTTCCCACATACAATTATTGTACGACAAGCTACCACAACAAAACAAATAAAAGAACAAAGAACTAAAAGAAAAAGAATTCATGCAGGAAAAGGCTAAACAGGACAGAGAAAAGATTGTGCCGTGAACAATGACTCGAAGCGGATTCGCAACTTTTCTCTTCGCTGAACTTCTCGCTCATTTCGATTATTGGGCTGAAAGAGACTCTATGAACCGCCACTTAAAATTTTAAGTATCTCGAGCGAAGTGGCATAACTAAAGGCATTTCTAGTTGTGAGGGGTGGGGCAATTAGACCTTAGTTAATTTAGCTGGTTACACCTGCTTCGGATTTCACTGAAATACGTCATCTCTCACATTTGTAATGATGAAAACTTCTAATTTAAGGTGATATGCTACTCTTGAAAACAAAATTTTTTAATTTGAGTTTTTCACAACATATTTCTGGTGCAACAGATAGGAAATAAGTTACTGATGCAAAATCAGCCATTTATGAGCATGTTGTTTCCATGCTCACCTATGGTGAAGATACTACCCCCTATGGTGAAATTTAGGGCACTTATGCCAAAAAATTATAGGGACTAAAGTAAAGACTAGACAAATGCAAAACTAAGTTCAATAGAGCCTCAATACATGTACCCATGACATGAACCTAAAGAAAGAAGTGATTAGAAGCTTTACGTCGTGAAATTTTAATTTATTTGTAACTGCTGCAAAACACAGTTCGATACAACAGATATAGTGATCGTTTTTTTCAAAAACTGTTTCTTATATGAGTGATTGTTGAGGTTCACATCATACACCTATTTGTTGTTGACAAATGCTGAAAATTTGACACCAATTGGACAAATATTAAGTACAGGAGAGTTTTTGGCAACGAGAAAGACAGCAAACTTAGAAAATTGAGTTTAAAGTTTTCAAACAAATTTTTAAGAGGATCAACGATACATTACAGACCAAATAAAGTCAAAAAGCTGTTAAAATGATCCTGTTGAATAGGTTGCCCCTTCTCTCTCCTGGTTCTTGTCTCCTTGCCTCTTCCTTTTTCCTCCGAGGAACTTCCTGCGTGTTTTTACAACATCTGATGGTTTGTAGTTCGCTCTGCTTACACGAACGGAATCTGTTTGTTGAAGTCCACCAAGACTAAATGCTCCTGGATTCATTCCCAGCCATTCCAAAATCTCAACAGTAGCCCTCCCACCAATGTTAAAGTGGGCCACAGCATCATACACTCCTAGCTTAAAAACATTGCCTCCGACAAACTCCGACAAACGGCCGCTTGTCAGTGGAAGCACAATGAAAGAGAGAAGCAAGGATATTGCTTTTCATTTCAGCAAGGTTTCCAGTGCTGCTTCTTATGGCAATGCCATAATAATTTTGAAAATGTTTCCGTGCTCGTCTCATGCATGAATGGACCTGCTTTTCATTTTTCAAAATTACTCATCCAACTATACTTTCAATTCGCTCCAACATCTCAGTCAATTTCGGAACAGACCGATTTCCCCACCTTCGTCCCCCCCTTTACAATCATCTAAACAAACGCACTGATTCGCTTATTGTGGAGGTGTGCACGATAGCATGCAGTGATCACGCATAACACGCCCTTGTGTACATGGATGGCATAGCCTTATCACGCTATAGCCATGTTATGCCTCTATTGCATTATGGGTAATTCTGTATATCTTCAACAGCACCCACCTTCCCCCTTTCATGTGATATATCTTATACTATATATAATATATCGGGCTCGAAACCACAAAGCCAAACATATCCTAGGCGAGAGACTCTACTACATATCTAAAAGATATGCCACTCTAAATTTTTCAAAAAATTTTTTCACAGACCTACAGCCCTAAACCTATTACGACTCTCAGTCGCGCCTCTGCCGAGAACGCTCACGTCGGGAGCAAATTCTCGACGAATAAAGGCACCTCTCGATTCTTTGAAAGGCTTCTGGCAGATCGACTATCCTCTGATTTTACATGATGTCCCTTAGGCTAGCTGCGACTGTTAAGGAGGAACCGAATTTCGTGCTTGACGAAGCAGCCACAAATCCTGCGACTGACCTTCATTACCATCGTCTCTCGCAAAGAAAACAATCCACTGCGCGCCAAAATCACAACCTACCGCTGGTCACCTCACGTTAACACACAGTAAAATGGATTTGAATCTTACAATAAGGAGGGAGAGGTGGTTTAGAATCATTGCAGAAACAGTCCAGTGATAGCAATTTGACAATAACAATTCGTTGCTATGGCTGTTGCTAAAGGACAGTTAAAAGTATTGGCAATTTTTTAAAATATTTAATCCTTTTAAGTTGTCGAAATCAAGAAAATAGCTACTAGGAATGAAAAAGTCATGTTTAATAATGTTAAGTTTTATAATTCCAAAAAATCGCCTTTTTGAAATGTTAAGAGTGCTATACCACCTTAATTGAGGTTGATAAATACATGACTCTGCAAGTTGGTGGTGGCCCAGGGCTTTTAGAGGGGCGGGCGATTTTAATTTACGCTCACTTCAAGATGGCGGATGCTTACCGTGAGAGCCTGAGAACTATTGGCTCTCACGCTATAATCCAATATGTTGTCTCACCTAAGATTCAGGTTAGGATTCGGTTTAGGGTTAGGATTAGGTTTAGAGTCAAGATTATGGAGAATTGGAGCTAATCCTAACCCAATCCTAACCCTAATCCTAAAAGGCTGTTTCAGGGACGGAGGAGCGGAATTACGAGTGGGGGGCTTGGGATAAAAATACAGCATTTTGTATGCTTCTCTGGGAAATTTCAATAGTGTTTTAAAGCGTAGTTGTTTCAAGATTACATTTGGAAAAAAGTGGGGCAGGCTACAGCCCTCGCAGCCCCCCCGGCTCCGCCATCCCTGTGTTTACACGAGCGATTTTATGCCTTGCGATTGACATCTTGGAGTATGTGTTTAACTGACGCGAGTGTCGAGGACAAACTACATAGAATCATGAGCGGATATCTTGCTTCATAGACTGTCATGGGTTTATTACATACACCAGGATGACCATCGCAATGTGTAAAATCGCAGGTGTAAACAACCCTTAACCTGAATCTTAGGCTGGAGGACATGTTGAATAAAAATATAACGCAAGCGCGAATAGTTCTCAGGCTGTCATGGTAAGTATCCGCCATCTTGAGGTTCGCGTAAAATTAAATCGCAAGGGCAGGCCGCTTTGGGCCCCTTCAGGTAGGTTTTCTCCGGTCAATGACAGAAAAATAGAGTACTGTGTAGACAGTGTCAATAAAGGTAAAAATTTCAAAGGTTGGTAACTGTCGTGACTGATCTCAAAGAAATCCAACGTTTCCAGCAAAGGCCATTCGTCAGAACAAGTTCTTTCTCTGACGAGGAGCCTTTGCTCGAAATGTTGGAATTCTTTGAGATCAGTCATGAGTTACCAACCTTTGAAATTTTTACCTAGGTTTTCTCTGGGTTCTCTGGTTTTCTCTTGTAGTTACAACGGACCCGTAAGGGGTGGCCCTTACTGGACTTCATGGGAGAAAATCTAAGCTGAACGATATGACTATCCATAACAATGAAGACGTTTTTCAATCTTTAATTCCTGCCGGAAATATAGCATAGTAACAACCAGGCCCTAAAATCATGGTATCCCAAGTTAAGGGAGAGGAACGTTTGTAAATAAAGACACGTCAAATGATACTAAATGGTAGCCCCTAGAAAACAATTGTGCCGTAGACTCTTCGCTTTAAAACCTAAAAACAATTTTCGCTTTAATTGTATTCCTCTCGGAATACAGTTCTATTACACACAGTAGTCTATATGATGGGGATTCTGGCACATTTTATGAATTTTAATGAGTTTTCAAAAATTGTATCAATTTCCGGTAATTGGTGATGACGTCATCACCTGCCAATCATTTCTATGGCATCATCAAATTACAAGAAATTACTTCCGGTTTCTAAAAAACTGTCAATCATTTTCATAGCTTGCCAAATCTGGTTCAAACCGGATTCTCAAATTTACCTAATTTTCTCACATTCTCAAAATGAATTAAATTTATCACATTCTCAAAATGAATTAAATTTATTGTATTCTCAAAATGAATTAAATTTATCACATTCTCAAAATGAATTAAATTTATTGTATTCTCAAAATTAATCATTATAAATAAATGGGTCATTGTATTTCAAAAACAAAAAGTGAAAATACTTCGAATACTTCACACGCTTCGCGTATTCAAAATTATGAAGACAGAAAATCAGGTTCAAGTCTTGGACGTTCAGATATTAACCTTCATGGGTATCCTCCAATAAATTTTAGAAAAGTTAAAAAAAGCGGTTTTAGAATTGGTGCGCATGTTGATATCGGTTTTAAAGATTTTGAAGCTGGTGCGAATTTTGGAAGTAATTCTGTTGAAGAGGTTAATTTTTCAGAAAATAATAGTCATTTAAAATTATTAAAGTCTCTTGAAAATGAAAATAAAAATGACACAGAAAAAGATAAAATAATTGCTTCATTAATTAATTTAAAAAACGAACATGTTAACATTCCCTCCGGTCAGCGCTCCGCTGAACCAAAACCTAAAAATGAAGATGAATAATTTTGTAATTTTATAATAAATCAATATATTATAAAATTAATTTGTTGAGGATGTTGATTCTTCTGTCGGAGGTGTTGATTCTTTTGTTTTAGATTGTTTTTTAATAACATGTTTTCCAAAGGTAATTCCGCCAGATAAGAATCCAAGATATGGTAGATATGGAGATACTTTTTCAACTACATTTTTTACATCTCTTTTTAATAATTTATCTTTTGACAATTCTTTTTCTAATTCTTCACTACTTTCAATTGCTTCTAAACCGCCTAATAAATCTGAAAATTTACTAATTAATAAATCTGTTAAAAATACATTTGCTTTTTCTGTTTGTTTAATTTCATATTCAGAATAAATTTTTAATATAATTTTATCACTCGCTTTTTTCAAATTTTGAACTGATTGACTAATTTCTCCATCTTCAGATAATCTTATCAATTCTTCACGTTTTTTCATTACTGACTCTTTAGTTTCACTCGAGTCTTTTTTAACTTCATCCGCTGCGCTTTCATTTTTTTGATTCGCTGAGCTTTCATTTTTTTGATCCGCAGATGTATTTGGTCTCAATTGTGGAATTTCTATATTTTCAAGCGTTTCACGATTCTCATTCATTTATTTTATAGCAAAATGGAAAAATTAAATTTATTTCCAAACATGAATATTTTTTTGTTTTTAACGTTTCTAAAATTTTATCCAATTCTTTACAGCCATCCGCACCGCTTGCATGCCGTAGGTCTAAATATTCTTGAATTATTGTTGTCATATCTTTTTTATTTGGATTATAAAATGTGATTAATTTTGAAATATTTTCTCTAAATGGTTTTGCAATACTTGTCAGCTGCTGGGTTATCACACAGCAGCTAAGATTATAGTGTCTAGCGCTAAATCCTAATTTAACCAATTCACTTGTTCTATTTTTAACATTTTTTCCACTTGCACAATCATCAAGAATAATTAAGCTTTTGGTTCCTTTTGAAAAATTTACTATAAATTTTAACCAATCTTCAACGTTGTCTTGGTCACAAGGAATAGCAATAAAATCTTCGTCTTTATCATATTTCCAATTTTCATAAGTTTTATTCCACTCAAATGTTGGACAAATTAGAAAAATATAATCAAAATAATTTTTATATTCATTTTCTATAAAATCCAAAAGATATTTTGTTTTTCCACAAGCAGTCATTCCAACAATTATCATATTAAATGGTTTAATTTCATCGTTCACGTTCATTTCATTCATTTTATGATTCATTTTTTATTTTTTAATAATTTATCATCTTCGATGTTTAAAATTGAATTGAAGACAAATCTTTATTTACAATATTTAGCAGCCCATCACTTATTACAAATATATAACACATTACATTTGCAGAAATAGCAGTTTTTTTAATTTCTAACAATAATCCAGACTGTGTGTTTACTAATTTTTTACCAGTTCCATAAACAAAGTTGTCATCTAATGTTCTTAAATCAATACATAATGCAAAAGAATCTTTGTAGAATTTTTCAATATCCATAACTGCATCACAGTCAAAATAATTACATCGAAATATTCTTTTTGCTTCTTCAAAAAATCTACGTTTGGGAAATCCTTGGGAATATATACTATTTGGAACCCCTTCAACACTAATTTTGACATCTGTTATATTTGGATAAACAAATTGCTCACTATCTGTTACAGTTTTATTTCTAAATAACAAAACAACTGCTTTCATACTTTTCCGTGGGATATTTATGGTTTCATTGTGTAAAGTAGCGCTTTTATCCCATTCTACCGTTTTCATCAAAGTTACATAATTATATGATAGTGATCTTCCTGTGGTGTAATTTGTTAAAACATCAACTGCTAAATCCTGGTTTTCAATTGTTTCATATTCCAATTCTAAATTTTCTAATTTGTATCCTCCAACACTTTCACCACTTTGTGCTACCATAATTTCACTTGCTTTTGGGAAAGTTAAAATATATTGAAAATTATTAATCATTCCATAAGGAGCATATAATCCATGATCCGAGAGTATTTTTTCCAATTTTAAGCACTGTTTTGTTCCATAAATATCAAACATTAGTTTATCAGAAGCTTTTTCTGCGCTTCCACTTGTTGCTCCAGAGTCATCTTTTGAAATTAATTTTCTCAAATTTTCACTTGCTAACCCATATTCAACCATATCTGCTCTTTTGGATTTAGTTTTCCAAAGATCTTTGTAAATTTCCAAAAGAGATTCTCCACTATTATCATAAACAATTTCTCCAGCAAATTTAACAACTAATCTTTTCTTTAACAATTTTGATAAATTATTTAAAAACCAAGACTTTGTATTTACATTTTTAAAATTAAATAACAATCTTAATGAATCAGGAACAAGACATAAATTAGGGTTTAATTTTGGGATATCTATATAAAGGTCTTCTTCTGGGTTTACTGAATTTGGATTTAAAGTTACAACATGCCTTGTTCTGATTCCTTTAATATCACTCATTTTTGATCTTTTATATCCTGGATATAATTTGTCTATTCTATTCATTTATTATTATACAAAAAAATTTTTTTTTTAATCTTTACCCTTTTGGTCCGCTAAGCGGTGAGAGCCTTCGGCTCGATCTTTCGGTATTCCTTGTCCTTTCGGTATTCATTGTATAAAAAGTAAGTGATTGCAATAACTAATATCCATAAATTTTTAGCTAGAAAAGCAATACCTTTTGCCCCCCATGATAATATTTGAGAAATTAAATTTAAAACTGCTGAAATGACTGCACCAAAATTTTTACCTATATTTGCAAGTGATTTTGCTAATTTTCCAACTGCATTTGCACCTGTTTTCAATGCATTTCTTGCACCCATAACTATTACTGTAATTATACCTGCTACAGAAATTGCTACTGCTGATAAACCTGCTAGATTTTCTTTTGCCCATTTTTTAAATCTTTCTAATCTTCCAAGGTCAGATTCTTCAGCATTTTCATTTAAAATATTTATTCCTTCTTCACTAATTGGCTTTTCGCCATTTTCAAGTCTTGTTTTATCTGCATATAATTTTGCAATTTCTGAAAAACTCTTATATATACTTTTTTGGGGTTTAGCTGTTTCTAAATCAGCTTTATTTTCCCAATATTCATATTCTCTATCAAATGATTTAATTTTTTCACGTAAAACATTTTTTCTTTCATTTTCTGATAAATCAAAATAGTCTTGACCACCAACTGGAGAGGCAGCTTCTTCAAAATTTAATAAACCTCTAAATTCTCTTAATTCATCTGAATCAAATAATGATCTTCTTGGGTCATTTACATCTTCAATTAATTTAATCAAGTTATTTTCATCAATTATTCTATTAACTTCATTATCAATTTGTGAAATTGTATCTTCAACTATTTTCTCTCTCTCAGTTTTTCTCATATCATAATTTCCCTCATTAGATATTTTTTTATCTATAATATAATCTGGTGTTTTTTTATATTCTTGTTTTGCTTTTTCTAAAATATCTCTGAATTCATTAACATAATTCTTATTCCATTTTACAAATAATTCTGGTTCATTGTCATCACTGACATTACCAATTTTTTTATCTTTGTAAATAATTGAAAAATTACCTTTTTCATTTCTTTCAAACCTAGTTTTTTCTAACAATATTGTATTATTTTCACCATTTTTCTTTTCAGGGATAAAATCAAATATTTTTTTGAAAATATTTTTTTTACCAAAAGTCATTGATCTTTTAACTCCTCCTAAATTTTTAAATTTTTTTAAAATCAAGCTTTGCTTGCCGCTGTCGCGGTCTTTAGACTCAGGGTCTTTAACTCTAGTTACTCTGGTGTTTTGGTCTGGGAGTAATATAGTTGTTTCTCCAGTATCTAAATTTGTATCAGCAAAATTTCCTCCACTTGTTTCTCCGCCTTCGTCCTCACGGGCTTCAGCCTCACGGTCTTCTATATTTCTATCATTTAATTCTATATCATCAAAACCGTTATTATCCATTTATTTTATACATTTTGAATATTTTCTTGCACGATCCAAGAGTTATGTTTATTATCATAACCTTCCCACTTTACCAACACCATATTTTTACCTTTGACTTTTTTTCTTTTTAATATTTTCTCTACTTTATATAAGTTATTTTTATCCACAGCAGATACAGCTGACAATTCCTGTTCATAAAATTTTCCAATAATTGGTTCTTCTTCAAGGTCTTTTACTTCATACATGTTTGGGTCACCTCTAAATACTTTTACAATTTTAAAAATTTCTTCTGTAAAATTAGCTTCATAACCTTTTTTAAAGATATTCTTATATTTAGAAATTCTAACAGTATCACCAATTCTGAATTTAGGTAAAGGTAAATCTCCTAATGGGTGACCATATAATGTATTCCACACTTGGTCTTTGTTAGATTCATTCACATCAACAGGTTTCATTAATATACTCTTGTGTTTAGTATTATTATAATTTTTTACAAGGTTTTTCAATATGTTAACCCAATTATAAGTTTTATTGTTGTAGAAATATTTCCACATGGATGTTTTTAAAGTTCGATTAAATCTTTCAACTATAGCTGCTTTTTTAGCAGATTTAGAGGAAAAATATTCAACATCATGTTCCTTCAATAACCACTTTACACCAACATTATAAAATTCTTTTCCTTCGTCAAATTGAGCTACATTTGGGTATTTACCAAATCTTTTTTTGAATTTATTCAATAATTTACTCACAGCTAACGTCATGTTATAAGTATCTTTTCTATAAACAGGAATAGCAAAGCATATCTACTCAAAATTTCAACAGCAGTAAGAATCCAATAATAATCATCATTTTCTTTTTTATATTTTTTCATATCAATTAAATCCATTTGTATTTGGTCTCCCAAGTCTTTAACAAATGTTTTTTGAAATTTATGTCTTTTTACAATTGGTTTAAATCTTGTAAAAGTATCTTGTGTTTTTAACCAGTCTTGTACAATTTTTCTACTAACATTTAATCCCTTTGGAAGTCTGTCTTTTACTTTTTGATAAAGTCTTTCAGCAGATTGATAACCTGTTTTAGGATTGTAATAAATATCTCTTAACTCTTGTTCAATAACAACATCTTTGTCTTTAATTTTGTTCATTTATTTTTATAAAAATAAATAATGAGTTCAACTGACATTGAAAAAGCTGAGAAAAAATATTATGGAAACCAATATGATTTTGTGGTTAATGAAAGAAAAATTTTGGATAAAAAGTTTAAAGAAAATTTCTTAAAAAAATATCCATATGCAGACATGTCAAAGTTTTATTTTGAACATGATATTAATAAAGATGGAAGTTGGGAAAAAACAATAACATATTTCAAAAACAATGAACCTAATGGGCACCTCCCTGGTGTTTCAACAGACATAAATTCAGATACATTTAAAAATGACCCAAATATGACAAAGTATTTGTACGCATTGCATATTAACAAACCAATTCCTCACTTTCCAAAAATTTGGAAACTTGGAGGAAGTATACAAGAATTACCAAGAGGAAAAAGACATGTTGG
The DNA here is from genome assembly GCA_030142905.1 of Heliopora coerulea. NCBI lineage: Eukaryota > Metazoa > Cnidaria > Anthozoa > Scleralcyonacea > Helioporidae > Heliopora > Heliopora coerulea. The sequence goes on along the minus strand of JASJOG010000006.1, from coordinate 516,010 downwards.
TTATGCTGGAAAATCATATTATTGGGATGAATTTCCTACACAATATGTTTTAAGTTATCCTATAAATCAGTTTAGGATTTATGTAAACAATACAGATTATTTTCAAAGTAATTTACCCGGATTAAATATAACTACAGACGATAATGCAAAATGGTCTCTATATGAGTCATATTTTCAAAGCATTATAGGAACATGGATTGCAACTTATGGATGTGGAATTTCAATACAACATTTATTATTTTCAGCTGATGTACCAAAACAAATTACATCATTTATGAGATTTCATGTTTATTTTACAGTTAGAAGAATTATGCATCAATTGAAAAATGGTGATGATAAAATCTTTTATAAATTTAATGCTGGTTTTTTAAAAGATCACTATCCAAAATGGACTTATCAAGAAATTATGAACCTGAAAGGTGAACATTTAGGTCAAGACACCGTAGGTGTTGATCCATGGAAAAGATATCAACACGGTCCTGGTCAAATTAGAGACACTCAAAATGATTATAAAAAATTTGTTCCAAAAATTTCAAATGGATTAATAAAAAATGGAACTGAATTATTAAATCAAAGCATTGAAGCTTATCTTTATGCAATACTAGGAGCACAAGCAAGAACAAGACAAAGTATTGTTTCAAATAGAGTTTCAGCATTAGAAACACAAAAGGTTTTTAGACAAATTTTTGAAGATTCAATTATAAATTATGACACATCAACCTGGATAAATAATATGAATACAGCAGTTTCATCAACTAATGTAGTTTTAAATACAGCTATAAGTCCAACTTTATGGTTAATTCCATCATCTTTAATAATTTTAAAAAATCCTATTGAAGGATATAATAACAAATTAAAAGTTTCTGATGAAAATATGGTTTTTGGAATTAACGAAAATTTAAACCGCGTATCGACCGAAGGTCTCAGGACCACAGGTCCAGCGGCCCCTTCAGGATACGGTGAAGTGAAAAAATTGAATGGAAATTCAATAAAATCTAACGAAATTAAGAAAAAAGTGAGTGAAACGAACACAAAAGTTAATAAAAAAGTGGGTGAAACAAACGTAAAAGTTAACTAAGTTAATAAAAATGAAAGTGAAACAAACGTTAAGACAAAAAAAGTAACATCAAACTTTAAAAATGAAGCGAGTAAATCAAACAACGACGAAATAAAAACACCCATTGGGTCAAGCGAAAATTTATGGATTTTATCTTTTGCAATAGTTGGAGGAGTTTTAATTGCAAAATATTTATTATAAAATAAATGACAATATCTTTAAAAATTTTTATCCCAAAAAATGAAACCGGTGACGGCGGAGCCGGCGCAATCGCTGCTTGTGAAAAAACAATTGCATTAGACGAACCAATAATGTTAAACAATTGTTCAGAGATTTTTGTAAAAAGTATATCTATTTTTTGGAATTATAATAATTTGGATGCAAATATTCATCATTATACCTATAATAATACAAAAATTGGATTCAAAGATGGGTATTATACCTTTAATATTTTAAAAACAGAATTTGAAAATGTTGGAAAAATAGAACTGGAACAAATTGATTTTTCAGGAAAATGTACAATAAAATCAGATAAAGAATTAAATTTACAAACATTTGCACCCATACTAGGATTTCCTGTTAATAAAGTTATATCTCCAAATACATTAACTGAAAGTGACAATGAAGTAAATATCAACAATAAGTTGGAATATGTAAACATAAGTTGTAACATGATTGACAAAAGTAAAAATTTTGTAAATGGAAAAAAAAGCGACATTCTTATACAAGTTCCAATAACAACACAACAAACACTAAAAGGTAGTATTTCTAGAATTTATCCTCCCTCCGAAGACAAAGGGGTTAAATTATCAAATGGAATTTATAATGAAATAAAATTCAAAGTGGAAGGAAATAATTCTTCTTATGTAGGAAATATTTTATTAGAAGTCAAAATTAAATAATTTTGTTATTATAAAATAAATGAGTTTATTTTATGGATATGAAAAAGTTAACGATAATATAAAAACAGGAGGTTTACCAACAACAGGAGGAGATATGACAGGAAACATTAACATGGGTTCTCATCATATATTAACATCAGCTGATCCAACAGAAAATTCACATTTAGCAAGAAAAAAATACGTCGATGACAAAGTCAGTACATCAGGCGGCTCAGGAACTTCAGCAGCAAAGCTGTTTTTACCAAAAACAGGAGGAACAATGACTGGAAATATAAGTATGGAAAATAACAAAATTACAACAAATGTGAATCCTGTGGGTGATAAAGACCTTTGTAGGAAGAAATACGTCGACGACCGTATTGATGATAATTTAAACATTCTCAAAAAAGATGTTGGTTTTTCAGTTTTAAAAGATAATTTTTCTTTGAAATTTCATAATTTATACTTCATTGAATATAATTCAATTTATGATTTGTTGTTTGAAAGAAACGGCGGAAAAGTAAAAGAATTAATTGATTATGGAATTGAAGGAAACAATTTTAAACAAACAACAAAAACTCTTCAACCTTCCTTGTGTTTAGAAAGTGAAAAAGAAAATAATAAATATTTTTTAAAATTTACCGGCGGACCGCAAAGCGGTAGTAGAATGATTTCAAATTCCAATATTAATCCGATATCGGGAACCGTATCAGGAAAAAAAGATATTGTAAATGTTTTTGTTGTTTATAAATTGAATTCTGTTCCTTCATCTGGAAGTGGTTGGTTAAAAGGAGGAATTTTTGGACATGATAATGGAGGATGGGATAAATTTATTTGTTTTGCAAATCCATCCACAAAAGAATTAGTTATTTCTGGAGGTAGTGCTGATTTTTTTGGTATTGGTTCAAATACTGTAAATCATAAAACACCAATTGCTGCTTTTCAATCAAAAGCAAATGCTGGAACCCTGAATAAATGGATATGCCTTTCAGTTCATTGGGATATGTATACAACTCCAAATAATAATGAAAGTTTTGTTTATTGTAATGGAAAAAAGTTAACATCTTTTACATCCAAAACTGTTTCAGGAGATACAACTTTAACAATTGGAGATATAAAAAACGGCACAAATTCCCCTTTTGATGGATCAATATCTTTTTTTTCAATTTTAAAACATGAAAAAATGACAGAAAAAGAAATTTTGTTTTATCATTATGTTCTTTGTAATTTATACAATGTTGATCATGATGTTATTAATATATAAATGTAAAAATGTATCATGAAATGTATAAATAAATGAGTGTTATATTTGATGATGATTTTAGTTCAAAAACACAAAGTGAAAAAAAATTCTTATTTAATGAATTTGATAAAAAATTATCAAAAACAGGTGGTACAATGTCTCGGGATTTGGATATGGGAAATCATCATATTCTTCATGCAGCAAATTATTCTCCTTCTTCTAATCAACATTCTGTAAATAAAAAATACGTTGACGACAAAGCTAAAGCTTTGAGAAATGATGTGACACCAAATACAATTGCAAATATTTATAATCTACAAATGGATGATGAAGGAATTTTTGAAGTTAAAGATGATGATAATTATATAGAATACACAGGTAGCAATAAAAAGGTTGAAAAACTTTTTAATTTGTCAAGAAAAAAAGATTGGATTTTCAAACAAGATGATACAAACAAACAACCATTTTTCAAAAAATCCTCAATTAATAATAATTTTTATTGCATTCAATACCTTGGATCAAACAGCAACAATTTACATTTAACTTGTGAAGAAAATATTTTAAGCTATCAATACTTGAATTTTTACTTTGTATATGGTTTAAAATCATTAAATTCGTCTAACAATGAGGTGTCGTTGTTTAAAATCACAGATAATGAAACAACAAGTCAACCAACTCTTTCTGATTTTGGTGTTTCTTATAGTAATTCATCATTAGATATCACAAATTCATATCCGTCTACAGTTTCAAATAACACATGGCAATTGAAAGCAAATGCAACTCAAATAAACAAATTAATATGTCTTTCCGTTCATTGGGATCAAGGTAACCTCAGCGGTGTTAAAAAAGGAAATCTTTATGTAAATGGAAAAGAAATTCTTTCAATACAAATGCTAGAAAGTATCACACTCCAAATATGAAATTTTATCTTGGATCAAAAAATAAAGACCACAGAAAAATGGATGGAGAAATATTATATGTATATGTTTCAACAAGAAAAATGAAATATCCAGAAATTGTTTTAAACCATTATCTTCTTTGTAAAAAATATGGTGTTGATTTTGACGAAGATGAAATATTAAAATATATATAATTATATAACTAAATAAATTTTGAATAACGTTTGAATAAATTTTAAATAATTTTAAATAACATTTGTGGTTATTTAAAATTTACTTGTTTTTTATTTGAATCTATTTAATTTTACTTATGAATAACTTTGAATAACTTTTAAATAAATTTTAAATAACTTTTGAATAAATTTTAAATAAAAAAATTTACTTGTTTTTTTTATTTGAGTCTATTTAATTTTACTTATGAATAACTTGAATAAATTTTAAATAGCGCTTGCGCTCAGCTCCGCTGTTTGAATAAATTTTGAATAAAAAATAAAATTAAATCAAAGTATAAATAAATGAGTGAAACAAGTAAACAATCAAGTAATGAAAAAGTAACAGCAGTTGAAAAATCTGAAAAAGCAAAAGACCCAAGAAAAGTGGAATTGGAGAAAAAATTAGCAAAAATTTCAAAAGAAGCAAAAGAAAGAAAAGCAAGACAAAGAGAATCTGAGCGAAGAGAACGTGAAGCAGAACGTGAAAAAAGTGAAGCAGAAGAAATAAACCGCATAGCAGGTATTTCAGATTACATAGATTTCAGGTATATTGTTGGAGGAGTAACAATTGTCACTGCACTTGGAGGCCTATATTATGCGTATAAAAGCGACAAAAGACTTGACCGCGAGCGAAGCTGAAAGTGAGCGAAGCGAACGCGAAAGCAAACTTAGTGAACAAAATGAGTGTTCGTCCTTTGGACTCAGCAGCGAAGCTGCAAGTGAAAGCATCGACAGTAAAAACAAAAAAGTTAATATAAATAAAAATGATTATGAAATTACTAAATGTAATCCACCAACTAGTAAGTCATGTATTGAAAACCTGTGAAAATCTGAAAGAAAACAAAATGAGCGAAGCGAACAAAGTTTATAAAAATTTTTTATATGTATAAATAAATGGGTGAAATGAATAGAAAAGAAGTTATGAATGAATTATATGATTCTACAATAATTACATTGGGTGCTGTTGGAGTTGGAATGATATCAAGAAAAGTAATTAGTGATGGTTTATCATCTCCATCTAGTTTAGTTCCTACTTTAAAACTAGCAGCAGCTGTTGGATTATCATCACTTGCAGTTAAATATGCTCAAGATAAAAAATGGATTCCTTCTGATCCTTTCAAGTCATGAATGTCATAAAATAGAAAAAATGAGAAAATGTAAAAATAAATGGAAACAGTAGTTGGCGGATTATTTAATGCAGTTGCTTTTGCAGGTGCTGGATTTTTATTTTCAAAATTAAATCATTCTGGATATGAAAAAGAGATAAAAAGACATAATGAAGCAATGGAAAAATTGAGTGAAGCAAAAGAAAAATGGTATGAAGACTAAGTAAAAAGAAAACAAGAAATTGAAAAATTAAGACAACAACTATCTAATGCAAATGCTGATATAAATAAAACAAACATGTCTTTGAAAAATCTTGCTGAAATTAATAATCGTTTAAAATCTCTTGAAAATGAAGAAAACGACAGGGAACCACCAAAATTAGAAGATTATTATAAACCTTCGGATGAAATGAAAGAATATCAAAATGTTGCTTTTTTTATAGTTGGTCTTTCAAGCGGTTATGTGGTTTATAAAATTATTTAAAAAATAAATGATTGAAATTAATGATAAAAATAGTATTTTTAAATTTATATTGGATTATTTTAAAAATAAAAATCACAAAATAGGTCGCAAAGCGGTCTTTAAAAAATATAAAGAGTTTTTAGAAAATTACAATGTCTTTAATTTATTTAGATTAGCTAAAAAATTTCATTATGATTTTTTAACTTATTATTTATATTTATATAATATTTATTGCGATCAAACTGAAATTTTGGAAACTTTACAAAAATTGGAAAATAAGCTAGAGAAATTTTATAATATTAAAAAATCAAAAATGGCAAATTTTAATATGTTTATATTTCTTTAAAAAAATTTATTTTAAAAAAAATATATATATTAATAAATGAATGAAAATTTTCAACAAAAAACATATAATCAATTGTGGAATATTGCAAAAGAAAGAAAAATAAAATATTATAAAAAATTTACAAAAAATCAACTTGAAGAAATTTTGAGTTTTAAAGTTAGTAAACCTAATGAAAAGTATGAAAAATATTGTAGAGAAAAAATTCAAAAACAAATTCCAATAATAGCAATAAATAGTGAAACAGGTGAGATTTTAAATTTCAAAAGTCTTGTATCTGCTGCAAAAAATCTTAATATGAAACCTGGAAGTATAAAATATAGAATTAATAATAAAAAATATTTTGTAATTGATGGTCAAGAATTTTTGTTTTTCTATAATATTTAAAAATTGATCTACCAGATTTTTTTTAAAGATTTTTTTTACTTTAAAAAAAAATATATATAAAATAAAAGATAACAAAATGTATCAAGTCAAGTCAAAAAAACCGCGTTGTGGCCAGAGGATTATTGAAAAAAATATATATGAAGATAAAAACGATCTAAAAGATTTCAGCTTTTATGATGAAGAAGACTATTTATTTTATGTTTTTTCTGATAAAATTGCTAAACTTTCAGGTGACAGGGAATTATTACCACATCATGAATTTTTGATAAATTATAAAAAAAAATTTTGTATTTTCAATGATTTTGAAATTAATTACAACCCGAAGTACAGATCCGCCGGTGGTAAAAAAATTTATACCAAAACTTACAAAATTAATTTAATCCCAAGTTTTAAAACTATATTATCATCAATAAATTTTTTTATATTTAATAAAATCATTTAATTAACTCAATTCGTTAATTTTTTTTAATTCTAGTCATACGATAAAAATTTTGTTTATGTAAAAAATTTTTTTTTTACTTTAAAAAAAATATATATATAAATAAAGAATGAACAGAACTGAAATTTCAAAACGCGGTCGTGGAAGACCAAGAATATATACTTATGGTTCTTTTGTAGGACCAAGACGGGAAAAAAGAGGAAGACCACCAACATTACCTTCAGAAAAAAAACAAAATGAACGAATTGTTGTAAGAAATAGAGGAAGACCAAGAAAAAATCAAGAAATTTCTTCATCAATTTTAGACCAACCAATTACTGAAAAAAATTTACAAGCACCTTTAAGACCAAAAAAAAATTTAAACATTAATTTACTTGAAAGATCAAAAGAAAAAGCAAATAATTTGTTAGATAAATCCAAAGAAGAATTGCTTAATTTATTTGATAAATACAACCCATCAAATAACAAAGGAACAGAAAGAATAAAAAATTGGTATAATAAATTAAAAAATAATTTTTCAGATATATTTGACAAAATAAAAGGTAAAGTTTCAACTGCAACTGCAAAATTTAGATTGGATAAAGAAGCTCTAAATGTAACAAAAAGATATGAAATGGATTTAACAAAATTTGAATTATCTTTATATGATCCTTTGAGTCTGTTGAAAAAAATAAAACCATTGATAATTAAAAAATTCAAAAAATTTCCAAGCACAAAACAACAAATAACTCTTGTGTGTTTGATGTCAAAAACAAATCCAGCAACAGGAGAAACAACTGTGGATAATACTCATTTTCATAGTTATTATGAAGAAATTTTTGAAGGAAATAATTTTGATGAAATATATGAAAAAATGACTCAAAAAATTATTTTAAGTTTTGAAACATTTTTACAAAATTCAAGTTTATGGAAATTTGAAAAATCTTTGAAAGTAATTCTCAATATTAATGAAATTAAAAGATTACTTGCTTCATCTTATATTCCTTTACCAGAATTTTTAAAAAATAAAAAAGCAATTATCAATCCACAAAATGAGGATCAAAAATGTTTATTGTGGTATATAACAATAAATGAACTTTTGAAAACCACTCCTAATTTGAAAGATGCTGGAAGAATTACAAAAATTCTAAAAAAGAAGTCTGAAAGTTTTAATGTTAAAGATGTTAATTTCCCATGTGGATTTTCTGATATTGATAAATTTGAAAAAAATAATAATATTGCAATTAATTTATTTGGATACAACGAAGAAAAAAATCATGAAATTTTTCCTTTGAGAGTAAGTAAATTAATAACACCTATTCAAAATCATGTAAATACACATGTGAACATATTGTTAATAACTAATGAAAATGGTAAACATTATTGTTTAATTAAAAATATGAGCAGGTTGTTTTCAAGTCAAGTTAGTAAACATAAAGAAAAAACACATATTTGTGATTATTGTTTACAACATTTTAGTAATGAACAAACTCTTAAAAATCATTTAGAATATTGTTCAAAATATGAATGTGGAAAAACTGTTTATCCAGATAAAGGTGAAAAATTAAAGTTTAAAAATTATGAAAGAATGCATGATATTCCATTTGTAATTTATGCAGATTTTGAATGTAATTTGAAAAATATAGATGAAAATATTGGAGACAAAACAAAACAATTTCAAAAACATGAACCATCTGGATATTGTTATTTGATAAAATGTTTTGATGATAATTTATTTAAACCAAAATTAGTAAAATACTCAATAGGTGATAATAAAGACGGCGGAGCCGGCGCATTCGATGATGTGTCATTAAAATTTGTAGAAAGTTTAGAAAATGATATTAAAAAAATACACGAACAATTTAAATTCCCAAAAAAGATAATATTAAGTGAAATGGATAAAGTAGATTTTAGATTAGCTGAAAATTGTTACGCTTGTGGAATTGAATTTACTAAAAAAGAAAACAATGAAAACGACAAAGACAAAAACAAAGTAAACCCGAAGGGCGGCTCCGCCGATATAGAAAAAGTTCAAGCGTCGCAAAGCAACGCTGACGCGAACAAAGTTCGCGATCATTGTCATTATACAGGAAAATATCGTGGAGCTGCTTGTGTTAGTTGTAATTCAAAAATGAAAAATCCAAAATTTATTCCAGTTATATTTCATAATTTACAAAACTATGACAGTCATTTGTTTATCAAAAATCTTGGTGTTTCAGAAGGTGAAATTGATTGTATACCAAACACTGAGGAAAAATATATTAGTTTTACAAAAGAAATTGTTAGTAAATTTGAAAAAACACACATAGTAACAGAAAAACAACTTCAAACGCTGCGAAGCAGCGCCGCACGCGGTGGTAAAGAAAATATTATTGAATGTGAAGAATCGCAAAGCGTACCATCAACCAGTGACACGAAGTATAAAATTAAAGAAATTGTTAATGTAAAAAGAAAAATTAGATTTATTGATAGTTTTAAATTTATGCAAACTAGTTTAGCAAATTTAGTTAATAATTTAGATAAAAACGAATTAAATATTTTGAAAAGATTTTATAAAAATGAAGAAAAAGCCGCATTGTTAACTAGAAAAGGTGTTTTTCCTTATGAATGGTTTGACAGCATTGAAAAATTAAAAGAAGAAAAACTGCCTGATAAAGAATGTTTTTATTCTAGTTTAAATGATAAAAGTATAAGTGAAGAAGATTATTCACATGTGCAAAATGTTTGGGAAAAATTTAATATTAAAAATATGAGAGAGTACCATGATTTATATTTGAAAACTGATGTTTTACTTTTGGGTGATGTCTTTGAAAACTTTAGAAAAGTTTGTAAGCAAAATTATAAATTGGATCCTGCTTGGTATTTCACTTCACCTGGATTAGCTTGGGATGCAATGTTGAAAATTACAAAAATTGAATTGGATCTATTATCTGATCCACAAATGTATCTCATGATTGAAAAAGGAATCAGAGGTGGAATTTCAACTATTGTAAAAAGATATGCAAAAGCAAACAACAAATATATGGATCGCCCTTCGGACTCATCGGACGAAGTTGCAGGACCGCAGGTTCAAAACAAATACAACCCTAAAGAAGATAGTGTTTATCTTCCATATCTTGACGCTAATAATTTATATGGTTGGGCAATGAGTAAGAAATTGCCTGTTAGAGATTTCAAATGGATGACTGAAAAAGAATTGGAAAATTGGAAAAACGGTGGAGATGACCATTCCGTTAGTTGTATTTTAGAAGTTGACTTGGAGTATCCTGAAGATTTACATGATTCACATAATGAATATCCTCTTGTGCCAGAAAGATTAAAAATTGACCAAGTTGAAAAACTGATTCCAAATTTGAATAATAAAGAAAAATATGTTTTACATTGTGAAAACTTAAAATTGTATGAAAAATTGGGGCTTCGTTGTACTCGAATTCATAAAGGAGTAAAATTTTACGAAAAAGATTTTATGAAACAATATATTGATTTGAACACAAATTTGAGAACAAATGCAAAAAATGATTTTGAAAAAGATTTTTTCAAATTGATGAATAATTCTGTGTTTGGGAAAACCATGGAAAATGTAAGAAATAGAGTTGATATACAATTGGTAAATAGGCAAGAAAAAGCATTAAAATTATTTTCAAAAAGTAATTTTAAAAGTAGAACGATATTTTCTGAAAATTTAATTGCAATACATAAATATAAGACTAAAATTATGTTGAATAAACCAATATATTTAGGAATGAGTATATTGGATTTATCAAAAACTTTAATGTATGATTTTCATTATAATTATATTAAGAAAAAATATGATGAAAATGCATCATTATTATTTACCGATACAGATAGTTTAATGTATGAAATTAAAACTGATGATTTTTATAAAGATATTTCTCCAGATGTAGAAAAAATGTTTGATACAAGTAATTACCCAAAAGTTCATGAATCTGGAATTAAAACCGGGTTAAATAAAAAGGTTATTGGAATGATGAAAGATGAATGTGGGGGAAAACAAATAGAACAATTTGTTGGTTTGAGAGCAAAATTATATGCTTACAAAATGTATGGAAACGGTGAAGACGGTGAAGGAAAAGAAGAAAAAAAATGTAAAGGTGTTAAGAAAAATGTAATTAAAAAAGAAATAACATTCCAAAATTACAAAGATTGTTTATTTGATGAAAAAGAACAAATAAGAAAAATGAATTTGATAAGACATAGAAAACACGAGTTGTATACAGAGTGTTGAAAAAATTGCATTGTCGGCAAAAGATGACAAACGAAACATACTTGAAAATAAAATAGATACACTTGCATTTGGTCATTATATGAATGATATGGTTGAAGAATATGAAAAAATATTTGGATTCAAACCATAAAAAATTATAAACTTTATTTTATGATTTTTACGTTTTTGAAATTTTGAAAATTTCAAAAATGTTAAATTTTGAAAATGCGTCAGAATTGACCAATTTGATTAATTTTGAAAATGCGCCAGAATTGGTCAATTTGATTAATTTTGAAAATCCGGTTGCGACTCCGGTCGATGAACCAGATTTGGCAGGTTATGAAAATGATTGACAGGTTTTGGGAAACCGGAAGTAATTCTTGGAATTTGATGACGTCATAGAAATGATTGACAGGTGATGACATCATTTGGAAACCGGAAGTAAATGTGAAAAATGCGTCAGAATCCCCCCCTATACACTACTACACACCAAAGATATGAATTTCGAGGCTTAGCTTTCGGAGAACCTAAATATCACATTGCTTGTATGCCAATGTAAAATCAGCAAATCACAGTGAGTGCAGTTCTACAGTTGTTTACACCTACTTTCTTGTGAATTGAGGGCTACGATCTAGCTCAAGACCTCGGAACACTAAATGTAAATATCTGACGCAGCTAAATGTCCTGACGGACCAAAATGCTCCTTTCAATGCATTCCTGTGCATTTCTCTCTCTCACCAAACCAAGGCTGTGAATTGGTGAAGCCCTCGGGGCTGAACACAAGATTGGACGGTGTTACAAGGAAATCTTCGCCATATATACGGGGAACATTGTTTCATCGTTTGGACACTGCCCCTGTAATTTCGTTCATGTCAAGCATCAGATATGCAGCATAAGCGATCCGCGTAACTGTTAAGTACGACATGTACGTCGTTCATTTTTGACCTATTTTTCTCGATGAATAAAATATTACAAGAAAAAAATTGTTCACTTTCTTTATTACTGATGCAAACATATTGCTAGTAACGCAAAGATGAATTAAGAATACGGAATTTGGTTAAGTTCTATGTAAAAGGTCAAGTCATACTCTTGAAAATAAAAGATCATTTTGTTCAACAATTCATCTTGAACGACTTGAAACGTTGGGATCCGGGAGAAAATCTCGTTAATTGACTAAACAGAACTTATCCAACCGACGCAGATAAAGCTGCTCCAAAAATATTAATGATATTAACAAAGCCAAGTGGCCGATCATTAGTGCAAAAAACAAAATAAATATATAATTTTCTCCATGATATAAAAAGTATTTTTTGCAACCTAAATCGCCGTCTAGTTAAACATACCATTCTACCATTTCGGTAGCTTTAATGTCAGATTTTCAGCTTCTTCTCCTCTCTTATTTCATAATCGAACTCCACCAATTAATAAATTATTGACAAATCTGTTCAGTTGATTTTTCCTTATCAATAATTTTAATGAACATTAATGAACTTTTTCTTTAAACAACTTTCCGATTAAAACGTTCTTGAAATGTTTAGTTCCTTGGTGGCGGCGGAGGTGGGGGTGGAGCACCTCTTGACGGTGCAGGAGGCGGTGGTGGAGCAGCAGCCCTGCCGACTCCCATTGGAGGAGGCGGGGGTGCTCGTTGAACACCAACTGAAAATAAAACAAAAGAAACATTCATGGAAAAGGAATGGGATTGTCAGATTTAACACGCTGGCACGTGAAATGCCAATAGTAACTGGGTTCATACAACTTTAGAATAATTAATCCAAATCCGATTCTTCAACCAATTCTATTTTGATTCTTCGAAAGTTTGTACGGCGATGAAAATACCACAATTTGTGGTACAGCCAAGCCTTTGCCCAATTGATTCTGAACTTCATCAGAACTCTGTCATCTCTTTTCCCAGCGGAAGCTCTCCCTTTAAAAGTAAAATCGTCTGGGGTTAGCCAGAGTAAAATAACGAAAACGTATCCTGCCAAGAAAGAGTTAAACGCATGAATAATTCGTGAAGGAAGCACAAAGGAAAATCATACCCCATAGTGGATACGTGTGTTGACCCATCCACTTAACACGAGAGTAAGGAAGCGAAGCGAACAACTTTTGCTGGGGAGTGACCGACCAAATTTTGTCCGAATTTAATGCCAATATCTGCCCAGATTTCCTGCATTTGGAGACTTTTCCATGAAATTTCCGTTTTCTTCGAAAATCTGGGGACGTTACATACCTCCACAGCCGCAAATAGCCCCAAGCAAGCTTCCGACAAAGCCTTTTCTAGATCATTACAACGAGCACTAGTCTACATCATCATGGTCGTGTTTTGACTTTCACCACGTTGCCTCTTCGCAACAGGTCACGGCACTACAGAGGCCTTGAATGCAAGTGTTCGCATTCAGAGGATTTTTTAACTCTGTCTGGGATTTTTAAAATCTTAGCATTTGTAACTTTTCCACAAACCATGATTATGATTAAAAACGTGAAACACATGGGACAGTCGTCGTGGTCCGTGAACACATTTACAAGATACGATTTTCGTATACGATTGTTCGTTCTGGTGTATCCGATTAACTCATTGGGGTCTTCCGGACGTACTGCGGCATTAGTGAGCGAATCGAAAGCAGGAATATGCCGTTGATACAAAATGGCATATCCCAGAACGAACAATTATATATGACAATCGTATCGAGTAAATGGGGCCTTATTATTGGTCGCTTGTCCAGATTTTTACAGATTTTAAACTGGCTTGGACGGAGGCGGCGGCAATAAGGAAAACAGCTTACCGTTCGAGCCTAGTTCACACTGGCGACATAAGCAGGAGTAGTTAGCATGGTCAACTGAATTCTTCGTACACCCTCATTACAAAGGTACTAACCAACCATGAAGAACCTACTGCACTTGCGCATGTCGTCATGCTTGTGCTTATGTCGCTTGTGAAAACCAGGCCTTACAATTGACTGAAATCACGCAGTAACTGATGGCCTGACGACCTCGGAATATCAATTTACCTCCTGTTTCTTAGCTTCTTCAGCTACTTTTCACAAAGCTTCGACAAAACTTTCTATGATAACGTGTAAATGCTCTCAGCAACCTCATAGGCAGAACGAGGACGTCGACATTACTCCAGGGATTAGAAATTTCTCGTTTTCTCGTATTCACTGTATTGTGAAGACATGCCGTTAATGACAGATCCGTCGTTCTCGCTCAACTTCTCACCATCGGTTCTGAGATGTGCATGCAATCCGTCTATTTTGGTCATCTTTATATAGCAGACAAGAGCTCAGTAGTATCTTATAGCTTACCTTTTTCTCGATTTTTATTTTTACTTGGGTACGTCTTCACAAAATCTTTATACGGTTCCGGTGGAGGTAAATCTGTGCTAAAACTAAATCTTTTTTCAAACTCATCTGTGAAGAAAAAAGAACGCATTAGCAAAATGTGAAGTTGGACAAAAAACCAGTTAAAACAGGCAAAAACCAATAAGCTGCACGGTCAGCGTCCGACGTCTGAGTGCAGTGCAAATTACGAAGTCCAGTTCCTGTAATCCCCATCGATTTCCGCACTTTTTGGGCATCAAGGTGTTTGAAGACAGTTTTGCTAGTTTCTAGCACCCAATGTATCCCTTGGAGATAACCTTGAAATATTTATAGCCCATATCTCCAAATTTGGCAGAAAAGGAAAGTGATGGGACTTCAGCTGGCAGAGCAATATTGAGGATTTACTCGGTTTCCATGATGACAACCATAATAGAAAACAACCTCGAAAATTCAGTTTTAAGTCATGGGCAAATCTAGTCGTTGACTTCTTGAGCTTTTACAAAGTTTACAATAAACGAATTTTGATAGTACTAGAGTATCTTGATAGCACAAGTTTGAGGACATTTTCAAAGACAGTCTTTAAACTTTTCAACGAAATAGTGTTTGTTCGTCAAGCTCACCTCAGAAAAACGATTTTTGAGTCCCAAATGGGGAAGTGGCTTTTGAGGTATGACCTCGACTAACGTCCACATATCGTCCATGATATCCCTAAACTCCAACATGCGTATTGTGTGAAATCTTCATCTCAAAACATTTGTTAAGTGTACAAAATACAGCGGAATTCCCTTTTCTATCACGTGCTGGTAACTTTTCACAGGATGAGTTGCGATGTTAACGACATTCTGCTAACTTAAGAAGCTGAATTTTCGAGGTTTCATCCAATTAATATTTTGTCATGGAAACAGAAAAACCGTTAATATTACACTACCAGCTTGAACTCCCATCGTCGCATTCCTACTTGGCCAAATTTGGAGTTATGGGCTGTACCCACTCCGGAGTTACGTCCAAGGAAAGGATGAATTACTAAAAACATGGAAAACTGTGTTCAACCACCTTAATCACTAATATTCTTCTTGGGCATGGTACTAGTTTGTTACAGCATGTTTACCGACGAAATATAATTACTTTTCAAAATTATTTCCTTTTTACGCATGTCAATGAGGGGAAAATTATAAATTTTCCCTCTTCTGAGGCAGTTTTGAGATTATATCTCATCTTCAGAACATCAGAATCGGAGGTAATCATGGTATTTCTAAATGGTATGAATAAAATTAATTTAACAAATCACAGTACGAATAAACACGCAGGAAAGGCAGGTGGACAAGGAGTACAAATTTCACTTGAGAAATTTTTGACCGTCTCCACCAGACGTCTGGGTATCCGAATGCACTACATCTCTAATCACTAGGCTGAGAAGACTGTATTACAATGTCAATTTCTACGTCTAATGACGTCCTTGCCAGAATGTATTCTTTTACATGACACTTTGGAAGTCACCGACGATGGAAAATCTCTTTCAGCTTAAAGGGACGTCCTATCCTACCACTCCACGAGGTGAATTCGAAACATTTATTGATCGAATTTAAAATTTCGAAGCTCAAACAGTTGGAATGCAAACGCCACCGAACCCTTAATGAACCGTTCGTTTGGGTGATATAAACATTATCTGAGCAAAAAGAATTACGAAACAAGAAACAACAAGTCGTTTAAATGGAAGGCTCAGAAATTCACTCACTTTAATATAACGAAAAATTCAAAATTGGAAACCAGTCGCTACGGTGGGACCGATGTAAAAAATTATCTCACGCAATGTCACGTGAGCTCCACTTTGGTTTCACGTAGTTCATATTCGACGAAGAATTGAAATTTTTTTACGACGAAAAGCATGTCTGTGCAACAGGAATCATGTATTTTTTCTAAGTATTACCGACATACTTCTTTTTGTTTCTTTTTCTAGTTTTTTTTTTTTTGGTCACTTTCCTCATTTAAGTTTGAACTGGACATAGCTAGCCTGCGTCGCAACCCGACTTTCATACGGAAGAAAGGGGGTCTGCGTAATAACGAACAAATCCATGTTCTGGGCCTTGCATGGTTGCACGATTTTATATAATAGATTCTAATTGCCTTATGGTTTCTTACATTTTAACGAGACTCGTGATTGCCTTGCTTACTTGCGCCAGTCCTCCCCTTTTCGTTTTCAATGTTTTGATTTTGCATGTGAGATTGATTGATCAATCTTGCAAGCCGTTGTGCCTATAGTTTACTCGGGAATGGATGAAACAGAATGCAATCTTTGTATCAAGAAAATCGACAAACCTTGCGAAAGATTCCTTGTAGAAACCAAAGGGTAATTCAACGTTTTATCAGAAATACAGACCCTGCTGTTTGACGTACCGAGAAGCAGCGAATTTATTTGCATAAGGGAATCAGAATCTATTGTATAAAATCATGCAACCATGCAAGGCCCAGAACACGAATTTGTTCGTTATTGCGCATACCCACTTTCTTTGAGGTGAAAGTCGGGCTGCGACGCAGGCTAGGCATTGCTTACATAAAAGTTAAATTTATGTCGGTGTTCTTGCAACATAGCGATAAAATTATCTATTCAAATTGACCTCAATCACTACAGCCCAACTAAAGACTGAAACAGTCATTACTTACCAGTCGTACTAATATTTGTAATAGAGTCAGAATTAGCAATATTCCTATTCGGAGGTGGAGGAGGGCCGTTCAGAAGTTTACTATTTGAAAATGAAATATTTTTCCGTGAATCCAGAGATTGTACATCGCTCCTCGAGGCAGTTAAATTTGATGCAATCGAACTTGAAGAAAATGTGTTTCTAGCTGCAGGGGGGACGTTGTTCTGTGACGGATATCCAGGTAAACTTGAAGCAGGCGGTGGCGGAGGCAAAGGACCTGACCTGTTTGGTGGCGGTGGTGGGCCATTGGAACCGGGGGGTCCTCTTAAAGGTGGTGGCGGTGGTGGTCCACCTCTTCCTGGAGGTGGTGGTCCACCAAATGCTCTTCCAGGTGGAGGTGGTGGTTGCCCTGATGGACTCCTACCTGGTGGCGGCGGTGCTATGTTCGATGTCCTGCTAGGGGATGGGTCTGGAAGACCACCGGACCCCCTGTTTGAAAAAGCTGAAGGAATATCAGCACCATGATTAGGTGGCCCTCGGTTTGGGGGAGGTGGTGGTGGTGCTGCAGCTCTACTAGGCGTTGGTGGCAGAGGTGATACCGGACTTCGGTTAGAAGATGGCTGCGGCGGTGGTGGTGGCATTGCTGATCCTCTGTTTGGTGGTGGTGGTGGTGGTGGACCAGTTCGGTTTGGAGTAGAATTTCTATTGGGCGGGGGTGGAGGACCCGATGCGCGAGGTTGTCCAAAAGCACGTGGTCCAAAAGCACGTGGTCCATTAATCTTACTAACCGGTGGTGGCGGTGCAAAGTTGGCCATAGAATTTGATTGGACTGGAGTGTTTCTGTTCGGCGGTGGTGGTGGTGGTGGTAGACCTTGGCTTGGTGTAGGAGGAAGGGCATCACGAACTGATCTTTTACCCTGACCCATCGGTGGCCCAGCTGATCCACGAGACGGAGGAGGTGGTGGTGGTCCTGCACCTGGTCCTGGCCTCCTTGACGTAGGCGGAGCTTGAGGTCTAAAAGAACCAGCGGGTGTCGGTTGTCTCGTATTTTGCGGTCTGAAACCAGGCGGTTTTAACGCTTCCCTACCTCCTTTTTAAAAAAGACAAAATGAAAACGAACAATATAAACAAATAAAACCAAAAACAAGCCGGGAAAAACTGATTTCATGCATAACTCGCATAGAAGACCTAAACATTGTCAGTAACGGACCATTAAAATCATTTGCGTGAGCCGGGCAAACATAGAAGGCAGGAGAGTTGGTTTGATGCAAATATTGAGCTGATTAGCACTTGCCAACAGATGAGTGAACGTCCATGGGGACTTGCCAGGTCCAGATACAGTATACGGTAAAATCTAGCTACTCAATACTATTCGGTATCTGGTAAAATTTTGCTGAATATTTTCTGCACAGCGCTGGTATTCTTGCAAGCAGGAAACACGGAGAAAAAAAGGGGTTTTTTTAGAGGCTACTCAGCTTTTGACGCCAACAATTTCAAAGTTACAATGACAGTTCTCATTTTTTTATTTTTTTCAGAGAAGCTAAAAAATTACGAAGAACAATTTTAAAATTGAACGAATTCAAACATTTACTCAAACACCGTATTTTCGCACAAAATAAAACCATTGGCCCTACAGTACAGAACAGTACAGTACAGTACAGAACAATACAGTACAGTACAGTACCATACAGTACAGTACCGTACAGTACCGTACAGTGCAGTACCTTACAGTACAGTACCGTATCGTACAGTACCGTACAGTACCGTACAGTACCGTACAGTACCGTACAGTACCGTACAGTACAGTAAAGCACAGTAAAGTAAAGTACAGTAAAGTACAGTAAAGTACTCCACTGCACATGTACAGAATCAGTGACCTCATGATACAACCAGAATGGGTATACAATATAATATACCAATTGTGTTTTTGATGGCAGGTTCTCTTGCACAGTTAGGGCACATATGATTCTGTTCAAAAAAAGTACCCAAAATTTGTCACCATACTCCCTGGAAATGCAAGGTTTGGCTGTGGTAATACTGTACACAGAATTTTGAGTCTATGCTAGAATTAAGTTCAAAATTGCTTTTGACTAGGTTAAATGAAAACAAAATCTGATGTTCGTTTGACACTCTGAATTGGTCCAAGAGCAGTAGAGACGTGCACACCAGGCACAACTATTTTAGATTTATTTGCTGCTACATGTATATACAAGTCTGTTAGGGAATGATCGTTTTCTGTTAGTCCACATGTTGTCAGTTTGACAGTTGTACATGCTACACAGTTCTCATGTTTCCTATTTTTACAGGAGGAAGCTTGCAAACCCCTCCCTGGGTTAGACCCTGCTTTCAGTACAACTTTTACGACAAAAAAATCATGGCAGTGTATCTCAAAGCTACTTTAAACCATTATTAGTACATGGTTAGAGAATGTCTCCCCATTTCCAGCTCTAGACCCTGCCTGAATAAAAACATCAGTTCCATTCTGTAACTTATCTGGTTTGAAGATGAAATTGAAACACAGCCAAACTATTGCTGCACTTATATTGTCTTGTATGGTTTTAACATGAATATCATATCTCAAAGTGACATTTTGCATGTTACATTTGTTAATTTTATGAGAAGTTCTCCACATCTGTACAGTGGAACCTGAGTTTTGCAACCCCTACGTTCAGCAACCACCTGTCATATCCGACCACTATTTTTGGCACGGATGACTTGTAGTTTATTTTTACCCGTGATGAGCGACCACCTGACAAACGCGACCAGCGACCAGCGACCAGTCTTATGTGTCCCTAAATTTCAATATACCTGGAATAAGCGACCATAATTGTTGCTTGCTTCTCAGAACTATGTTTTTGAACTAATAATTCTGATATATTGAGTAAAATTCTAAAAAAAAAAACCCAAAATTTTTCCGGCGTCCTAGCTTGTTGTTTTGATCCCGCCCAATAACGACTTTGTTGCCCATAAATCATCACTCTCTGTTAAGTGACACTGCATAATGTATTAGGTGTTAGAACGCTTTTATTCAATCAACACTCGCTCCCTCTGTCTTTCTGACGCTGTTGTCTACACTGCTTAATTCAGTTCTTGGTGCGGGAACTTCGAAAAAATTCACCGAATTTAAAATGGCTTTGCTTCATACGTTGAAAAAATGCAAAGTTTTGACCCTGGACGAGCGCATTCTCTTGGCACAGATTCTGACTGGGAGGAACAGCTGATCAATCGGGCCATTTCTGGTTTTGAATCGGACAAAGATGATGAGGATGAGAATGACATGACTGAAGATGACGCTCCCGTAGTTTCAGTCCGCGAAGCGGCAAAAATGGTGGAGACACTTCGACGGTTTGGTTGCAAGTACAATAAGCCAGAAATTGTGGACGCCACACTTGACATTGAGCAATCAGACTGATCAGTAATAGAAATAGAATTTGAGAAACAAAAACAAGCAAAACAATCTCTTATTACTAATTTTTTTCGCTAAATAAAAGACTCAAAATGTTATGTTTTTGAAAACATTTTACAATTCAAAAGGCTGTGTGAATAACTCCGCTCCTTGTATCAAAAATATCGTGTATTAGTGTGAACACATTTGCATGAAATCTTCAGTTGATGACGTCAATCTGAAACCTGTCTTAGCGACCACCGGTCATTTGCAACCACTTTTTCCGGACAAAAGGGGCAGTCGCAAAACTCAGGTTCCACTGTATTTTGAGTTTGGTGTGATATTTATCTACAGTCCTAATTACAATTTCAATCTGGCAGATTACTGATTATTGTTATAGTAGGTCATTAGCAGATTGTCAATTAATCAACTACCATTTGAACATTACTAACTACAGGTACACATACTGATTTACAATAATGCATAAAAAATGTGGTTACCTCCGGCACCTCCTCCACGTATCCCTGAAGGCCTCAGTTTTGGCATACCACCAGCAAAAAGTCCTCCAAGGCTGCCTCCTGGTGCACCAGCTGCTGATCCACCACCTCCACTTCTGCTACCTTCTGAAACAGTACAAAACAAAAACATAACTTCAAGATTCATAAGAAGTTAAAGTTTGCAACTAGGTAAAGAATTAGAATTCATCAGCAAATGAAAAATACTTGAGAAAGAAGGGGGAAGCAGGGTGGGAAGGAATAGCTAAGCAGACAAGAGCAAGATGGAGGAGGAAGAGCAGTGACCAAAGTTGAGCTCAGTCACACACAAAATAAATAAGGTAGACACTTGACCAATCAAAATATTGCTCGTTAATGATCTACTTAAATGGTTGGTGGATTTGAATATAGCTGGGCCACATTAAATATAACATGAATAACAGTGCATTTAGGTAAGGCAACAGAAGTTGTGAACTTACTCTCAACTACTGGTGCACTTCTATCATTTGTGACTGTCTTCTTAAGCCTGGTGCCTTTGTGAATTTCATTTAAAAGGGCACCTCTGCTTTTTGTCTTGGGAGGTGGACCTGAAGGGGGTGAAGAACTTGGTGGTGGTGGTGGGCCAGGTGGTGGTGGCGGTGGTGGAGGCATGGCTCCAGTTTAGCTCTCAGTTTGCCTTAGCTCTGTCACTTTTATTGTCCTATATCAAATATTTTAGAATTACTTAATGAAAATACTCAAAAAAATAAAACAAAAACTCATCAAAACATTTTAACAGCAGAACCAACCAAAATGGATGGGCTACACACCAAACATTACTCTTTCATCTAGCTGCTTTCAAGAACTGGAAGTGAAAAACTACAGAATCTCACTAAACATGTTAAAAATAGTTACCTGTAAATGTATTGAGAAGTATAGGAGTTTGATATTTAGAAATTTTGGTATTTCACTGAGCTAGTGGGCTTAGAATAATGATGCTTGGATTGTAAAATTTGTGTTCACACAGTACCAAAAAAAGAACTATCTGTATGTGTTTAAATCAAAATCAAATCAAATGAAATGTGGAAAATCAAACACATATATTTCTGGCTGATTATTCACATGGCATATTACTTCCACTTGCCAAATTTGGCAATTTAATGATTTCTAAGGTTTGTGGTGTATGCTGGAGTGCCAGACTAAATGAATGTGATTTGTTTACTTGTGACATGCTAGCTTAGACTGATGTTTGTATGCTCATCATGGGAGTGGTCACTACACATGGCCATGCTCTAACCTATGGCTAAAGACTTTAAACAAAGGTCAGGTCACAAAGTGAGGGTTTCTAGATTTGAAATTCACCAAAAGAATGTATATGTATTACTTGATGTGTCCTGGAACACAATATATGTGGAATAAAATTTCAAAAGTTGCACTATAATTATTTGCATTTGAAAATTTAGCAAGTTAACCTTTTATGTAGTTGCTAAATTTTCCAAGTGGTAATCTTATTTTAGTGGTTTTATATTTTGATGAACTTCATTAATTATTCAAGTGGGGTTAACCTAGTTTCAAGCCCTTGGCTGGAGTTTCCCTTTGCTGAATCAAATTTTCTGGAATTAGCCAAAACAAAATTAGTCAACATATGTCTTTCTTAAGGGTCAAAGAGTTAATAGATTTATGCAAAAAGGTTTTAATTCTTGGTGGCAGACCCTCTTAAATCGATCACATATGACCTACCATATTTCACAGCATATAAGTCAATTTTCTAGGACCCAAAATTGATCTCTAAAAGTCCACCTCGACTTATACAAATGGTTATGAAATTGAGTGAAATCATAGACCAGATATACTAGTACCAGTCCTCTGTGTGCACCAAGAAATGGACCAATCAGCTCATTGCTAGTGAATGGGCACATTAACATGGTCAACATATTTTATTATAAACCTCATTCTTATGGTGTAAAGACTTTGACATGCCTCCAAAACAACGAAGATACGAAGCACAATTCGTATCTTGAAATATATGTTTGTATCTTCAACAAAGTTGAAGGTTGTTGACTTGGCTGAAAAGTCAAACAACTCTGCTGTGGGCCACAAGTTTGGTGTTAGCAAGAAGTTTGTTTGAGACTGGCAGAAACAATCTGACAAAATAAGAGATCTACCAAAGACAAAATGTGCCAATTGTTTGTGTAATTTTCTATATTAAAATATGCTGTAAAAAATTTGCCCTGCTATTAAAGTTTCTTTGAACACTATTCTGTGTCTGGTAACCATTTAATTTGAGGGACTCAACTTATACTCCAGGTGTCATAAAAATCATCATTTTTTGGTCAAAAAATAAGGAGTCAACTTATATGCCAGGTTGACTTATACACTGCGAAATACGGTAAATAACCTTCCCCAAAAAATCATTTAATATGGCATCTTGAAAATAGCCATTTTTCCTGCTGCCACCCAAGAGTTAACCTGGAGTTTCCAATATACTGAATAAATTTGCCTGGCATTATGCAGTACACAATCTTTGAAGTTGAATACATCATTCTCTGGAGTTAAAAGGTTGTGTGGCAAAAAATACTGCACTGTATAATCCAAACTTTTTCATACACAAAAGGGTGGATTATACTCTAACCAATTACTTCAATGAAACTACTACAATTAAATTATTACAAATTAATTGAACCACAGAGGAATATTATGTAATTGTTAACCTTTGACATGCCTATATGATCACTAATTGTTTCCAGGTGCTGGGCTGTAGCTAGTATGTCAAAGTTGGGGGAGGGGTGCCAAGCAAAAATTTCCAATGACAAAGACTTTTGTCCAAATCTTTCCAATTCAAATCAAGATATTTATTATCTGACAAAACAAAGGAGGTAACAAAAATTAACAAGGAAGCCTGTTTAAAATTTGGATGAGAAATCAAAATAAAAGTATATCTGTTATGGGTAAAGGTATCATATAAGTAAAAAACTTGCATATATATGTGTTTACAAACTTGTATACAATTTGTCAATTTAACAGAATTTCCATAGTTCACTTCATTTAAATAGTGTTGATTCTATGTAGCCATTGCTTTCCAAATGGATAAGTTATTTTCCAAATATTGCAATTTCAAAAAGTTGGGGAGGGTGAAGCACTGCCCAATACCCTCCTTGCTATGACCCTGTCCAGATGGCCCTATACCCTAACGTAACTCTCAAGGGACTCTTCTTGATAGTATTCCCTTCAATTTTGTCTTAAAGAAATTGCATGTGCACAGTTATGCATCTGGGATAGGCAGTTTGTCATTGTTCCACAATTACAATAGTTTGATAATCAATCAATGGATGCATATCTCTCCAAGACAACAAAACAAGATTATGACTTTTTGTGACACTGCTTAGAAATGCAGGGGTAGATCTCCAAATAAGTTGGTGTCAATCAGGCTTCTACATCGTGATCATTAAGAAAGGATTGGAATTTGGATAATTATTACCAAAGTGGAAAGGCAGGTATGACTGGAAAAAGAATTTATCACCAAGAGATAGAGTTGTACTAATACAAAAGAGTATAAAGGATCCCAAAAAGACAAAGGCTGCCCTAACAAAATACTTTTAATCAGCAGGAGTCCCCATGAGCTCCACCACAGTGTACAGACAACTCACCGAAGTTGGTGATATGGTAAGAATACTAGTTAAAAAACAACTTTCAAATGTTGCCATGAAAAAGAAGTGGTATGATTGGGCCTTAAAGTTTAGTGACTTGTCATTTGAAAACTGGACTAAGGTCTGATTCAATGGTGAGTCACTTTTTGGTTTACAAGCAAGGAAGATAGCATCTTTGCAGAAGAGTTGGTGAGCCAGTGTGAGAAAGCCACATTGACCAGTTTGTCAAACACCCAAGGAAGATGATGCTCAGGGATAGTTTCAGCTACAATCAAGTTGGTCCATTACACCTAGTTGAATCGATGAGATGAGCACAATACATTGAAGTTTGCAGACAAAGTTGGAAATGGAAAGGTCAAAGCATTTTCATAACAGATCTGGGATGTTCCAACATAGTCAAGAACCATACCACATATCAAAGATTGTGAAAAAGTTTTCCCATGAGAAGACAGTGATAGTCTTCTGATATTACCTTGCTGTTCTCTCCTGTCCATTTCTGTTACTATTGTAATTTAATTGTGATATGATTATTGTTAGTCTGATATAAATATATCTCATTGTAATACCTAAACCTCACTCTTATGATGTTGTAATTAGTGACAAAACATTAGTCAATCAATATCTTTTAAATTTGTCTGCCTTCTTTGTTTATTCAGTTGTTAACAGTTATGTATGTAATACTTCATACAATTTGTCAGGCACTGCTATTAATATTGATACTATGATTTCTTCCTGGACAATTAATCATTGGTATCTGGTAAATATGTAATGTACAGTACAAAAAAGATATTGCCTTCACAGCAGTTAATAAAAGATACATCTGTACCTCCTGACCACAGATTTTGATTTGTTGTAATGTATGTTTGATTTAATTAATTGCACAAGCTAAAGGTGTACTTATAATTGTCAACATAAATTGCAAGATAATATTTTAAAGGAAATAATCAAATAATTAAAAAGCTTTGCAAAATCTTTGAAAACATGTGGGGCTCCTGTGATCTCATCATGACTCTGAAACTTTTTACTTCTCAAGAGAGTATAAATTATCCATGATAGATAAATTTAAACACAATAGGGTTAAATAAAGTGAAACATTCAGCATCCCAGCAATTAGAAACAACATACAAATGAAGAAGTAATTAAAACATTTATCATCTTTCCAGTCATGCCATGCTTTTGGTTTAATAGCTGTTTGACTAGTTTAAGCTCTGTGGTGATATGAAGCGTATATACCATGAACACATAATTTCTGCTTCAATGTCTGTGGGTATCTATTAAGAAATTATAATATTTACTTCTAACCCAAACAAATTTTACGCCTAAAGTCTCTTTTGACGTTTATGGCACATTAAGACATACTTTTCCAAATGTAAATCTGAACAATATTTGTACGATAACATAATTCGAAAGAGCAGTACTTCTCTGGTTTACCTTGACATTGGTCAATGGTCGCAAGTGCAATGGTGACTAATACCGAAATGATGCGAACTGTAAGTACGGAGGAATTGAGAAGTAACGCTCAAAGGAGGTATGATCTACCAGATGAAACTCAGCTAAAAGTAGTATCGCATGTATATTGTCAAGATGTTTCTAAACGAAAACCTCGGACTTAGATTGGTGGGCATATTTCGTTCAGATAACGAAAATCTGGGATTTGAAACATCACCCGGGCTCGTTACTTTTAGTTGGTAATAGATTGAGCTTCCGAAGATATTTATGTGAGGAATACGTTAAAAGGAAATCAGATTGTAAGCGTTGGCCGATGTCTTTCAGGCATTAGTGCAGCTGAGACGACCGTATTATCGTTTTCCGGTTGTTTCAGAAAGTAACTTCTAATGTCGATAACATAAATAATAGGCTTCAAGAACACTCACCTTGAATGTTTAGCCTACACTTAAGAATGAAGCCATGGCGGACCCACACGATCATTCCATTGTGTCATATATTCCTTTAATATTGCATTTATTGTGAACTTTTAATCCGTAAATCAACGAACTATTTCCCTGTATCGTTTTCAATATGGCCTCGGCAGGAAATTTACAAAGGCCTTCACTATGGGATGAAGGGTGTAACGCCCTGGCCAATGATCGTTCTTTTATTCGCTGACGTCATAATGAAGCTAGTTTTCTGATGTTACGGCCCAGTTTCTCAGTACGCTGTTTCCAGTAATAGTTCTGATCATCTTTTAATATACTTTTTTACTTTTTATTCTCCTATTTCCATTCACATCTACATTTTCCTTATTTTTTTTACTATTTGTATAGTTTTGTTCTATTTCAAGGGGTCCTTAACCTTTCTGACTGTATAGCCAGCCCCACAAGTTCCTAAGCCCTAGCATAGATAAGACCCTGGGTACGAGGTTGTACGATACGCTGGTGCAAGAAAGGTGCAAGATAACTTCCGGAATCTCCCGTCTACGACTTCCTGCCTTCAAATTTTGATAGAAAGATGTAGTTGTTCAAACAACGTTGACTGACATATGGGGATGTTTGGTCTTCCGCCCCATCATGCACTCCGAAGTATATAAAAGTTTTGTTCCCCTTTGCTAAGTCACTGATCAAGAGACGGAGCGCTAGTATTTTGTTTAAAGGCCTGTTTGCACTTGCGATTTTTGCTGTAATTTCGTCAGTGATTTTTCTGTAATTTAGTCTGCGATTTTTTCACCAGTTTTGACTAACATGACTGCAATTGGAAATAGCTTGTGTAAATTATCTGTGATTTCAGTCCGATCTGGGCGGCTGTCCTCAACTTTGGTGCGACTTAGGCTGTAATTTTTTCCAGCAATTTTATCAGCGATTTTATCGACCAAGCTAAGAACTGTTCATTGTGTTTCCTTTGTAGGTTTTTACCTTTTTGGCTCTTCCGTGTTGTTTTTCCCTAATAAGGAAATCATCAAAGCGCGTCAGTTGTCGCTAAACAGAATGAAAATCTGAGGATTCGCCGCAAAATTCCTGTGGTTTACGCAAGCCGTTTCACGTCGCAGTCAGGTATGCAATAAAAATCGCAGCAAGGTCGTAACAAAAACTGTTCTCATGAATAGGCCTTACAGGGCTGAAATTTTGATCAAGCAAATAGTTTGTTGCTCATTCGGCGAGCTATTTTTGTTGTCTTTAGCAAGAGATACGAAGGAACCACTCAACTGGACTGACCGATATAACTGGACTGGGCAGTTCCATTAAGTTTGAGTTCCGTATAGGATACCGTCAGCATTGAAATTTATGGGTCCTCCTGACAGCGGACTCTGTTTTTATCAGAATTGTGTGCGATTTGAGTCCTCTGATAGATACTTTTTGAACATGCAAAATGTGTTTATTAATTCACACCCTAATTGACAGGACCTTCAAAAGTATCATCGAAACCCGGTTTCCACGAAGATCTCAACAAATTTTGATGGGATAATTTTTTTACCTTAGAAATTAATCAAGAAATCAAACAAAAAATTTTTGCCGTTTGGCACTGTGCCTTCCAATTTCTCCAACAGCAACTCCAAAATTTTCCTAGACCCAAAATTGAGAACTTTTCCAACAAGAACCTTCACTCACCTGTTCCCTCCAACTGCAATTTACCAAAGAATAACTGGATCATTTGAATGGCTGTGTTGATTTTTATCAAAAATAGAGAATTTCTGGTTTTCAACATAAAGTTCACTGTCAAGTTCGTTTCCTTAAAAGCAGCAAAGCTTCTTCGTTGCTATCACAGCTTAACCTTTCGACATTTGAAAGATACAAACTTGTCGATCACGAGATCGATTTCAATCGCATGGGCAATATCCCTCTCAATCCATAAAAGCACCTGGCTATATAATCGTTCCTGTCCCATTCTTGAACGTATTTATTTAGGTGTCTTGATGAGCATCAGTTCCGAGGAAAGTCTCTCAAAGAACTGTCAGCATCTTACACTTTCGTATTTCGAGAACATTGTTCGTAGCAACACGAGCAAGGTTGGAAACGATGGGTTGCCTCTCCATTTTACTAACCTCCGAAAGAGGTCAAGTACATTCCAAGAGGCCAACGTTTCTCTTGTACTTGCAATCTTCCATTTAGACGATATGCAATTGTCGCTACACAGATTCGATTTTTGAGAAATTAATTGAGAGGGCGAGACTGATTCTAAAGCCGTGACTTGGTATTGAAAGAAAGCTAGGCTTATGCTTTTTCCTGCTACCCCAACTGCGTATAAAGCTATCAGTTAAAGTTCATCAGACACACTGATCGCCTAACTTGCCGTTCATCATACAGTGCCACTGGGGCAGCTGCCTTCATTGCCACCCCACGTAACATTTGTGCATTTAATGACACAGAGTAAATTGTAATTTACTAAAATTTTTGTACATCGCTTGAAGGTTTTCAACCTGAAAGTTTTACTACAAACATTCAAAATAATAGCTTATTTACAAATATGAATTTATTTTAAAAAATAAATGGTGGCGTTCAGCTGGTGTCCGACGTCAAGGTGTTACTACTTCGGAGACTTTCAGCTCAGACATTCTTTCACTGTGTTGTTTCGTTTGCTGGAGGAAGAGAAAATATAAATCATTACTGTTTCAAACAACTTTCTTGGTCGTGGCTAAAATACATCGTCGAGAAGTAGGAGACCGGCAGTGACTGTACCGTCTGTACGTGTGTAAGTATTAGTCTTCTATGTCATTCTTTTGACTGAATTTTGATCTGGCAATACTATAGGAGTTTCTCGATCTTCATAACATTTTTTTAAATATGATCACCCTTTCCGAAGTACTTTCCCAAAACTCAGTATACTTCACTGAAAACGCAAAACGTTTTAGCGGTTATCACTAGGCGTAATTAGTGTTTCTGAACTGTGCTGCACACCGTGGATGTGGTGTTGGGCACACAGAACAATTTTTTAACATGGATGTTTAGTAAGGTTGTGACGAAATTGTCCTCAATTGATGTACGATGTTCTTACAGGTATAATGAAGTAAAAAATGGTCGAAATACAACATAACAACAGTAGTAACTTCGTGGATGTATTATTGCAGTTTTTTCTCGGGTTTTTTCTCATTTTTTCTCCTGCAGGCTTAAAAATGTCACTAAATCAACGATGAATGAGATTGCTGAAAAAATTACGAATACTGTAATTGTTCAGCCATAATAACTGCGTGGTCAAAGCACAGATTAGCCAAGAACACCGTTAGGACTTATGAAATAAGTAAAAATATCATTGATTGATACAGCACTTTTGGTTGAACAAAAGTTTGATGACAAGGGTATCATGGGTGAACAACTTCGATAAACCAACACTATTGTTCATTGATGTCTCAAGAATGAACAATATGAAAGTGAGCAAAAGTTGTTGCTGATGGTAGATCGTCCAAGTTAGTGTAGTCTTGAGAAAGACTGTAGGTGACTGACATTTTCATGGCCTCAGCGGCAGTAATCGTACAAGTCCAAAATGAGGAACAGTCCGGGACAGTCAGCCTATTTATGTAAATGGTTCATTGCGTCAGTTGTGTTGGTGATTGTTTCCGTAAGATCAGCGGTTTGTGCGTGTATATCGGTGACGTCAGTATTGTATGTTGGTGTATGTGGGTGTAGTCTATATAGTTCGTCGGTATTGTTGGAGTAACTCTATTATTATTGGTTTGTCTTACATTTTGAATACGTCTTTAGTATTGTGCTGGTAACTGTTCCGATTGGTTCTTTCAAAACGAACAAAACGGCAACAGCGTTATCCTCATCCTCAGTAACATAACTGTCCAACATGATATTGTTTACGCCAGTTCAGAATTGTGCGCGAGTACGTGGACAAGATTAACAGACTTACATAAAGTAGTCGATTGATGGAATACCTTCATTGATCGTATTTTCACTCGAGCAATTATATCTTCTGCACAACACTTCAAGTTGGTATCTGTAATTCAAAACTATATATTAAGGCTGACGTAATACTACTTACATTACACCAGGGCGCGGTTGTTCAAAGTGTGATTAACTTAATCCAGGATTAATGAAATATTTGGTGGACAAATTCTGATCAAGCTGTTGAGAAAAGCTGGAATTTTCTTTAACAGATTCTGGGTGTGTACAAAAATTTTCAAGCTGTGAAATCTGAACTAGAGCGTTCATTCTCAAACTCATTAATAATTCATAAGTGTATCATTCAATCAGACGGGCTGAATGGCACCACGTGAGCAAACTTGAAATACCATGGAAGTACTGGGCAGAGGACTTGAACTGTTTCTTCCAATCCTTGGACTGGAAATGATAGTTCAAGTCCTTGGACTTAAAATATAATTTCACACAATCGGTTTATTCATCGATACATTCATCACCAATACACTAGTTCATTGTGCCAATACACTAGTTGATTCTGAGAAGTCATTCAAAGGCCTCCAGTTCGAACTAGACCGAGTTTTCAAGTACTCGAAATTCGTTCCAATCCTCGGCTTCGCCTCGAATTAGAACGAATTCCTCGTACTTGAAAACCCGGTCTAGTCCTCATTGTCGGCCTTTAAATATTACATCAAAATAAATGAAACCAAAACAACTGATTAACTTGTAATCCTGTATTAGCGCTAATCGTGCTTTGAACAACCGGCTCCAGGTAAGCTGCTGTAACCATCCAAAATTTAAGTTGATAACCATAGGCAGCACTGTACCAAGGTGGAAAAGATATCTTTATCGAGCAAATCGTTTATTTATTAGCTGAGCTTAATATCTTCTTATTTTCTAAAGGTTTTAAACTGTTTGTGGCTGGATTTAACCTGCGCTGTACGTACTGGAATGTTATGGCCTACCCGGTGTAACAGGCCATAGTATACCCCCAGTCTGGACTATACCTGGGGTTAAAGGGGCCTAGGCTAGATTATACCCCGGGTATATTATGGCCTAGGCCAATTTATACTCCGGGGTATAAATTGGCCTAGGCCAATTCATACCCCTCGGGCCAGATTATACCCCCATGATATCAGTAGTGTTGAGTGATATACACAAGAATTACTTAATTTTCTAACATTTTATTGGGGGCTCAGCTTTGTCAGGTAAGTTAAGTAAGAAAGCTACCTGACTTAAATCTCAAAATTCTAAACACATAGACTTTTATTACTTCAACCAGAAAAACTTCAATCAGTAAAAATATTAGACTTCCACAAAGATCAAAGATTACTACCACACTTCTCAGTAGTGTTTACACATTAACATAAAAGCACGTACCAAAAACATTATAATGCAATTGTAACATAATCAATTAATATAACTGTTCATAATATAATAAAAGTCATAACGTCCTGAAACTTCAACCTCTAAGACTAGCAAGTCTTCACTGCAATATAAATGTTCAAAGTTAAACACTGATAACAACATCAAAATGATCATGCTTGTTTTTAAGATAAAGTGCATGTTCTGTTGTTAACTCCAGATTGAAGCTTGCGGGATAGGTCAGCCAATCCATGGAGTCACCGACTTTTGTGTGGATGACTATGTCGCAACTCAACAGATTTGCTGTGGCCATGATCTCTGCATCGGTTGCCCAGACTCCATCACGAGAGATGCCAGAGGTGTTCACATATTCATTCACATTTTGGTTCAAGTAGTCCTGTAGTTTTTTTGTCAATTCAGTGTTCATGTGGTGGATGACTTTATCTCTGAGAAGGGAGTGGTTGTCTTCTGATCCTGTCAGGATGTAGCTGATCTTGCGGAAGTAGCAGTTCCCATCACCTTTGGTTTTATATATACGCCGTGGTTGTCCAAGGTCTCTTGTGCGTCCATAGTACACAACCTTACCAAACGTAAGGCCAAGAGTGGTGCTAAGATACTTCCTTCCTGAACTTGGTAGTGGGTTGAAAGTCTTGGTGTGCTTGTGTTTCTGTGAGATGTACATGTCATCATTGTCTGGTTCTTCGCGTGGTCTTTTGAGTGTCTTTTGCTTTGGGCTGTCATTGGCAGAGTCACTAGGACAATCATCAGGGGACTGGGGTGGTGGAGAAGCCTCTTCATCCTGGTAAATCTTAAGGTTGCTGGCATGGTAGGTGTTGCTCAGTATCTTGCCAGTCTTATTGTTCTTGAGTTTTACTCGTCCCTTGGTCAGGGATTCCACAACTAAGTAGGGTTCAATCCACCGTGGTTCCATCTTTGAACCCATGCGATGAATACGGCACTGATTCTTGATATAAACGATGGAGCCAGCAGTGATTTCTTTGTTGTTGTTGTGTCGGCGATCAAAGGCACGCTTTTGGTGTTCCTGTGCAGAGTAGATGTTGGTATTGACGGTTGAGCGCAACTTTTTATGAATGGTTGTCAGCGCATCCAGCATATCACGGTTGGCATCATCTGAAAGGGGCATAGGGTCCACAGTGTCATCTTCTGAGGGTTTGAGGTCGATAGGAAGCTTGGCCTTCCGTCCATACATGACCTCAAATGGAGTGCACTTGGTTGAGGCATGCACAGATGTGTGATAGGCAAACAGAACGCCAAGGATAAACTGGTCCCAGTTGTTTCCTTGGTCATTGACAAGCTTACTAAGAGATTCTTTCAGTGTTCGATTGTCACGTTCCCGCTGGCCATTTGTTTGTGGGTGGTAGGCAGATGAAATGCGGTGATCTGTTTGAAAATACTCCATCAAGTTGTCGATGATCGAGTTCACAAACTCTCGTCCCTGGTCGCTAATCAGAGTGTCCATACAGCCAAGGCGGCAAATAACGGAGTACAAAAAATTTGCTACTGACTTGGCACTCTTATTTGGAACAGCTGTTGCTTCAGTCCACTTGGAGAAATAATCAGTGGCAGCAACTATATATTTGTTGCCGTTTGATGTTTCCTGAAGAGGACCGATCATATCAATCCCGACTAAGCTCCATACTTTTCCAGGCACTGGTATACTGTTGAGTGGTGGAGCCTCCTTGCTGATTTTAGGATTTATGACAAAACATTTTTGACAGGCTTTGACATGTTGGTGAACGTCGTTCTTCATTCCCTTCCAGTAATAACGGTCAGAGATTTTGGCTAACGTTTTATCTCTGCCAAAATGGCCACCAGAAATTGGGTTGTCATGGCAGGCCTTCAGGATATTTGGTAGTCGGCTTTTAGTGAGAACCTCCTTTTCCCCATGGTAAAGTATCCCTCCTTCTGCTCGATATGGCTTAGCTGTTTGTCTAAACTGGGACTTGGCATTTACACGTTTCTCTGGAGCTAGATCGTAGATCCACTGAGGGTACTTTTGTTGTGTTGAAGTGTAGAATCTCAAAAGCTGGTCATACAGTTGGTCTTCCATAGTTGTCAAAATTGGATAACTAAAGAGTTTGGTGTTAGAGGAAGCAGCTATGTATCTGAGTATGTGAGTCTTGTGTATTTTTTTCTCGAGTTAAGGTCACACTCACCAGCTATAGGTCGTGCTTGCTATGTCACAACAGTTATTCAGCGGTGTTACCAGTTCACATGCGCACGCATGCCATGTTCTTTCCAGCAGTGTTTTGAGATATCGCCATGTTGAATAAAACTTTTTGACTGTTGCGTTAAAGAACGAGTGCATTCTCTGTCGTGAGACACAACAGTGCTGTCCTTGACACAGTAAACTCTTCAGCACAGGATCACCTAAGGATGCTTTAATGTCACACTTACTCAAGATCATGCACTCAATTTGGAGTGTTATAAAAGACTGTAATAAGAAGGACAGTAGGTGCGGTGAGTAAATATACTGTGTAAATACAATCAAATTCTCTTTACACAAGAGGGGTATATTCTGGCCTGGAGGGGTATAGTCTGGCCTAGGCTATTTTACACCCCGGGTATAGTTTGGCCTAGGACAGTTTATCCTCCGGGGTATACTCTGGCCTGGCCCAAACTATACCCGGGTTTAATATGGGCAGGGGTTAATTTGGCCTGCTACACCGGCAGCTACTATGAAAGTATGATCTGGCGAGATTCCAGATTGGTAAAAAAATAACTTGAACCGATGTCTTCCATGTAAAAGATGGATGAAAACCTGGCTTACAAGGAAATTCATAATATATTTTGTCTGTAAGAGGTCAAATTCCCTCTCAGATTAAATTTATTTAAACCCGCTTTGTTTTTTTCCAGTGAGGATAATTTGCTTTCTGTTCCCGACTGGCTAGCTTTTCTTTTCTAACCTACTTTTTCTTTTTTCTTGTTTGTCAGCCTAGCTCAGTTTTTTGGAATAGTCTTTCAGGGCAGTTTCGTTTATTTAAAAACTTTCATTCGTAACAGAAACAAAACGGGACGCCATCGTCATTAGATTATGGCGATACGACCTATTTAACGCTTCTCGTGCTGTGGTTCCTACAGTAAGAACTGTTTCACAACCTCACGTTCATATTGCCAGTGGTGCCA
This sequence comes from Heliopora coerulea, assembly GCA_030142905.1. Lineage (NCBI taxonomy): Eukaryota > Metazoa > Cnidaria > Anthozoa > Scleralcyonacea > Helioporidae > Heliopora > Heliopora coerulea. The sequence continues at coordinate 481,011 of JASJOG010000006.1, read as the reverse complement.
CTGATATTTCCCGGACATTGAATGACAGAAACGTTCCTCCACGATATAAAGTTGCTTGTAGGTTAAGAAAGGCATTTCAGGAGATGTTGAAAGCTCCCATTTGTAGATGCGTGTATACCCCGTCTTGTCATTCTCCAGATTTCAGCTCTATAGAGGAGCACATTTTTGTTTGTGGTTCAGCTGAAACAATTTTCTGTTCAGTTCTGTCGCAGGTCGTTTTGCCGATGAAATACGTGATTCGTATGCGAGATAATACAATTCAATATTTCACATACGAAACCTAGTTAACGAAAAGCGTTTCTTTTTTCTTCACGACCATAGACACCCTCAAAGAATGGTTAGTCGTCAACAAACTTAGCCTGAATGTGGCAAAGACTGAATTTATGATCATTGGATCTAAGCCAATGATGAAGAGTATATCAAATTCAATACCCAATATTAAAATTGATGACAAATCAATCAGTCAAGTTAATGAATGTAAAACTCTTGGGGTAATAATTGATCAGCACTTGTCTTGGAAAAACAACACTAACTATATTTGTAAAAAAATAACTTCAGGAATATCAGCCCTTAGATGCTTAATAGATTTCGTTGACAAAGATTCACTATTATCCGTGTACAATTCGACTGTTCGTCCATACTTTGACTACTGTTGTGAAGTATGGGATGGTTTTGGTGAAACCCAATCAAAGAGGCTTCAAAAATTGCAAAACAGATCTGCCCGAATAATTACAAATATGAGTAATGATGTAGATCACTCGATTGCTCTGCACGCATTAAATTGGGAACCTTTGAAAGTTCAAAGGAAAAGGGCAAAGTCAAAAATGATGTTTAAAATATTGAACAACATGGGTCCGAAATGCCTCTCAAACCTCTTTACCTTTAGAAGCGATGTTTCAGATTATGACCTACGTGATACGTCGCTTAAACTTTCTTTACCAAACCCGCGTACAAACAGCATGAAAAAAAGCTTTTTGTTTGACTGAGCTAAACTATGGAATAGTTTACCTGAGCAAATAAGAAGGTGCACTTCTTTCACGAGGTTTGAAAGTAAAATCGCTGCTCACAGTATCGCCTACAGCACTTAACATTTAATTCTGTAAATATACTTTTAATTCTGAACCTATCTTTTCATTACCAAGTCCTAGCTTCCATTGTAAATACCTTAGCTATTAGCGTAGACCTTAACTAACGAATCTCTTGTAATTTATACACATTCTTTTTTTTTTTTTTTTTTTTTTTTTAATTTTCTCACACCCTTCGTGGAAACCAGCATATGTTGTCGAGGCTAGCGTGAATAAATAAAGTCATCATCATCATCATCATCATCATCATCATCATCATCATCAATGGGACGCGCGCGAGCGCGCAGGCACGCGCCCCACCAATGTTACGCACGTGAATGATCACGCGCGCAAATGTTAATTTCCGCTCGCCTGTCAAACTGTTTTGTTTTCAAAACGCTCCCGTCATTCTGGCTCAAACGCTCAAGTAGAGAGAACGTTCAGTACCGTCACGAGCATCCTCTCGGATAGGCGCTTGTCAGTGGCCCACGACGCTTTGAATGAAAGCTTTGTCGTCAACGGAAACAATCCGCTTTGGAACAGAGAAGAGAAAGAGGCCATAATAGAGCGTGCTGTTGAAATATATATGAAATCAAACAGGCCGAAAAAGGTCTCTCAACCAAATCAAATTACGTCAGTGAGAAATACTGTTAACGTTGTTGACGAGGTCCACGCAACACTTGACCAAGACGAAAGCAGTAGTGAGGACAGTGAATTTGAACTTTTCCAAGAGGAATTCGAAAGCGACTCGGACTGAAGTAATATCTTAACGTTTCTGTTCCTTCTTTTGTTATAAAAAACATTGATATGACATTGTATTCGTATCGGAATTAAATTGATGTAATTACAAGAAAATTGAAAAGTTTTTTAATTTTTTGACAATCCCCCCCAATTTGTTGTTAATTAATCGCGCACGCAACGTAATCTGCCCGCGCGATAGACCGCTCACGCCAAATTTCGAACGTGAGAGGCCAGCCATATGCAAATTTTGAAATTTCCGAGCAAAAACTGACCTCACGTCTGAAATAAAACGTTAGTTGGCCCAATGTTTGAACTAAATGCATAAAACCTTTCAAACCTTAAAGCCCAAACACACGATGATATACACGAGGATGACATTTCAGGAGGTCGAAAAGTGAAGAGGAAATCCAGTCAAGCTACCGGCTAAAGGAAGCCTAACCATTATTGGGAGATTAAGCTTATTTCTTCTTTGATGCTTACTGTTACTCAAATCCTTAAGGTGGTAGCCACATCAAACCTATTTCTCGTCCATGGTAATCAAAAACTGCAGCAATATAGCATGCAGTGCAGCAATGTGTATTCTTGAGCTTTTAGATCTTCACTACATGGATTCGAACGGGAAAAATTTTCTTTGGTTTCATTTTAATTAAAGTTTGAATAACCCCATAGTACGTTCCTAAAATCAGTGGAAAGCCTTATACTAAGCAAAAAAAGATTTCCCTCAGGGATTAACGTACCTTCCGTAAAATCGTCAATATTTTCTTTATAATGCTGTTCGTCGCAACTAGAATCTTCATCAGAACTATTAGAGTTTAAACAGAAGAGACGTTACAAAGTTTGTCAGTTTCTTCTGTAATTGCCTTAGTTTGTTGTTAAAAATTACCTGTCGGTATTGTATTTCCTATTTTCCAGTCTTTTAACAGGAATTTCGTCCAATTCCTTCAGGTTTGTTAATGCTTGGGTGATAGTGTTCCTGAAAGAATATTGTCGTCTGTTACTAGTAAAAATGTTTAAACCACTCAAGACTAATCTTGAAAATGAAAATTACTATGGCTTAAAAACATTAATGAACTTTGGGAACATTGTAAGTTACGACTCAGTGTTAAATTCAGTTCATATGCGCCTATAGGAACGTACGGGTCCAGAACAGTCTTTAATTGTTCTTTAAGCCTCACAGTACCCTGTATGTCTTAAGAGGAAATGGTTATAACCTGGCTCAGGATACCTATAATAGTAACTGCCAGCACAACTTTCCCTTGTCTCACTTCTCGTACGTGGAACCGATTACCGATACCTGTTAAACTCGACCTCTTTATCGCTGTTTCGAAATTATATCAATTAGTCCGATTTAGTATGTTGTCCGTGTAACAACTGTATATAACTTTACTGCTAATTGTAATTGTACATTTTAAATGTAATTTAATGTTTTATTACATTCGTTGTGGTTTTACATTTAGCTTAATCATCATATGAATGTTATATGATATTTGTTATATTTTATAATTTTGATATCCGATGTCTTGTAGTCGAGAGTTTTTGTCGTGAGCCTATGACTCGAATGATTGGGCAACCACAACCTGCGCAGACGATTTTAAGTAAATCGTACGTTATATTGTGTTGTATAACCAAATTACTCTTGTAACAGGACAATGGCTATACAGAGAAGGATGGACGTACCCATGTACAAATAAATCACGGACGAACGAACAGAAAGACAGCGCACCTTCCTTTAATTTCGGTAAACAGCGAGAGATCTAACGACCATATTGGGTACAGATGGGTTAACAGATGGCGGGCAAGTATGAAGGAACCAAACGAAGGAAGGAAGGAAGGAAGGAAGAAAGGAAGAAAGGAAGGAAGGAAGGAAGGAAGGAAGACGCGAAATATATCTTGTATGCTTATAAGAAAGCTCATGTATAACACCAATTAACAACATTCTTAACGTCGATTCAACGTACCTGTAGCCCTCATTAGTCGTGCAAGGGTTGTCTTTTAGAGATAATACTACAAGGGATTGCGGGAGTTCATCTAATGAAACGAAGCCAATATAAAGCAGAACAGAATATCAGAATAAACCTAATAAAGACAAACTTCTAGACATTCTTGAAGTTCAACATTAAGCTCATCGACCTTGTCAGCTTGTGAAGGTGCCAGTGGAAAAATGTATGAGATACCAGCTTGATAGGATATGGACTTGGTGGTATATACCATTCAAATTTAGCGTTAGTTAAGGGGGTTTTGTTAGGTTTAGAATCAGTTTTTTTTCTCACGGTTACGAATAGGGTCAGGGTAAGGGGTTGAATAAGGTTTAGAACATAAGCAGTCTTAATCCCCAAGTTTGCTTAAGTTTTCACCAAAACATTCAAAAACATAATAAGAATGACAATTACTAACCTGTATCGTAATTCTCAATAAAATTAAAGGATAAATCTAAAAACTTCAATTGTTTTAAAACTTTCAGATTCTGAATTCTTCTAATTTTGTTACCAGCCAGAGTGAGGAATCTGTACGAATGAAGAAACTTTACTTGAAACAATTAAAAAAGAACTTTTTAAGATCATCCCAAACACCTTTTGCGTTTCGCTAACCAAGCAACAGGTTGGTCTCACGCTCTGTTAAGATTGTGTGGCCTGGTACCCAAACAGTAGCCACCCCTGATGGGTATTTGATGAAAGAGTAGAACTCTGACACCGGGCACGGACACAAGTATGAAGTACACGATTTCATCGGTAGTCATGATTTTTACTCAAGAATCGTGGATGGTACGAATGAACAAAGAGGGGGGACGTAATCGGCTAGACGATTAGCAATCATCTAAAGCTTCAACAGTCCACAGCACTGTTGTGTCTGAACAATAATCATATTAGTTCCCGTGCTCAAGCATCGTTACGAGGCACCTTGCCTGAACTGAGCCTGTTTCAGTGTTTCATATATAGCTTCCGCGAGTTTTCTCGAATGTTATGTAATGCGGCAAAGTGTAATGAATCTACAACTAATTACGTAAAAGCAAAACCCAAGTACAACCTATGAAACGCAGAATTACTTTAGGAAAATAAGCTAAGAAAAATGTTACTACCTGAGGTTAGTTAATACTTCAAGGTTCTCAATACAATCAATACAATTCTGTAGAAAGAACAAAAAAGGAAAGTTTACTAAATGACGAACGAAATTCTAGGGAAAAAAAATTCAAAGCCAAGGTATTCTCCTGCAGGGTGTCAGTTCCATCTCCCATTTCAGGTGTTAATGGGATTACTTCCTTCATATCCTCGTGATTCGCATACGTAGGTTAAAACTGCTGGTGTGGACCTTTTTAAGCGACGTTTATCGAGAAAACGAGGATTTTAGGAGACATTGCGTCGAAGTACACACGCAAAAAGTTTATAACTCGACACAACATTGCTGGGGGTACAAAACAGCTCGGGGGACTGTGTCACTGTGATGTAAATAGTGACCCACGCCAGCCCTAAGCTTACAATTTGAGTGTCCCAGGAAAATTCGGAAATCCAAAATGAAATTTGAAAATTTAGGAGTTTCAACGGATTCTGGGGTATCGTGTAACGCCTGAATAGAGGCTTATTTAATATCAGTCAATGATATAAAAATAGAATACTGCGTAGACAGTGTTAAGGTAACAGCTTCAAAGGTTGATAACTACCGTGACTGATCTCAAAGAATTCCAACGTTTCGAACAAAGGCCCTTCGTCAGAGAAAGAAACGTGTTCTGAAATAGGAATGGCAACTATAGACCAGGTTTTATACGAAAAGGAGTCATGCGATAAAAAGAAATATGTATGCGGTAAAATAAAGACAAAAACAGAGGAAATAGTGCGCATGCTGATGTTTTTATCTGCCCATGCTAGACAAAAAGAAAAGCTTAAGAGGGGTTAAATAAAAGAAAAACGTTCGTTTAGTCCATGGGGATGAGTGGTTCCTAACTTAAAAATGAGACGCCTTTCTTGTCTCTTGCGGCTATCGTTGCCACCGGAGATGGACGCGATAGCAGAACTTTCATGTCCGAAATAGAATGATTAGCGCTATTAAAATGTCGGGCAACGGGCTTGTCAACATCGTTGTTTCTTACGGAACGATGTTCGCCAAACCTGTCAGAGATGTCGGCCAATCTCACCGATGTAGAGTTTATGGCATTTGCTGCTGGATATGGAATAAACGATGGTAGGGTTTTGAAGAGCAACGAACTTCGTCTTCAGGGTCGCGCTTCGATACTATGCCGGAAAGCCCCGTAGTTGCATTTTTCGCAATTAGTTCTGGATTTACCTTACACAAAGAGCTTTATTCTAAAATATTCACTCTAAATTTCATTTTAGAAATTCTTTACTGGGATTAACGTAGGCAATGACAATAAGTGACGACCTTGCGCTGAGACATTCACCTGTTGCAAATACAAGTTTGTCACAGGTCCTAAGCATTCCAGGTTTTCAATTCTTGAAATCTGAAGTCGATCAAGGCGTATATGACTCAGTTTCACCAAAGCTTCAGCACTAAGAAAAATAAGAATTTTAATGAAAAACAGAATAAGTGAAATTTCAATATAAAATTGTACATTCATGTGTAGTCTATTACGAAATTTAAAATCAATGGTAGTGGATCTTTCACAGTTATACAAAATTTAAAATCAATAACAGTGGATCTTTCAGTTACCCTGTCAATTTATACAAGTATTCAACGCAACAGCCTCTAAGGGGTGGGAGGTACATAGTTTCAGATGCAATATCTCGTTCACAAGTCAATACCTTACTCAATTTTTTCACTTCGCACATGTTTGGCTCTTTTAAGGTCGTTTTCCACTACACAAATTTTTTGCCGAAAGAAATTTTTTCTTTCATCTTTTTTTTTTGTCGAAACTAATGAAAAATCCATGTTTATGTTGTGACTGATGAATAATTGAGTCCCCATAGATCAGAAGCCTGGAGTTAAATCTTCTCCACCTTTATTCTAAGCTGGGAAGGCAACAGTCCTACTCTGATGAGAAGTAAAGCTTTAAATTCCTGGAGATTTTCGCTGAAGTTTTTAAAAATTTTTTTCCAACAGGTCAAAGTGAAAGATGCAAGCATCTAATAGCCAGTTCCAGTAATATGTAGTGACTTATATACCAAATTTCTTTACACCACTTTTTTTTCTCATGGAAGTTTTGAATTTTCAATTAGAATAAAAAGAACAGACAATTTGAAGTATATTTTTATGCTAGCAGATATTTAAGTTGTCTAACATCAGAGTATCAAGAATGACTACTTTAAATATGTGTAGAATCATGTTCAAAGTAAAAAAAAATTAATGAGATGGAGTTGGACCATTTAGGTGTCTACTTAAAACTGTTGAAGGTCTTCAAGTTTAGCTTGTCTTCTTAATTTTAAAATACTAAAAATAATAGCAATCATTATGATAGTAATAATGACAATAATGATAAATCAACATTTCTATAGCTCTTCTGAAAGGTGTTCTCAGCACACATACAGTATAATAATGAAAGCAATGAATTACAGTTATTTATTCAATGTCACAATCATAAGTGTATCATTCATTGAATTAACTCATTGAATTAAGGGGACATGGCTCATCCCCTTGACAAGTAAAATTGTCCAGCATTAGCCAGAGTAAAATTATAATGTGCTCTTGCCCATTAATAGGCTACAGATTACAAGACACACTTCGTATTTTGACTGTATAGATATGTATTTCTGTGTATGTATGTGTGTCAGTGTATACAGTTCCCAACGACAATGTGTCATCTAATTTCTTACATCTCATTTCCCGACATGGAGGACTTGTTTGGAATGTTATTCTCTGTAATGAGTTGCACGGTGATTTCTTTTGGCAGCTTGGAATTTTCTGTTAAATAATTGACAAAAAAAATGAGGTTAATGATATAGACTGATTTCTAAGACAGAGACTGGGAGAGGAAAGAAAGAAAGTGAGAATCAGAAAGGTATTTGTTTAAAACTCACAATTTCTTCAAAATAAAAATTGAGTTTCACAATAAAAGGCTGTGATTATTTACAATTAATTTAATGAAACATACTCGTAAAGTTTAAGCGACATTAAGTTTTCAATTTTCATTTAAAGTAATCCAAATAAGATGTCATGGTAATCTCTCAGGGAATTGAGTTCTAAATTAAACCACTGTTATGTTGAAAACTTTTCTTCAAACAATTGGTAATGGGTTTTGGTATTTAGTGACTAATTTACTTCATCATTTAGTAATGTATAATCACTTACACCAAACCATTGTCAAAAATATTCTTGAGGATAATGAGAGAAGTTACACAGTGTGAGAAAGACTGACAGACAGAAAGACAGACAAACAGACAGACAGAGACAGAGAGAGATTGGAGGTTAACTTTTATATGGTCATTTAGTTTTCTTATTAGGTTAGTTTAACAACTTTAACCATTTCAAACTTATTTGCAGACTACATATGCAGCAGAAAAATTTCTCAATGCTCCTTTTCAACTGTCTCTGCTCTTATACTGCTCTATTAAACTAAGAATTCAAAGCAGTTTTCTTCCAAAAAAGGCTGAGGAATTTTGAAAGTTGGATCCATCAGTTCACTTAGGATTTTCATAAGGGAGGCAACAATGTTATGGTGGCTTCCAACTGCTAATTTCTAATGGACGATTGGTGACTAAATATGGCTTTGCAAGCATTTGTAGGCAAGTAGTGACTGATTGTAAATACTATGTAGTGTTGATAAATCATAACAGCCCATCAGTGTCAATGCAAATTTTAAATTTTGATATGCTTGCTTTGGCAAATTACTTTAAAATCTGGTAAATGAAGTAGATAAAGTAATTTAGACCATTAAGAGGCAATTCCATTAAGATTTTTGTACTGCTGATTAAATGTATCTGGTATTAGCTAGAATGAAATTGTAAAGTGTATCATTGGTATTTAGTGAGAAACCAGGCCCTTCATGGGTTAACTGCCAACTTGGTTAACCCACTAAATACCAATGATACACTTTACAATTTCATTCTAGCTAATACCAGATACATTTAATCAGCAGTACAATGAGTCTGCCCCTTATGGCTTTAACAACAGTCCACAGAATGATCTAACTTCCAAATGAAGGTATTTTGTAAGTAAGAACTTTTGAAAATGACTAATGTATCTTTATTGCCAAAAATCTGTCATGACAACTAACCAAAATATTTTGCTAGGTTATTCTTCAGTAAAATTATATTTACCCTTTCTGATACCAATTTTCGGGAAAAGCCACAGAAGGAAACTAAAGATGATAAGGAAATCCTTTAAAAGACAAAGGCTTTTTTTATTCTGATTGTACATCACAATTTCACACAATCAAAATAAGCCTTTGTCTTATGAATGATTTACTTAGTTTTTTTCTAAATTTCTATGTTAAAAATGTAATGTTAATGAATGTGGAATTGAACTAAACATTGATCTACCTTGATGTACAATATGCAATTAATATATATATATATATATATATTATATGCCGCTAGCGGATTTGCGCACGCTCACTAGTCTCTAGTTAGAGCGCTCTGGCATGGCTTAGATGTACCACATGTGTGGCACATTTGAGTTGCCTATATAATGTAGGCTTCTCCATCCTGCTCATCAGCACTACACTGATGAGGCCCAATAGGCCGAAACGGTTCCGTCTGTAGTTAGATATCGCTCTATGGCCTCTTGGTTCATATTGAGCGCTCTACAGGATGAGTCATGCCGCTAGCGGATTTGCGCACGCTCACTAGTCTCTAGTTAGAGCACTCTGGCATGGCTTAGATGTACCACATGTGTGGCACATTTGAGTTGCCTATATAATGTAGGCTTCTCCATCCTGCTCATCAGCACTACACTGATGAGGCCCAATAGGCCGAAACGGTTCCGTCTGTAGTTAGTTATATATATATATATATATATATATATATATATATATATATAATTATATCTTCTCTTTGAAACCTACTGTGCTAATTAAAGCTACAGTTCCAGTTAGGCAAGGAATAAACAATTACCACATCCTTTATAGGGAAGTTCAAAACTTTATAAATCCCTTCTAAGTGAATGTGCAGAAAATAAAATGTCGGAAAATTGTGGTGTACAGGCCTGTAAATGAAATGCATTGCAACTGGATTGCACAAGACAGAAACCTGATTTTAAAACACATGAAAAACTGAATGATGATCATTGATTGTAAATAAAACAAATGTATATTCTCATGACAAGACAACTTATTAGTGTTATAAGATTTTGCTTCAATATTGTTAATTCTTTCAATTCTAAAGGGTAAAAATAGTATATAATATTTAACTAATGGTGGATTCACCATAGAAGTCTGGGGAATGGGAGCCAAAACACATCAAGATCTCCTAAATCAACCATTTTTATCATTTTAAATCCATATTTTAGCATTTTGAGAGAGCACTGTCCATCCCTAGAACTGTATAATTTTAGAACCAGCGATTGAAATGACCAGTGTACACAAGAAGGTAGTCTGGGGTTTCATATTGGTCAAGGACACAGAAACCATGGTGTCTGGGAAAATTCTTACTTATAAGAGCAAGTCTTTTTAGTGTGCTTCTAATTTTTCTTCAGAGACCTGTTTATTCTTTTCCAGATGTCAACATGACTCTGCCATTTCAAAGAAGACTGGAAGTTCCCAACCTAGATGTGTTCTCATTAATCATAATTAAACAAATTTAGTTCACCATAACTCTGAAAGGTGGGGATCAGATGCCTGGAATCCAGTCAAAACACCTCTACTACAAAATGCCCCCAACAAAATGCCCCAACAAAATGCCCCCAACAAAATGCCCCTTGTCTCAAGACAAAACATCCCCCTAACTCAAATTAGGATCAGGGTTAGGGTTAGGGTTAGAGTTTGGTTGGCATTAAGCAGATTGCTGATGTTCTCTTCATAAGTCCTAAACTGGGGTGTTTTGTCTTGAGTTTGGGGGCATTCTGACCACACACCAGACCCCTCATTCCGTTGCAATTAGAGACAGAAGAGTTAAGGGATTGAATTCCCTCAGTCCCTAACTCCACCATCCCTGTAAAGGAAAGTTATTTTCCAAGAGCATGAAGCAAAGATTAAAATTAGGTTTTCTGTTTAGGGTGAATCATGTCAATGCTGGGACTTTAGTTTGGTATCAGAATTTGACCCAGTATATTGCCCTTGGAAAATTGTCACGCCTATGGAAAAGCCTTGAATTGCAAGCTATCAACTGTTCGTGATATAAAAAACGGACAGTCTGTCAGCACTTGCATTTATACAATCTAAATATCCTTGAGAACTTCAAAACCACTGGGTATCACCAACAGTCCACAGCAACAACAGTAAATGCTTTCGACCTCCTTTAAGATTTAAACTGTATCTTCCACCTAGGATATGAAGATTAAATATTTTTATTTAAACAGTACAATCATTGAGCTAGCATACCGTCAGTTCGTCCACTTGCTGTAAAAATTTCCATATTTTCGACCAGAAAATTCTGCTCAGCGTCTTTGCATCCTTGGTGACGATCACTCTGACGATCTCAGGAAGGCAGGTATGCGCCTGTGAGACCTATTAAATGTTGTCAGTGGTATATCCATTTTTTTTATTGTTCTTAATTTTTGCTTGTCCATTCATTTGTTCTTTTTTTCTAGAGGTGTCCTATATATCCCTCTTATGCATGATTTTTTATATTTTTGTTCTTTGTTCTCTTTTGTTTTTTGCTTTGTTCTTTCATTAGTTGTTTTGTTATGATTTGTTGCACGACAACGGTATGTACAGTACCGTCCACGTCTATCTTAACATTTTTTTGCGTCTATCTTCGTCTATCGTCCTTCGTCTCCGCGTCTTTCTTCTTTCGTCTCCACGTATTTCGTCCTTCGTCTCCGCGTCTTTCGTCCCTCATCTCCGCGTCTTTCGTCCCTTGCTCTTGCGTCTCTTGTCTCTCGTCTCTGCGTCTATCGTCTCTCATCTAGTCGTCTATCGTCTTTCGTCTCCCCGTCTGTCCTTCGAATGCTTGCTATTATCGACAGATGATGTTTCTATTTTGTCTTCCGTTACCCAAGTTGTTTTGTCATATAATTCACATTGTCTTAAAATCAGTGGCGTAGCCAGAGAATCTGTGATGCCCGGGCCTGGGAAGCATTCTAATTAGGGGGATCCGGGGGCATGCGGCACCGGAAAATGTTTGAATTCTTGGGTCTCTGAAAGGCTATTTCTTGCATTATGAGGGCGCTATTCCCGTTTTTTGGGCTGCGGCACCGAGCTGGATTCGAAGGTCTCAATCTTACAGATCCTCCAAATTACTTTTAAAACCACGAGATATCTCATTGATGAGAACAAACTGAGCGAATTTTTAGCGTGGGAGAAAAAGTTGCGCAAAGAAATTCCACTAGTGGACCAAACTTAAAGGGCTGATATCAAATTATTCAAAATTTGTCGTGCATTTTTCAGTTGAATATGCCAAATACGTTTTGGGAAACGCCTATGTTCGTAGCTGACGCCCGGGCCTGGCTACGCCACTGCTTGAAATTCACTTCTAACGCACTGTAATCAACGTCGTCGAAATCGCATTATTTTGCTTACCAACGTTATGTTTCGAGAACATTATTATATTATTTCGAGAACAAGATTTTTCAATCGTACACTATACACATCAATGATCTAGAACTTACAGTTTAGTTACCATTGAGTTGCTAATTCGTTGTAATCTAATGCAACCTATTCCCACGGGTTATTTGGAATTGAATAACTCAGTGGATGATCTAAGTAACTTGTTATGTCGGGCAAGTAACTTTACCGTTACAAATAAAGAATCTAAATCCCATGTAAAACGCTACTGGAATGCAAATCTTACAATTTTACGGAAAGAGGTGTTTTATTATAGAAATATATGGTTGAATGAGGGGAAGCCAAGGGGAAGACATTACTCTTCATTTTCCAATTTCAAAGAAGCTAAACGACGGTTTCGCAATGCTCAGAGAAAGGCTGTATATGATGACGAGATTAAGAGTTTTGAAACTTTCGAGAAATTGCACGATACTGATAGAAGTAAGTTCTTCCGTAAAATTTCCGGAACCAATAGAAATAAAGCTTCAACTGGAACTGTTTTAGAAGTGGATGGCAAACGTGTTGATGATGAAAAGGAGGTATTCAACATATGGGAAAAACACTACAGAGATTTTTATACTCCATCTGATGTTCGATCGTATGACAACGAATTTAAGGTTTTTGTGGAAAACAGTTTGAAAGAATATCGTCTCAAAAGTAGTCAATGTAACAATGACCCCTTAGAAGTTCCCTTTGAATTTGAAGAAGTTCAAGGTGTGATCCAAAATCTTCCAAACAGGAAAGCTGGTGGGTTTGATGAGATAACTTATGAACATCTGAAATATGGTGGACATCGTCCTATTGAGTTCCTTGCGAAGATTTTTAATGAAATCCGAGAAACAGAACATGCACCGAACTAGTGGACTCAAGGCTGCATTATATCGATCTTGAAAAGTGGAAAAAGAAACAAATTGAAAAAAGCAAACTATCGAGGTATCACTCTTTTAAATGTTCTATGTAAGGTTTTCGAATGATTGTTTCTTGATCGATGGATTCCTCATTTCAACTCTCTGGGCATCTCTAATCAATTTCAATTTGCATATCAGAGTGACAAAAGTTGTGTACTACCAAGTTTCTTGTTACAAAAAAGTATTTTTCACAACGTAGAGAGAGGCAGTAAA